>OU342698.1:5625000-6250000 GCA_910589285.2 Mythimna ferrago | reverse complement strand
CTATCTCGCCTATTAGGAACTGTGATATCGAAAGGAGATCGCATCAGTAGTTTTTTTTATATAGCTAACGGACTGGTTACTTGTAAAATCTTCTTCTTCTCTTAATATATATAAATCTCGTGTCACAATGTTTGTCCTCAATGGACTCCTAAACCACTTAACCGATTATAATAAAATTCGCACACCATGTGCAGTTCGATCCAACTTGAGAGATAGGATAGTTTAAATCTCAAATTATAGTCACAATTTTAATTTATTGCTAATTATTTGTCTGTTATTATTTGACAGTCACAAACTTCTTTTATTTATTCGAAGATTTGACACTTTATCTTTTTACGATATGACGTTTGTGACACAACGAAGTGTGTTGGGTCAGCTAGTATACTTTTAAGGATTTTGCGTTTCAAAATTTGTAGAAAAAAAAGTGTGTTGTTTTTTCAGTGTTGAAGTGATTTTTGTTATGAAATGTTGTATTGCGAGCAAAGAAAAATATAGAAGTGTGCCGTCCCGTGTCTTTTCCCTATAGATAGATCCTAACACGAAGCCTACCATGAGCTGAGCTACGCTACAAAACTATCCCCTTGCCTTTGAAGATTGCCCTGTGGGACCGCCTATTGCACACCGTATTAGGCCACATCCCTGGGTAAACTAAAAGCCCTACCACAAGCTCTTAGCGCGATCCGTTTTACGACCTAAATTGAACTGTTAACGGGACGGAGCTACATAGAGTGTATAGTTCCATCCATCTTTCTGGGTGTCGCCACTGTGCGGAACGCTCAGAGGACACAGCGGAGCAAACAGTGGAGGTGTGCCTCGCTTGGGCAGAGCATCGCCTCGTGGTGGTGATCGGTGGTGGCGATCTCTCGCGCCGGGCCTTGGTACGGAGCGAGGAGGAGTAGCAGGCGGTCGCCTCCTTCTGCGAAGCAGTAATGCTAGCAAAGAAGGAGGCCGACCGCATAAGGCAACGGCGCTTACAGCGCCCCAGCTGCCGCCGGGATTCCAATACCGATCCGGCACGAAGGAACGAGGTGGGTTTTTAGTCAGTAAGAGTCTGACACTATCTCCCGCTCCGCTCAAGGGCGGAGGATGTCACTTGGATGATTTTCACCCACCAAAAAAAATCCCTCTTGCTTCCACGACTGACATTTCCCTTCATTGATCCCGTTTTTACCCTTTCGGCTCAGAACCTTAAAAAAAAAACAATTTTAAGAACTTATTATACCTACAGCTTCAAACTATTACTAATATAAAATGATGAGAAAAAAGAAAAACAAAAAACTTAGCTAAATTATTCATGAAATATAAAAAACCACTTTACACAGTTAATATAAAAGATACCTAAACAAGATCCTAATAACTTCGCAAAAGGAAAACTTCTATCTTTTATAACAAGAAAAGGAAAACCTTTTACCCTGAAGGACGATGTACTAATAACTGTTACCTTTTTAAAAGATAGCGTTCTAAGTTCCAAGCAGTCAGTTTTTATTAAAAAACTAGTTTATGTCTACTGTTTCGCTCGCATAAAACCCATTTTGAAGCAATCATGTAACTAAGTGATAAGCTCAAACATACGTACATGCTATACATGATGATTATCACTTATATCTACACATGTTTTTCTGTTCTACGAGCAATGTGCCTGTTTACTGAAAGAAAGAAAATTGCGTTTATTGGCATTACAAAAATGGAAACACCTTAAAAATAAATAAAAATTACATTGAGTAATGCCAAAAAGGTCTCATCATCAGCATCATCATCAGCTTTTTTTAATGTTCCCACTGCTGGGACTCAGACCTCTCTAAGAGAGGGAATGGGCCGTAATCCACCACGCGGGCCCAGTGCGAGTTGAATGTCACATGTCTGGGAAAATTTGGTTCTAGGACATGCCGATTTCCTCACGATGTTTTCCTTCACCGTTTTGAGAGCAGTGGTGATGATATAAATTACAAAGTAAGGCGCCTGGCTGGGTTTTTAACCCGCGACCTACAACTTGTAAGCCAGAGCCATTACCACTCGGCCACCACTGCTCAGTCAAAGCTTCAAGGCTTCAGCTCAGCATAATGCCAAATGGTGACACAAGGCCACCACCTGACGCTGATTTTCAGCTGCAGCCCTTGGGTGCCATATGCTCGAAAACAGGATATATTCAGTACAATTTAAAAGGTTCTGTGTATAAACCAGCTAAAAGTAAATGGTGCGATTCTTATTTATAAAACAGGCCGAAAAAGATTCATGTGCCCCTTTCATTAAACCCCAAGCACCCCCAAGCGAACGCGCTGTCATTGACATTCTATTCTGTCTCTAATTGACCCGATTGAAAGGTTAAAACGTTAAAACTAACACTGCCACTTAAGTTTGGCGATTCTTCTAAAATGACTAAAACTTTCAAGGTAGAGGTTTTACCTTAACACAATATACAGGTTTATTTTTAAAACACTAACAACCCTGCAGGACTGTATTACTAAGATCATAAACAACAACTTGTGTTCTATGACTTTTTACACAACACAACTCATTTACCAAAAACAAACCTTCAAGATTTCGTTGTTCTATTTAACACATTTCAACTCTTTATTTTGCTTTACCTACCTACGTCTGTGTGACACGACGCAAGCTCATCAAGCACTCCCGCCACCCGATCCCCACTCCCCTCCGCTATTGTACTATCGCTTGTTTCGCAAAGACTTCGTAATATTTAGAACGTGCAATTTAAATATTTTTATTTTTGTATGAAATTCTGATGAACAAAAATATGATAAATTTTTAAAAGTTATAGAACAAAAGTTGTTGTTTATGATATTAGTAACATAGTCCTGAGAAGTGGTCGGTGTTTTTCAAATAACCCTGTATAAAAATAAAATAAAAGACAAACAAAAGGTGATAAAGATGAATTACAATAAGCAATAAGAGTAAATGAAACGACAAAAAGTACTTCAGATTTAAAAATGGCTTCATCAAATAAGTCATAACAGCAAACGTTGGTTGTAAATACAATTTACACTACTTACTATGTAAGTACCACGTAAGTACACTCGTTTATTTATGTAGGTAGGTACATAAGACCCAGTGGCGGCTTAGCCATGTAGCAAGAGTAGCAAATGCTACAGGCCCCACGTATTTGGGGGCCCTGCGTATTCGATGATCCTGTACTGGAACGCAAAAAAAAATCTAGTCAGACTATATTTGAAGGTATGCGGAACAGAGAGTAAAGTCCCACATACCTCCGTTAAAAAGGGAGGATTTTCCGACCAGACAGGTGTTATGGTCTGGTGGGCAATTGCCCGATAGTTGATTTCGGGCTATCGTATATAATCAAATCGCACGGAGAACTTTGATTGCGCGATGCAGGATGTCGTATTTTTGTAGTTCTTTTATGGCGCCATAGATGTCGCTACGATATAAATACATCGAAAGCCGAATACAGCTTGATTACCGTACTTTCCACGTCCAAATCCACTGGGTTATTAGTGATTGAGATAAGAATCAGAAGTATTTAATAGGTGTACCTACACAGGGGCCCCTTGGTTGAATTTGCTACAGGCCCCATGCTGGCCTAAACCGCCACTGATAAGACCTAAATATGGATAGAAAGGAAAGCACGGAGGCACTACTTTCAGTTGAAATAGATGGGATTCGTTCATTTATTAATTACTCATTCATTCATGCGTTGTGCGTACAGCGAAGGAGTGGAATTCCCTGCCTAAGTTGGTTTCCCGCTAGCTACAATCTGGGCGTCTTTAAGTCAAGAATAATCGTGCTCCATCGTCGACCAGATCGAACCCATCAGGCGAAATAGTGGTCTAGCGCGATCTTATTAATCCTAATATTTAGGTAGACCAAAGTGTCGCCATAGTGACCGGTCTTGTAAGTTTGACGATTCTTCAGGCTAAGTCAGTAGCCTTGGTTCTCCTGCTGCGGATATTTTTGCGTTCCAGGAAAACAGTAACTCTTTCAAACAATCCTACAGCCCGAGCAGGTATCGAACCAAAAGGCCCTATTTTTTGTGGAACACTACGGGCCGACGAAGACTTTTGGGCTTAGTCCGGACGATTACCGGACGGTCGGACGGCGAGCTACCCAGTGCTTGCCGACCACGAGCCCGAGCCTACTGTGGCTGGAAACCGGGATCAGAATCCTTGGCTTGGGCGTGAGGGCCATTGCGTCCCACGTGCAGCCGCCGCCTTTGCTAGCATTACTGCTTCGCTGGAGGCGACCCCCAGCCACTCCTCCTCGCCCCTTACCATGGCCTGTACCAAGGACCAGCGCAACAGATCACTGCCACAGAGTATGAGTATATTATGAAGGGCCAAAGTTCACGTAAAATAACAGATTTTCAGCGGTCATTACTGGGTTGATTTTACACAAAACATTTTCATTTCCACAGAAGCCTAGATAATATCCACAAGACGTCTGTAAATCCAAAACATCTGGAGAAATATGTGTAATAACAACATAAACACATAAAAGAGCGGTTGTATGAAAATATACCTCGAGATGTCCGCTTTTAAAGAGAGGTCACGAGAGAGAAAACTCTCGTGACCTCTACATAATACAACTACGTGATACATATTATTTGTAAGATAAAACTAACACCTGTTGCGTTACACGTTTTACCTAACATCTGATAGCAATCGACACGCACAATCTTAACAGGACATCCATAGTATCTAATCGAGATCTTGTATACAACATGACACCTGTTATTTGATTTATCTTTGATTTTTACAGATTTGCTATCGGATTACGCATTTCCAAAGTGTATAGATGTGTTTGATTTGAATGGAGTCATGCTTTTCTCGTCAATATTTAGGCTCCATCAGTACCTATTTTATCTATTTCCAAAGCATAAAGGAAGACCTTCCCCCTCACCTATCGTCAAAGTCGTTGCTTCATCCAACGCAATCCAACGTTGTTTGACGAAGAAGCAACGCGAAAAAAGAGAAATAACGCCTGAAAACTCTGTTGGCATTCGGTAATTTCGTGTTTTACCTACTGGAATATTTCACAAAAGTTATTCCAGGAAATACTTTTTTAAAAACCCTTAAAAATTTGTAATTCAGAATCTCGATAATATTTGAGTACATTATGGAGGTTGGCCCTCCTAGCTAATACAAAATCACTCACGTAAAATAGCAGATTTTCAAGTATTTACTGGATTAGTTTTACGCAAATTTATATTTTGATTTTTATAGATGCCTAGATAATATCTACAAGATATCTGTGTAACCAAAATATCTGGAGAGATATGTGTAATCATAATCACGTAATTAGAGCGGTAATTGTATGAAAATGTACCTCGAGTTGATCGCTCTTAATTACACTTAGGAGGTGAAATATTTTCCACAAATGAAGAGGGCAAAAGCGGGTGATATTTTTTAGAGCTGATATAGAAGCGTAACCAGGCCGATAACCCCGGCCGATATTGAATTCGGAAGATACTATATTGAAAAAAAAAATAGCTTTTCATTTTTCCTGGTTATAAGGCGACGAATTTTTCGAACCTCCAGTATCAATATTAGGTTCCAGGCCGACTCATCTTCGCCACAATTTCATTTGTTGAATTACTCAAAAAACTTCTGATTTTTACGGCGCTTTTTTGTGTAGCTATGGTATTTCACAGCTTCTAAAATATAAGCCTAGGATTTTTTTTTTTGTTGTTTCTTAACGAAAAGGTTTTTATTTTGAGATTTGTTCCACCTGTGCTTTATGACTTATAGCACAGGTGCTATAATGTTGCTTCATGCCAAATTTCAGCATTCTGGATCAACGGGAATTACCCTATGAATTTTGATTCCCTTGTAAGTATCGGAATATATTTTTTTTTTTGTGACGTAAACGGCCGTACCTTTTTTTCCGTTAATTTAGAAGTTAGAACTTTTACAGCTTCAAGGGACCGCAGACCTGAGTATATGGATTTAATTTCAACTCAATACCACTACGTGTACCTTTTTTGTCAGACTCTTACTGACTAAAAGACCCACCCCGTTCCTTCTAGCCTTCATACCGGGGCTCGAGCGCCCTTTCGGATAACCCTGGCCCCAGTAGGCTTCGACCCGGCTGGGTCCCTGCTGTTGCTGACAACTCCTTGAGGCGCGCGGGAACAGTGCGCGCCGTCGACGACTTGGGCTTGGTCCGGACAGTTACTACGTGTAACTGAGATAAAGGGTCACAGACAGACGGATAACAAATTGATTCTATAACGGAACCCTTATTGGATCACTTTGTTGTCCGTCTTTTATTCTTTTGAGGTTTTTTTTATTATTATTATTGATAGACGTTTGACCACTATCTCACCTGATGGTAAGTGATGATGTGGCCGATGGAGCACGCTTGCCTAGAAGTAACCTATTCACTCTTGTCTTAAAGACCCCTAGGTTGTAGCTATCAGGAAACACAGACTCCGGTAGGGAATTCCACTTCTTAGCTGTACTCATTATGCATAAATGTGTTTCCAAAACGCTTTGTACGAATGGGTGGGATATCCACCATGTACCAATGGCGCAAGGTTCGGGAACCCTAAAAAGAACCGTAAGTATTACCTTATATAAACATTATCCATCTATTCATCTACCAGAGGACATCTTCAAGTCATGCTAATATCGCTAACACACTTGGCATGTGACCAAAATGTTCCCTTTCAACAGTCAGTGGCCACACATTGAATTAACTGTATGTATTCAGCACAATATTATAGATATTAGAATTTAAATGGCTTTAAGTAGCATCAGGAGGAAAATGCAGAAATGAAGAGTGTTGGTGCAAATATTTTACGTACTTTTCCTTGTACAATATTAAAGTACGGTGTATATTATCACGGCAATAATATCATAATTATTATGTTGGCCACTCTGAAGTTGGCGTTCAAAATATCGTACATAGGTCCTCAAAAAATCCGACTAAGGGCAAGTCGGACTCGCGCACTGAGGGTTCCGTACAAAGTAACCTATGTAAATAGTTCAAATCCCGAATGGAGTCTCAAGATTTAACCAAATAAAAAAAAATTTTTTTTCATGATGTAACAATAAATTAACCCTTTTCAGATTTATTCTTATATCTGTGAGGACCTTGCTTTATGCCTTTAGGATTCTGGGTCAGCGTGAATTACCCTATGAACTTTGATCCCCTGAGAGTGTTGAAATATACGTTTTATGCCACATAAAAGGCCGTATCTTTTTTATTCATTAACTTAGAAGTTAGATTTTTTCACAGGTTCAAGAGACAGCAGACTTAATTATATGGTTTAATTTCAACTCGAAAGCTCCACGCGTTCCCGAGATACAGGGTCCTGTCATACACACAGACAAATAGACAACAAAGTAATCCTATAAGGGTTCAGTTTTATCTCTTTGAGGTATACGGAACGCTAAAAAACCTAGAAAGAGGCTACGTTTTACACGAGTAGATAAGTCGATATTAATACTTGTGACTTCTGACCTTGATGATGGAAAGTAGGCATCTCGAAGCTTCAATGTGCCAACTAGGCCACATACAGTGGCGTAGTGAAGTGACAAACGCGCAATGGCCCTAGGGCGATAAAAAAAATTGGGGCCCCCCTTTTTACATAGGAAATTAGGAATTCAACAAATACCTAACCTCTCCTGCTCCGGGTGGAGCGAAAAGGAGTATCAGACTTTTATTGACTAAAACGAGTTTCCATAATTGAAGAAGTGTTGCTTCCTTCTTGTATAAAATAGGTTTTATTTATATTTTAAAGGTGGAAGAATTTCTCGGTAGTTCAATGAGAGCTTTGCTAATTAGGCTTTGGGGGGCCTCCGAGCTTAGGGGCCCCTAGACCAGATGGTGTCAGAATTTCTGAATGAAGGTTCAAATTTTCCCTGGGTTTTAAGGGAATTCTCCCTTCTCAGTAGTTAAAAATGAGATTTGCTAATGTTTTAGGGGCCCCCGAGCTTGGGGACCCTTAGACCCGATGATGGGAGAATTTTTCGGAAGTTTAATAAGAGGTATGCTAATGAGATTTTTGGGGCTCCCGAGCAAGGGGGCCCCAGGGTAACTACAATACACTGGTATGATACGTCTTGCATAAACAGATCAAAGGCATTGAAATACTGCGGAAGAGAACTGAGGAAGTTGTCTTAATGAGGAAATTACATTTGTTTCCGAAAATGATAATTATGAAATCGAAGTACAAAAACAAATAATGCAATTTAATTTGCAATAGTGAAGGATAACGATTCTGATAATATACGCGATACTTAGGTACTAGGTATCCTATGTAATTATAATTTACTAGCTTTTGCCGGCAGCTTTTCCCGCGTACATAAAATATAGCCTAATAGGCTAGTGGCCGTAAAAAATGTAATTACTCCGTCTTTTAGATTATTCAAAAATAAGGGATACGTATTTTTTTATTTGTAAATTAAACCAAAAATGACAAAGATATAGTCCATTAAAGTTACGTGTGACGTCACGCCGTGCTGCATTTTTTCGTACGGGGTGATGTCACACGTGACTTTAATGGGCTATATCTTTGTTATTTTTTGTTTAATCGAAAAAAGAAAAAGTACGTGTCCAATATTTTTTTTATAATCTAAAATGCGGACTAAATAAAATGTTATTATTTTGACCCTGGACACTACCCTATTATCTTGTAATTAATCAATGTTAACACCAGCTGGTTTAACAGGAAAAAAATTCTCTTATACCTATGTAATCAGTAGGTATCTATTGTTATGCCAATTATCATCAATATTTAATGATTTTCTGTCGTGATACGGCAATGCGTCATGTTAAGACATCACGAGATTTTCACTTGATGAACACTGAAACGTTTCTTATTCTTAAGGATTTTCCTTAATAATAAGAAATCATCATTATCATCATCATTTCAGTCGAAAGACGTCCACTGTTGGACATAGGCCTCCCCCAAGTGTCGCCACAATGAACAGTGTTGTGCCTCTCGCATCTATCGGATTCCCGCAACCCTCACCAGGTCATCGCTCCACATTGTGGGACGCATAGAAATATAAAAAACAGGAGAAGTGGCAAGGGGGCGTGTGCATGTCCGCGCGAATTGTACAAAATGTGCACATTGGGGCAAACGGCCGACAGTTATCCTCCTTTCCTGCATCCTGCAACGCTTCGGGTACGTAATCGCCACTCTAGAACCTTTCCTCCCAATCGACCAATCGTATGTTGGTATTGTATTTTCAATATTTTGTTTCTTTATAGTTCTTGGTAGAAAGTAGTTGCCTGCTGTATTATCTCCTGCCTTGTTTTAGTTTCTTTATGTTGACCTTCTAATTTATGTATCCAACTTTTTCTTAAGTTTATAGAAATTCTCAAAGAAATTCTAAAAGGAGACTACTCGATTAACCTTAAGAAAACGGTATTAGATACCTGTATACTGCGCTCTTTACTGTATGGCTGCCAAAGTTGGATTTACACGACAAAAATAAAACAAAGAACTACAACAACGCAAAGAGCTATGGAGAGAAGTATCCTAAACATAAGGAAAATACAAAAAGTCAGAAACAAAATAATCGGGCAAAAAACAAAGGTGACAGATGTTCTCACACAAGCTCTGAAATTGAAATGGCAATGGGCACTAATGGGCAGGTCACGTATATATACACAGACAACAGGTGGACAATCAATACCACAAAGTGGAAGGGGCCAATTGGGAAAAGAAGGCTAGGAAGACCGAAAAGACGATGGGCGGACGATATAACGGAATTAGCAGGATAGGACTGGCTAACTATTGGAAAGGACAGAGATGAGTGGAAAAGACTGGAGGAGGCCTTCACCCGAAGAGGGGTCCATATCCAACAAAACTAACTCTTCTTACTAACATTAGACATTAAACCAAAACATAACTGACACTATCATACTAATACTAACATTTGAAATGGAATTAAGAATTAAGGATATGGAAATAAAGGCATTTTTATTTTATTTTATTCATTTATTTTCAATATTTTAGAAAATAAAGCTGAACCAATTTTATTTTTTTAGGGCAGTGTAATGTTGATGGAGAGGGAGAGGGAGGCCAAAGAAAAGGGAGTTAGTGATAGCGTGACGAGTGACAGGACAGAATGGAAGAAAAAAACGTGTTGCGCCGACCCCAAATAAAATGAGACAAGGGCAGGAAGAAGAAGAAGAGGGCAGTGTAATGTTAAAAAAAAGAAGTCTGCATTACAGTTATATGTCCCATTACATGAAATCGCACACTTTCGTTCGTCATCTTTCGGGTTTCGATTTTGGTCGGATTGTCCAAACGCCTAAAAAAGCCACAAAACCCGGACACTATATTAAATTTTATACACTATGTAAAAAGCTGGACATCTAGCAACACTACATAAAAAAACGTGGCAAGTGCCAGTTGGACTCGCGCACGAAGGGTTCCGTAGGTACCGTCTTTAGAAAATATCGGCAAAAAATCGCGTTTATTGTATGCGAGCCTCCTTTAAATATCTGTTTTATTAATAAAATAATAGTTATAGCGCGGTACACAGAAATACCTACATAATTTGCGAACTGTCTAGCTATCGCGGTTCTTGAGATACAGCCTGGTGACAGACAAAGGGACAGACAGCGAAATCTTAGTAATAAGGTCCCGTTTTTACCCTTTGGGTACGGAACCCTAAAAAAGAGCAGTGTGACTAATCATAATAATATAATCCTTGAACTTGTTCTATCTCACCATACTAATTAAAATTCGATTAAAATGTTTAATTCTAATTCTAATTGTTTAATGTCTAATTGATGGCAAAAAACAATACCGATTTTGATAAATCTGTCGCAATAGGTACCTACATTCCTTTTATTACTTCATTCATATTATTTCATTATTATACTCAATGTAATATAATATAGAAGTATAGTACGATTAATTTCTCTTTAAAAACTGTTTATTTATCTTTAAAAGTCAAGGACAAAATCTCGTTACCTATAAGTATATTTATTTAATATTTGAACATCAAATGACCTAAAAGTCCATCAGTATTTATAAATAAAAAAAATACAACAATTTATTTCTGCACCCAATTATAGAATCAAGGTCATAGTCTACGGACAAGTCATATAATTCGTACTTAGGAACTGATTGGTAATTTCAACGTGTCTCACAACTGGTAGCGTGGCCGAGCGGTCTAAGGCGCTGGTTTAAGGCACCAGTCTCTTCGGAGGCGTGGGTTCGAATCCCACCGCTGCCAAATACTTTTTGTATTTTTTTATTTATTTTTTTGTTGCAACAAATAAAAAAACGTTTAAAAAATTTAATTAATCAAAAAATCGTGTGAAAAATTACAAAAAAATGTGGTTTGATGAGATTAAAATCGTATAATACTTTTTTTGTAGCTAATTAAATATTTTTTACTACAAAGTAATACAAATCGTTACACACAGTAAGAAATAACGTCACAAAGTCACAAGTATGCGTACCTACCTAATTAAATAATATTACGAGTATTGCAACAATGTTCTGAGAACCGAAAACAATTGAATTTTATAATGAATCCCAATTTAAACATTGTTCACATTTAATTGGTTGGTCATGACTTTGATAAAAAATTAATTTAATCTTTTTAATTAATTTATCTGTACTACTAGTACCGATTATTTACTCATGTGCTACTCGGCCTCATCCTCTCATCTAGTAGACATCCCACACGTACGTCAGCGTTTTGGGAACATATTTATTGTACGTACAGATGAAGATTGGAATTCCTTGCCGAAGTCCGTTTCCTGTACCTCTACCATGAGTTTAAAGCAATAGTATTTGTCGATACTCGATACCGACTACGTAAATTAATATTTTGTATGGCAAATTTTACAGCGCCTCTAGCGGTCACTTACGGAACCAAAATTTGCCGTACAAAATATTTACGTAGTCGCAACAGTGGTTGGAATGAATATTAAAAGTTTTAAACGTGCACCCTGTAAGGGAAATGCAACACAAATGAATTTCAATAAAATAAAATGCATATCAAAATTCACAATTCCATTTAAAAAGGAATAGCAAACATTATTGATATTACAAGTATTAAAATAAATAAATAATTGGATAATGTCAAATCAATTAGATGTCAAAATAAATGGAAATAAATCGCGAAACGAAACGAAATACGAAATAATAATAACAATAGTAATTTAATATGTGTACCTGGGCTTGTTTAATTATTTATTTTAGTTTTTCTTCAAAAAACTCATTCAATGTGTAGTAGCACTTCTGGTTTCTTTGAAGGACTTTGGAATCTTATTGTATGCCTATCTCCTAGCACCAGCTAGTGCTTCATGTTTTGCAAGCATTTTTTTGTATGCTGTCCAAAAATTACCACGTTTTAGATCCAATTATGTCCTCGTCTGAGCATAATTGGACCTAAAGTAAAACTGTAATATAATCTGTAATATTACCTTCTGCCAGTGGCTTCGACAATGTGAATATTGGTTATAGCAGAGGAGAAATCGAAGTCGAAGACGGATAAAAAGCCTATGTCATCCTTAGAATTCAAGCTCCATCTATGTAAATTAATTCACGTCATTTCATCGTACCAGACAAACAGACAGAGTTACCTTCTTTCACATATAAAATATTATGATTTAATTTGTTTATACAAGTGATGGTTTCTCGTGCCATTGTTAAAAATTTAAAATTAAAACTACAGTATTATTCTTCATTAAAATTCTATTACGAAAATTATTAACAATGGAAACAGTAGTGGTCCAGTAGGTAACGGGGACTTTCGAGTCGTAATTTATTTCATCACCACTGCTCTCAAACCGGTGAAGGAAAACATCACGAGGAAACCGGTCATGTGTAAGAAAAAAATTCGAAGACATGAGACAATTCTTCAGTTTGTTTACCCTACGACAAGGAAATCGTTTGTGTTGGTATGGTCATGTGAAGAGGAGGGATGAAACGCATGTTACTAAAAGAGTTCTGAGAATACATGTAGATGGATGGAAAGGGAGGGGAAGGCCAAAGAAGATGGATGGATTGTGTGAGGAGGGATATGAAAGAAAAGAGAGTTACAGGACAGAATGGAAGAAAAAAAACGTGTTGCGCCGACCCCAAGTAATATGGGATAAGGGCAGGAAGAAGAAGAGTGAGGTCCACCAACCTGCACTGGACCCTTTTCCTAGAGAGGAGGCCTGAGTCCCAGCAGTGAGAACATTTGGTTGTTTTATGCAGCTTACATTAATAATTGAATAAAATATGTACAGTAAATTAAAATATATCCAATTAAATTAAATTAAAATCAATACCTTTCGACTGTCCGGAACATTAAAAAAAACTAATATTGTAAGTTGTGTGAGTGCAGAGGCCTTTTCTTTGGTGAACCCTGGGGTTCACTTGACAGTTGGGGGTTAAACCACTGGTCGAGCGTAGAGATGCGCCGTTGCCAGCAATATTGTCGTGAAGTGAGAATATCGGTGGCAATATTCCCACTTCGGGCAATATTGCCGGCAACGGCACATCTCTAGTCGAGCGGAGGTGGGGCTCGACCCCTGGAGCACCGATTGTACCTACATACTTCTGCACAACTTGAATGATCTTTTGAATCGTTTTGTACACACGTTTGTACGAAATTTATTTGGTAGAAAATTTTGGTTTCTATATCTTTGTTTTTCCTAGAAAAAATCAGATTTTTTTTGGTAATTTACGTAAAAAACGCGCAATTACGGCCCAGGGCCCGAGCGGTTAAGGCCATAGCTCCCAAGCAGTGTAATAAAACAGTGGCTTTCTGAAGCCTACTCCTCGGTAACGGCTATGGTTGCCAACAACAGTTAAAAAAAGTATTATACGGTTTTTTTTTTCACAACATTATACTTTTTACTGAACAATATACTGTTTTCAGCACTTGACGCTCCGGGCCTTGGTACAGGCCATGGTCTGGAGCGAGGAGTGGCAGGCGGTCGCCGACTTCTGCGAAGCAGTAATGCTAGCGAAGGAGGAGACCGACCGCATCAGGCAAAGGCGGCGCTCACAGCGCCGCCGGGATTCCGATCCCGATTTCCGGCCACCGTAGGCCGCGGGCTTGAGGATGGCGAGCGAGGTAGCTCGTTGTCCGACCCTCCGGGAACTGTCCGGACCGAGCCCAAGTCGTCAACGGCGCGCACTGTTCCCGCGCGCCTCAAGGAGCTGGCAGCAGCAGCAGGGGCCCAGCTGGGTCGAAGCCTACTGGGGCCAGGGTTATCCGAAGGGGAAGCTCGGTCCCGGTACGAAAGGCACGAAGGAACGGGGTGGGCTTTTAGTCAATAAGAGTCTGACACTATCTCCCGCTCCGCCCAAGAGCGGGGGTTGTCATTGGATGATTTTTCCCACCATAAAAAAAGCACTTGACGCTCGACGCTCACACAATTTTTTCATTAAATCACAATAGAGTTTCAGAATGAATCGAATAAGCTTTTCAATTATTTTAATTTCAGTTATTATTGAGGCAGATGAAGTAGTAGTAAAAAATATATACTTATTTAAAATATTAAACTGACAAAATACTGTTAATTTTTCTAAAATACTGTTTAGTATTCTTCTCACATAAAAAAATACTTTATTTTTTGTGAAAAAAGTTGGCAATACTAGTAACGGCTAAGTTAATTTATATCACAATAATTATCAACTTAAGGTATTTTACCAACTACCTTACCTGTCTACCATAAGCTTGTACAAAATGCGCGACACATATGCCCAGTTTTATGTAGAAACTAGCTGACCCAGCAAACGTTGTTTTGCGGGTATGAAAAATAGATGTTGGCTGATTCTCAGACCTACTCAATATGCTCACAAAATTTCATGAGAATCGGTCAAGCCGTTTCGGAGGAGTACGGGAACGAACATTGTGACACGAGAATTTTATATATTAGGGTCAACTCACACCGAAAGAGCGGCGAAGGGCAGCGACTCGTTTACCGTTCAAAGAATTCGCTGGAATTCCCGCGGCGCCGCGGGCATCCGCGCGACTCGTTCGAGTTTCTCATGCGATAATAAGTATTATAGAAATGAAAATAAAGTTAAAATTCATATGACACTGAAACTGCGCTCCGCTTCGCTGCGCTTCGACGCTCTTTTGGTGTGAGTTGACCCTAAGATAATGTGAGTAGTCAAACATTAAAACACTTATTTATTACAAAATAAACTGTAAAGTTTAATGCTGTATATGTTAATTTATATGTTGTCTGCATATCTGTCCTTGACGTTGACATATATACAACATAAGTTTTAATATATATGCGAAACCCGTAACACGTGTCTAGTATTTTTATTATGTAAAGAATCTATGTACAAAATTTCATAACTGTAACATGAAAAATCACAAAGTTATAAGCTTGTTATGTCAGCAAAAATACATAGTCACCGAGCCATCGAGGCGACTGAAAGGTTGTTTTGCACTTGCACCCAGCTGTTTGCTGGCGCCTAATACCCGCTATGACCTTCCTTGACCTGTGTTGTACTTAGTGTCGGTGGTACCCAACTTATGATCTTTTTAAATATTTTTGGGGGAAAATATAACGTGGTGTAAAAACTATTGAAATCCATTCAGTTACTGATTCTAAACAAGCTATATTCAGGGTTCGCATGAACTAAAAATAATGTCATCATCATCATCATCATTTCAGCCGATACACGTCCACTGTTGGACATAGGCCTCCCCCAAGCGTCGCCACATCGAACGTTCCTGTGCGTCCCGCATCCATCGGTTTCCCGCTACCTTCACCAGGTCGTCGGTCCACCTTGTAGGAGGCCTTCCAACACTGCGTCTTCCGGTACGCGGTCGCCACTCCAAAACCTTTCGGCCTCAACGGCCATCTGTTCTGCGAGCAATGTGCCCTGCCCATTGCCACTTTGTTTGTCACCCATTACAAGTTTGGCAATTCTTTGTGCTATGTCGGCAACCTTAGTTTTCCTGCGGATATCTTCATTTTTTATTCGATCACGCAAAATAATGTCGTATACCGTAAAATGTCAGCAGTGGTAAAGAAAAATAGTGTAATGTACTACACGTTCCAAATGAGAATAGGACCGATTCCTGTATTTTGACGTCTCGTCGTACTGTCAAATCGAAGAAATTTTGGCAAAATTGAAGAACATAAAGATGAGTAAAATTGAAGAACTGGATTCTGATTAAACTTTTTTCGTTCACAGTTCATAAATAAATAAAATTGTTCGTAAATTAATTAATGTTTAAAATTTTTCCACGATTTGACAGTAAATCGTGACGTCACAACATGGCGGGCGATCCTATTCTCATTTGGAACGCATTGTAATAATGTTCTTTTTATAGGACCTAGTGTCCTATAAGAGACTTTTTAAGGAACTCATCTAATGAATTCTCGCGCTCTAGGACGGAGCGGGAGGGTGTGTCAGAATTTTACTGACTAAAACCACGCGTGGAACACTACACGCCGTTGATGACTTGGGTTCGATCCGAATGGGTACCTACCGGACAGCTGGACGGCGAGCTACCTATTGCTCGCCGTCCGCAAGCCCACGCCTACGGTAGCTGGTATCAGGGTCGGGGTGTCAGCGGCTGGGGCGTGAAGATGTCCGTTCCCTCACGAGGACACCAGGTGACACTAGTAACTAGCCCCGATTTTGCACGGGTGCCAATTTTCAAAAAACTGTCGCTGTTTGCTCTTTATATTTGTGAAAACCGCATCAAAATCCGTTGCGTTGTTTAGGAGATGGCATATAAACATAGACGCAAAAAGGGACTTTGTTTTTATTACTTATGTGAAAATTAAAAATGTTCGTGTTAATTACGTGTTATTGTGTAATATTATGTAAATCAGACGTTTACTTAATTGTATTATTAAAGTAGTATTGAGTCATATTCTGTAAAAGATTTGTATGATATAGGTAAGTACTTAGAGAAAAAGGTGATAATGTGGCCCCTGCAGATATCTCGGCCCCTTGACGTATTTATAATTTAGAAATAGGTACGCTATCTAGAATAAAATGCATGGACTGCGGAGCTCTTGTGATAGCTATCGAATAAAACCAATAAAATCCGTGAGATGGTGTCACATTCGTTTTTTATTTGAAACAATCTAAACACGCAACTGTCAAACTTTTGAAATGGCTCTGCATTTTATTAATTTTTTCTAGACAAACCAAGTTTTAGGCTTGATGATTTTAACATTGTTTGACAAACGTTTTTCTATTACATTTTAAAGGTATTTATACAAAAACATAAAATAAATAAATCTATTTTCGCTTAGTTACTTATATATTCTTTAATTTATTTTTGTAATGTGACCCCCTCACATTGTTCATATTATGATCCCCGGGGACCATATTAAATATATGTCCGATGTCTATATGTATGAGTTACTGTTGGATACATGAAAGTCTACATAACAAAAAATAACTATGAAAGTGACGTTGTTATAAGCACTGACTGAATATGACGACGAGCAAGTCAATTCAGATAGGATGTCTGAAAGGATACTAGCCGCGTATTTGGTGAAACAAGTTATTCTAGCATTTGATATTATGAAGAAAAATGGATTCAGTGCCTTAGTTGCAATTTATGGGCTCATACAACCTGTGCTGGCCCTGAAGGCGATTTTTATATTGATGATTTTTTGCCAGAAAGTTTTAATAAAAGTTCAATATATTTAATATGACCCCCAGGGTGCCATATAACCCTCACTTGAGGTCAAGATGCCAAATTTCTCATTTTGTAGAACACTACTTTTTTAAATTATTCTATAGGCATTTTATTTATTCTACATATTGGTACCTATGCATAGCGTGATAGGTAAGGAACACCGTAACGTACTTACTTGATTCATAAGTCTAGTCCTTTTTTTAGGAGGCTTCAAAAACACCACTTTTTCCTCTAATAATAAATTTTCGCGCTTATTTTTGTTGTAAATTGTTTTTGTTTTAATGTTTAACATCGTTTTGTAGATCTCGAATAAGTGGGTAAGTCTAAGTTAGTATATATTTGCTGTTTACAGAGTATTTTGAAGTTAAATACCTAAGTACCTAAGTAATTAGTTTTTGTGTTATTAAGTACATTTCTGTTATTACCTATTTGAATCACTATCAGTTTTAATAAATATGTATATGTCCGCAAGAAGTATCTTTGATTTCCACAACGGGAAAATCTTAGACACAGCACATACTTACCTAATTAATTTCGAAATTTTACAAAACGTCAAATCAATACCGTCGAAGCAAATTGAGTTGTCCACTTAATATTATAAGGTACTATTTCATGCAACATCACTAGGAAAATGTGACACACCACGTGGCCGGACCGAAGTGCTATCGATTTTATATTTATACCTACGAAAACATTCCAAATTAATATCTAGTAAAAACAGAAAATCTACACACAACATTCACTAACACTGTATTTTCTATTAAAAAGCACGTTTTTACGCATTCCACTCAAAATGTTAAAATAATACACTCTAAGCTACATAAGTCACTATTTCGTAAATCCACCGGCTACCACTCACCATTACATGGTCGGTAACAATATCCACCCGCACACAACGAAAACTGACGTCAAACTGGCGAAATATCGCGATTTTTTAGGTCTGTAGCATTCGATTTTTGAAAACAGCTGATTCCAGACCAATTTGACCTCCGCGCACAAGCGATCGTTACTCCGACGCGTCTCAAATTTAAGTGGCCCGTATCTGTGTCAAAGGTCACTGTCGCGACGAAATTCCCTTTTAAAAACTTGCAGCAATGCGCCTCATGGGCTATACTTAAGAAAGAGCATTGTGCAATCTGTAATTATGATTAAAAACTGTGCCCCGGTGCAATTTTGCCAACTTTAGTTGTTATTAATAGAAAATAGACGCCATCTTGCGTCGTCGGGGCAAACAGCGCATGCGCGGCGTTAAGGGCAAGGGTAGAATAGATAATATTTATTCCGAATTAGGTACGCTTTTAACTTGCTAGACGTCACGGCTTCAGTATTTTATCAATTATAATATGTAGGTACAGCTGTTTTTCATGAGCGGGGAGAACAAAAGATATGTTGTCAAACATAGCAAGCATGAATAAACAAATGACGGGTGTAGGTATGTCAGTATTAGCTATGTTGTTTTATTGTTTTCCAAATTGTTCGCACATATTGCGCAAGTTTGGGCAAACATTAAACTCTAAGGGTGAGTTGCACCATTTAACTATAACGATAACAAAGCCGTTAACAGTTGTCAAATCGTTGAATTGACCAATAGGCAGCCGTTTCACGGCTGGTTATGGTTTGGTTATCGTTATAGTTAAATGGTGCAACTCACCCTTAGTAGGTAGGTAGGTACGTCACTCGTCGTAACTTTAGCACCTACTTATGTAAAACGAAGCCCTGGTTTAACTTTTGAGAAGCGATGTGTTTAGAGATGTTTGTATATCTAAAGGGTTTCTCTTCAAGAAGCAAAGTCCTGGCTTGTTGAGTCTCCTCTGAAGACACCTGGAATAAGAAAAATATTCCTTTAACAAAGGGTGAGTTGCACCATTTAACTATTCAATTCAATTCAATTCAATCTTTATTGCTATAACACATGTGTTACATAAGATCTTATAAAGTAGTTAAATAAGTGCACATGGACCCTGTCGGGCACAGCAATTTCATACAGAACAATTTTAAGAGAATTATAATTTAAAAAAATAAAAAATAATCGGATATACAACTCAAATTAAATGAAATACAAATGTCACTAAAATAGAAGATAAAATTAATAAATGTCATAAGTTCATTAAATGTCAAAATACATTCTTTCAATTGTCAGAGCCGTGTTCATTATAAATGTCGAAATAAATTCAATATATATGTCGAAATAAATTCACAATAAATGTCAAAATAAATTCATTACAATTGTCAAAATAATTTAATTATAAATGTCAAAAATAAATTGATTAAAAATACCAAAATAATTCATTACAAATGTTAAAAGTTTTATTACAGATGTCAATATAAATTAATTAAATAGGAATATTACAAATACCAGAATAAGTTAATGTCAAAAAATAAAAGATAGAATAAAACCGTAACAATGTCAAAATAAATTCATTGAGAATGTCAATATCGATAAGGTTCACAAAAACATACATTTACCAAATTATAAACCAAATATGGAAAAGATGTCAAATGTTTAAAAGTCATTATTGGTGTTATTAATTTTTGAAGTCGTCATCAAAGAATTCTTTCACTGAATAGTAACCTTTCTCGACTAGTAGTTTTTTTAGCCGTTTAATAAATTAAACGTAAACTATAACGTAATATAATTAAAATTAAACTATAACGGTAACAAAGCCGTTAACAGTTGTCAAATCGTCGAATTGACCAATAGGCGGCCGTTTCACGGTTGGTTATGGTTTGGTTACCGTTATAGTTAAATGGTGCAACTCACCCTAAATGAGACAGCAAAGGAGTAAAATTCCCTGCCGGAGTCTGTGTTTCCTGATAGCTTCAACCTAGGTATTTTTAAGTCAAGAGTGAAAGGTTACGTCTAGGCAAGCGTGCTCCATCGTCGGCCACAGCATCACTTACCATCAGGTGAGATGGTGAGATAGTGGTCAAACGCGAGCCTATCAATAATAATAAAAAAGAGACCGCCATTGAGGCCATATAATACCAACTAGCTGACCCGGCGAACTTCGTACCACCTAACAGTCAATGAATAATATATCTTTCGATATAGGTCAACCGATTGCGATGAAACCATGCCTATGTAATATATCAACTTACACACAATATTAAAATGTATAAAAGTTATCTACCTACATCGATTTCGTGTAGGTACTTTACGTGATGCGCGCACAACAAAAAATTTCTGCAGATTTATCCTACTAACTAATATTATAAATGTGAAAGTGTGGATGTTTGGATGTTTGTTACTTAATCACGCAAAAACGACTGAACGGATTTGGATGAAATTTGGCATGCATATAGCCTTTGACATGGAAAAGATTATAGGCTACTTTTTATCCCGGAAAAACATCTTATTCCTACAGGAAAACACGTATAGAGTGCGATAACCGAAGTACACGCGGACGAAGTCGCTGGCGGACAACTAGTATAAAAAAATAGATCTGTGCCTTAAAATTGTAATTCTATAAAACTCAATTAGGTGCCTGTAGGGGAAAATCAAGTTTTGCTAATGGAATTTTCATTTCCTGAGCTTGGTAACTCGTTTTATCCATTTGATATTTTTCTCTGAAAAAAAAATCATTTATGTAGCATTCATAAATACATAAGTAAACGTATTTAATTGAGTTAAATTTACTAAAATGATGTGATATACTAAACATATATTAAGTAGATATTATGTTGACTATGACTATGTGATTAATTGAACAAAATATCAACCAAATCACTGATATAGAATTAAAAATAAATATTGATAAAATTTTAATTTTCAAAAGCCTACTAGGCGATAAATCTTAAAAATCAAGCTTTGAATATATCAAAATCCTTCGTTCGTTCTTTTTCCTTTCTCCAACTGGTTGTTTACCTACCGTATCTTCGATCTCGTGGATTATCCTGCCGAAAACCGGGTATTTTTAAAAGGATAAAAAATAGTAATCAGGATCTCTAGAGATTTGGGCGTCCACATAATAGCTAGGTACTCCCGGCCACCGTTTGCGCGGACTTGCGTACGGAGAGCAAGAGGTAGCTCACCGTCGAAGGAAAGAGTTACAGAGGCCCTGGAACACAAAGATCAATTGAAGGGACACAGGTGTGTTTTTAGTCAGTAAAAGTCTGACATTCCCTCTCGCTTCACGCAGAGCTTTAGGAATTACGTGATGATTTCCGATAAGTAATAACCAGTCTTATAATGTTCCCACTGCTGGGATTCCGAACTTCTCTCAAGGTAAGGGATGGTTTCCCACAGAAAAAAAAAACTATCCTACCAACAATCAAATTTTTTTTACCTCTATAAAATATATGTGAGTATGGTCTGTATAAAAAGTCAACCAACTTGTGAATTTTGTATAATATTTAATCATTTAAAAAATACTTATATTCTATACTTTTTATAAAGTTCTTCTGTTAGTAAACAATGATCAATATCTTTTAATAAACCTTGATTATTGAACCAGTGTTAACTACATCAGATTTCATTATTATCTTTAATTACCCAAGTCGTGAGTTTTTAGACAGACTCTAGTCTGGTGGCCGAGTGGTAAACGCCCCGACTTACGGGTTGTAGGTCACAGGTTCAAATCCAACCAGGCACAATACTTTGTGTAATTTATTTCATCACCGCTGCTCTAAAAACGGTGAAGGAAAACATCTTGAGGAAACCGGCATGTCCTAGAACCAAAAATTCAAAGACGTTACATCCACCAACACTCACTGGGCCCACGTGGAGGATAACGGCCCATTCCCTCTCCTAAAGAGGAGGCCTGAGTCCCAGCAGTGGGAACATTATGAAGCTGATTATACTTTAAAATATAAGTCATAAAATTAAGACAGAAATCCTATTGGCACGTGCCCATGCAAGACACGTGTCATGCTCATGAGCACGTGCCTTTATATTTTATAATAATGGCCAATTTGATGCTGAAAATAATGCTCTTAATTCATCATAATTAACTTATTATTACGCGCGAAAATTAACAAGAATGAATGTAAATCTCGAGATTAATTCAGATTATTGATAGAAATAACGTGATTTGAGAGCAATGGTGCTTGATTAATTACTTACTGCTTATTAATTTATTGAGGGGGGAACTCGAGCCCCGGTATGAAGGCTTGAAGGAACGGGGTGGGTTTTTTAGTCAGTAAGAGTCTGACACTATCTCCCGCTCCGCCCAAGAGCGGGGTTGTCATTGGATGATTTTCCCCACCATAAAAAAAAAGCTTGACCCTATTTTTTTGAGGTGGGAAATCAAGTAACTTTTTAATACACTTACTCCAAAACCCGCTCTTATCCCGCTGCTTTTGGGCACGCGAATAGACTGTTTTCCGCACTAGTGCAAAAAATGCGCGCGCGCCACAATGTTATTAAGTTTATCGTATCAGGCTGGGTGCGGGTCGACTCCCACGAGTCGCCGGTGAAAGTCGTTTGATACACGTGCTTTGTCACTGCAGCCCTCGGCCCCATAACACACTCGCTTACGGCTCTCCCTCGGCGAATTTCGCCTCGGTCGCAATGACAAACTCCTTTCTTAAATCTATGCTTTCTGCACTTGTATCAAAATGTACTATTTCCAGAGTTGGCAATGATTAACACAAGTGATTTAAATCACTTTGTTTTCAAAACTCGTATTAATTTACGCGTGTACGAAATTTATTTCTTTAAGAAAACGTCAGCTGAGCGAGTTCAATGACCTGTAGGTAATAGTCGGCGTTGCGTACAAACTACCAACGGGTCATTGGAATCGCTCAGCTCACGTTTTCTTACAGAAATTAATTTCGTACATGCGTAAATTAATTATTATGAGTTTTGAAAAAGAAGTACTTTATTTTTTAATTTTATCTTTACAAATCGATAGTGTTTCATGGACCGGATCGACCCTCCACGGAATTAAAACGATCAAAATTTAAGGGTGTATATTTCTAAATACATACATGTTATTGATAAATTACACCCAGACACAGAACAAATGATCGTGCTAATCACACAAAAAATTTATTATCCTGGGTGAGAATCGAACCCACGACCTCCGGCATTGTTATACTGTTGTCAATGACCCTGACTGCTGTCAAGGTCACTGACAACTCGACCAACAGGCCAGTCAATGAATGTGATGCCATGCGAAGCAGTAATGCTAGTGAAGGAGGGGGCCACATGCGTGAAAGAACTTTCATCCTCATGCCCCAACTGTCGTGACGGAGACGCCCCGGGAGTCGCAAAACGCAGGGCGATCCTCAGACAAAGTAGGCGCGACCTTGCGGACGACGAGCAATGGCCAGCTCACTGTCCACTCGTCCGTACCGAGCCCAATCGTAGACGGCGCTCAGTATTCCACGAGAGTCTCCAAAAGATGTTAGCAAAAACCGTAAGGGTCCAGCAGGGATGCACGCTAGGGCCACAGGGAATTTCGGAAACGGAAGCTCGTGGTCCTTTACCGCAAAGGGTAACTGAAGGACCTAGGTTTTGTGTTTGTCAGTAAGGTCTTTTTTTTATTTTTATTTTTTTATGGTGGGAAAAAATCATCCAATGACAACCCCCGCTCTTGGGCCGAGCGGTAGATAGTGTCAGACTTTTACTTACTAAAATACCCACCCCGTTCCTTCTAGCCTTCATACCGGAGCTCGAGCTCCCTTTCAGATAACCCTGGCCCCAGTAGACTTCGACCCTTCTGGGTCCCTGCTGTTGTTGACAACTCCTTGAGGCGCGCGGGAACAGTGCGCGCCGTCGACGACTTGGGCTTGGTCCGGACAGTTACCGGACGGCGAGCTACCCATTAATCACTGTCCGCTTTGTCAGTAAGGTTGACACGCCCTCTCTCCTCAGCGAGAGAAGTCATTGAATGATTTCCTACCTTCAAAAAAGTTTTTAAGCTAGGTACTTATATGTAATTCTTTAATTCTATTTCAAAGAGAGGTAACTGAGATTCAAAAGTATGCACTACCTTTTGAATTTGTTTACTAATGTTGATGTGGCCTTCTTCATATCTTTAAGTAAGTAGTATTTAGATTTATATATTTGCCTGAAAAACAAAACATTATCAAAGATGACTTAACACTAATAAATTGCAAATTAGACCGGAAACAGACCATAAAGCTCTATACTTAATGACCCGATAAAAATCTAAAGTGTTTCTGTAATTCTAATGTGAAGAACATTATGATAATGGTATATAGTGAATCTGCCCAAATCTGTTTCATAATAAAAGCATAGTACAACTCTACTTGACCCAGATACCGGTGCAACTGGCGCTCTGTTTGCGTAAATACAAATGAAAGGCATAGCAAATTATGCTGTGAAGGTTTAAAAAACACATAACGACAAATAAAAGCTAAGCAAGAGGTCTTTTTTCTGCTTTATCAATATTATTGCACATTGAGCATTGGTCCATAGGCATATAATTTAGAGAAAATACAAAAAAACGATTCGAGAGTTTCGATTTTGATTGATTGAGTTATTTTGTTCAATTTTCAGAGAAACATATGGAAAATTGTGTCAATTTAATCTTTAGGTAAGTACACTTTTTGTATTTTGCTCATCATTATCTCCAAAACACGTCTCAAAAGCGTCAATATTTTTTTTCACAATAGTGAATAAAATTAACTCCAAACAGCGCCATCTATTAGTACGAAATAAAACTATATACGATCTAATTACTAGCGGCCTCTAGCGACAAAAAGCAAAACATCTCGAGATGGTTTCGGTGTTAATGCTACTGCTACTCACCGCAAGATGGTGCTGTAAAGTGTTTATATTTAAACTTAGTTTTGCTGAATTAATAAAAACATCACTAAAATAAAGTTTATAACAATTAAATAGATAATATAAAAGCACAAAATGAACATTAAAAAACCGGAACTTATTTATTCTGAAATATAAAAAAGTATTCAGTTGACTGGGTAACACCGTCTATTAATTGTCAAACAATCTGTCATACTCAACGGCTGATATTTTTTAAACATTTTGATATCTCATGGATAATTTCCTTAATTTCGTTTGTTTCACCAACTTTTGATAAAAAATGGACACTAAGACCACACAAATTAGGCAGAAGAACCGTAAGTATACATCCTAACTTCACAGTCAATAAAAAAATCTACAGTTTTCAACATAAGAAGTGGAAAAAAATTCATGTGTGTTTGCAGGATTTTTGAAGCTATCCCTGAAGAAATCCAGGCCAAAAGTAAATCAAGACATAAATAAACATAACAGAAGTTCAGATGTGATAATACTTGACGAGTCTTTTGATAGATTGCGGAACGATTTCCTTAAAACTGTAAGTACCTACTTGGGTCACTTTATCATGAAATAACTTTGCAATTAAATGCAAAGAAAAGAAAAAATTGTAATCATGAAGAGGCTGTCTATTGTTGCAAACGGCAAAACAGTGTTCTTAGGATACCACACATCAAATTATTGCTACATTCAAATCTAAATTAATATTTTAAATAAGTAAAATGGGTGCTGACCTTATTAGGAAAAATTCTTTCAGTGATAGTAAAGCTATATATATTCTCAAAGCTAGATCACCAACAGCAATAATGAATCATATCTTTAATGGTATTCTGACATGTCCACTCTGTGCTCGGAGTTTTTTGACCAAAGTTGGATATGCAAGTCAAAAGAAGGCACATAACAGAGCAGCAGATCTGAGCTCACAACTACCACGAAGAGCCAGGGAACTGCTGTGGCCGCAATCGGCTGGATAGCATCATCATCATCAAATTATTGTCTACTTATCATCACCATGGAAAAATCCAGGAGAAATGCTAGTGTTAGATATAAGACAAAACATTGCTCATTTTGGTCAGAATTGCAGAAACGATTTTACTAGGAGCTACTCGTTCTGTTCTAATTTTCGTTTTTTGTCTATTCCAGGCACAGTCCACTCAGAAAATATATTCTCCAATAACAATAAATGACTCCTGTGATCTGTCATTTAATGATGACCTGCCGAAAATCTCTCTCAGTGATAAGGAACCAAGTAAGAATGGAAATGTGAGTAAAAGGTGCCTGTAGCAATTCAGTCATTCATAAAATAGAATAGAATAGAAATAATTTATTCGAAACAGACACAGCACAACAGTTACAAACACAAAGTAGATAAAGAACAAAAGTATAGAGCCATTCAGTCATGCCTGGCCTGTTTGTTTAGTGGGTAGTGGTCCTGATTGCTATTTTGGAGGTTGTGCTTGATTCTCACCCAAGACAAATATTTGTGATTTTTTTTTTTTTTGGTTTGGAAAATCATCAAATGACAACCCCCGCTCTTGGGCGGAGCGGGAGGTAGTGTCAGACTCTTACTGACTATAAAACCCACCCCCTTCCTTCAAGGCTCGAGCTCCCTTTCGGATAACCCTGGCCCCAGTAGGCTTTGACCCGGCTGGGTCCCTGCTGTTGCTGACAACTCCTTGAGGCGCGCGGGAACAGTGCGCGCCGTCGACGACTTGGGCTTGGTCCGGACAATTACCGGACGGCCAAACAGCGAGCCACCCATTGCTCACTGTCCGCAAGCCCGCGCCTACAGTGGCTGAAAATCGGGATCGGAATCCTGGCGGCGGGGAGAGCGCCACGTTTATGTGATGGGCACGGTCATTTTTTCTGTGCCTGTGTGTAAATTTATTTTTTTCTTTGGCAACAGCTTATCTACATATACTACTCGTATTCTGTCATTGTTATAATTTATCTAAAGCCTTGAGGCCAATGGTGCTCCTACTACTTAATTTTATTAAGGTGGTTGCTCTTCACCCTTGGGGTCAGGTCAATAATAAAACAAAATTAATAAAACTCTTGGTTTCTTAAAACACTGTAAATCATGATTTTTCTAACCCTACTATTATACTACCATTATAACACATTCATAATTTACACCTTAATTTTTTAAGCATAACTTCAAGGTTTATAAGATTCTCCTCACAATAAAATTGCAGATCTCCTTCAACCAGTCACGTGAAGATCCATCACCAGCAAAAGATTCACGACCCAGCATCGGAGGCTGGTCCCCAGCACAAAACATTATCTGTGCCACTCCGAGGCACGATCCCACACCATCATCACCACGAGACATAGCCAACGAATCTCAAGAACAATGCTCAATAAAGAAAATACACTTGTCTCAGAAGAAATTACTAAACGATCTTTATGGAGACCAGTGGAAATCAATACCAAAGTTATTTAAAGCCATCAAAGCAAATTATGAGAATGACACCGTCTCAAAAAAACTACGGTTTGATGATGATGAGAGTGATAAAGAAAATATTAGACATCACTTAAAACAGAACAAGATGTTGTATTTGACTGATTCTGAGGCTAAACGTAGAGTTGACATTGCCAACGAGACAGACAAACGATCGAAGAAGAAGTTGTACACGGAGATGGTGCCGAGTACTCCGGAAGTGCCAAAAGTGAAATTGAGGACTGTGAACAGCACTACAAAGAAGAGTAAGGTTAAGAAGGCTATGAGTGTTACAGAAATGGTTGAGGTTATGAAGGATGATGTAGATGTGTTGACGAAGAAAGTTGGCAATGTTTGCGTTACACCAGTAGTTGAGAGTGTACAGAGGATTAGTTTTATCGGTTCTTTGGCAGGTAAGAGTTACTTGATTTAGTTAAGTTTAATTTAATTATTTGTTTTACTACAAACCAGTGCTGCAAGTCCGATGGCCGCCCCGCTCGCCGCGTCGCTCACCAGGCTGTAATAGATGTTGCTACAACGTGTACTAACTTCTAACTTTTTATATGTGTGTATAAATGGGCATGGTCGCGAGTTCAAACCCAGCCAGGCGCATTACTTCGTGAAATTTATTTCATCACCACAGCTCTCAAAACGGTGAAAGAAAACATCGTGAGGAAACCGTCATGTTAGGCACCAAAAAATTCGAAGACATGTGACATCCACCAACAATTCGAAGACATGTGACATCCACCAACCCACACTGGGCCCGCGTGGTGGATTACGGCCCATTCCCTCTCCTAGAGAGGAGGCAGTCCCAACAGTGGGAACATTATAAAGCCGACTATGCTTTGCTACATGGGCATGTAGGCCTATGTGGAACAAAATGAGTTTGAATTTGACCCACTTTCCAGATAACGTCCCCTCCTGGCGATGTAACGTAGAAGCAATACAATACAGAGACAGTTATAAAACTCTGAAGGAACAATTAGCAAGGAGGTTATTTGTGGAGTTCAACAAAGGAGTGTTTGACAACGCTATGGATGATGACCTGCCTATACTGTGGGATACCAAGCTCAGGACTACTGCTGGGTGAGTGATAAATTCATTACTAGCTCTCTCCCGCATCTTTGGGAGCATTCAAGTATTACGTAACGCAATTTTTGAAGATTTTAGACCAGGGAGGGTCGTTTTTCTGTACCCCTCCCGCCCCCTCCCTAAACGTTACGTAACATTTAAGTGACCATTAAAGTCTCAATAAAATTATGTTAACGAAAGGTTTGCCAATTTAGGAAACAAAAATAAAAGTAACGTACAATACTGTATAAGAACTTGTTAATATGTCGTTGGTGTTCCTTATTATAAATAAATAAAATAAATCAATCAATCATGGTTTTCGTCAATCAGTACTAAAAACCGTCATTCAACGCATTAGACGGTAGGTTTTTCGTCAATCAAGGCTTTGACTGTGGAAAAACTGACAGCAAAACCTACCGTGTAATGTTCGCCTTAGGGCTTGCTCAGTAGACAATTTGTTTTTTCGTTTCCTGAAAAAATGTCTTGTGGAAGGTTGTTCAGTTCAGAGAAATGAGTATATTAGGGAAAGTTTGAAAGTGGCGCCAGTGACTGAAAGGTTGAAAGGAAATCATTTGTCTTGGTATGGTCAAGTAAAAAGGAGAGATGAAAAGCATGTTGCTAAAATTACATAACCTAATTCCGCCTAGCCCGTTCCATCATCGGACTACCAGACGTACGGCGATGCGCCACCGGTACATGGTGGATATCCCACCTACACGCACAAAACGTTTTGGGAACACATTCATTGTGCGTGCAGCTAGGGAGTGGAATTCCTTGCCAGAGTCTGTGTTTCCTGTTAACTACAACCCGGGAATCTTTAAGTCGAGAGTGAATAGGTTTCTTCTAGGTAAGCACGTTCCATCATCGACCGCATCGTCGCTTTCCATCAGGTGAGATAGCGGTCAAGCGCGAACCTATATACAATAAAAAAAAACGTTATGAATTAACATGTGGATGGATGGAGAGGGAGAGGGAGGCCAAAGAAAAGATGGATGGATTGTGTGAGTGAGTGATGAGTTGAGTGATATGAAAGAAAAGGGAGTTAGTGATAGCGTGACGAGTGACAGGACAGAATTGAAGAAAAAAACGGGTTGCGCCGACCTTAAATAAAACGGGACAAGGGCAGGAAGAAGAAGAAGGAACGTTGTTCAGTTTCGTCTACTGAGCAAGCCCTTAAAGTTTTGGTCATCCTGTATAGGGTGTAAGTATAGCTACATCACTCTCGCTTGGACGTCTAATATTTTAACACGTTATAAGATGGCGCCCCTGGACGCCATCTCCTTCTTCTAATCTAAATTATCATATTTTCCAGAACAACAACAAATCGTCTAATAAAAAACTCTAAAGGCGACCGAATCCGGACGTCGAGCATAAAGCTATCAACTAAAGTACTAGACGGGCCGCAGCGTTTGCGAGACACGCTGATCCATGAACTGTGTCACGCTGCCACTTGGCTGATTGACTCGGAATTAAAAGCTGGACATGGCCCTCTGTGGAACAAATGGTAACTAGATATTTAAACTGTAGCGACATCTATAGCGTCACATATGAACTAATCCTGCATCGCGCAATCAAAGTTCTCCGCGCTATTAGAACAGCCAGAAATCATCTACAGTACAATTCACGAATGATGGCGGCCGTGAAGTTAGCCTTTGTGAACGTTCGCGCATACTACACTCTTTTCGCACACGCACGTCGCCATTTGGTTCCTAAAACACGTTACTGCGCAGCCTTCTGCGCAAACTTCACGGCCGCCATCATTCGTGAATTGTACTGTATCGGGCAGTTGCCCACCAGACTATAACACCAGTCTGGTCGGAGGATCCTCCCTTTTCAACGGAGTTATGTGAGACTTTACTCTCTGTTCTGCATATCGCCAAAAAACATTTTTTTTTGTAGTAAGAAAACATCAAAAAACATCTCCCGGTCTAGGTGGTGTGAGAGTGTAGAATTCTTACTGAATAATACCCACCCGTGTTCCTTTATATGCCCTTTGCCTTCTAAGGCCGCGGTAACTCTTTCGAAATAAAACTATAGATAAATAGTAATTAGGAATATAATTATTTATTTAGACAATGGAAACCAAGACACCAAATAAAACTTTCTGTGCTAATTATATTTATTTACTTATGGGCGTGGACTACAGGATTTTGAATTTATTTTTTCTAAAATGAAAGCAGCCTATGTTACTCCTTATTACATCAGCTACCTGCCAAAAAAAATTCCCGTCAAAATCGGTCCAGCCATTTCAGAGATTAGCCTGGACAAACAGACAGACAACAAAAATTAAAAAAAATGTTATTTTGGTGTATGTACCGTATATGTAATCATATGCATGTAGTAAAAAGCATTATTTCAATATTAGAAACAGATACTCCATTTTTATTTATATGTATAGATGTATAGACTAGTAGAACACATTAAAAAAATATACTAAAATAAACCTAAAATTATAAACTTCCGTCAAATTTCCGCTGTAAAGAACTATAAATTTACAGTTTTTTTCCTATACTCAGTGTACTCAGTTTTTTTACTATGAGACCTTGCTTCATGTCAAATGTCAGGATTCTAGGTCAAAGGAAAGTACTCTATGAATTTTGATTCCCTTGAGTATCGAAATACCTATACGTTTTTTGCTACATAAAAGGCCCTATCTTTTTTTTTCACAGCTTCAATGGACTGCAGACCTAAGAAATTAAAACTGTATTAATTTCAACTCGATACCTCGACGCGTTTCCGAAATAAAGGGTCTTGCTTGACAGACAGATAACAAAGTGATCCAAAGAATCTAAATATTGGCCGTCGGCCACCTAGACGTTTCTGTAATGATTGAGGACATGCGGACACACGGTGTCCGACGCGTACGAATTGTACTAAATATCGTTTTTAGTCCGGCGTTTAACTTGTTTACAAAAATACATCCTATAACGTGCACAGAGCAGTTCAAAAATAAAAACAACACTAGATACGACGCATCCTATCGCATAAATCCGCCAAGGCAAAACAAATCTCGACACAAAACCTTTCTTATGAAAATGATGCTTAATCTTCCTAGCATAATATAGATCTTTCAAATTTTTCGCTACAAGTCCAGTTTCTCTCAAACGGACGGCGTTTCTACGCATTCTATCCGAGACTGGAAAGCCTTTACGGAAAAAGTAGCTAAAAATTAATTTGGCATATGGTTTTTTAAAGCAATACACAGGGGAATGACCAAATTCATCACTGTAAGTTTTTTTGTAGTACTTGAAAACTGACTGTTGCACAAACGTGTATAAATCTTCTGATTGAGCTACCAGTTTAACATTTTCGATGTTATCAACGCATTTAGAGTTACGTAGAGACGAAAGATTCCTTTCAGAATGCAAGTAGATTAGGAAGCTATTATCTATACACGGTTTTAGTTTATGCCTAACCAAATCTCGCTCAGTCGAAATCTGGTGCTCCATAATTGGATTCGAAGTCAGACTAACTAGGCTGGATTGGTAAATACTGTTCATAAGATACGCGAACCATACCCAAATTAAAAAGAAAAATTGCGCAGTCGTACGATCAGGAATCTTGGACCCATGTAGCAGGATAGAGTTGAGTAATTTGAGTACTATTTCTGATTTATCCTTAGCGCGAAGTAATAAGACCATAATTGTTGAGTATAACAAAAAAACTGAGAGTAATAAACACCAAACTAACGGCTGGAATTCCAAATAAGTATTTTTCCAAATAGCTTTGAAGGACGCTCTTTTGACTAAAAAACTCAACTCGTCATCGTAATCTACATGTCCATGCAAGTAGGTGAATGCATCTGCTCGACTCGAAACTAACACTTTACCACCAAACATAACATCAGTCTCATTACTCTGCAATAATTCCATAGGTCCTGACACTTTCATCTTTCCATCTACAGTTGTAAAAAGTCCTTTGGAGTCAATGTAGGTGTAATTCACTTTAAATTCTTCTATTTCTGCTAGAATTTTAAACACATACTGTTCTGTTCCTATAATTTTTAAAGATTTAAATGGGTGAAAAGCGTATGGATGATGCTCTCCCACTGTAGCAACTATAGAACAGTTTCTTAGTCCCGTTACTAGTTTATCTGGGAATAGATTTTTATGCTTTTTCGAGCACAAACCATAGCTTATGACTCTATCATAATATTTTCCACAGCCATAGTTTTCATATGGATTGTAAGTGTATATTTCAGCATCCGAAGTTCCATTTATCACTATAGCATTGATCACAAAATACTTTAAAAGCTCATCAAAAATGTTTTTTAGTTTATCTGTTTTTAGCGATCTTATGACGATTATGAAACGAGCGTATGGGTTCCACATCGGTTCCTGTGTTAGATATTTGAAGTCTTCAGTAAATTTCGTTGGAGTTTTTGCTGTTATAAAATATCCTTGATGTCTAAAATGTTGTTGTTTTATAGCCTTTCTATAAAGCAGTGCTGTGATTTTCCTGGAATGTATTTCTTTAAGAATTTCATCGTTATCAGTTTCCATGTCAACATATGTGAGCGATTTTTCTTCAGAAAAGTATTTTTCTAGTATTTCGGTTATGCAAGGGATTAATCTTTGTTCTTGTAACTGCTCTTCATAAGAAATAATATCTTCACTTCCACAGTTGAAATAAAATAAAGACAATAAAAAATATAAAACTAACATTATTGGATTTTGATGTTAATTGTCTCTGTGTAACGCTAAGGTCCATAAGGAAGTAATATATTTCTAAATGTAAGCAATAAGTAAAGTAACACTTTTCATCACACTAATATAAAGTTTATATGTGTGTCTGTATGTTTATTCTTTACACTCGAACGGCTAAACGGAATTCGATGAAACTGAGTACTCGAGTACACAGCAGAATACCACATAAGATACTTTTTGTCCCTTGGATAATTTATTTTAATTTTAAATGGTATACACTAGTGCTTGATTGCGATCCCACCTGATGGTAAGCAGTGATGCAATCGTTGATGGTGAGGGGCACTAGTTTATTAAGAGCCTATTCACTCTAGCCTTGAAGACACCTAAATATAATTGGACGGGAAGACCGCAGCAGCCAAATTGTTCCAGTCCTTCAATCTACGGCAAATAATTTGCTACTTTAACGCGGACAAAGTCGCTGGTAGAAGCTAGTCTACACTTATAATATTATAAAAAAGGAAATGTTTATTTTTGTGTGTTTGTTTGTAATGAATAAAAGGCTGCAAAAAAGCTGGGAATCCTCGCGAAGGTCAGACAGTACTTCACGCCGGAACAGCTGCTCAAACTTTATCAAGCGCAAGTTCGACCGTGTATAGTGTGTAAGCTCTCATCTTTGGGACGGATCTGCCCGATACCAGCTTGATGCACTTGAGGCAATTGAGAGGCGAGCCAGAAGGATAATTGGCGATGATACACTCGTCGAGTCGAGGCTTCAAAGTCTTGACCATCGACGCAGAGTTGCTAGCCTGTCGGTTTTCTACCGGTTGCATATCGAGGAGTGTGCGTCGGAATTGCATAACCTAATTCCGCCTAGCCCGTTCCATCATCGGACTAACAGACGTACGGCTATGCGCCACCGGTATTTGGTGGATATCCCACCTACACGCACAAAACGTTTTGGGAACACATTCATTGTGCGTGCGGCTAGGTAGTGGAACTCCTTGCCGGAGTCTGTGTTTCCTGATAGCTACAACCCGGGAATCTTTAAGTCGAGAGTGAATAGGTTTCTTCTAGGTAAGCGCGTTCCATCGTCGACCGCATCGTCGCTTTCCATCAGGTGAGATAGCGGTCAAGCGCGAAGCTATCAACAATAAAAAAAAAAGAATAAACTCAACAACTACAGTGCCGATTTCAAAAATTCTTTCACCATTGAAAAGCTACATTCACCCTAAGTAACATAGGCTATATTTATTGCCCGTGCGAAGCCGGGACGGGCCGCTAGTAAAACATAAAGCTATCAAAATGTCATTCCTAATGCATCAATCGTACTGTACAGTCAAACACAAGTTTATGGCTACAATTAGACATTGACAGCACCCTTATTATGTAGCAATAAGGGTGTTTTTCGCAGTTCACATTGCCATGCATTTGACTGTGTGTAATTTGGTGGATTCTAATCTGTTCACAAAATGGTTTTAATGATCGGTTATCAACGTCACTTTGTTTTGAAAGTAATTAATGACATGTTATCAAGCATATGTTCAAAGAAGGGGTGTACAGAGTTGCATATTACACCTCAATTTATTTTTATTTGTTTGCTAGCTTTTGACAGCAGTTTTTCCGCATGGAAGTCGAAAATATATGTCCATTCTCTTTATAACATTAGAAAGATCCACGTTTATTTATACCTTCGCAAGTGTATTGAATAACGTCGTTTGATACACGTGGACAAGACATTGCTCTGCACCCATTCTTCGTCCGATTAAAAATTTAATCGATCGACTACAATTGATTAGACATCCCTGATTCATTTCCCTAATTCGACACGACATGACATTACGCGTACATGGCGGCTGGCAGATGTTATTAGTTGCGTAAAATACTGTTACGCCATTAAACGTGAACCCGCCATATCTCCGAGAAAATAAAGAGTAGAACGTAATAATTAAAACGCATTGTTGTTCGAAAGGTCTAGAATGGTTGTGCGTAGTCAGGCTTAGAAAAATCTCGAAACATCCACAAGGTACCTACAAGTAGTAATAGGCATCTATCTAACCGATAAGGGAAATGGTACTCTCCGACGTTAACAATAGAGTCGAAATTCGCATGAAAGTGACTCTTATTACCACGAGCAATAAAAATGATTTATGACTTCGAGAAGTGATTCAATTGTTCTGGAATTCTGGATGGATCCGGGGATGTCGGTATCTAGAATTTTCTTGGCTCCGCATATAAATACGAGCCCCCGGCCGGAAGCGAGTCAGTTGTGATTTCGACTGCGATCAAGAGCGAACTACCCTAGTACTTGAAGTGATTTTATCTAACGACCTAAGCGATAGTGTAACGGTACTCTAGTGTTAATTGCGATTCGGATTATTGTTGACTGGACTATTTTGTTATTGTTTGGGGTGAATAAAGTTGTCTCTTAGTAAATCGGCATTTGATTACCCACGTACGTAACAACTGGTGTCAGAAGTGAAATGCCATTACTACAGAGGGACGACGAACAGCGACCACGGACAAGGAGGCAAATAGAGATGGATGCTGCGCGTCATCGTATGGAGGAGGAAGATCAGGCTGGTATGGGAGCAACAGCAGCTGCTGAGGTGCCAACAGGACCATCCTCGGAGTTGAACCTCGCTGCGGTGTTGGCCGCCATGCATGCTAGTATGGAAGCTGTCCGCCGCGACCAGGAAGCCGCCCGCCGCGACCAAGAAGCCGCTCGCCGGGAACAAGAGGCCAACCAACGTAAGCTTCAGGACCTAATCGTAGCGAACCAGGAAGAAGCTCGCCGCGAACAGGAAGCCGCTCGCCGCGAACAGGAAGCCGCTCGCCGCGATCAGGAGGCTAAGCAGAACCTGATCCTCGATAAAATCGACCACGGCCTCGTCACGTTGGGCGAGAAGGTAAAGAATCTCACCTTGGGGGTCAAGGAGGTTTCCACGCAAGCTGATAACCTCGAAACAAGAATTGATGACCACGAAGATCGCCTGCTGGACATCATCAAAAAAATCGTCAAGCTCGAAGCCCGCGAACCCGTTGCTGTTGGCTCACCATCGCACACCCCTTGTGCATGCGCCGCAAAATTTGATGTGCCGCATTTTGATGGCACGTCTTCCTGGACGGCATTCAAATACCAATTCGAAACATTGGTTAAGATAAACCGCTGGGATGATGAGCAGTCTTTCGCTGCATTAACTTTGGCTCTACGAGGGGACGCTCTGCTGGTCCTAGAGAACCTTCCTCCGAACAGCAGGACGTTGGAGCGTCTCATGGAGGGATTAGACACTCGCTATGGAGACAAGCACCTCGAGCACGTTTTTCGCGCGCAGTTACGCGACAGAACGCAGAGGTCGAACGAGAGCCTCCAGCAGTGGGGAGTCGAGGTTGAACGGCTGGTCCGGCGTGCATACAGGTCAATGACACCAGAGACGGTGGAAGTAAATCTGGTGCAAGCATTCATCGACGGTCTACGGGATACAGAAGTAAGGGCTACGGTGCGACTCGGACACCACCAAACTCTGAAGAGTGCGATAGCTCACGCTTTGGAAGTAGAAGCCGTACGAAAAGATTCTCGTACGCACAGAGTTCGGGAAGTAGTGGTCTCGCCTTCAGTGCAACCACGTCACCGAGAAGTAGTGGCTCTTTCTCCAGCACAGTCCCGCTATATTCCAACGTGTTACGGGTACAGAGAAAAAGGACACATTCGTACCGATTGTCCTAAGAAAAAGAGGGAAACGGTGGACTCCGGAACTCAAGTCAACGAGGAGTCGTTAAACTAAATGTCGCCAGGGCCGCGGGGCGAGTGCTGGCTGGTCAAATGAAGGCCCCAACCATCACCATCAATCAAGTACACAATGAAAAAGGGCATAACAATGCTGACGCCCTGTCAAGACGTCCATGTAATGAGGACTGCAGACACCGCCAGCAGAATGAAGCCCGAGAACACGTTAATTTAATTAAGGCTGACGGCAACTTCAAGAAGTTTTGGGGGCTGAGTCACCTGCGTCCGTAGGAGGATACCCATTGCTAGGCCCTACACGTGGTCCCCGGGTGGTGCTAATCAGGTGACACTAACTGGTGGTAGGTTTCGACCGACGGCTTGTGACCACCCACTGGGCAAAAACGTACCGTCAAGCGGCCTAGCCGTGTTTCGGTACGATGCCCGGTGTAGCCGATTCAGAGGAGTTGGGTCAAAGTGGCAGTTCCAATGCTTGCAGACCAGCCAGACTCATGCTGGTATTGACGTATCGGGAGACTAGTCGTGGAGGGTAGCGGGATCCGAGGCACGGTGCACCGCTGGCCGACCGCAGTTAGTTGGGGGCCCAAGTAATGTGCCAGCCACACATGAAAGGCTGCCCCGCCAACTAGCGAAAAATCCCGGAATGCACCATCGTGCTGGTTGGCGACCAGATGAGAGGGCCCGATGGTCATTTCCGGGGGGGCTCGGGCGTCCCCGCAGTCTCCAGACTAGTACCCCAATGATGCTGTCCTGCCAGTACATGACTGAAGGTTAGCTGCATGGGACTCCATTTTACTTCCTTCTCTTCTCCTACCTCACTCTCAATATGAAAAGCAATAAAAAGAGATTTGTCAAACAGCGGCTGCACTCCCTCTCACTTAAAGTGCACCTCTGCAATATTAGAGGGCTGCACTCCAATCTCGCATCAGTCCATCATCACCTGGAGACTGAAAAACCATCTCTCTTTTTTCTTTCGGAGACGCAGATACGAAAACCGTCAGATGTGTCGTACCTGTCTTACCCAGGGTTTACCCTGGAGCACAATTTTAAACCGCACGCTGGAGTGTGTTTGTACGCCCGGGACGACATCTGCTATCGGCGTCTCCGCAACCTTGAAGATTCCAGGTTCTCAACGCTTTGGGCTCTGGTGGACACAGGCATGGATAAAATTATCTATGCTTGTGTCTTCCGTTCGCACAGTGGCGATCAGGAGACGACCGGGCTCATACAGTACCTTAGTGAGGCGGCGGATGCGGCTCAGCAGAGGTACCCTTCTGCACAATTGGTGTTACTGGGGGATTTTAATGCACACCATCAGGAGTGGCTCTTCCCATACCAGTGCACAGACCATGCTGGTCGAGAGACGCGAAAGCTTGCGCTAGCGTTAAATCTCACCCAGCTGGTCCAGGGAGCAACAAGGGTGCCGGACGTTGATTCGCACACGGCCAATTGCTTAGACCTTCTGCTGACAACAGATCCAGACCGCTATTCAGTGGCAATATCATCACCGTTAGGTAGTTCCGACCACTGTCTGGTGAAATCTGTATCAGTCTAATCTCCGCCCGATCCCAGCCCTAGAGGCACCAGGCGGGTTTGGCGATACAGGTCAGCAGATTGGGATGGCATGCGATCTTTCTTCGCATGTTATCCTTGGCAGCCTACTTGCTTTTCTTCGGGAGATCCATCGTCGTGCGCAGATGCTGTGACGGATGTTTTGCGGCGGGGGATGGAGTACTATATTCCATTCTCCGACGTAACCATGTCTGGCCGGGCTCACCCTTGGTTTGGTGCGGAGTGTGGCCGCGCTAACGCGCTCAAGCACGCAGCATATCAGGCATGGGCCGACGCTCGTATGCGCAAGACGAATGACGTAAGCCAGAAGAAGAGAGCCTTCAACAGAGCTGCCAAGTCTTGCAAGAAGGTGATGCGGAGGTCTCGGTTCGACCACATTAGCCGCATCGGGAACAAACTAGCTTCATACCCTGCGGGTAGTAAGGCGTTTTGGTCCCTGGCTAAGTCGGTTGAATCGAACTTCTGCCGCCCCTCACTACCGCCACTGCTGAAACCCGACGGGTCGCTGGCACATACCGCTGAGGAGAAAGCAAATTTGTTTGCTTCACTCTTTGCGGAATCTTCGCGTCTAGACCCAGGTAACGCGCGGCCCCCTGCTCATCCTGATGGTTGCGATGCGAGTATGTCAGATATTCGCATCCATCAGAAGGACGTCCGTAGGGTGTTGCGTAACCTTGACGTGAACAAGGCTAGCGGTCCGGACGGGATACCAGCAATTGTTCTGAGAACGTGTGCGCCTGAACTGTCTCCGATCCTGACACGCCTATTTAGGCTTTCATTTGAGGCTGGAAAAGTGCCGATGGCATGGAAGCAAGCTAATGTCCAGCCCGTGCCCAAGAAAGGGAGTCGTGCTGACCCAGCTAACTACCGACCAATCTCAGTAACGTCCATTCTCTGTAAGACTATGGAACGTCTACTCAACACTAAGCTCCTGGCATACCTAGAAGCTAATGATATTCTCAGTGACCGTCAATACGGCTTTCGCCGAAATCGGTCAACTGGAGATCTTCTAGCGTATGCCATCCACATCTGGAGTGAGGCCATCGAGAAGCACGGGGAAGCGCTTGCCGTTTCCCTCGATATTTCGAAGGCTTTCGATAGGGTTTGGCACGAAGGCCTTATTAGTAAGCTTCCTTCTTTCGGTTTACCCGCTGGATTGTGTGCTTGGATCGCAGACTTCCTGAATAACCGGTCCATTCGAGTGGTTATCGATGGCTGCTCGTCTGATCAAATGGCTATTAATGCCGGGGTCCCTCAGGGGTCAGTACTCTCGGCAACATTATTCTTGCTGCACATAAACGATCTGCTTAAGCCCGGTACCTTTGGGTATGCAGACGACAGCACTGTTGCTGAGAGTTACATATCCAGCGCGCGAGCTAGTGAGTCACAGATCCAGTCTCTTCGAGAGGCTATGGTTGAGCGCTTGAACTTGTCCTTGGAGGCAGTCTCCGAATGGGGCGATGCCAATTTGGTCAGGTTCAACGCTGCAAAAACCCAGGCGTGTCTATTTTCCGCTAAAAGGAGCCAATTCAGTCCTGCTCCAACTTTCCGGGGTGTAACCGTGCCGATAACCGACCATCTTGACCTTCTTGGTGTTACGCTGACATCAACACTCAACTTTGGGCCATACATCGAAGCAAAGGCTCAACTGGCTGCAAAAAAGCTGGGAGTTCTCGCAAAGGTCAGACAGTACTTCACGCCGGAACAGCTGCTCAAACTTTATCAAGCGCAAGTTCGATCGTGTATGGAGTATTGCTCTCATCTTTGGGACGGATCTGCCCGATACCAGCTTGATGCACTTGAGGCAATTGAGAGGCGAGCCAGAAGGATAATTGGCGATGATACACTCGTCGAGTCGAGGCTTCAAAGTCTTGAGCATCGACGCAGAGTTGCTAGCCTGTCGGTTTTCTACCGGTTGCATTTCGGGGAGTGTGCGTCGGAATTGCATAACCTAATTCCGCCTAGCCCGTTTCATCATCGGACTACCAGACGTACGGCTATGCGCCACCGGTATATGGTGGATATCCCACCAACACGCACAAAACGTTTTGGGAACACATTCATTGTGCGTGCGGCTAGGGAGTGGAATTCCTTGCCGGAGTCTGTGTTTCCTGATAGCTACAACCCGGGAATCTTTAAGTCGAGAGTGAATAGGTTTCTTTTAGGTAAGCGCGTTCCATCGTCGACCGCATCGTCGCTTTCCATCAGGTGAGATAGCGGTCAAGCGCGAACCTATCAACAATAAAAAAAAAAAAAAAGTCCCAGGAAGAAGATGACGATATTCGACCTATACTGGACTGGAAGCGTAGCGGAACTAGGCCCCAGTGGAGTGAAGTATCGTCACACAGTCCCGTAACTAAGAGCTACTGGGCACAGTGGGACAGTTTAGTCCTAGAAAATGATGTGCTTTGTAGGAAATGGGAATCGAACGATGGCAAGGAGGTGACCACACAAGTGATAGTACCACGATGTGAAGTAGTCCCCCTGCTACAGGAAATACACGATGGTGCTTTTGGAGGACACCTGGGCATCAAGAAAACTCTACTGAAAGTGAGACAGCGGTATTACTGGCTCAATTGTAGAGATGACATAGAGCAATGGTGTCGGAAATGTACAGCGTGCGCATCTGTGAAAGGACCACAGACTAGGAGCAGGGGCAGGCTTCAGCTGTACAATGTGGGAGCCCCATGGGAACGCATCGCTATCGACGTTGCTGGACCTTTTCCAGTTACAAATGACGGAAACAAGTACATAGTGGTGATCCAGGACTATTTCACAAAGTGGCCCGAAGTCTTCGCCATACCCAATCAGGAAGCGACGACAGTAGCGAAGAAGGTGGTCGAAGAAGTAGTATGTCGGTATGGCGCACCTTTGGAAATCCATTCCGATCAAGGCCGTAACTTCGAATCTGCGCTTTTCCAGGAAATGTGTACACTTCTGGGAATTTGTAAGACACGCACAACACCTGCGCACCCTCAGTCGGACGGAATGGTGGAAAGGTTTAACCAAACCCTGGAGAATCACCTGGCTAAGGTTGTCGATGACCATCAGAAGGACTGGGACCGGTATATTCCACTATTTCTGATGTCTTACCGATCGGCAGTGCATGATAGCACGGGACATACCCCAGCAAGAGTGAATTTCGGCAGGGAGATGAGACTTCCAGTCGATGCCATAACTGGCGTGCCACCTGACAAGACTAAGCCAGTTACGGACTACGTAAGTGACCTTCAAGATCAATTGGACGAAGTGCATAAACGAGTTCGTGAGAATAGCATGAACACCAGCGTAAAAATGAAAACTAGATACGACCGTAATGCCAATGCCAAGGGATTTGAGGAAGGTACACTGGTCTGGCTCCACAACCCGCTTCGACGGAAAGGGAAGTCGCCGAAACTCCAAGCTCGATGGGAGGGACCTTACACCGTGTTAAAAAGGATTAATGACGTGACCTACCGCATCAAGAAAGGGCTAAGAGGGAAACCCAAGGTTGTCCATGTGGATAGATTGGCGCCGTATCACGAATCTAATAATGCTCGGGACGAGCATGACTAAGAGGGGGGCACTGTTACGCCATTAAACGTGAACCCGCCATATCTCCGAGAAAATAAAGAGTAGAACGTAATAATTAAAACGCATTGTTGTTCGAAAGGTCTAGAATGGTTGTGCGTAGTCAGGCTTAGAAAAATCTCGAAACATCCACAAGGTACCTACAAGTAGTAATAGGCATCTATCTAACCGATAAGGGAAATGGTACTCTCCGACGTTAACAATAGAGTCGAAATTCGCATGAAAGTGACTCTTATTACCACGAGCAATAAAAATGATTTATGACTTCGAGAAGTGATTCAATTGTTCTGGAATTCTGGATGGATCCGGGGATGTCGGTATCTAGAATTTTCTTGGCTCCGCATATAAATACGAGCCCCCGGCCGGAAGCGAGTCAGTTGTGATTTCGACTGCGATCAAGAGCGAACTACCCTAGTACTTGAAGTGATTTTATCTAACGACCTAAGCGATAGTGTAACGGTACTCTAGTGTTAATTGCGATTCGGATTATTGTTGACTGGACTATTTTGTTATTGTTTGGGGTGAATAAAGTTGTCTCTTAGTAAATCGGCATTTGATTACCCACGTACGTAACAATACTATAAAATGTACATTTTAACATAACTAACATAATAAACAAGTTGCAAATACTTCTGTAACATGTACAATGTTACAGAAGTATTTGCAACTTGTTTAATAAAAAGGACCATTAATCATTGTGTATTCCGAAACCCTTTATTGCACAGGGTGACTTGGACATCTACTTTTGTCATTGCAGCACTCGACTCCATAAAACCCTCGTCTGCGGCTCACTTTCTCCACTAGTATCAAAATGTACTATTGTGTTACAGGGCTAAGCGAGCGCTGATGGTGTATCCCGAACTTGGAGAGATATCCAGGTGCCACGACATGGCGATACATTTCAAGTACTCTTATAAATGCACCAAGTGTGGATATAGGTGAGTCTTTGTTTTGTTTCCATTTCCCTAGCAATATTTTTTTGGGATGGGATATCACGTAATTACTTTTCCCGTTTTGCTTTTTCTTGATAGCTACAATCTAGTCAAGGTCAAGAGTGAATAGGTTACTTCTGTATCCCGTGGGGGACGAACCTTGGTTTAGGACGTCGCTGGGGGAGACCGCAAAGGAGGAGTTGAATCCAATATTTCACAAAACTTAGTGACTTAAAACTAAATCTCAGTGACCTTTTATACTCAGAAAAACGTATTTAATCATTTTAGACCAGCAATTACTATTAATTCTAAGGCGACAGGCCTGTAATTTCAGCCGGAAGTCGTCGAATGTTGGCCATAATCGTTTCCCAAGCGTCGCCATAACGATCGGTCTTTTGCGATTGTAAGGCAGTAGTGCAACTACAATATTAGCCGAAAGACGTTCACTGTTCGACATAATCCTTTCCTAAGCGTTGTCATAACGACCGGTCCTGTGCGTCACACATCCATCGGATTCCCGCGACCCTTACCAAGTCATCGGTCCACCACATAGGAGACCTTCCAACGATCTCCAGAACCTTTCGGCCCATCGACCATCTGTTCTACGAGCAGTGCGCCCTGCTCACTGCCACTTAAGTTTGGCGATTCTTCAGTCTATGTCAGGCAGCAACCTTGGTTCTCCTGCGAATATCTTCATTTCTGATGTCAACTAACTAATAACAAAATTATTCTTTTTTTGCAGTGTCCAACGCCATTCAAAATCGATAGATGTTACAAAAAAATGCTGTGGCTACTGCCGAGGTACTTTCGAACTTATACTTAATAAAAAAAACAAAGATGGTGTAATAGTATCTACTCCAGCCCGTAAAGGAACTACTAACGACTTCGCCTTATACGTGAAAGAAAATTACGCTAGCCTTAAAGACGGGACACGAACTCATGCGCAGGTCATGAAAATATTAGGAGAACAGTTTGCGAAGAGCAAGGAGACTTGACGAATGTTTAAAATGGCGATTTTTTTTTATCGTTTTTTAAGTTTTCAATGACGAATGTAAAGGCTGATTCACATTGATACAGTAGCTGGCTCAAGCATCACTGGATTCATGCGCTGCACTGGCACTGGATCGCGTCGTTTACACGCGTCCAGTAGTCATTTCTGCGTTGTTGCGGTGACTACACGTTTGCATTTGTTTGTTACTGGATCGAAGGATAGGCAGCCGGTCTATTTCGATTCTGTGCTAGATACTAGATGTTGGACTGGATTGAAACATGTTTACATTGATACAGTGCTGATCCAACACCAGAATCCAGTGATGCTGGCGCCAGCTACTGTGTCAATGTAAATCAGCCTCTATGTTCGTGGTTATAGAAAAATTAGTTAGTAAATATGTCTTATGTGAATATTTTATTTAGTTTAGCAACTGTATCTAGTTAGAAAAAAAAGGTAGATAAAAAGGTTGTATAATTGTGTAAAACTCTACAAATACTAGCATTTTATGTGACGGATGAAGATTTCAATAAAAGTAAATTTTGTATAATTTACACACGTTTGTTAGGTAAGTATACTATCTTGTTATTTAGAGTTAATTATTATGATTAATATATAATTATATTTGTAGACTAATTGTACTGGTTACAATGAATTTTTTGACTGAATTCTTTTGTAGTTTACCTTGTAAGTTATGAATGTAAATATAGACGAATTTATTACGAATATTTTATTGTTTTAGCGAGGATTTTGATGCAATAATGTAATAAATACTGGTGTGTTTTACTTTTAGGAAAAAATCGGATAGGATAATTAGTGGTTTTACGGGATTTCTTTCATATTAGATAAAGGGATAATAATTGTGTTCCTAATGTGCAAAATATTTAGCACTTAACGACGTACAAATGTTTGTATACCGTAAATCTTTATATATATATATGATTCTTCTGTACGTCTGCCGGAACCGCTAGTTTTAGATAAAAGCCAATTATGTTTTGAGTATTTGTTCAACTAAACAAAAACTTTTTAAAATAGTTACGCATAATACGCGCATTGCCAATGTGCAAGTTACTTGGCACTTAATTTATAATGACTGTACAATAGTTTGTATACCGAAAATATTAATAATATATTTTTGTAAATATTAATGTAACATTAGTAATTGTAATAAAATGGCGTATTTTATTTTTTATTTTTTTTTCTGTAAAATCTATTTTGTGTAAATGTAATAATAAAACCAGTGACTACCAATTGATCACTGCAGCCGCCGAATACAGACAGCGTTGATGGCAAACTCAAACTCGAAATTATTTATTTCACATAGGGCCTACTTGATACATATAAACGCACGGTTCCAATTAGTCGTTTCCCATGGAGAAGAAATGGCAAGGATAGAGTTCCTTGTTAAAAGAAAAAAAAATGTGTCTACAATATTTCCAAATTACAGTAATAATAGATATGAGAGGACATTGTAAACCGATCAAAATTGTAGTCCATGAATCCGCGAAGTTTACAGTGTTCTCACATTCACATTACCTAATAAAAAACTTTTTATAAAAAAAATAAAACCGACTTCACTAAAAAAACACTAAAATGATCATCGGTGTTTTTCCTTATTGTTTGTTCCTTATTTAACACCGACTTCCGAAATTAAAATTATTTTGATCATTTTAGTGTTTTTTTAGTGAAGTCGGTTTTATTTTTTTTATAAAAAGTTTTTTATTTCATACTTTTTAGTTGCAACACACTTACAGCCAGAGTACTTTTTTCTCATGTCAATTCCAATTAACTCAAACCCTGCTAGAATATATCATTTTCATATGAAGTTCCCGTGTCTACCTTCCACCTTCCGGCTCCATCATCAGATCACTTCGATAGTACCTTATAGCCAAAGTGCATCTCATGACATTTCTAATAAGCCCAAACACGGGTAGGATACATTGATTAATTACGGAGTTCCGGTGCCTATCTTCCAGCTCCATCACTATCATCAGGTTACTTCGATGATACCATTTTCAACATAACTATTCAGAACTATTCATTTATTTGTATTATCATAGTCGCTTAACTATGTTCATTGTGATATTTGTTTGAGTATGAAGTTCCGTTGGCAATTTCTGGTCTTCTTAACCAGTTCCACCTCATCAAATGTCACTTTTTGACTGTAAATGCTTAATTCCTTGATGAAAATATCAAAATGACTATATAGTTGCCTATAATATTTGAAGAGTTCCCTCGATTTAGCCAAGATTCCATCATCAGATCCCGACTTGGTGACTATGGGACCATTTGGGAAGTATACCCTTTCCAACAAAAAAAGAATTTTTCAAATCGGTTGGCAAGCGACGAAGTTATGCCCGAACATACATAAAAAAAAAAAAAAAATACAAACATCCGAATTGAGAACCTCCTCCTTTTTTAGAAGTCGGTTAAAAAGAAGGTATACAAAAATAAAATAAAAACCCATCAATGACAGATGTATGGTGTTGTATAAGTTTAACAAAAAACGCCGCGATGTACAGCGATTTGAAGTGGGGGAAATAACTCCTTAGTTGCCACCTAGTGGCGACGGAATTCAATTCTCAACCAGGTGGCAATTCATGGGAACTGGGAATATGTCTACCGAAAGAACCAGTTCCATGCAGAGCTTTTTGTCCAATTCGTCAATGCGGCGCCATCTATTGACAGCTTGCTAAAACAAACGACGTACTTAGTAGTTCATTAGACGATAACTAGATGTCGCTATTAACGTAGTACCGTTGCAAGTTATGGCAATTAAAAATAATAATCCATACAGTGCGTTCCAAATGAGAATAGGATCGCCCAACAAGTTGTGACGTCACGATTTACTGTCAAATCGAGGAAAGTTTTTAAATATTAATTAATTTACGAAAAAAAATATTTATGAACTGTGAACGAAAAAAGTTTAATCAGAATCCAGTTCTGCAATTTTGCCAAAATTTCTTCGATTTGACAGTACGACGAGACGTCAAAACAGGAATCGGTCCTATTCTCATTTGGGACGCGTAGTACTAATAAGAATATGAAAGTAACCCGGTCTATTACGCTTTCACGGTTAAAATACTGAACTGATTTTGATAAAATTTGCTACAGATTAGTGTAAGTCTGAGTCCCAGCGAAGGACCGGCTATATTCTAGAACTTTATGTAGGATACTTTTTATTCGAGGCAGTATGTTTTCTTGGGTTATTCTACTCAATCATGCGGGCGAAGCCGCTTCTTATAAGGCTTAAAATAAAACAACGAATTCAATACCGTTTTTCGAATTTATTTTTACATATTAGATGATTAATACGTACAGTCTTGGGAATATAAAAAAAACGCTATAATTTACAACAAATTCAATGTTATTTCGAATGGCGTAACTGGTTACGTCCATCATATATACACTTAATAGTAAAAAAATAAAATTAAAAAGTGGCATGTATGGTGGCAGCTATTTGACCATACTTATGTACTTAAACATTACATTTATTTACATAGGAATTAATTAAATGAGCATTTTTTCTAATGCAACATTATTATTTATTTTTTATATCTCAAAATAACGTTACAATATTCGAGTGAGATGGTATTTTTTATCAATAAATATTCTTTAGTTTTTTGCCTAATTTATACATTTATTTTTAACTATCTATTGTAGTGGCAACATTCATTATTTTTAACTATGACGGTCTAAGAGATAGTGATATTAAATAATAAGTTATTTCGAGATCAGAAACAGCTGTCAATATATTTGAACTTGAAGACAAAAAAAAAATACTTAAAATCAAGATCTCAAGTTTTTTCTTTCCAATATTACTATCCCTAGTCCCCATATTTTCAACATATATTTTATGCCGTACATATCAACGTATCTACATAGACATTTTCTTTCAGATATTATGTCAACAAATACATGTCATTTCTATTATTAAAAAAAAAAAATGGCAGGTGTCTTTATAAAGGACAAGTTGAAACAGATTAAATATTTCTTTACTTGAATATGATAAATACATAATAAACCTTTTAAATCCCTACGTTGGATTTATCCGACAAACACTCGCGTTTATTGCGCCAGGGTTGCTCATCCATGACCAAATACTCCATCTCGTCAGCTCTTCTGTCACCTATGGGGATTGACGAGCTAAACGAGATACGAGTACCTAGTCGTATATACACGACCCTGGCGAATTAGACACGGAAATAGTCTTCGAACCAAGCGGTTGAAGGGTTAATATGTTGTTTTTCATAGTAAAAATATTACAGACATAAACTGCAAAGTTTGGCGAAAACTCTGCATAGTTGTATATTACTGCAGAGTCATAAAAGTTTGCTGTAGGTACAGTACAATTCACGAATGATGGCGGCCGTGAAGTTAGCCTTTGCGAACGTTCGCGCATACTACACTCTTCTCGCACATACACGTCGCCATTTGGTTCCTAAAACACGTTACTGCGCAGCCTTCTGCGCAAACTTCACGGCCGCCACCATTCGTGAATTGTACTGTACATGATTTATTTTTAGTTCACCTTTATTTTTGAAATATTTAACTGTTCTTTTTTCTTGTCCTTTTGGGATTTTGTGTTGACTAGGCAAAATTTTAGAATATCTTTTATAGTATAATACCATATTATTTAAGAAAATTTTAATAATATGGTAACACTTAGACAGTCAGATGGTCATGCATTTAAACATATGCAAAAGAATAATGAATCAATCAGTATTTAACACCTTGATATAATATATGGCTAAATAATTATTGATTTATGGATATGACAAAGGACATTTAGAACATAATCAGATAATCAACTGATATAAATATTTTTATCAAATTGTAATGGTCATAGAAATATGTAGGTATAGTTAACTGAATAATAAACACATAGGATCATTTTAAAAACATTTTTATTAAAATCACACTTTAAAAAAATTCAAATTCACAATTTCAATTTATGTGATTTGATTTTTATTTTTGCTTGTGATTTTATCAAAATTACCTTTAAAATAATTAAAGTACTTTCTCCAACATTATTTTAAATGTTGAACAGTGCACTTAATACTTAGAATTATTTTGATAATATCTTAACATTAAATATGGACAGATTGTTTCAAATAAAATGTTTATTGATATCACATACATTTAAATCTTCATTTAACACTAAAAACGGATAAGGATACTGTAATTTTAAGTGTCTTATGTCTAAGTGGAAAATTATTATTAGAATTTTGAACTGCATCAACCGAAACGTAATGCAGACTTTGGCTAAAACTGTGCAAAGTAAGATAAACTGTGTTTCCCTATGAAAAAAATTACCAAGGCTTGTCTAAACGAAATCTCATAAGATATATTTTACATAGACCGTATTTAAAACTAAAAAATAAGCTATTTACAAAAGGCCGTTATGTTTTATACCCTTATATTACGTTTTTTATACCTAACATTTACAATTTTACATGATTTCTATTCGACAAAGTCAAATGAGCCATGACTATAAAAATGATTTTCTTATTGATACGTATATTTTTACGTAATTAATATTCTTTGCTTAGAGGCCGTAATTAAGTCAAGAAATTAAAATGAAATCAGTATGAACTGTACAGTGTAAGTATAATTAAGTTACTTAAATAACGTAGCTTTAAAATGCTTATTTTTGCCTTATTTAAGGCATCCCCCCCTTTTCTCACTGACATGTTGTCAATCATTTAATGAGCATTTTTTTATTTATCAATGCATCACATCTAAGTAAATACTGGCTCAAGTGCTCACTCATATCAATATAAACTTGATACTCAGCATTGCCAGACAGTAAACATTTTATCAAAAACTGAGTTCTGTCGCACATGACGACAGATTTATGGTAAATCAGGTATGCGAAGGCTGAGGGTTCGGAGACGGGTCCTTCATGGAACGGATCCTTAAGAACCCGTCTTGAGCTACTAGCATACTGTTCCCCTCAGCCTCCGTGGGGATCTCATCCTGTGGTTGGGAGTACGACGCCTCGTAACCGCAGTTCCTAGGAGCTGGTTGAGGCGTCCCTCCTAACGCGCAAGGATACCCTCTCTCATTGGGGTCTTCTGAGAACCCATACAAGTCTGTAGACTTGGGTCTGTCAGGGAATCCATTGCCCTTACCACGCTTCTGGCTCCCGCTGGAGTTGACCATGGAAGTAGACGGCGAATTTCTGCGCTGTGAACTTCTGATCTGCTGACAAGGGTCGTTGTTGTAACTCCTGTTTGGGTTCAAGGTCTGGATGCCAGAAGCGTGGTAGGAGGCGTTTTCTGTATTATAGTTGCCATACTCATCAGGCGTATGAGGCTGATGGTAATGGTGACCGATCGAAGCGTCATAACCCATCGTCATACAGTTCTGGACGTTCTTGTTCTTCGCTCGGTGCTTTTTCCGAGGATTACTATTGGTCCGTGACGACACTCTATCATAAGACATATGTTTGAAGTTATGCGAGCTGCGATTCGACCCTGCATTATAGTTTTGGTTTTTAATATCCCTGATGAAATCGCTGTTGCTGCCGTATTGTATAACGTTGTATTCGTGGTCTAAGGGATCGTCACCCTGAAGGGACTGGATGGCTGGATCACAGTTAGAATAATGGTCGTCTGAAGCAGACTCAATGCCATTATACCCAGCCACGTTTGGATGGTGTTTGATCAGGTGGTTCGTAACGCCCTGACTGGAAGTCGCGTTACTGGATTCTGTAGAACTACTGTGTCCTGCGTTAGCTATAGAACTGTGCCCAGAATAGTTTTCGGTCCCTGAGTTAGTATCGCAATTTCCAGTCAGAGTGTTAAGTTGGAATCTCTGATGGTCTAGCACTGGCCCACAGCAGGCATCTGGCATGGCAGGGTGGTGACCTGCGGTTTCATAAATAGGCTTACCAGTCCTCATCGTGTAAGTATGAAGGTTGGTGTTTGTGTTGCAAATCGCTGGGTAGTCTGATTCGAATTGTTCGTTGCTGGAACCAGCCCCACAAGCGAAAAGACCAAGGCCTGATATCTTGTGACCATCAGCCTTTTCGTGCTGCAAGGCTATTCCAACTTTCAGACTTATTACCCAAGAGATGAGGGCAACTATACTGACTTCTAAAAGTCTTAAAGAGAACTGGTAACCCCATTGAAGCCAGTCAAACTTGGTCATGTTGTGTTGATTGATTCCAAAGATCCCGAAAATCTGCAACGCTGCCATCAGAATAAAAAGCAATGCAGTCGCTAATTTTATCTGGATCGCATGCTGCAAATTCTGGAAGCCATTTATATACGTGTGACTCTTTTTCTGAAGAACAGTTTTGAGCATTTTATATACATATAGGTAGCAAAGACCTAAAGTTAGGCATGCTATTATAAATATTATTTGACAAGTAAGACCTAATACCCTCTTTTCGACGCCCTGCGTATTTCTATTTATTGTATTACTACTTTCAAAGATATGCAACATTAAACAGGACAGTATGTGAAGACTGCCGCTTATAATAATAATTCTAGGTCGAAGAAGGAATGAACAGCAGGTATTCTTAAAATTAATACTATTAGTAAGGAGGAATAGTATGATACAAGCGAATGCTATGCTTAGGAAGATTTCTGGGACATGGAGAAGAATCTCACTTATGAATTTAGGGAGAGAATTATTAATGTTATAAGGATCGTAGCACATGTAGAAGATCCTGAGAAGACACACAAGAACCAAAATTAAATGGAGTATGATAAAATAGTACTGCGTAAATAAGTGTGTGTATTTGTTGTAGCAGAAGATTTTGTAGATGGAATAGACTGCTAATATAGTGAACATAACTGTTGCTAGGTAAATATGAAGATTCCAGGCGAAAGGCCACGCTGCTCCAGGCCTTTGCACTGGTCCTGAGTTCTTAGAATCCTGTTTCAGAATCTTCTTGTCCGAGTTTACGTTAGCTAAATTATGATACCTTTCTGTGGACATTTCAGGGTCTTTTAACTCAAAGCCTATGGTCGTAGCAGGGGTATACTCATCCTTTCTACTGTCATTCCTATCTGTCTGTTTATTAGTAGCATATTGAAGATTTCTTCTCGTATTCGTTTCTCCATTTTGGTCTACAATTAAAGGCCTATCTAGATTGTTCATTTCTGGGTCCAGAACTGCTAAAACGGATCCTTCGGTTGAAGAATCTCGACTGGAGTCACTTAATGTGACTCCAACTTCCTTTGTGACGAAGATGTCACTTTTGGAGGTCTTCTCTTGGTTGTGTTGAGGTTTAGCAGTGACAGTTCTTAAGAGGACATCAGGGATGTCTTCCTTTCTTCCATTGGAGCCCGACAGTATCCTGGATATGGTCGGGATGTTGAGAGAATTGGGCACGAAGTCGGTGAAGTTGGCTTGGTCTGTTCCAGGTTGTTTGATGTCGCTATCTAGTTCGTCCGGCTGGAAAGGAGAAAATATACTATTAGCAAAAGGCGTCGTTTCTTTAAAGCATATCTTCAAACGACAAAAAATTCTTTCTGATAGTGATACATTTATAATGACATTATTTCTTTAGTTCTTACCTTATGGCTGGGCGTGTTAAGGGCCTTCTTCTTCTGGGGTTCGATTCCCGGCGGCGGCATCGGCGGTGCTGGTGGAGGAGCTGGCACCTGGGGCGATGAAGTCTCCTGAAAATGTACAAAATATTTATAAATTATACAACTGGCTTTGAATCTACTGTGGAGCCGAAAGAGGAATAGCTTTGGTGCCCGATGAGGAAAACTTCGCAGTTACGACCTTGCCGGTGTGAGCGGTAACTAAGCGCGGGGCGGCGAGCGGTAGAATCTAAAGTATAAAAATGTACGTCACACGCTACAAGACGCCGCTCATAGCAAAAACGTTCCGCTCCGACGCTGCCCAGCTCGCCGCGCCGCCCCCGCTAAGAAGTCGTGAACAGCCGCTCGAGTGCATGAGCTTTAACATCGATTTGAACAAACATTTTCAAACATAAAATCAAATCACACAGGCTATATTTAGGAACATCGTTAACGGTAACCACGCAACGTTTCTCTCATTATCTGATGCCAAAAATAACCACAATGTGGCACAATTTCGATAATTATTCCCACAGAAACAGGTTGGTTTTCAACAATGGACTAAAAAGTGAACATAGGTCTGTTACATATATGAACGTGCTACAAAGAATTATTTTTGTCCTTTATTTGAACTTTGGAAATTGATTTCGTCTTTTTTGGACCTGAGTCTCGTTGGAATTTATGGGCTATATCTCATCTAATGACTGCTCCCGCTCTAGGGCGGATCAGAAAGGCGTATCAGACTTGCTGACTATAACCACACCTATGTTCCTTCAGTTGCCTTGCGTTTTAGGATCACGTGTTTCCCTTTCAGAAGTCGACTTATAGTTTTGAAAGAAAGAAAGAAGAAAGAAAACTATTTTAAAGAAAACTATTTTATTTGGCACACTCGTAGATACACACAATGTAGTAACAACATGTAGACACTAATAAATTATTATAATTAAAAAAAAAAAGACAACTAGCAATGTGTGTCTCAGGGCGGCGCCAAATAGGTCCAGTTCAGCAATAATGCCAGACAACTACATGGTAGTTGCCTGACGCTGGTTTTCAACTGAACCTTATGCTCGCATCTCTTTGAGGTGCGCGTAGGACACGGGACGGTTACCGGACGGCCGGACGGCGACTTACAGATTGCTCGTCGTTCGTACTCTTTTGTGTTTGTTATGATTATCATTCGTAAGTAGGAGTAGAAGTTTTTAGCATCCTACGTACTTATTCAATTGTTTCCTTTTAAAGAATTGTTTTAAGGAATTGTTTAAGGTTGGTTGGGACTTAGGCCTCCCTATATAGGTGAGGGAAAATGCCGTAATCTCCACGCGGACCTTCTGTCTTGGTTGATGGATGTCACGTAGATATGTCTTTTGATTTTTGCTCTAGGGTATGTCGGCTTCCTCACGATGTTTTCTTTCACCGTTTCGAGAGCAGTAGTGATGAAATAAATTACGCGCCTCGTCTTATAACTCGTAAGGGTTTTTTTAATATCGTGTAGATTTCATTATGCAGCATGCAGGCTTGCTCCGCATGCAGAAAATTACAAAATACAAAAAAGAAACCGGCCAAGTGCGAGTCGGACTCGTCCATGGAGGGTTCCGTAGCAGCAAGTAACATAATATAAAAGTTCTTGTAAGTTCGTTGTAACTTTGATCGATGTTTTAATAATAGTGTATTTTTTAGATTTAAGACGTATTAAAAAAAAACTAGTTACTAGATTTCGTTCAAACCAATTTTCGTTGGTAGTTTACATGGTAATGTACATCATACATTTTTTTTAGTTTTATCATTCTCTTATTTTAGAAGTTACAGGGGGGACACACATTTTACCACTTTGGAAGTGTCTCTCGCCTAAACTATTCAATTTAGAAAAAAAATATTTTAGAAACCTCAATATCATTTTTGAAGATCTATCCATAGATACACCACACGTATGGGTTCGATGAAAAAAAAAAATTTGAGTTTCAGTTCTAAGTATGGGGACCCCCAAAATTTATTACTTTTTTTCTATCTTTGTACAAAAATCTTAAAGCGGTTCACAGACTACATCTACTTACTAAGTTTCAACAGTATAGCTCTTATAGTTTCGGAAAAAAGTGGCTGTGACATACGGACGGACAGACAGACAGACAGACAGACATGACGAATCTATAAGGGTTCCGTTTTTTGCCATTTGGCTACGGAACCCTAAAAACGCTTGGTTATTCCACGCATTACAATAAATAATTGTATGAAATGGACATTTGAGGGGGTTATGTGTGCGGAGCAATCCCTCTTGCGTGATCAAAACCGCACATATTAAAAACACCTTAAGTCGTTGTCGTTTCCACTGAGTCACCACTACTCCAATATCAAGCTGGTAAAGAAACCAATGAGGGCAGTGGTGGCCAAGTGGTAATGGTTTCCATTTACGAGTTGTCGGTCGCGGGTTCAAACCCAGCCAGGCGCATTACTTTGTGTAATTTATTTCATTACCACTGCTCTCAAAACGGTGAAGGAAAACATCGTGAGGAAACCGGCATGTCCTAGAACCAAACATTCGAAGACATGTGACATTCACCAACCCGCACTGGGCCCGCGTGGTGGTTGCGGCCCTTTCCCTCTCCTAGAGAGGAGGCTTGAGTTCCAGCAGTGGGAACATTAAAAGGCTGATGATAATGAAAGAAACCAATACATGGTACATACCTGTCCAGGTGGCCTGATGGGTATCCTGTCGTGACCAGGTCCGAGGGAGGGTGGAGGTATGGGCCGCCTGTTGAGATAGTTGTTCCCATCCGTGTTAGTGCCTGTGGAATAAACAAGATTATCAGTTGTTTGATGATAACGAGATCAAAGGTAACAAGTACTGATAGGTTAAAAGGTCTTCTTGAATACTTATAGCCCTTGTAAACTTTTGGAGCATCATCATCAACACATCATCATATCAGCTGAAATACGTCCACTGTTGGACATAGGCCTCCCCCAAGAGTCGCCACAACGACCGGTCTTGTGCGTCACGCATCGATCGGATTCCCGCGACCCTGACCAAGTCATCGGTCCACCTTGTTGGAGCATCATTAAAGAGTTTTTGTTGGGACTTTTAATTAGGTACTGGTGCCAGCAGTTCCAATAAATAGCTCAAAGGCTCGCACACAGCTACAAAAGAACAGTAGGGCGCAAAGCAGTTGTAAAATACATATACAAAGTATTTTAGAACTGACGTGTACCCTACTGTACTTCTTTTCAGTTGAGTTGAGTGGTTTAATGGGTTGGTTGACTAGGTTGGCGGGTTGATCGACTGGGTTGATCGACTGGGTTGATCGACTGGGTTGATCGACTGGGTTGATCGACTGGGTTGATCGATTGGGTTGATCGACTGGGCTGGTTGACTGGGTTGCTTGACTGGGTTGGTTGACTAGGTTGGTGGGTTGATCGACTGGGTTGATCGACTGGGTTGGTTGACAGGGTTGGTTGACTAGGTTGGTGGGTTGATCGACTGGGTTGGTTGACAGGGTTGGTTGACTAGGTTGGTTGACTGGGTTGGTTGACTGACAGTTGTTTGTTTGGCCTGGTCCATTAGTTTTAGCTGAGTTGATTGTATGGTTGGTACGTTGATTGTGTTGATAGGATTAGTAATAGGTAGGTAATGCAAAGTATCCACTATTCACTCACCTCTAAGTGTAGGCTTGTCAGCGAAAGGGTTCCTGTACTCGGGCGGCAGAGGGGGAGTGAAGAAGGCTCTGCCAGGGGGGGCATATGAGGGGACGGCCGCCCCTCCCCCCACCCCGGCCAGCAGAGCGGCGCCGTGGTGCTGTGGTGGCCTGCAAAAAGTGGTAATGGTTTTTTGAGAAGTCATTTTAAAAGGTAGGTTGTTTTTAAAAGAACCGCATAACTAAACCAACATTCTAATTATGTTTACATAGATCAGAAGCTCATTTTTAATCAATTTCAATGAAAAAGTCCTGTTCCTGTCTTCCTGCCACTTCACATTCATGAAAATAGTTGACTTTATTTTGTTACGAATATAGGAATGCATTATAATATGTAGCTGGCACTAGTATAGTAAACACCACAGAAAAGTTGAAAGAGGTTAGAAAAGAGATACTTTCGGCTTAGTACTATAACGAGTGTCGCCGCTTGTCTCCCACCCTTTAACTCCACTACAGACAATACACCAATACGAACGCGCATTACGCAACTAACAGACCACGCACACTTAGATCGCAAGTTTGCTATTGGTTGTGTCAATTATGAGCATGATCATATTTTGAGGCACTCGTGCCCCGCCCACAAGGCCATTTTAACCTCTTTCATCTATTCTGTGGTAAACACAGTGTAAAAAAGAGTATTTTAGCGCCCTCTTTTAGTATTATAGATTATAGAGTAGGTATAATAGTCTATTTTAGAGTACGGTTAGCAACCCTAGACACAACAGGCTCATGTTATACTTGACTTATACTTGACCACGAGCGAGGCCGCCGGTAAAAGCTTCCTATAAAAGACCCCCGCGTTTTCTATAAAATATAGATACAAATCATATTACCAGCAACCTTTTATAAGTACGCAAGATTGTTTTTTTATTCCCACTTAAGCGTAGGACATTTGGCAAGAAATGCAGCGATGTCCAATTTTTACTTAAGAATTTCGATTTGCACGCCAAGAAAATACGAATACAATACCGTTTCGTTTTTTTTAGTGATTCTTGTTCAAGTTATTGTCTGACTTATTCAAATATTTTTTGCTTTAAACTGAGGCAAATATTATAAAAGAAAGCTAAAAGAAAGAACGTACAAGATGTGTTTACTTTACAATAATTAAAGTAGAACTAACTGGATGATAATAAAAAAATTAATTAGTATTTTTGTAGTCTTTGGTCGTTTTAATTAAAACTGCTTTTCATTATTAAAATTAATAAAATGTAGGTACGTATTATAATCTTTAAACTTCCTGTATATCTTTTTTTTTATGGTGGGAAAAATCATCCAATGACAACTTCTTGGGCGGAGCGGGAGATAGTGTCAGACTCTTACTGACTAAAAGACCCACCCTGTTCCTTCTAGCCTTCATACCGGGGCTCGAGTTCCCTTTCGGATAACCCTGGCCCCAGTAGGCTTCGACCCGGCTGGGTCCCTGCTGTTGCTGACAACTCCATGAGGCGCGCGGGAACAGTGCGCGCCGTCGACGACTTGGGCTTGGTCCGGACAGTTACCGGACGGCCGGACAGCGAGCTACCCATTGCTCACTGTCCGCAAGCCCGCGCCTACGGTGGCCGGAAATCGGTATCGGAATCCCGGCGGCGGTGGCGAGAGCGCCGTTGCCTGATGCGGTCGGCCTCCTCCTTTGCGAGCATTACTGCTTCGCAGAAGTCGGCGACCGCCTGCCACTCCTCCTAACTACCTGTATATCTGGATTTTACCTTGGGTAGAGGTTAATTTATTAAACCCCAAGCTAACGCCGACGTTCACTCTATCATTGTCTTTCTATTATGTCTATAATTACGGTATTCGGGGAATAAAGGGAATTGTCATACAGCGTGGCAATACCTCCAGTCTTTTGGACACATTACCAGTCGACAGGGATGCGGAGGAGTTTATCGACGCCATGTTTTAGACTGTTTTTTAATAGTTTCAGTTAGTTAAGGATCTTTATTATTATTCTTTGTTTTAGTGTTTATATAATATTAGTTAAATATTTTATAATTATATTTGTACCTAACAATTTTGTTAAATAAAAGTTGAGAGAGCAAATTAGTTGATTTTTTTAAGTATTTTGGGTCTAAATACATTAAGGCCGCCTTTGTACAGTTTTTTTATGCATAAATAAAGATAAATACATAGGTAGTTTTCTTAACATTGTATAACTTAGCTTAGTAGTCTTTATTTAAAATCTTGTTCATAGAAACTCGATACCTAAGAGCTTGCCAATTTCTTTAGCATTCAATGCAACGCATATAAAACGAAGTTCCTAACATGACAAACACAGGGATAATATAAATTGCATTGTGAATACCGGTATTAGAAATCATAATGATTACGCTTTTATAGTTATTTTTTACTTTTTCCTTAGTGTCTTCCGTGTGGGAATCTTGAATCGTTGAATCTATTCGCATAGCTAATATATTTATTTTAAATAAAAAATAATAAATTGATAAAAAAATATTTATTAAGATTACACCGCGGTCGTCCGAAAAAAAAAAATTGAGCAACCGATTGCAGCGCCACCTACCGGGTCCAATTGTATTTTCAAAACCACCCACTTAAATAATTTTTAATTTGAAAGTAATTTTGTGTGTATACACCGCTAAATTTTAATCGTTTTAATCCCGTGGAGGGTCGATCCGGTACATGAAACACTATCAATTTGTAAAGATAAAATTAAAAAATAAAGTACCTTTTTTCAAAACTCGTATTAATTTATGCATGTACGAAATTAATTTCTTTAAGAAAACGTCAGCTGAGCGAGTCTAGTTAGTTTGTACTCAAGGCCGACTACTACCTAAAGGTCATTGGACTCGCTCAGCTGACGTTTTCTTAAAGAAATTAATTTCATACATGCGTAAATTAATACGAGTTTTAAAAAAAAGGTACTATATTTTTTAATTTTGTCTTTACAAATCAATAGTGTTTCATGTACCGGATCGACCCTCCACGGGATTAGAACGATTAAAATTTAGCGGTGTATTATACACACAAAATTACTTTCAAATTGGTCAAGCTGTTTAGGAGTTAGGTGACATACACACGTAAAGAAGTATTTACAGGGTCATTTGTAAAACACTGACAACCTCTCAGGTCTATATTAATAACATTATAAACAACAACTTTTGTTTTACGACTTTTAAAAATGTATCATAATATTTTAGTTCATCAGATTTTCTAAAAATAAAAATATTTTCAAATGAATGTTCTAAATATTACGAAGACTATGCAAATCAAGCAATAGTACAATAACGGAGGAGAGCGGGAATCAGGCGGTGGGGTGCTTGATGCGCTTGCGTCTCATAATTTTTATTTGGTGCAGTTATGATAGCGCTATGTAATACATAAACTCCGATGAATAATAATAGCTTCAGTACATGTTTAAGACGTAATAATTTCGTCTTACGGGACAGGAAATCATCGTTAAGCAACCTGATCTTAATGACACTCAGTAGCTTCTTCCTGTTGACAATGACCACCCATTGACATATGACAATCACCAACGTCTGTCAAGCGAGGTGACACTGTCAATATCCGTTCATTGTAACTGTCATTGGAAGACTAACGTTTAGCAATTATATTTTTTAGTAACACTAGTCTATGATCGAAATGCAATAGAGTGGCTATTGTTTTTTTTTTTTTTTTTTAACCAATACTTTATTTTTATAACTATGGAGTTACACACAAAAACGTTTTTAAGATAAATCAGCGGATTTCTTTTTATGTTTTTGGCTCATATTCATCTGGAATATACCTATGCTAAAAAGTTGCCTAAAATAAACTAAATTAGTAGAACGAGTATATTGACCAGAACTAAGTACTACTAAGGACAGAGAAGAATAACTATTTCAGATATCCTAGGCTTTTCGTTAGAAGACAAAACTAGCTTTTTGTTAGAAAAAAAAAATGGGCAAGTGCAAGTCGGACTCACGCACTGAGGGACTGTGCAAACTACAATTCCCGAATGGAGTCTCGAAGATTTTTCCGAATTGCAATTTTTTTTTTGTGGCGTAGGTAACAACAAATTTATCTACTGTTTTCATTTTTTTTCCTATACATGTGCTATAAGATCTTGCTTTGAATTCCGATCTTTGAGAGTATCAAAATATACGTTTTTTTTTAAAAAATACGACCGTTTATCCTTATTTTTTTTAATTGTTAACTTAGACGTTTGATTTGTTCACAGCTTGAAGGGACCGCAGACTTGAGTATATGGTTTTAATTTCAACTTGATACCTCTACGCGTTCTCGAGATAAAGTGTCTTGACAGACAGACGGACGGACAGACAACTAAGTGATCCCCTAAGGGTTCCGTTTTGAGGTACGGAACCCTAAAAATGAACCCGATTGCAGCGCCACCTGTCGTGTTCAATTTTATTTTCAAACTATACAGGGACCGATTTAAATACACACACAAAATTTCATCCAAGAGGATTTGGTGACAAACACACACGGTACAGAAGAATTACATTATAGATATTGGTGGGTCAAATTAGTACTTATAATTCTATTTTTCCAATGATACGACAAGTATCGTATGTTTGCACCACACATAGAAACATTATATGTTCTTATTGTCTTCATTTCAAGCATTTCAATGGAAATTCAACGCCCAGTCTTGCTTTTGATTTCATAGAAATATGTTGGCGTTTAAATTTCTTGGTAACAACGGCTCGGTTACGTAAATAATATGCCAGTACATAAAGATTATACAAATGAGCATGTCTTTTGAGAATTACATTATCTATGTTATATATTAATAGATATCTACACTTATATTATTTTTATTTATTATTTTGTTAATATTATAAAGGTAGGTAAGGTAAAGTTTTTTTTTTTCTTATTGTTTTTAGGAGGTAATCTCTGAAATTACTGGTCCGATTGCTAAAATTCTTTCACTGAGAGAAAGCGGCTTTATTCCGAGTGACATAGGCTATATTTTATGTACCTACACGGGCGAAGCCATGGGCAAAAGCTAGTACCTAATAAAGCGAATGGGTTTTATGTCTATTTAAACGCGGTAATCTCTAGAACTAAGATTTTTCTTTTCAACCTTTCTGTCTTTCTGCAAAAAATTCAAAATTCATTTACTTATTGGTGTTTTTTTTTTTTTTTTGGATGGGAAAAATCATCTTATGACAACCCCCGCTCTTGGGCGGAGCGGGAGATAGTGTCAGACTCTTACTGACTAAAAAACCCATCCCGTTCCTTCAAGCCTTCATACCGGGGCTCGAGCGCCCTTTTTTATTGGTGTGATGTTTGGTACATTTTACATGAGATCTTAATAATAATCAATTAAATAACGATTGCATCACTACTTAACATCAGGTGGGATCGCAGTCAAGCACTAGTTTACATAAATAAATTAAAAAAAAATAGTTGCTCTAAAATCTACCTTGAAGGTGTACAGGTGCACTCTTTCAAATAATTATTATAAAAAAAGAATAATTATTATATTAAAATAAAATAATTACAACAAAACATTACACTTAATGAATAGAAATTAGATAATAATACAATGTCAAAATTAAAGTAAATATCAATGTCAAAACTCATTATACCTACGCCTTTACTTGATTAACGAGCGGCATCTTTATAAAAAAATGAACTATTATTGTCTTTGTAATATTTAGCAAGGCCTTTATTTAACTACACTTCATTCATAGACAAGCGTTGATTAAAAAAAGTCCATGAGAATTGTCAAAAAAAAAAATGTTTACAAACACCACATTGTTGTTTTTTAAAAGGCAATTTAATACACCGAAATTGGAGCGTAAACTTTATGATGGCAATACCGTATAAGCGAATATTTTTCTGAATGTCATTGACCTTAGTATTTGTGGTATGACCAGTACAAAAAGATCTCTATTTTAAAAGTATTTGTACCGATACAGAGATCAGTATTCGAATTCCAGTCTTCCATGGAAATGACAAAAACTGGCAATGTGCCATAGCTACGCCATTCAGTTCGCTTTATTTTCGGTACGCAAACCGCATTTTAATGAGAGACGTGTAAAATAATGTCTAGGTTTATAGTTTAAAAATAGGTGTTACCTGTTGGTGAGACAGGCAGCTATGTACTACCTAAAAACGTAAGTACTTATATGGTAGCAAAATTATAAAATTACGCGACATTTAAATCATTTTAATTTCTAAAATAAAATAATAATCACTTTATCAATATACAATTTGCATTACGACTTAATGAACCACAGATGAAACAGAATTACAAAAATAAACAAAACTTTTATTCGCAATCTCCTTTGTTACTTTGTGCCATTAGCTAATAGATGGCGTTACTAGAACAATGCAGATTGTTATCGGATTAAAACTCGACCACAGTTAAATGTCTATTGTTTTAACTAAGTATTCAAATAAAAGAATTTCCAGTATAATAAAAACAATTAAAAGCAAACACAATTAGATTGTAAAAAGATAACAGTTAGGCTGTTACTGAATAAAATAACTAAATTGGTTTCGCTACTGGCCGCTAGATGGCGGTACACGTTAAGAAAACGTTCGTTATGGCCAAGAAGTCTAGTTCGCTTACAATTAGATTAAAAAAACAAATGAGATAATATTGTGACATTTAAATGCGAAACCGTAGGCGGTTACATCTTCGACAAGATGGTTATTTAGATAAATATTCTAATTCTAGAGCTAGTTTTATATTGAAAATTTATGTCCGTTTTTTTTTGTCATCGACTGAGTGGTTTAATAGTTTTCCATATCATATAACGTGATAAAAATGTAGATTTATCATTATCGATTAAATTAATAAACAGTCATTGAATAAAAAAAAGTCTTATGTAAAAATATGATAAAACGAATATTAGGGCTATATTATGGCGTTTTCCAGGCACGTGAAAAGGTACATTCGCAAGAAATTGGCAGAATCATCACAGGATTGTTTAGGTGGATTTGTTTTTACACAAAAACATAGCTTATTAATAATGGCTGGTTATTAATGATGGTTATTTATTAATGTACTTATTTCTTTTATGTTTGTCTATATACTAAGTTGCACCTGCCATGTTATGTACCTGCACCGCCCTAGGGTGGACTGGTATAAAATGCCTAAGACATTAAGTCCACCTTTGTAAAGTGTTATTTATAGCATAATCAGCTTTATAATGTTCCCACTGCTGGGACTCAGGCCTCCTCTAGGAGAGGGAAGGGACGGTTATCCACCACGCGGGCCCAGTGCGTGTTGGTGAATGTCACATGTCTTCGAATTTTTGGTTCTAGGACATGTCGGTTTCCTCACGATGTTTTCCTTCACCGTTTTGAGAGCAGTGGTGATGAAATAAATTACACAAAGTAATGCGCCTGGCTGGGTTTGAACCCGCGAACTACAAGTCGTAAGTTGGGGCCGTTACCACTCGGCCACCACTGCTCTTGCCTGGCCAGTGTCATTTAATAATGCACAATGTCAATACTTCAATAAGCTAAGCTTCGGCAAGAAGGAACGGGGTGGGTATTTCAGTCAGTAAGGTTGACACTACCTCCCGCTCGGCCCAAGGGCGAGGATGTTACTTGGATGATTTTTACCCACCAAAAAAAAAGTATATGTACTTATAAAAAACAGTTACATAGTCCTTTCCAGGCCTAGCAGGGTTGAAGCCTACTGGGGCGCTAGAAAAGGAAGACCTTTCCTGATGAACATGTCATTAGATGATTTCCCCACCGAAAAAAAAAGGTCGACTGGTATAAAGAGTTTATATACAGTGTTATTTACTAATGCATTCAGTCAATAGTACTTATATATATAAAAAAAAACTAAGTTACATACTCCTTTTTTCTCCATAAAACAAACCAATTTACAGAAACCACATCTCACATAAAAGCAGCTACATAAATAAGATTGTTTTGGCAATAAAACATAAAACTGCGGAGCACAATGCAAATGTGAACAATACTGTTAGATTAATGATCGTAGTCTCGGCCTGGGCTGAGAAAATGGACTCGACTGATTTGTTTTTTTTTTTTTTTCTTCTTTATGTGGGTAGTTTGCACTAGTGATCTGTTGTTTCTGCGATTTTTTTTTTTATAATGGATAGGCTCGCGTTTGAACACAATCTCACCTGATGGTAAGCGATGATGTGGCCGACGATGGAACACGCTTGCCTAGAAGCAATCTATTCACTCTTGACTTAGAGACCCCTAGGTTATAGCTATCAGGAAATACAGACTCCGGCAGGGGATGCCATTCCTTAGCTGTACGCATAATGAATGTACTCCCAAAACGCTTTGTACGTATAGGTGGGATGTCCACTATGATTCTGGTACTAACACCTTTTTAGGGGTACGGAACCCTACCTCTATCTACCCCAAAGGGTAAAAAGGGACTCTATTACTAAGACTCTGTTATCTGTCCGTCTGTCACAAGGCTGTATCTCATGAACCGTGATAGACAGTTCAAATTTTCACAAATGATGTATTTAAGTTGCTGTTATAACAACAAATACTAAAAAACAGAATAAAATAAATATTTAAGGGGGCTCTCATACAACAAACGCGATTTTTTTTCAAACGTTGCGGAACCCTTCATGCCCGAGTCCGACTCGCACTTGGCCGTTTTTTTTTTGTTTTTTTTTTGGGTTTTCTCACAATGTTTTCTTTCACCAATTTTCATTGGTGGATTCAAATCCAATTCTCTCAACATTCGTCATATTTTGTAGATAACACGCTTGATACAAAACCATGAAACCATAGAGCATATTATTTATGTTTATCAGAACTCCATGGAGTATAGACAAGTGTAGTTATGGCATGGTGTCACCCGCCCGCCGCGTCGGCACGGGTTCAATGACCATAATTGACCATAATGATATACTAGACGCTTGAGGGCATCATAAGTTTTCCGTTTTCCTATTATTTATGTCGAGTTGTCTAGTTCTTAAAGTATTTTGAAGTGGGTTTACTTTAATTTTCTGATTAAAAAAGAATAAGGAGTTGCCTCAATTCGGTTGTTTTATTTTTCATTTTGTCAAAACTTCGCCATTTTTTTTTTTAGTTTCTTTCGATAAAAACGATAAGTAGGTACCTAAAATTATTAATAATTATTGTCAATGATGATAATTATTACCAATATCAGGTAAGTAGTAGGTATGCACTATATTATTCAATTCATCCTCTTTGGGAGTGAATTTTTGGACTCACTGTATGTATATACCTATAGCTAATCAAATATTTATAAAAAAAAAATACATCACCATAGACAAGCCTTCAGCGATTGAGCCTCTGTCTACTTTGCGATTAATCGCAAGTCGCAACTTGAAATCACTAAACTGATTATGAACACGATTAGTCGTGAGTCGTGTCCTTTGTAACTCTCGAAGATTTGCATAATTACACTAACGAGACTTTACCAACGACTTATAAGTCGTAACTTCGGGCTTTGAAAACAGCGGGGAATGAAGCGAGAGCGATTTTTTTTTATTGTTGATAGTTTCGCGCTTGTCTGCTATCTCACCTGATGGAAAGCGACGATGGGGTCAACGATGGAACGCTAAAGATTCCCGGGTTGAATTTAAGATAATTAAATTTTAGAGGTGACTGGTGATTTTTTTGATTTTTGAGCCCTTTTTTTTCGTAATAATCTCTTATTTGTTTTTTTTACGCACCTGCCATTGTTTAGGTAGATTGGTAGAGAATGCTTAAAAGTTCGCCTTTGTACTTCTAGGTTGCATGAAGTTTTAATAAATAAATTAATACATACTAGAAGATGATCAATTTGTAATGACAAACGAGTGACTTTGAAACAAAAACCTTTGTTTTAAAAAGTTATCATGTATCTATTGTAATAAAGGGCAAAGCCGCTGGCAACAACTAGTAATAAATAAACTACAAAACAACCTTCAGGAACCCTCGGGTAACAAGCATAAAACGCTTGTGAAACTGTAGAATACATTAAAGTTTTAGCAACTCCTTAAACTTCTTGTTCTATCTCATGAAGACGGGTTGTCTTTGGTTGCGTGTGTATAAATAATTAGATTAGATTCACGTACCTACACATTGTTACTGTGTGCTTAATCAATAATACAAAAAAAAAGCAAGAAAAAAGACATGCGAAAAATAGGCTATATTAGTTAGGGTCTACACAGACGGACTGCATTTGAACTGCAACCCAACAGCAAATTGCAGTTTAAGTGCAGTTTGAATGCAGTTGACACCACTGCAATAGAACTGCAAACACGACTGCAAACCAAACGTGCGGTCCGATTGCAGTCGTGTGAACTGCACACCGACTGCATCCGAACTGCATTATACCCACCCGCCCGCACGCTCCGCCCTCCCGCGCATGGTGCAATTCGGATGCAGTCGGTGTGCAGTTCACACGACTGCAATCGGACCGCACGTTTGGTTTGCAGTTCTATTGCAGTTCTATTACAGTCGTGTCAACTGCATTCAAACTGCATTTAAACTGCAATTTGCAGTTGAAATGCGGTCCGTCTGTTTAGACCCTTACACTATACTATCTAAACACTTAATAAATAAGTAAAGTTTGTTTTTATGTTTTTTTGTTTGTAGGAGGCAATCTCCGAAAGTACTGGTATGATTGCAAATTTTTTTTCACCGATAGAAAGCTGCTTTATTTCTGATAGACATAGGCTATATTTTATGTACGCGGGCGAAGCTGCGTACAAAAGCTAGTATATAATATACTTATATATATTCAAACGAGAAAGAAAAAAAACTACACAAATATACTGAAATAATAATCTCGTGGCCCAACCGTAATTCTTGTAAAACATTTATTGTCACGTATTTTATTAAAACTTGAAGAATACACAAACGACAAACAACCATAACTAAAGCTGAGAGGTCATAGTTTACTTCATTCTACTAATTTACCACTTAAATTACTTTCGCATTAATTAGTTTACTTAAATCCGGTATTTTATTAACCGTTTGTCGCGTTTCGCCACACCGGTTACATGGTAAACGAAATCGTTCCTAAAAACGTGTTATAAAAACGATTTTGGGATGAAAAAAGATTACATGTAGATGTTAATGTTGAGATGGATGTATGGTGTGACGAAAATGGGTAAAGTGAGAAATGAGTATATTACAGGAAGTTTGAAAGCGGCGCCAGTGACTGAAAAGTTGAAAGAGAATCGTTTGTCCTGGTATGAACATGTATAGAGGAGAGATATTGAAACGCATGTTAATAAAAGACTTATGAGTATACATGTGGGATGGATGAAGAGGGAAAGAAGGCCAAAGAAAAGATGGATGGATGGTGTGAGAAGTGATATGAAGAAAAAGAGAGTTAGTGGGGTGACAGGACAGAATGGAAGAAAGAAACCAAGAAAGAAAGAACAGAAAAGAAGAAAGAGTAAGAAGGTGAGGTGGGTGGTGGGTGTGGTGAGGTGGTAAATAAGAAAGTAGGTGGTACAAAACGGTGTACCAAAGTATAAGGACAGGAAGATGTGAATGATGAGTTAGTTACCTTTAAACCAAGAGTCATAAGAATATTTTTTACCAAAATGAGAGAATCTGCGCAGTTACTTATACACAGATTAATCAAAAAGTTACCAATCAATACGGAGCAAAACCTTTTAAGTAAGAACACTGAACATCGAAACTTTCTTGAAAACTTTGTTTTTATTCAAATGAATCCTCACTTCACAATAATGAAGTTCAATCATGTTTTTAGTATTGATACAGTTGTTCTTAATCTTTTTCCTGTTTGTGTTTATTTTGCAGTTGACAATGGAACTAATTATGTCTGATTTTTAATCGATAAATAGTACATTTTGATACAAGAGGCGAAATTCGTACGAGCCGTAAGCGAGTGTGTTATGTAGCCGAAGGCTGTAACAAAGCACGTGTATCGGTGTAACGACTTTTTTCAATACACTTACGAAGAAGTGAATAAACGGGGGTTGACCGGCGACTCGTCGGGGTTGACGTGCTTTCAGCCTGATACGATAAATGTAATAAAATTGTGGTAGGGTAATTGTGTCACGCGCACTTTTTTGTACTAGTGTGGAAAACAGTCTATTGCGTGCATAAAAGCGGGTCACCAACCAGCCCAATAACAGCGAGTTGTCGAGTAAGTGTATTGAAAAGTAATTTTTAGAGGCATCTTTGTGTTTTTTTTTTCTATCGTTCTAATTAGCTGTATTATGTTTTGCATCCACTATCTATCTGGCATTTATCTTGAAGAATAACATATATTTTTATGACGTTATTTATTGAAGCGGATCATATACTTTGGGCAATATAAAACTCGCGATTAGCTCCTGGACTCTCTTAACTATTGATCCGAGAATACACAGTTTACTCTGACCTACATCCTTTACACAAAATGAAGCGCTAAACAACACCCGACTTCAAAACTTCACTTCACAAAAGCAACTCCTTTTAACATTAAAGCTTTGACTGGGGAAAACTATAATCGATGCATCACCCGCACAATCTAGACATGATTCCTACAAGGGGGTCGAGCAAATAAACTTTGAGAAACGTTGTTCAAACTTTGTTGAGGGAACTTTCGATCGATGGCCGAGTTGATTGATCTGTGTGCAATGAAAGAAAATTCTGTGGGGTATACTTTTCTGTTGGCACTCGTGGTTTGTGTTGTTTTACGGTGTGCTATATTTTTTGTTGACGTGTTTATTGTTGGCGTTAAAATTTAATTAATGTTTCGCAGAAAGAAAACTTATTAGAGTTTGTTTATATCCCAAAATGTCATTCTATTTATGGAAATGTTGTACAGGCTGTTGATGGAAAATTGCGCATACTACGCGCAGTTTTTTCTAGTAGCATAGCATAGTAATTGGTCATTAATTAAGACAAATCGTGGGCAATTTTGGGATTTCGCTTTTTTTCCTTTTAACTACACAAACATGATCAATTGGTACGGATAGAGCCCCATTTTATTTTTACTAATTAAAATACAGGGGTATATAGCTCCATTTCTTTAACACTTTAGGTCGTCAATTGGACCGCATTAAGACCTTGTGGTAGGGTCTTGTTTCTCGGTATTAGAAGAGGTCTATACCCCGCAGTAGTTTTTACAAGGTCGAGACTTATTTTAATTATTTACCTCAGCCTAATCTCAGGCACAAAATAGATAGGTATAGAAGACAATATCATGCATGTACTTCACTTTTTATACCTTCGCTCGGTGGACGCACACTAATGAGCGTTTGAGCCGGAACTGTTCGACGAGCGGGCCGAGGCGCTCCGAGATATCGTGTCCGTGAGCGGTGTCTATATGTGCGTTGCTCGAGCGCGCTTTTATGTAGATTGACTTCCATCTATACCCCGCAGTAAGATATTTACAAGTTCGAGACTTATTTTAATTATTTACCTCAGCCTAATCTCAGGCCTTTGGTGAACTTCTTTTAATTAAGGACTTCCTAAGGGACGCGATTTGTCTGTATGTCTGTGTACTAATTACTTTTCGAGGACACGCATAGGGATTCCTGCAATGTCGTAAGTAATTAGGATATCTTAATTATTTCTTGTAGAGGAAATGAAGGGTGGAGTTAGACATCTTTATCAATGGATATTAAAGTTGTCAAAAAATTAAAGGTCCGTTTTGACATTTGTATTTTGAGTACCTAGTGGCTTGTCCGGTGTAGTGTAACTACTGCTAAAATATAGCCTGTCTAATAAGTCAACCGACTTGGGAATTTTCTGTAATATTTAATCATTTAAAAAATACTTATATACGGTACTTTTTATAAGGTTCTTCTGTTAGTAAACAATAATCTCTATCTCTTCATCAACCTTGATTATTAAAGCCGTGTTGATCAGATTTCATTAAATCCTAATAATTACCCAAGTCGTTTAACTTATTAGACAGACTCTAGCTACTACTACACGGGACCCCTAATTTATTATTTCTTTCAGTTTCGTTCCAAGTTACATTCTAAGAAAGACTATTTCTTAATAGTCAAAATGGGATTTTTATATTTTAACAAGTTTATTTTATGAATATGAGTAATCTTTGGGTGTGTGGCTCTTTAGTTTCCACATAGTCTGTTCAGTAAATCAATGTGATGTCAAATATCACGTTATTTTGATTGATACAGTTATTTGCATAAGCTCAAAACGTTTTGGGAACACATTCATTGTACGTACAGCTAAAGAATGGAGTCTGTGTTTCCTGATGGCTACAACCTAGGGTTTTTTAAGTCTAGTTTCAATAGTTAAGTGTGCTCCATCGTCGACCACATCGTCGTTTACCATCAGTTCAGATGGTGGTCAAACGCGAGCCTATCTAAACTAATAGAATAAACTAATATAATAAATCGTTTTTTAAGTGCCCATGTAAGCCTATGTGAAATAAAATATTTTGACTTTGACTTTGAAACAGGTAAAGTTTTTTTTTTTTTATTGTTGATAGGTTCGCGCTTGACCGCTATCTCACCTGATGGAAAGCGACGATGCGGTCGACGATGGAACGCGCTTATCTAGAAGAAACCTATTCACTCTCGACTTAAAGATTCCTAAGTTTGTTTTGTTTGTAGGTTACTTTTAGGGGTTCTTTGAAAGTACTGGTCCGATTGCTAAGATTTTTTCACCGATAGAAAGCTGCTTTATTCCTGAGTGACATGGACTGTATTATAATACAATATTATAATTTTATGTATGCATGTGAAGCCGCGGGCAAAAGCTAGTTAATAATAAAAAACAAATTGTTCTGTTCTCGGTTTTGAAGGTTCATTAATTTTATGACAAGTAAATTTCCTATCAAAATCCTTGAAAGCTTTTGAGATCGAAATGTCAATTAATTATATTTATTAATTACGGCAGTAGAAAATTATCCCATGAGATTATACCTCCGTGATAAAAAGTTCCTATGTATCAGTATTCTATGTGCTGTTCCAAGTAATAGTTTTCCTGTGTGCCAAAATATTTAGATTTTTATGTAAAAAATCCATGCGCAAAATTTCAAAACTGTATTATAAAAAATCACAAAGTTATAAGCCAGTTATGGTACCTGGTTGGCTACATAAATACATGGTCACCGGGCCACCCGGGCTGAGGGGTTGTTTTGCTCCCGCATCCAGGTTGTGCGCTGGCGCCTAATGCCCGCTATGACCTGCCACGACCGGAGTTGTACTTAGTATCGGTGGTGTCCTACTGTGACCTTTTTAAAATATGTTCTTAGTTGGTGACATAAATACATGGTCACCGGGCCACCCGGGCTGAGGGGTTGTTTTTCTCCCGCATCCAGGTTGTACGCTGGCGCCTAATGCCCGCTATGACCTGCCGCGACCTGTGTTGTACCTAGTATCGGTGGTGTCCTACTGTGACCTTTTTAAAATATGTTTGGGAAAAATATAACGGTGTAAAAATTATTGGAATCGATTCTGTTACTGATTCTTAACAAACTATATTCCGGTTTCACATAAATACTCGTACTAAAAATAATGTTACTTATATAAAAGAAAAAACTAACTGCCATATCAACTCACAGCCAATATTACTGGGACTAGGAGCGTAAAATTCCGCCACCGTAGACGCGGGCTTGCGGACAGTGAGCAATGGGTAGCTGTTCGGCCGTCCGGTAACTATCCGAACCGAGCCCAAGTCGTCGACGGCGCGCACTGTTCCCGCGCGCCTCAAGGATTTGTCAGCAACAGCAGGGGCCCAGCCGGGTCGAAGCCTACTGGGGCCAGGGTTATCCAAAAGGGAACTCGAGCCCCGGTATGAAGGCTAGAAGGAACGGGGTGGGCTTTTAGTCAGTAAGAGTCTGACACTATCTCCCGCTCCGTCCAAGAGCGGGGGTTGTCATTGGATGATTTTTCCCACCATAAAAGAAAAGGAGCGTAAAATTTTGCACAAGGTTTCCTTTTATGACGTAGGTGAGGATTATGACGTAGGTGAGGATTAAGCTTTCCAAAATTCAGCCCCAAAGGGGATGAAACGGGACTCCAGATCTTGTACGGACATTTCCACGCGGGCAAAGCTCCTGGCTACTAGACTAACTTTTGCTAGTACATACATACCTAGTACATATATAAAAATGTGATTACAGTGTAATAACACAAAATAGATAGGTACAGAAGACAATCTACATGCAAAGCGCGCTCGAGCAACGCACACATAGACACCGCTCACTGACACGATATCTCGGAGTGCTCGGCCCGCTCGTCGAATAGTTCTAGCTCAAACGCTCATTAGTGTGCGTCCACCGAGCGTAGGTATAAAAAGTGAAGTACATACATAAGATTGTCTTCTGTAGCTATCTATTTTGTGGTAGTACTATTATAGCCGAGATTTGGCAGCATATTCTTTGGATCCAAGAAACTGGAAATCAGTCTCCCAATTATATTACCTCCTGATGCCTACAGAAATAAAATTCTCCCAAAATCAAATGGACCAATCTCTTTAGTATTTGTGAGATTAAAAAAATGTTTGAATCGGGGTTAATTTTCCAAGTTGTGCCGTAAAAAAGGTACTTTAAGAAGCATAATGTCTCCAAAGTTAAATTATTTCTTCCTTAAAATTATTCTTTGGTTAGCCAAATGGTTATCTGAAAGATAGTTTAGGGGACGAATCTTTTTTATTGCTGTTAAATTATTCTACGGCATTAATTTTAAAGATATGATCTGGGCCCCAAGTCTGCTATTTTTATAAATTCGTCATTCCAACACGATCCAATTGTCATTTTGCTAAAAGTTTGTAATCTGCTAATTCATAATGATCGATCATTGATCGGTCAATGGTCTTGTAATAGAATTGTGGTAGAATGATAATTTCGAGCATATTAAAACCAATAACTGCACAATAATGTTCTAATGGTAAAACACTGATCAAATAAACTGTCAAAGTTTTAGCAGATTACCGCAAACTTCAAATATTCATTTTGACAATATGTACGAGATTACCATTCTATGTCACTTCTTTCAATGGAGTGTCAGTGGTTGACCATTGGAAAATCATACTGACGCCATTATATTAGTAGATTACCAAACTTGTCAAAATCGACAATTATGACATCAATGATAGTCCATTCTGATACTATTGTAATAGCATACTTGAGGCCCTGGTATGTTGGTTTTACTGGCTGTAGTCTGAAAAACCACGTCTTTGGTTTCAGCTCGGTTTCTGTAGGTAGTAGCGTGATGTTATATAGTCTATACTACTCGTCATGAATCTGGCTATCCCAAACCGATAGATTTTTTCAAATCAGACGGGTAGTTTCAGAGATTTGCGCATTTAATAAAAAAATAATTTTAAAGAGAGAAAGTTTGTCATTGCGACCGAAGCGGAATTCGCCCGAGTCACAGGCGAGGGTGTAATGGAACCGTGTGCTAAAGATTTCGTAATTTTAGTTTTTATTTAGCTTTATAGATGTCGCTAAAAACCTATATATAAAATACTAGCGGCCCGTCCTGGCTTCGCACGGGCAATAAATATAGCCTATGTTACTTGGGGTCAATGTAGCTTTCCAATGGTAAAATAATTTTTTAAATCGGCATGGAAGTTTTTAAGTTTTTTCATTACAAACATACACACAACAATACAAATCCCACTTTATAATATTAGTGTACGTTAAAAAAACAAGTGACGGTAAAAGATGAGACGAATGGACGCCGATATTAAAATATAATTAATGCATAAGTATAAAAGTCAGTTACCTCATAGCATATTAATACTGACCAATTTTTGTCTAAAATCACCCGTTAATTCTATGTTTTCTTTTATTATCAGATAACTACGAAAATAAAGCAATAAAATAAGATTATAAAACTTGGACTTAATGTTGTCGAATCAATAAAATCAGGGGAAATGAGTATTAGAGATCGCAATAAAATTCGTGAACCGGTTTTTTCGAGAAAATCACCAATTAATATATTTTTGAGAGATAATGCTGTCTAATTTAGGGTTGTGTGAAGTTTTAATTTGCAAGATTAAAAATAAAATGACACTTGTGTTTTATTTAAAGTCATGACCTAATAACAATCGGTTGAAAACTAAAAACAGTAAGTAGGAGCAGTGACCGAGTGGTAACGGCCCCGACTTACGAGTTGTAGGTCGCGGGTTCAAACCCAACCAGGCGCATTACTTTGCGTAATTTATTTCATCATCACTGCTCTCAAAACGGTGAAGGAAAACATCGTGAGGAAACCGGCATGTCCTAGAACCAAAAAATTCGAAGACATGTGACATCCACCGATACGCACTGGGCCCGCGTGGTGGATTACGGGCCCATTCTTTTTCCTAGAGAGGAGGCCTGAGTCCCAACAGTGGGAACATTATAAGGCCGACTATGTTATGCTATGAAAACTAAGTATGTCATCAATGTAGGAATTGAAACAGAGAAACAACGCGAGGATTGTTCGAAAGAGTATGCGCAATTGAAAGAACACAAGTGGGTTTATGTCAGTAAAAGTCTGACCCACCCTAAAACGGGAGAAGTTATCAGATAATTTCCCACCTAAAAAAAAAAGCCACGATAGCTAACGTTTAATTAAATATTGCTTTTTTTTTAATCCTTTTTATCCTGTCAGAGATAAAGAGAATTCGTAAAAACAACAGAAAAATTGTGTAAGTAAGCTTGCTTTATTATTTTCATATCTGCGTTTAAACAGAAACACGAAGTTAAACCAATATTATTTTAGCTTTGTTTAATTCATTTATTTAACGCCCTTCCTTTTAGCATATTTAATCTATGCTACTTTATTTTTTTCCTTTGAGGCAAAAATCCTTTAATTTTCCGGCATTACTTTTCTCTCCGAGTTACGTTCCTTTTGATGTTTTTTTTTTTTCATAATTCCTTTTTTAATTTCGTTGCCAACCCTAAATGAAACTAATCGTTTGAAAATTATACTGCTAGGTTATGCCAATTTTACGATTTGAACAAACTAAACGGTCCGTGAGAAACCTACCTTTTTACGCACCGTGTAAATAATCGTCCGTTTTACGCATCACGATTAGCCATCTCGTTTTGAATTTAACGATAATGTTTTTTTTTATGACTGCGTACTTGTTGCGTATATCAATTATTTGAATCATTGTAATTAGGAGCGTATATCCGAGATTTTACGATTACAGTCCCTGTTCTAATAAAAGTAAAAAATAAATTATCTATGGTCTGTTTTCACTGGCAACTCGTTAGCGCTCTTTTGGTTTGGTGTCGTGGTGTGACAATGAGACAACAATGCGATGACATATAAAATTTACAACTGGGACAATGTCTGAATGACAGTGACATCCTTGTCACATTATCGTGCCGCGCCTGTCTATGGAAACCTTTGGGTTTCATGATCGAAGATAAACTGTTCTGCGGTAGGTACCTACATACTATATAGTAAGATTGATAGAAAAATAATATTGCTGTAATTCTGGAGTTACTGGTCTAACGGCGGGTTTCTGAATTGAGTATTTTGAGTTAAGAACGTCTAAAACCTTACTTAAATGCCAAATTTTGATAGGTTTTAAGGCTAAAGTAGAGTTTGAGAAATACTCAAATTGGGGTAAGTCTTTGTACCTACATTGCATGCGTGGTGCGTTTTTGTGGAAAAACGCACCACGCTTCTTATCAAAATTGTTTCAGAGTCTTAAAATTAAAAAAAAAACTAAACCAAAGCTTACCTCGGCTTATGATACGTCGGGTTGCTGTTAGTCTTGAGTATGTCAGCGTTGGGGACGGACGTCGGCAGTGCGTGCTCCCTCTCCAACTCGCTCTCATAGCTTTCTAGCGGTACGTGCTTGCCTGGCAACGGATCAGCTGCAAATAAAAGAAAAAATATGGTTAGGTATTGTTGGAGCAAATAAATCTTAGAAGCTACTGGGAGTTTATGAGAGATTTTTCAAGGAATTGAGGGTAAAGTTACTGTGGTTTCTGGAGAACTCGATTATATAGCATGACTAGAGTCTTTTATTTCTTATCCAGCTTGCTTTTTGTAATAAAAAAAAAAAAAAAAAATACTTGTACATTTAGTATAGTTAGTGGTATTCTATATTATATTATTTCTACTATTATTTCTTGTAATGAATGTTGGACAGTAAAGAAGCCGCATGAACAAAAGGTCCATACCAACGAAATGAAGATGCTAAGATGGGCGGGGGGTGTGATTAGACTTGACAGAGTGCGAAATGAACACATTCGGGGAAGCTTCAAAGTCGCACCGATCTCCGAAAAGATGACTGAAAATCGCCTTCGTTGGTATGGACACGTCCAAAGACGTAGTAAGGATCACGTGGTCCAAATCGCCCTAAGCCTACCAGAACAAAAAAGAGGTAGAGGTCGCCCGCCATTGACCTGGTGGTCAAATATAGAGAGGGACTTCAAGAAAGCCCAGTTGCCAAAATTGACAACCCAAGATAGAGCCACTTGGCGCAGGAAAGTGAGGAGACCCGACCCCAAATAATGGGACCAGGGAAGGAAGAAGAAGAAGAAGATTATTTCTTGTAATATTTTTTTTGAGATAGTAAAAAAATTGGCAGTCAGCGCGACACGTTTCTCTATTCGCCGTCATAAATTCAGTAGTTGCCTCCTTTTAGAGATAATTTATCCTCTTTTGTGCAGTCCACTAATAATTTATTTTGTCTTCCCCTGCTTTTTTGGTCATCCAGTCATCACCTCCCACAATTCGCACTCTTTAACAAAAGTGGCATAATACCTTTATTTTTCAGTCATAAAGTTTTAATATACTTGACGTTGCTGAGAAATATCAAGTATTCGATTATAGACTTTGTCAGTCGGATTGTAAATGAGGCTTTTTAGAAGAATCTACACGAATTGATCACTTTATGATATGGCTAACTAAAACTAGCCAGACCGTTTAAACATTTGATAATATGCCAATCCTCGTTTGACCATAATTGATGTAGGATTTCAATGTTATTACAAGGTCTAAAGAAAGTAGGTCAAACGAAGATTGAAATATCATTAAACTTTGTTTAATGGTATTTGTTTTTTTTTTCTTCACCAATAATTGTTTAACTTGTTTTGTAATGCACCATGTGCAACCCCATTTTATGTCCAGTCAATCTCTTTCCATACCAGGTTGCCTGGAAGAGATCGCGGAATGCGATAAGGCCGCCAATTGTATGTTCTAAATATAAGGCTCAAATGTGTAATTTATTATCTTGGTGTACAATAAAGGATACATAAATAAATAAATAAATAAACTTTTACGTTTAAAACGATCTGTTCAGCTTAAAAATAAAAAGCTTTACTTGGCGATATTATGAAGTGATCAATATCAAAGATCTAGCCACGACATGTACATGACGTTGACGTCAATTTAACTAATGTCATTAAAACATAAGCGTTTTGACAGATGCCTGGACCTGACGACTCATTGCTGCCACTTGATAAACTACGTTTTAGAAAACACTCATTGGTGGTATTGGCTAGATAAAAAAGTTAAAGGTATTCCTAATAATCACGATTAAAAAAACATTTTCGATCTAGCTGCTACTTTTGTTTTTAAGGTTACGAATTGTCTATTCTGTCTATCCTACTTACATCAGTAGTATTTTAGGTCCCCAAACAGTCACGCAAGGTTTTGCTAAAATTGGTGGCTAAAGGCATTGTCACCCCTTGTCAACGTTGTACCTAACCTACGTCGGTCAATGTGGGGCGAGGTGGCCGCGTCGGTGGGTCGAGTTGGGGGTTCGAGTAAGTTGAGGGTTAAATTATATCCTGGCTGGTTATAACAGCCGTTTTATAATTAGGCGTTGTGGGTGTGCTTTTTTATGGTGGGAAATAATAAACACCTGTGTCCGTCAGTTGCCCTTTGCGTTCTAAGACTACGGGTTTCCTTTTCAGAAAATCCTCGCGGCTTTAGCGGGCATCAATCCTGCTAGAATCCCATGGTTTACTGACAGGCGTTATAGGTGTACGTTTATTAATGTTTTTTTTTTATGTTTCGACGGTTTTCTCTTTTAAGACTACTATTTCTCTTAAAAGTACCCTACTAATAGAAATTCCTCTATTTTTTCATAAAAATATGTTATTGTATTGTCGCATTGTCGCTTTGAACCTGTCTGTGGAGGCCTTAAGTTCTTGTATGTATACGAAGAATATTAAAAATATGTTCGTAACAATGACGAACGATGCTGACATTATGATATATTTGGAGCGAACCAATTAATATTATAAGATTTTCCTTGTAAACAAAATTTATTATTAAGCTGTCGTTATTAAGTTGAACATGGGAATATTCAACTTCAATTAAATACAACGGTACACCTTATATTTAATAATAAATACAATCCAAAAGGTAAATATTAATTTAGCTGGAACGCTGCCGTATATTTTTATGAACGTTTAAATATAAAAAGTAACGGTAGGAAAAAACGAACAAAACAGACGACAGTAAATATTAATTAATTATTACAGCGATATTAACTTAATTAATTGAAACATTATTCAAAAAAACATTCGCATTGAAAGGAATATTAGTAATAAATGGCGCGTAATTATTCCAATATGGCGGAAATTATCAATCTCAAACGTCACATTTGAATTAGGAATAATTTGGTACCGGCTTCTGCCCGCGGCTTTGCTGGAGTGTTATGTTGATTAGAAGAATCTATGTCCTTCTTTTGGTTCTAGGCTAAACTTTATTAGCGTTCTTTCTGATTTTTTATGTCTGAAAGTGATGAAGTGGTGTTGATAAAGAGGTAAAGTTTGTTTTTTTGTTTGTAGGATAATCAGGTAATTTCTGGAAGTACTGATCCGATTGCTAAAATTTTTTCACCGATAGAAAGCTGCTTTATTCCTGAGTGACATAGGTTATATTTTATGTACGCGGGCGAAGCTGCTGGCAAAAGCTAGTCTTAAATATAATTGTGAAGAATGGGGCTATCAAATTCATAGGTTTTTTTAATTGAACTGGTTACAGTTGGTACCAGATTCGGGTTTATTAGCGTGCGCGTTCAAATAAACTAAATCTTCAGGTTTGTTTTATTTGAACTAACCAAGAAGCTAATACGTAGCTAAGGAGTGTAATTCCCTGCCGGAGTCAATGTTTCCTGATGGCTACAATCTAGAAATGTTTTAGTTAAGAGTGAATAAGTTACTTCTAGGTAAGCGTGCTCTATCGTCGACCACATCATCGCTTAACATCAGTAGAGATAGTGGTCTAATGCAAGTCTATCAATAATAGAAGAAAAAAATATTATGAAGTTTAGATTTAAAATTGGAATGTGTTCGATCGCTTTCTATAAATTCGATTTTATTTGAATTTATAATTTGCAAAACAAGCGTTAAACTATAAATTTGCAAAAATAAAGTTTAGAGAACAAATAAAAAACTATCGACTTTACCTTTGTGTATTTTGAGTTGATTTTCAAATGACCACTAGTATTTAAAAAGCCATAAAAAGAAGTGTTGCGAATTGATACAATAGAATTTTAGCTTTATAATGTAAGAGTTAGAGTCTCTTTCAAAATGTATAGTTACATCGAATTCTAAATACAAATATACGCAATACCTTCTATTTGTAATAATGAATGTACTGAGTATTGAGAAATTGACGCAATATGTTCTGACGTCATTCTAACTTTATCGCAAATAATTTATTTTCTTCAAGAGTATCCAGTAAATGTAATTGACGATACATTTTGAATCAAGGTACTTAAATGTTGCGTCTGCGATAAAATAAATTAGTTAATACGAATGTAGATTAAGACATTTAAAAACATGTTTCGATAAATAAACGAAAGATAAAAGAAGTTTTTGCATAACAAAATTGTATTATAAAGACAAGTATCCAGCTATTGGGGTCGGCTTTAAATATAACCGGATGTATTATATCAGTAGGTATTATACCTACATACAGTTTTAGTAAATGCCAATCTCGAAACACGTGTCTACCTAGTATTTTTATGCAAAGAATCTATATACAAAATTTCACGGTATCATGATTATCACAAAGTCATAGGCAAGCTTGTCATGTCAGCAAAAATACATAGTCACCGGGCCATCCAGGCGACTGAGGGGTTCTTTTGCACTTGCACCCAGATTTTTTCTGGCGCCTAATACCCGCTATGACCTGTCGTGATCTGTGTTGTACTTAGTGTCGGTCGTATCCAACTTGTGAGCTTTTTAAATATTTTAAAGGAAAAATATGGCATGGTGTAAAAACTATTGGAATCTATTCAGTTACTGACAACAGATGGTCGATGAAGACAAAAGGTTCTGGAGTGCCGATCACGTATCGGAAAACACAGCGTTGGTAAACATCATACAAGGTGAACCGATGACCTGGTGAGGGTCACGGGAATCCTAAGAATGCGAGACGCACAGCCCCCCTAGCCAAGTTACATACAATCGTATCGTGTCGAATTCCGTTCTCCAATCGGTAAAGTAACGCTTCGGTGTCAGCAATTGTAGAAAACGATAAGTGCGTAGCCATGTTGACGCGCCTGAGTCGGCCGCTCGTTCTACAATGTAGCGTTTGTTTATCAAAGGATGTAGCGTTAAACGTTGTAGAAATTCATTCTATCATTTTGAACGATGTGAACTTGGCTACGAATTTTCTATTCGATTGTTCCGACCACGTGAATTAACGTTGAGATGATGTCATTCCCATACATTTGATTACTTTTCGACTAACGTTAACGATTGCAGATTATCAACTTGGCTAGGGGTGCTGGACCGTTCGTTATGGCGACACAAATGTCATTAGGTACCGCAATGATGACATTTAAAAAACCGTTACTCAATCAAATTTCGAACACCCTTTTTTAAATCGCGATAACCAGAGACAAAAGAATAAAATACAAGTTGCCAGTATCGTATAACGTATCAAATTAGAAATATTTGCTGTTCTCACAGGCTATCGAATTTGTTATGTACGAGTTCAGTAGAATGATGATAAAAAACCATTGTTTAACTGTCGGGTCAATAATAGTGTTCTATTACGATGTTTACAGTTTGTGAAGTGAACTCTTTGTGCTTCGACCTAGTTTATTAATTTAACGTCTTGTAGACCCACTTTTTAATAACGAGAGTGTCTGTTCTGTCATTCTAGTTTATACATGGTTTCAAAGCTGTTTTAAAGAGAGCAGTTTTCAGGGTTGCCAGAAATTGTAGAGTTACAGATTTTTTTATATGTATTTATTTTACGTACGAAGCGTTTTGGGAACACATTCATTATGTGTACAGCTAAGGAGTAGAATTCCCTGCTGGAGTCTGTGTTTCATGATAGCCATTAGGTGAGATAGTGGTCAAACGCGAGCCTAACGATAATAAAAAATTTATATATTAAAACTTCATACACCACAAAGGTATAAATAGAGGTGCACTTAATGGCTTAGGTATTCTCTACCAGTCAACCAAGGGTAAAGAAGAGAAAACATGGCAGGTGTATAAGAAAAAAAAGAATTATAATTCTTCCAATATTTAAGTTTTGTCCTCCAAATGTACAGTTTTATTTAAATTTACAATGCGAATGGTGTTTTTTTTTCTTTCCTAAACCGTAACACTGGCAACACTGCCCGTCTCTGTCCTAGAGATAGGCTAGTAAGGCGACGAAACGATGACAGCTTAATGTAAATATTGTCGTAATGATTTCAGTGAAATAGATTAGGTATGTGAAGGAGGCCAGTGATCGGCTGGGGACTAAAAGCTGATAATATGAGGATGATGTGTCATGAATAGGTTCGTTGACATGTTAGTCAAACACCTATCCTTTATTGATATGTTGAAGGAGTGTGAGTAAATATGCTCGATAAATACATACTACTCGTACCTAAGGTGATATGAAAGAAAGAAAAGAAAGAAAGAAAACTATTTTATTTGGCATACACACTCGTAGATACACACAATGTAGTAACAACATGTAGACACAAATAAATTATTATAATATAAAAAAAGACAACTAGCAATGTGTGTCTATGACAGTTTATTACCTATATAATTACAATTCCTAGGAAACTTCTTTGTCCTATAACATATGTCTGCTAAATGGCTATAATTGCTTAATTTCTATACATCAATCAAAGTATATATTCATGTCTATATGCTGAAATAATATTATATGTCAATCATTTTCTAAAGATTCCATTGTTACTCCTTACACGATTTGACAAGCAGTTGACAGAACATGTTTTTCTACCATTCCAAATTTAAAATCTAAAATATTTTACCGTTAGTCTATGTTTATGAAGTACGAACTCTTTATTCGTGCCCTCAATAATGCTTTTAACGTTAAGCGCAACTTTTTAAATAGAATGGAGAAAGTAGTTCTTTCTTCAAAAGTTCAAACATAGAACATTCCATTTTTAACTTTGAAACATACATTGTTTGATGTTTTGTTTATGGCCAGTTATGAAGTTGCGTCAAACTGCCACTGTTGTTGACAATGGCGCTAGTATGCTTTTAAAAGTACACTAATTTTAACGGTGTCTTAGTTTTTGTTCCGTAATGATTGAGTATAGATTTTTTGGGAGTGAAGAAACTTGCTAAGTTGTGAGTCATTGCTTCTTTATTGGTTGGCCTAGTAACCGATCAGTAATTATTCACAATGCGATCTTTGACCTGGCAATCACTGTAGATATGTAATCGGATAGTCAATGTAAGACCTATTTGTGTTTGGAAGAACACAATGACCTGAAATACTTTCGATAAACTTTTGCCAGCTAGCCAGATTTGGACTAAGGAAATAGTAAAAAGGCCTACATACAGCGACAATGCGATCACTATTTCACATAAATTGTTCTGTCTATAGGCAGAATATTTATAAAGAACAGGGCGTCGTATTGTCGCGTCATACCTGCGTGCTTGACCGTTAACATGTGTGTAAATAGCCTAACTTGTAACCAGTCTCATGAAAACTAATTTAGCTAAAATTAGGCAATAAATTCTATATCGTCCACATAGCGCTAAGTATAGAGTGTTTAAACACCACCTCACGCGATGGCCACACAAAAATTACAGTAGGCAACATAAAACAGGAAATGACCATTCAAAAAGCCCAAATTAACGTTTTTTTTGGACAAATAAAAAATAATAAAAAAGCCAATGCCATTTTATTCACGACCAGCTATTATTATTTGATAAGGCATTATTATAAAATGTGTGAATACAGATAAAAAATGCGGTCAAGCGCGAATCGTTTCATAATGGGATCTTTTTTGTTATTCAATTTTTTTTGCTATGAGTCAACTTTTTGATGATTCCGGCGAATGCGTTTGGTCGTGCAAAAATGTAATGTAGACATTTTTGCTCGATCAAACGCATTTATATCGAAGATTAGTTCAGCTCAGGTTTCATTGTCCACGAAAAGTAAAAGAACATGTTTTAGTTGAGTTTCACTGAGATATAATTTATTTTTCAAAAAAGTCATCCATTTTATTGCAATCCATTACGAGGTTAAATGTCAAATTGAATTTAAATTATTTTCTTTGGCGCGGAGATCTAAAAACTTAATTCTTTTATAAAGCATATTAAAACTATTTTGGTTTCAAGAGAAACCCGAACAAAAACACTTGTTAAGGAACCCAAGAACCAAATTACCGATACGAACGAAATCAGTTAGGATGGCAATAAAAATGTTCGTAATTATAGATGATTCACATCGACTGCGGTTTTCAGTACTGACTCACGCGAAAAGGTGGTAACCGTGATGATTCAATTATCGATGCAGTTTTTTCCTTATATTGAAGTACTTTTCAGAAGAATCGATGAAGGTAGGTTATTTGAGCTTTTAAGTATTGGATTGAGTGTATTGTATAGTTTGCGGTTACCTTTATCTAAAAAAAATATCCATGGAGTTCCTTGTCGGTTCCTCTTTATAGAAATCGGTCGATAGGAACCGTGCACTCAAAGCCTACTGGGGCCAAGGGTCTGCTTCTGAAAGGAAGGCTCGGCCCCGGTATGAAAGGCAAAGAAGGAACGGGGTGGGTTTTTTAGTCAGTAAAAGTCTGACACAATCTCCCGCTCCGCCCAAGGGCGGGGGACGTCATTTGGATGATATTTACCCACCGAAAAAAAAGCGTCCACTAGCTTTGATGTTTTATAAGTGGTGTGGTATACACATTAAATGTAGGTCAAGTCAAGCAGGACGTCACGATTAGATGCGATCCGACTGGGCTCTCGACTACACGTCACTGCTCGGGTTTGCCTACTTACTGACAATTTGGTTGTTTCATTTACTATAAACCTAAATCCCTAACTAGTGATTTTAGTGAACACCACATTGGCGACGAGTAAAAGCGCAGTAAGTAAAGTGATCTTAATTCAAATAATGTACTACTTACGGATATTGGTTAGCAACAAAATTAATTTTTACAGCACAGTGTTTAAAAAAAAAAAAAAAAAATAATAAGTGACCGATACCTGAGTGAAATTCTGTAAATATTTCATATATCAGCAAGAAAAGTATAATTTTACAGCACAAAGTGCTTTGAAAGAAAAAATAAAAATAAGTGACCGTTTTCTACATTAAATTGAAATTCAGTAAGTGTTAGTTTCATAGAAATGTCCATATTTCGGTCGTTATTTAGCTATGTATGAGCGATCTGCGTCAGTGATTAGCTGAGAGATGCGCAATATAAATCGATGAAATCATTTCGTCATTTAATACATAAACGGTACCGTATACTATATCGGAATGTGATTAGGGCGTACAAAATGTCCCTACATTTCGAAAATAAATAAAAATTCCAAATACAATGTTTGTTGACCAAATTCGTTTGTGGCTACATAATATCAAAATAAAAGTGCCAACGAGAGTTCGTTAAATGATCAGTACCAACGAGTGTTCGTTAAATGATCGAAACAAAATAAAAATATTCGATCAAAATTTCCAGCGATAACACGTTTACTTATAGATGCTAATCTTATCGAAAGATATTATTAGATCCCAAAATGAAATGTGCCAACGTGATTATCGTCAAGTACCAGTTTTAACGCCAATTACCACTTCGATACTTCGAAGCAATATGATGCCTGGCTAGGTATCACTGTATAGTTAAAACTAAATAAGTGTCATAAAATCCTTAAGGCTAATTAAATAAAATACATTTTGCACTGGCTTTATCCATCAAACAAAGAATTTGTCACACACGTTATAACGCCCCGATGTGGTTGGTTCTTCAATCTCTATTTCAAGTGGCCGTTTTGCTGAGTAGCATGGCGCGGCACTCCGGCGCAGGTACCTATTAATGGACCCTTGTGCGACTTGCTAGCTAAAGTTTGTTTATTTAAATGTTATAGGAACAGTGCCCATAGAGCTCTTATCTTAGCTGGCTACAATCAATTCAGGGTTATAAATAAATTAACGATGTGATGTGTACCTATATTATTCTTGCATTTTAGTTGAATAAGATGAAAAAAAAAAACTTATTTGAATTGTGGGTACAATTCTTGATTCTAGTTCAAATATGGTTTGAATTGTAGATTTAGTTCTGGATTAAATTCCCTAAAGAATATGGAAGATTATCACAATGAAAAATCATAACCCTTTAAAAACAGCAATCCCGCCATTGAGCTAATCCACGATAGCCAGAGTCAAAGTGCAATAAGTACCTGCCATAATGGAGTTGACACTGAACAAAAAACTGTTGCCCATGCGGCAATTAAAATCACAAACGTGATAAAAGTACCTTTCCTGTAAATCTATTGCTAACGTGTTTTCAAATTATATTTCCAGAAACACTGCAAAACAAGGACAAATAAGAAAAAAAGGCACTAACCTTGTGTCAAATAATAACAATGAGTTGTATGCTATCATGCATGTCATGAAAATTGGTAATCACAAAAGTGATTACTTAAAGTTCGAGCAATTAATGAAAATTCAGTTATGCCCGCCTTATAATTAACGCAAATGGCATAAAGAGACTCGTACCAACCTCTTGTCAAATAACAACAATGAATTTGGTAGCTATCAAGCCTGTCATGTAAATTGTGGCAATCTCAAAATGATTATAAGTTCGAGCAATTGATGAAAATTCAGTTAATGCCCTATAATTAATGCAAATGGCATAAATAGGTTTTTTGAGTATTATTTGCAGAATAACGCGAAACGAGAGTCAATAAAAGAGAAAATTCTGCCTCTCGTCAAATGATAACAATAAAGTAAAAATGTTAAAAAACAAAGTACTAAACAAAACATCTAGCACTTATATGGTAGGTAGGTTCACACCTACTTATCTAATTTGCCACGTTGCGTCGATGAAAATTTAACAATTGGAATTGATGGTCACGTGCTATACAATAATAAAGTGCAAGAGTTATTTGATATACAGATAAAAAAAAAAATAGCTCTAAAGTATTACTAGCAAAGCCTATGGTCACAAAAATGTTTTAAGAAACCTATTATAAAAATTTAAAAAAGGCTTTGATCTGAAATCAATTGCCAACTTAACAACAAAAGTCCAACGGCTATTTGATTCCTAATAGCATAAAAAAAAAATAGCAAAAAGACGAGCTAGACAAACTTTATAGGACCTGGCTTGTAAATAAAACAATATTTCATCTTTTGGGTACCTCTGGTGATCCCGGATGCCTGATGATCAATAATATTATACTAAAATATCAATGCTGATGATGGTATACGTATTTATCTGCAGATACGTGAGACCTAGATAAATATAATAAGTACTAGCGTAGTATTACTTAAAACGCTATGTACATGTTTTAAATCAAAGTTCATGAATAGTTAAGAAGTCAATCAGTAAATGCTATACAAAAAAAAAAAAAAAAAAGTCGAAAAAGATATCTATAGTACCATAGGGAAGAAACTCTATGTACAATTGTACATGTTTCAAATCAAAGTTCATAAATACTTAAGAAGTCAATCAGTAAATGCTATACATTCAACTAAAAATAAAAAAAAAGTTGAAAAAGATATAGTGCCATAGCAAAGGAATTGTTGACTTTACTTACAACATAGTGATATAACAAAAAAAAAAGACTGGAAGAATTAGAAATAAACACTCGCAGCACTTTTAAGTTAATTTGTGATGCGTTGTTAAATAATTTCCAGAAACCCGTAAGTATTTAAACAACTATAAAGTTACAATAAACAAAAATGAAATATTGTATATCAATTGAAACTTCAGTGCCATCAGGTTTCAAACTAGTTAATAATAAGTCAGTCTGACTTTCAAATGGAAATGTTGATGAAATTCAATGTTTTCTGGATCAATTTCATTGAATAATTTAACTACAACTTTCAACCCTAAAAATCAATGGGTTTAAAAAAAAAAAATATCCCTTGGCTATAATGACAAGAGATCGTACAATCGTACCCAACTAGAACTAACTATAGTTCTGTTAACTTTGGAGACAGAATCTGACAGATGTAAAAAAAATTAACTCTGTCAGACTAAAACAAAGTATAGTTCGTGTATCTAATTGAATTCATGAATTGATTTGAATTCAATACAAATTTGCATTTTGAACAAACAAGAAGCTCTACGGACACTTGAATCAATAAATAATTACTTATATCGATAATGCATACATTTAAAATATCCGTATTAAAAATACAAATACAAATAATGAAAACCAATCATGGCAATTACAAAATGACAAGCCTAATTGCGAGATGACCTGTCCTAACTATGACTCGTGTACTAGCACAATTCAGCTCAACTCTTCTGAAGGAAACCGAGTCATCATCAGCAAAATATGTGAGCATGCATGACATTCTAACTGCCAGAGCACATCAAAGTCAAAGGCCAGCCAGTAATACTAATTGATGTACCTAGTACTCACTTATTTCGAAATCCAACTAACTAAAAAGAAAAAAACTAATAAAGCTTAGGTCATATACTGATTCCTTAGCACAGAAACAAAAACCTAAGAACTAGAAAAAAAAAAAGGCACAAACATAAGTTCATTGAATATTAAATTTAGGCTAAAATCGAAATTAAATTTAGGCCAAATAACATAATTGCGTCATATTAAGGTAAAAGAAACCAATTGCTGATTCTTATAACTCACAAGTGGAATCGTAAAACTTCTAAATAGAACAAAATACCTAATAGAGTTAAAATGTATTGTATTTCGAAGGCGCAAATCTTAAATTGGCTTACAGATGTTGTTCTGAGTCTGAGAGTCATGTGCATGGAAATTTACATTTCTGTAAACACACAATACAAGAGTAACTCATAATGTGGAGCAAAGAAAAAAAAAATACTTCCAAAATAAGCAGTTAGGCACAAAAAATAATAATAATCAAAACATAAAAATAAAACAACGATACGCCTCACCTCTTCGGAACTGGACAAAAGAACATGAGGAACATCAAGACTAATAGAGACCACCATAAGACCACCGAGTATGAAGCATCACCTTCAATTTAAATCAATTTAAAGCATATAGAAAGTAGGAAGCATTGGATACGCTTCTTCAAAAATTAAATAATAATACTACATTATTAAAGGCTTATTTGTAAGCCTAATACAAATGCTAAATGTACTCAAATCTGTGTGGTTCTTTATTCAAAAGATCATCTCAGACACTACAAAACTGTGTAGATACACAGTTCTAATGATTAGATCATTACATTACAGTGGATTTTGAAAGAGACTTTGACCTCTGAGTTTGTTTCTGTGTTTCTTCTCAGAGCAGTCAGCTAGGAAACACAGGCCTCATCTAGAAAAAAAAAAAAAAACAAAAAAAAAAATCGAGTAAAAGTAAAAAAAAAATAAATGCAAAATAAATATCTTCATTTTGAAATTTTTCAATTTGGGTCTATAAAAAAAAAATTGAATATTGTTGTTTTGGAACTTCTCAAATTGTGTTTAACTACAAAACATAGTAAAATGTGTTAAACGCAATTCATTTCAAAATCTAAATATTATAATTGCACTTAAAATCTAAATAATTTTATAAAAAGGAAGACATGTGGGATACACATTAAAAATCCTAAATATATAAATGTACTCCAAAAAAACAAACTAGCGATTTTCGTAAATTATAATCTAAGTGTGATAAATATTGTAATATAATTATTGTACTTCAAAAACCAAACTAGCGATTTTTGTAAATTATAATCTAAGTGCTAAATATTGTAACTATGCTTGAAATGTAAATCATTTTATAAAAAGGAAGAGATGTGGTATACACATTAAATGTAGGTCAAGTCAAGCAGGACGTCACGATTAGATGCGATCCGACTGGGCTCTCGACTACACGTCACTGCTCGGGTTTGCCTACTTACTGACAATTTGGTTGTTTCATTTACTATAAACCTAAATCCCTAACTAGTGATTTTAGTGAACACCACAAGTGGTCATGTAAAAATAAAACTCATGAATTTGAAAAATAAAAGAAATATTATGCAACTGTTTTTAGGATTGAGGACAGGGTTTAAAATATTGACTTTGACATTAAGAGCTTCGCAGACAGACGCGATGCGATGATGAAAGAACGCATTTTCATAGAAATAGTTCTACATTTATAAAAAATGCAATGACGCATTGCGTTTGTCTTCGCGGGGGCCTCCATTTAAGATGGAGTCTGACTATGTCTAATTGGAGGCCTTTTTTAATGAGCAATAAAAAAACAGAAAACAGCGACGTTCTTGGCCTAATTAAAAATCGTTATAAAAAAAAGAACAAATTAAGTAAGTACTACGTTTACCTACAAAACTTTCATTAACAGAAAAACCCTGTACAACCATAAAATTAAACAGCACAGCCGAAAAACATTACAAACCTAATTTTTATAGTCCAAAAAACGTAACAGATATAACGTTACAAAAATAACGCTTATTTTTTGTAACGCTATATCGTTAAATAACGCTTTCGAGACACGTAGACATAATACCTTTTAACATAATAGCCCAAAACAGTGGCCCTCTGAAAATTAAAAGTTTAACACGATCGCAAATTGGAATAACGAAATAGAATTAATAAATTCAAGTGGATTCCATTGCCAAGTTTGTGTTTATTGGAAGGGATGCCAAAGCTTGGAGGGTAATCTAATGTACTTGGATTTTAATTGGATAAAAGACTAAAAGTACTGGGAATCCAGACTTGGCCAAGACATTTTCCGACACAACTGGATATTTGTGACTTATTAAGTTGGGTACAGATTGTTGTAACGTAACATGCAACGTAACGTGAAATAGGTAAGTATTTACAAGTGTGTACGCAGTTCGTGCACGAACCGAATATGTACTCACATAGTTGTGCATGGTTTGCAAGCGTAGTGTGCACGGTTCACGCGCATAGTGTGCACGGTTCGCGCGCGTAGTGTGCACGGTACGCGCGCGTAGTTTGCTCGCAAGGTGTCCACACTATGGGAATTCTATTACATTGCATGTACCGTTACGGCTCTCTGTACCTGGCTTTATAGGACTTGGAGAACAGAAGAGCTTGATTGGAATTCAGGTTAAACTAGGTCTAAAGTTTAGGAATATTTTAGTGTGTTGCGAGATTTTTTGAAATAGTTTCCGCGACCTAGGGACGTAAAGGAGAATTAAAGAAAAATGAGTGGGTTTTTGAGTAGAATCACTTGGGTCATGGTTCGAGTGAGCGTTTCCTTTTCAATTCTCGCACTTTGCATGACAGCTGGCTAGTTCTTTGTCCAAAGCATTGACATTCAACGTCGCAATGTCACTGTCATCACCCAGATGACAGTAACATTGACGTCACATGGTGACAGTACGAAGAAGCAAAAATACACACATAATCCAAACTTTCGCTATTATAATTATAAATGTTATTAAAAATATAAATCTGTGAGGTCCTAAATTTCCAATAGATTTTCAAAGCCAAAGAAAACGAAAGGATTACGAAGGTACTTTACAAATTCCGATTATTACTAATTAACAATCAAATCTTGAACCAACCCTGCGAAAACAATGAATACTCAAAACAAAAGTTTATATTATTACAGGCACCTATTGTACTCTTCCGCTTATGATTTTAATATTACAGCTCTTTTGTTTAATATTTAAAATAGAATTGAAGGAGATTTGAGCAATTTCTTCTGTCTTTATTGAAAAATAAGAAGTGCCTGAAGATAATTAAAGCTTTGTAGGGACCTTAAGCTGGAACTACATTATACCGACGCACACGTGCAACACGCCAGCCCCCCTAGCCAAGTTACAACCGTTTCGCTTGCGTCGAACGCTTCGAGTTGGCTGCGTCGCCGAATCTTTTGTTGACCACGCGACTGAGCGTTGAGATGACGTCATTCCCGTACATTTGAAGCTTTCTACTAGCGTTAACTATTGCAAATTAGCAACTTGGCTAGGGGTACTGATTTGTAAGTAGAACGACGTCGCGTGGCGTGGATCAAGTGTAGCTCTACAAGTCTAGTTTCCATATAAAATGTATGGAGACCGACGCGCCCAGACCGCCGTGTGTGGGACACGTGTGCGCGGTGTAGTTCTACCTTAACTCGTGTTACGTGGGTTGTGTTAACAATCATATTTAATAAACTAACAAACACAACCGTTGGGCTATTTTGTCAATATTATTTAAATAAAAAAAATCTCTTTCTGTTGTAACTAAATAAAAAGCTTTTACAAAGAAATTAAACAACTTGATTAAGATTTTCAACAATAAGATTACGAGTTCAAAGAAAGAGCTGTTCAATAGAATAATTTTATTATCAAACTTTATTTGACTTTGACCCCGTGACTTATAAATAAGTCAAAAGAAAATAGCTGCGTTCCTGCGGAATTCCGCAAATGCCGTGCATTTATCTTTCTGAAGCTGTTTAGTACAGTCAGGTAAAAAAAGTTTTAAATGTACCAATTCGGACACTATTACCGTCAATATTGTGTTCGAATCGTCAGTAAGTAAAAAAAATAATTCAGCGTCTTAATTCAAGACATTCAGCCATTAGTTAAGACAAGATTAACCAACGAACATCTAAATACATTCTTAGTCAGACAGTCTTAAAAGATCTACATCTTAAATTGGCAGACGCATTCATCATCAAAACAACTCAATCGAACTTAAAAACAACAAAAACAAAACCAATCCAAGCAACCATTTATCAATTGTACCGAGCACACAGCGGTTACACGGAAAAATAAACGAAAAAAAAAAACCGCAACACAACACTAGTGCGGGCACAAAAACCGGAACACTCCAATTAATACTGCCCCGTCTCACAATTGTTCCAACATTAATCGAAAACAAATGGATACGATTCACTGGCTCATGAAACAGATACAGTTGTCCTTAGCAATGAATCATGCGTAGGGGTGGGAAAACCGTCTATTTGCTACATATATGTGAGATGAGATAAGTTATGTTACAACCTTAGTTAACGGTGAGATATTACTGTCGTCGTAATGCTATTATTTTCATGTACGGTATTAGCGAAATTCTTAGGACAAAATAATTAGTTACATTTGTTTAATATGAGACTAGCATTTCCAAGTGACTTTGCTTGAGTATAAGGCGAATATTGTCTTCTGGGAATTGTATTACCAGGAAAGAAAGTATCCTTTGTCCTGATCTAGGCCTTGGTCTACCTTTATGCCATATACCTAGGTGATCTACATCCAAAGCCGTCCAGTCCCATCTAATATGCCATTAATAAATATAATTAAAAAAAAGGCTGATGACGATGCTGATGATAATGATCAAATATAATACCTAAATATTCCACAACTATCACACAGCGCCGTCTAATCTCAAGCTAAGCAGAGCTTGTGTTATGAGTACTAGACAACTGATAAACATACTCATATGTATATCTCTAAATACATATCTAATTTACTTATCTATAAAATACGAGAACAAATGATCATGGTCATTACACAAACATTTGTCCTGGGTGAGAATCGAACCCACGAACTCTGGCTTAGCAGTCAGGGCCACTAACCACTAGACCAACAGGCCTGTCAATTAATAAACATAATAAACCTGGTGAGGGTCGAAGGAATCTCATGGATTCAAGACGATCCTACCGGTCGTTATGGCGACACTTGGAGGAGGCCTAAAGCTAGTAGTGTAGGTAATAAGGCAATCCTCAAGATGAGTCTCGGTATTATTTGTAACCAAACATACAAATTATAAAAACGAAACAAAAAACATAGGACCAATCCTTCCTCCCATCCTTTTTTTAAAAAAGGTAGACAAATAAATGTCTGCCTGACGGGTATCCAGCCTGATTTATTAGCGTCTACATTTCAGCCTAGTTTTTTGCTCGAAGAAACTTTAGACGAGAATTAAAGTTAATATTATGAGGTCTATGCTTGACTGTTAGGGATTAATTTCAGCCTGGATAAAGGGCTAGATTTAATATTGAGGGTTTAATTACTAATCCAATAATCTTGCTTCATTATTGTTTGGTTAAGCAAAAATTTCATCAGAAAACCTGTCTCAAGGTGAACCGAAAACCTCTAGACGGGGGCTACGGTCGCTCGCTTTGCTCGGTCACCCCATCCCCTTTTTTGATGTGGAGAATCATTAAATAACTTCTCCTGCTCTGGGTGGAGCGTGAAGGAGTGTTAGACTTTTACTGACTAAAACCCTGTGTTCCTTCAGTTGCGGTAACTGTTTTAAATATTCCCACAGCTCTAGCAAGTTACTCTAGCCTCTGTCATCCCCTACAAACCATGCTAGCTGAATATCACCGTGTAGCTGTCGCAGTCATCTTGTTAAATTAGCTATCCAATTGGACGCCCAGGGCGTACGTTAAACGCCGGCATCCAATTGGATGCCTAGTTCGATAGTTGTGTGAACTAAAATCACTAAACGTTTAATAGCTTGGCGTATTAAAAGTTAGCCCTTTCGAAATGACTGATCAAGACTCAGCCTTGTGATTCAAATTTAGTTCCGCTATTTATTGATTTAATAATATTTCACTATTACTTGGTGGGCACTATGACTAAAAAGTAGTTTTATATAATTTATAAACTCGTGGTCACCCTACTGAACTAAATGACTACACAACGTTCAGCCATCTGGTTAAATGTTGCGGTCAACGACATAGCTAGTTGTTCTTCAGCCATTTGATTGGTTGCCGGCGTTTAGCGAACGCCCTAGGCGTCCAATTGGATGGCTAATTTAACCAGATGGCTGCGACATAGCTATATGGCTAACCGGTTAAATGTTAATTGAATGGGCAATCGCCGTTCCATCATCGGACTACCAGACGCACGGCGATGCGCCACTGGTACATGGTGAAGATCCCACCCACACGCATACATGCGTAAGGAAACAGACATCCTCACGCCTCAGTCGGACGACGAGCATTGGGCAACTCGCCGTCTGGCAGTCCGGTTGCTGTTCGGTCCGGACCGAGCCCATGTCTTCGGCGCGTAGTGTTGCACGCGCGCCCTAAAGAGATATTAGCAAAACAGTAGGGGCCCAGCAGTGCCGAAGCTTACTTGGGCCATGGTTTGACTTCCAAAAGGACACCCTGCGGTCCTGGTACGCAAGGCAAAGAAGAAACATAGGTGAAGTTTTTGGTTTTAACCAGTAAAAGTCTGGCACAAGTCATTGGATGATTTCCCAACTTAAAACCAAACTTAGACGCACAAAGCATTTTGGGAACACATTCATTATGCGTACAATTAAAAAGTTGAATTTCCTGGGTCTTTTTTTTTATGGTGAGAAAAAATCATCCAATGACAACCCCCGCTCTTGGGTGGAGCGGGAGATAGTGTCAGACTCTTACTGACTAAAAGACCCACCCCGTTCCTTCTAGCCTTCATACCGGGGCTCGAGCGCCCTTTCGGATAACCCTGGCCCCAGTAGGCTTCGACCCGGCTGGGTCCCTGCTGTTGCTGACAACTCCTTGAGGCGCGCGGGAACAGTGCGCGCCGTCGACGACTTGGGCTTGGTCCGGACAGTTACCGGACGGCCGGACAGTGAGCTACCCATTGCTCACTGTCCGCAAGCCCGAAATTCCCTGGGTCTGTGTTCCCTGATATGCAACCTAGTGGTCTTTAAGACAAGAGTGAATTGGTTACTTCTCGGTAATAGCGAGCCTATCAACAATAATAAAAAGCTTGTAATTAATCAACTCCAACAACAATTGTGTGACACAAAAACACTGAAATATTTATTGGTTCGAAATGTCTGCTGAACATTATTAACAAAGCAATCATTACTCGGCATGTCAATTTCATGAAACAATCGCTCCAATTTGTTCCGAAATATTGTGAAAATATATTTTAACTGTAACTGTAATTAAAGAAAGCTTTCAGCCATGACGTCATTTCAATCAGTATTTTGACAAGCTTTGTAATACACGATGGGCACTTTTAAAAAGCTGAATTTAAGATGCCCATTTCAAAGTAATATAGATAGATAGATATACTCTTTATTGTACATCATAAATACAAAAAAATCCACAACATTTAAAGGCCTGACTTTCTGCCTTTGAAATTTTTTTTTAGGAAACGATACAAAAGAAATCGGCTTCTCCATACAAACTATCCAATGAAGTTTATAGTTTTGTACGGAGAGGCCGACTTTATTTTCGTTTCCTGAAAAAAAAAAATCTTGTGGAAGGTTGTTCAGTTACGTCTACTGAGCAAGCCCTTAAAGTTTGTGGCGGGTTGTCCCTTACACCTTGTATAAATTATACAATTATATTTTAATCATTAACGTACTTTTTTGGGGCCCGACTTGAGATACGAAACTACACCGATGTTAGATCACAATATCTACTACGGATCAATTAGCGAATAATAATTAAAATAGCAAATGGACTTGGCCCGAAAAAATCCACCAAAAATAGGCTAGTTGCCGTAAAAAATGTAATTAGTCCGTCTTTTAGTTTATTCAAAAATAAGGGACACGTATTTTTTTATTTGTAAATTAAACCAAAAATGACAAAGATATAGCCCATTAAAGTTACGTGTGACGTCACGCCGTGCTACATTTTTTCGCACGAGGTGAGGTCACACGTAACTTTAATGGGCTATATCTTTGTTATTTTTTTTTTAATCGAAAAAAGAAAAAATACGTGTCCAATATTTTTTTATTATATAAAATACGGACTAAATAAAATGTAATTATTTTGACCCTGGACACAACCCTAGGGATCTCAGTCTTAAAATGATATCAATCTATTACGGTTGCTTTTGAGAGGCCCGTACCCAAAGGGTAAAATGGGACCCTATTACTAAGTCTCTGCTGTCCGGCCGTCTGTCTATCCGTCTGTCACCACGCTGTATCTCATGAACCGTGATAGGACAGTTGAAATATCCACAGATAATCGCGAGAGTGTCTGTTGGATATATTCGACATAAGCGGTCAAAAGGTTAATATATCTCTTCGTAGGAGACTTAAAAATAAACAAAGTGTCAATTTACTTTAGTAAGAATTCATGACTGGCCTGTTGGTCTAATGATTAGTGGCCCTGACTGCTATGCCGGAGGTCGTGGGTTCGATTCCCACCCAGGACAAATGTTTATGTGATAAGCATGATCATTTGTTCTGTGTCTGGGTGTAGTTTATCTATAGTATGTACCTATGTATTTAGAAACATATAAGTATGTTTATCAGTTGTCTAGTACCCATAACACAAGCTCTGCTTAGCTTGGGACTAGACGGCGTTGTGTGATAGTTGTGGAATATTATTTAAAAAAAACATTACCTCCTACAAAAAAAATGTGGAATATTATTATTATTAATTCACAATAGATGTCGATACAAAACGGTTTTTGGAAATAATAATGTCTTTCAAATATGGAGGGTCAATGACCAATATTGATTTGCATAAACCCAAAAGCTAGAGTGACTATCAAATTCTCAGTTCACATCATAATTTTGCCCTGAAGAGCATTTAACATCTGTTCATATATTCCACTATAAAATAATATAAAGCTTGCACAATACAACCCCATGTTGAGACTGTTTCTCATAAAATTTAACCCCTTGAATTCACCCTCAACAGTAACTCGGATACTCAGAAACGATAACTCGAAAATACGGGTTTCGGGACTTACGAGTGTAAAATTTCCGAGTCTTCTCGTGTCTCAAAATTTTGTGTTCGGACCCCAAAGTTAAGTAATTAACATTTGAGCGAAATAATGACTGGATCTTGTATTGTTTGGATTTTAATGTCAAGTGGTTCAAGTTTCGTTTTTGATAAAACTTGTAATGTTAATGTTAAAAGTAAAATATGTTAAAATGTTAAATTCCGAATTTTCAGTTCTCATAAATGTCTGAGTCTTATTTTTAAAACAAATGAATATTAAAATCGAGATGGGCTAAATAGGTAGGTTTTCATTTAATGAAATACCTCAAAACAAAAGTCCCAAAATATTTTACATTACGCTTATTACAGCTTTATCTTTTGCAAAGGTAAAGTTCTAATAAGCGTAACAAAACATTTTCATATTCATACAAAACACGTTTCGACCATAAAGAGCTATTTATATTCTATAAAGGAAACCAAACAACAAATCCTTTACACCTACACGTAATAAAAAAGCTTCGCATTACCGCTACTCGATAACAGATGGCGCTACGATCGCATTTAAGGCTCGCACACAATAGCACAAAAATAACAGTAATTTCGTCCAAAAAGAAAAAGAAACGACACGCCATACAAACATTATAAGTATTTATAAGATCTCCAATATGTGATAAACCAATTCTTTGCTTTATTTCCTTACTTATACAAGAGTTTATTTATGATAGCCGATATTTTTGCCAAATAATAGGTTATAACGAGGACTTATCAATCAAGTGAAGTATTATCTACATTGACATCGCATTATATCTTATTCAGGAGTTAATAACAATTTGTTGGCTCGTCGTGATGGAAGGGTGGATAAGGAAAGACGTGTTTTTGACGTCTTTGGGGGATTGTATTAAATTTTTCGCAACAAAATGTTTATTTACGTAATAGTTCGACTAACTTCTGTCAAATAAAAAAGAAAAATGGACGGCATTTTCGTGCAAAGGAAATATTTTATGAGTCTGGTGGATTTTTGGCGCGATTTTTTCGAGTAATTATTTATTTGCAATTGTTATGTAAAATTAGTGCAGTTTTGTATTTCAAGTATCTACACAACTTAACTTTACAATATGAGAACAAATCATTGATACAGGCACAATTTCGGTAACATGGAGCTGAGAATTTTATTTGTAGTATTACCTAAAACCTTAGCGAAACTTACCGGGAAAGCTGACTCGATAAATTTGCTGCCAAATATTACAAAAACCATTAGAATGCGTATTATCCGCATTGTAATTGTAAACAACGCGACTGTATTCATACGACATGACTTAAAGGACGTAGTATCCAAGCCAAAAAAATAATATAAAAAAAAAACTATGCAGATGCAGCAGAATCTCAGTATATTCAAATAGAACTAGGTTTTGTACGCAAGAGCGAGCAATGTCATAAAAGTAAATAGTTATTACAAACGCAATTTTTTAAAACTTGAAAATTACTTTAGAAAATGGTAAGTGCTTCTGTTATTGTTTATAGTAAAAGCTTGATATTTTCTTAGAGAAATAGTTTTTAAAAATTACGATACTCAGTTTGTGTTCCCGAGTAAAGAGATTGTTACTTACGTAAAATTATTTAATATTAATATCGTTAGCCTGTGTAAAATTTAGCTATGTTTTATTAGTTATTATCTACATTTCTACACTAATAATATAATAAATAGACAAAATTTGCTTTTTTACTATTATTATTTTGTTTGTAGTGGTTAATCTCTGGAAGTACTGGTCCGATTGCTAAAATTTTTTCACCGATAGAAAGCTGCTTTATTCCTGAGTGACTTACGCTATATTTTATGTACGCGGGCAGAGCCTCTTACCATCTCCCTGCCCATCAAAATATATTAAATTGATTTATAAATAGGTTTTGCCCACAACTTCGTAGATGCGTAAAAAAATTTAGCAATCGGACCAGTACTTCCAGAGATTACCTCTTACAAACAAAAAAAACAGACAAACAAAAAAGAAAACAAACTTTACTTCTTTATTGTATTAGTGTAGTCAATTAAAATACATAAATAAACGGTCGCCGAGTTAGTTAGTATTAGTTAATAACATAAGTAAAAAAAAAATTTATGAAATATTTTAATTAAATAATTTTAAAAATTACACAGCCTTTATCGAATCATATTGAAATGGATAAAACATTTATAGAGTTTTAATAATAAAAAAAAAAAAAAAAACAAACAAAGTTATAAACGAAAACTAATATTCATTAAAAGTTCACGAAAACTTTCGTTGAACAAAAATAATAATGTTTTGAAGTTGTTGTTTAGAAGAGATCAACACAAAATTGGTTGTTTTTATATTAAATATAACTGTCTCAGAAAGTATTAGTTAGTTTGTTTATAAGTTTTTGTTGGTAAAACTTAAGTCTTGATATTCTTTCGTGTTGTATGTTATTTCTGCTTCTTTTGAGTTTAAATTTTAGTTATTGAGATTTCAAAACTCGAAGATATTTTTTTTTAACATCTTTTGGGATATTCTTTCGTGATGTATGTTATTTCTGTTTCTTTTTGAGTTTAAATTTTAGTTATTGAGATTTCAGAACTTGAAGATATTTTTTTGTTAACATCTTTTGGCTATGTTTTGTTATTATTCAAATCTACATATTTTGAAGAGGTATAGTTTGTTATTTTGTTTGTAGTGAGTAGACATAGGCTATATTTTATGTACGCGGGTTTTTTTTTTGGTGGGGAAAATCATCCAATGACCACCCCCGCTCTATCTATCTCCCGCTCCACCCAAGAGCGGGGGTTGTCATAAGATGATTAAAAAAAAAAAAAAACACCCCCGCTCTTGGGCGGAGTGGGAGATAGTGTCAGACTCTTACTGACTAAAAAACCCACCCCGTTCCTTCAAGCCTTCATAGAAGCCGCGGGCAAAAGCTAGTTGTATAACTCGTAAATCCTTAAATACCTATATATATTTTTTTTAAACTACTGCAAACCAATCATCTCGTATGGGAACGTATGAAAGGGTGGGTTACCGTGGCCCTAGAATGTAAAGGAACCCAGGTGGAACCCAGCCTGGAACACAGGTGGGATTTAGTCAGTAAAAGTCTGACATCCCTTTCGCTCCACCTTAAAGCGGGAGAGGTTATGAGCTACCTCAAAAAGAAAAAATAATCGACTCATCTTATTACAACCCATTTATAAAGCGCATAAACATAAATCCTAACTATTTTTACTCTACAAAACAGATTAATCTACGTCCATAAACTTTTTTAATAACGAAACGTTTCATCACTAATAAGGCGACCTGATTAATCCACTCTATCATCCCGGACTTAACTCTTGTTTTCAAATTTTATACAAACTCCGTTCCTCAGGAGCGTAGTTAGTCGTGGGCTAAACGGCCCCTAGCCAATGGCCTCGTTACAAAAGAGGCCTCGCGCAAGCACTTTTAGAACGAAGGTTTTTTTATAATTGTCTAGCTTTTGCCCGCAGCTTTGCCCGCGGACATAAAATATAGCCTATGACATTCAGGAATAAAGCAGCTTTCTATCGGTGAAAAAATTTTATCAATCGGACCAGTACTTCCAGAGATTACCTCCTACAAACAAAAAAAAACAAACTTAACCTCTTTATTATATTAATGTAGATAATCTCGCATTTGAACACTTATTTATTTATTATTACTAGGATCGCCAACATTACACGCACTGGGAATTTAACAGTTCATTTTATATAACTATTCAAGTGCCGCAACATTTATAGACAAACACTACATTAACACAAAACATTTGATTTTTAAACACTTTTTCACCTGATAATAAGCGACTATGATCTCTCTCTATCACTCAATGGTTTGCTGGAGGAAAACTCAACTTTGAGTTAAGCTCGCCTATGTACATGAACTCTGATATTCACATATTTTGTTAATTATCATGGTGTACAATAAATATGATATGGTCAACACTAGGTTGGACACTAGCAGTCTTATTTTCGAATTTATGAAATAAAAAGGCCTCGCAGAATCGCCTCCGCCCACCTAAAGTTGTCTATGTTACGCCACTGCCGTACCTCGGTTCCTCGACTAACAGAGACCGTGTTTTGTTTTTAAACATCTGTGGCAAAAGTTTATATACAACTTCTTTACAACGGGATCAACTTTTACTTTTCTGAAGGATCACTCTCAGTTTGCGGGGTACAACTATTTTTAGTCCAGGAAGTCGATTTGGGGACGTTTTTTGTGATAAAGTTATTTTGATGTGGTTCCGTTATTTATTGGTTAAGATAATATGAAGTGGTTAAGTTATGAGCAGGAAGAATGTTGATTTGAGTTGGGTAATAAAATTTTAATAAATGGTCTGTTGTATCAAGTGTTATTGGAGTTTGTGTAGTGCCACATTCACTTTTCTTTCAAATAACTGTGAGAGAGTTCAAGGGGTTATTCCAAATTATAACCTCGAAGTTACGGAATAAAATATCAAGAAGCGAAAGCTACAAATTTTATTGCTGTGCTTTGAAAGCCATGAAGATTCGAACGACTTGCCATTTCTATTGAGTATACCTACAAAACTCTAACTGTGTTATTTATTTTGCAACTTTTGTCTATTTTACTATAAACCTAGCTATTATCCGTGGCTTCACCCGCGTATGTAAAATATAGCCTATGTCACTCAGGAATAAAGCAGCTTTATATTTGTGTATTTATTTCAGCAATCAGACCAGCACTTTTAGAAACCTGTTTCAAAAAAAAAAAAAAAACAAACTTTCCTCTTTATAATATTACTAGCTTTTGCCCGCGGTTTCACCCGCGTACATAAAAAGCCTGTGTCATTCGAGCATAAAGCCGCTTTCTATCAGTGAAAAAAATTTCGCGATGTGATTAGTAGTACTTTCAGATATTACCTCCTAAAAAATTAAAACAAAAAGCAAGCTTTACCTCTTTATAATAGGTATTAGTGTAGATTACAATAATTTGCATGCAATTCTAACAAACACATTTAAATAAATCATCCTAAACTGTGTTTTCGCTTCATAAAAGAAACTATTTCAACTCAAAAAGTTTCGATATTAAACAGAAAAAAAGTCCAAAGTCATAAAAAGTAAAAACAGGAAAAAATCAGTATCACGCAGTAAACTTCGGTTTTACGACTGCAAAGAATAACTAATACAGTTAACTATCTCGTTGAAGTTAAGCCGACAGTTAAATTTAACCGCATAGAAACTATAAATTAGGTTTAACCAGAAATTAATATAAACATGACAGATTTATAGAGAATGTAATTTTGATATGATTTTAAACAGAGATTTTGTAGGCAATCTATAAAGTTCATTTTTCTATGACGATAATTATGAAGATCTTGGAAGAATAATGATTTAAAAAAAAGCTCTATTTTTGCCATGGTTGCGAGATGCACAAAACCGTTCGTTCTGTGGTGTTGGCGACACTTGGGGGAGGCTTATGTCCAACAGTGGACGTCTTCCGGCTTAAATTATGATGATGATGATACTTTTTTTTTAGCGTCATTTTATTTTCTGTGATTTGCGGGCACGCTCGGCGTACTTTGTACTTTTATTCTTGTTTACTTTGTGATAACCGTTATGCTGTGTCTGTGCCGAATAAAAGTATTTCTATTCTATTCTATTCTATTTCTATGGAGAAACCTACGTACTCGCGGGCGAAGCCGCTGCCAACAACTAGTTGAATAGTGGAAACAAGTGCTTGACAGTGATCCCACCTGATGGTAAGCAGTGATGCAATCGTTGATGGTGAGGCGCACTAATTTATTAAGAGCCTATTCACTCTAGCCTTGAAGACATCCAAATTATAATCGGACAGGAAGACCGTAGCAGGCAAATTGTTCCAGTCCTTCGATGTACGCAGTATAAATCATAAAAAAGTCTTGAGGCACAGGCGATGGGTTGCCAGCCAGACAAGCCGACGAACGGCGAGTATCCACCCTAATGTTGTTGAAACCTCTACGGTCCGGACCAAGCGTTTCGCCTCGTCGTTTATACCGCGTACATCGAGGGACTGGAACAATTTGCCTGCTGCGGTCTTCCCGTCTGATTATAATTTAGGTATCTTTAAGGCAAGAGTGAATAGGCTCTTAATAAACTAGTGCGCCTCACTATCAAGGATTGCATCACTGCTTACCATCAGGTGGGATCGCAGTCAAGCACTAGTTTATACCAATTATAAAAAAAAAAATGACGAAGCGAAACGCTTAGTCCGGACCGTAAAGATTTTTGGACATTTTCGGTTAACTCATATTCATTTTTTACCAAAAATACTGAGAGTTAGAAACAACAGTTTCGTAACTGAACACGTGTTTCGTAGTTCTTAAACAAAAACTGTTTGTTTTAACTTGTTTATAGTGAAGTAACGGGTGCGTATGTTACCACATTACCACATGGCGTATGTTACGTCCAGTTGTAACACTGATTTTTATTGTTTCTTGTAAACGTATAACTTTTTGTGTGCGTAACTCGGAATTACGAGATTTATTGAAGCTTGAATGGGGGTTAGAATAAGTAGGAAGTCGTATTGTTTTCGTTGCTGTCTGTTTCTTTTTATTTACAACTAGTAACTGCCAGTAGCTTTTTTTAAAGTCATCTAATAACAACCCCCGCTCTTGGGCGGAGCGGGAGATAGTGTCTGACTCTTACTGACTAAAAACCCACCCCGTTCCTTCAAGCCTTCATACCGGGGCTCGAGCTATCTTTTGAAACTAACCCTGGCCCCGGTAGGCTTCGACCCCGTTGGGCCCCTACTGTTGCTGACAGCTCCTTGAGGCGCGCGGGAACAGTGCGCGCCGTCGACGACTTGGGCTCGGTCCGGACAGTTACCGGACGGTCGGGCATTGAGCTACCGTTATAGCTCGCCGTCCGCAAGCCTACGACTGCCAGTAGCTTCGCCCGCGTGTTTATGGAAAATTATCCCAAAGCTAGATAGTTTTTTATTACTGTATCTGTTATGTAGTACCTAGAATTTAAGTACAAGTTAGAGTACCTAATTACTAAGAACAGTATTACATCTAAGTTTAAATCATTTTGATTAGAAGGAGCAATTTGCATGTGGTGTTTGCCTGTAATTGGTTGTACAGTTAGATTTAAGACACGATTTCTTACAAGTTCCTATCTAAATAATATATGTAACAACTGTTGATGAACCTTAATTAATTAAATAAATAAATAGCATTATCAGCCTTTTCATGTTCCCACTGCTGGGACTCGGGCCTCCTTTCTCTATGAGAGGGAGAAGTCATTTGATAATTTTTCACAAAAGACAGTGTAGGGCTAGTCTAGAGTTAATCCTAACTAATATTATAAATGTGGAAGTGTGGATGTTTGGATGTTTGTTACTTAATCACGCAAAAACGGCTGAAAGGATTTGGATGAAATTTGGCATGCATATAGCCTTTGACATGGAAAAGAACATAGGCTACCTTTTATCCCGATTCCTTAAGTACCTAATGCCACGCGGGCGGAAAAAGCTAGTTTTTATTAAAAACAAAAAACATCTAAAAATTCCTTTTTTGGCGCAAACGTGTGACAGACAATGTTACTTATTTTTTTATTTATTTTTTGTTTTTGTTGTCTACAATGTTTTTTGCGCCAAAATAAATACTTTCCTTTCTAAAAAGGTTTCCAGCGCAAAGAGGAATAGAGAGCTTTCTAGCTAAAAATCAATCATTTACGCTAACGACATTAACTTAGAAAAAGTTCACAGCCTTCCATGAAAAGAAGTCTAAATATAAACTAAACAAATGTACAAAACTTCACAGAATCCATTACCGTCAGTACGAACCTTTAAAAATTCATTAAATGTCACAAAATTGCTATTTTTAGGGTTCCGTATGTCAAAAGGAAAAAACGGAATCCTTATAGGATCACTTCGTTTTTAAATCAAGTAAATGGACACTATCTTTCCTTTCAACTGTGACAATAATAGATATTTATTTAAATGTATCTATTTATAATTTTATAGTATTTTTATATATACAATTCTTCTGTACGTGGGTTTGTTACCTAAGTCTTCCTAAACGGCTTGACCGTTGTGGATGAAACTTGATGGGTGTATTTGAGTGGGTCTCTGGACGGGTTGGAAGGCTTTACATAATTATATTTAAGACTAGCTTTTGCCCACGGCTTCGCCCGCGTACATAAAATATATCCTACGTCACTCAGGAATAAAGCAGCTTTCTATCGGTGAAAGAATTTTAGCAATCGGACCAGTACTTCCAGAGATTACCTCCTACAAACAAAAAAAACAAACATTACCTCTTTATTATATTAGTGTACGATTTAATATTCATTCATTTCATTTTTCATTCATTTTATTATGTTTCTTGTTTTTTTCTTTTTCTTTTCTTTTTCTCTTGGTTTTACAGAATATTGTTTAGGTACATTTCTTTTCATTTCACCTTGCACAGGTCGTATAAAAAAAATCTTTAGAAATAAGCAAACCAATTGTACGCATTCATGTTTATAAATTATCTTTTAAGTAAAAATAATTAAATACATATCTACATTCAAAAACCGGAAAAGTAAATTTCCTACGCCTAATAAGTTAAATCATAATACCTAAGCACTACGAAGTAGTACATAAGAATAAACACTAACTAAATTAGAATAAATCCTAAGACCACAGTTCCCCACGGCAAAGTCCCTTTAAACCCACTGTAGACCAAATTAAAGACCAGACCAAATTCCAAGATATTTAGGCTAGCAGACGTGACACAAAAACAGTGTCTACAGTATATGGAACACGAAAATATTTTGCCAGATGTGCTGACGGAAAGCATGGCGTAAAATGAGGTAACCTGAAGTTTAGAGTTTATTAATATACTGCCAATAACGTAGAACATATTTGTTTTGGCAACGATTCTTGATTAAATATTGGTCTATGCTATATTGACGAAAAAACGTAGCAAATGAGCATGTCATTGTAAAGCGAGCTTAAGTCAGAGTCAACGATAAATAATCATTACAACGTTCTTACATCATTACTATGCGTCAATCCATGCTCATCAAACAAAATTGCCCTGCTTAAACCCCACTGCAGAAAAAAAAACTAAAAGCCACAGCACAGGGCATAAGACAGACAGACACACCTCACACACACAGACAGGGGACAGGCCTCTCTAGGAAGGAGAGGGAATGGGCCGTAAGCCACTGTGATCATTTGTTGTATCTGGGTGTAATTTATCTATATGTGTATTTAGAAATATATAAGTAGGTAAGTTTATCAGTTGTCTAGTACTCATAACACAAGCTCTGCTTAGCTTGGGACTAGACGGCGTGGTGTGATAGTAGTTGGAATTTATTATTATCTCACTCGATTGGAAGCGATGATGTGGTCGACGATAGAGCACGCTTGTCTAAAAGTAACCTATTCATTCTTGACCTAAAGACCCCTAGATTGTAGTTATCAGGAAACAAATATTGAGCGTTTGAAATTCCTATCCTGTCCCATTTGTGGGGCAAAGACTCTAAAAAAAAATAAGTTGCCATAAATAAAAAAAATCGGTCAAGTGCGAGTCTGACTCGCTCACCGAGAGCTCCGTACAAACTTATGTAAATACATATATAGTTTGATTTCCGAATCAAGTCTCGAAAATTATAAACCTTCAATTTTTTTGCGATTTAGATTTTTTTTATTGTTTATATTTTTTTAAAGTACATATATTCTGATGAAGAGCTGAACTATTGCAAATACTAAATACGCCATTATTGTCACATTTGTAGTATTTCAAATACTTAAATAAGTAAGGGGTTAGCAGATGAACAGCAAATACAAGTGAAGATAAAGATTAACCAATAGACTATAAGCTCTATGATTAGTTTTTTTTTTCTTTTTCATCGGCACAAACAAAAGGCAACGGACGATGTATAACTCTATTCTCTATGACATGTCTTTGATGTATGGGGCTCAGAAGAGAAATTGTTTTGTGTGAGTAAATATTGTTTATTTTTCCATTTTTCTCTGTTACATTTTGTCGCTAATATTTGATATATGGCGCGTGCGGTACGTTTTTATTTGAATAGTATTTTTTGTTTACCCAAAACATTATTTTGAAATGTTTGGTAATATTCATAAAATAGACAGACGTATTTCTATTCCAATATATCAATTTGTCACATGATAAAGTTTATGATTATTCTGAATGTGTTGGTTAGTATTACAATTTTTATATCTGGATTTTAATTTTCAATGTAGATACAAAGTTGTAATTATTTTTATTCAGTACGTATATTTTTTTTAAGTGGAAAAATCATCCAATGATATCTCCGCGCCCTTGGGCGTTTGTTTTTTGTATTTTACAATTCAGTACGTATATAAGTTGTTAAATTCAAGAAACAACTTCTGCAAATCGTAAATGAATGTTTAAAATTTTTATAATAAATAAATTTTACGACGAATCATTAGAACAAAACAATTCATTCATAATGATTTTTTCGGAAAAGAAAAAAAAATTAAAATTTCCATAATTTATGTTAAAAATGGAATTTAATTAAGTAATTACTAAAAGAAGGTTATCAAGTAAATCTATCACCAGGTTTTCGGTAAATTCCAGTAAGTTTATTGAGAACGACATAAGACTACAGATAACAATATTTCGTCTTACACTGGTGTATGAATGAATATATGGCAAAAAGAAGATCATACAGCGTCCATACATTTTTGGACTTAATACAAAATCCGGCCAAAAAAAGCTATTTTCTAGAAGTATACTTTATTTTTTACTATAGTACTAAATCTGTAGAACCATTCCCTGCGCTGTTATATAAGTTTGGAAATGTTATCTTTATTATATGTTAGTTAAAAGAAAAATAATCTCAATAGGCGAAAATTCCTCTTGAAGCGTACATTAATGATTGTAATGGCAAAGGGCCAGAAACCTGCTTGGTATTGTGCTGTTGTTGGCATTTTCATAGTTATGCCCAAAATAACAGAAAATCTTGAAATACCAAAGAACAAACATCTTCATGAACAATTCCTTCAAGCTAAGAGGATCATGAAATTACGTCTAAAGACACTCAAATGAAGAAAATAGAAGCACTTTCTCAAATATTATTGTTACATTTGCATACTGAAGGCCGCTACTGTACTTTACCAATGTTATTCATGTTATTACACTTAATGAATACTCTAACATTTCCTCGAACACAAAGCGCTACGAAGTCACTCATAATTTATGTTCCTATTGTATATCTAGCGCAAAATAAAAAATGAAGAAAAGACTATTAAACCAACTTGCTATTTGCACGAAGTAAAATTTAGTTCCGCTACTCGACGACAGATGGCGCTGTGCGTCCACGAGCAGCATTCAACGCGAAATATAACTTGATAGGAATACAATGTCGGAGTTGTATTTATTCAAATTTCGTTTAATATGCGGTGTCAAATTAGATTTTACGAACAATAAGTTTCTGTTTAACCAATTATATCTAAGTTTTAAAGCAAAAACGCTTGGCAATATTGAAGGTATTCAAGTCTACGAAAATGTAATTTCAAAAATACAATAGGGGATTAATTTTCGGTTCGCTGACTTTTTCTTATTATTAGCACTATTACGAATTAAAATTACAGCGTGATATTGTGTCTCTTTTTTCGATTAGTGCTGTAAACACGACTTCAAAGATTACTTATTTAGATGACTGATTCGTTTCAATTGCATTTTATAAACACAAGCATTATGATTTGACACCTCCGACTCAAGACTTTAGTTTCAAAGTAACTTTGAAACTGAAGAGGGAGGACTAAACGGTGTATAGCATTAAAGAAAGCGTTTAAAATGAAAGAAGATTTAGCAAGAATAAGGTAAAATCTAATATAAAAAGATTGAATATCAGGAATACACAGTTGAACTAAAAACAGCGATTATATAACATAAAGAGATACATTGAGAAATAAAAAATAAAAGCCTAAAGGAACTGAAATCGTGCTCTGAAGTCACGTCTTCTTAATTCAGTTTGCTACGGTTTGTCGAAGCCACTTTCTAAAAAAATATCGTTTTAAATTTTTATCCTTGATTCCATTGGAAATGTCGTAAAAGATCGAATGGACGTTCAGAATCTTTAATGTTATTTATTTGTTGGACGTCAGCATAAATTTTTATGGAGGAACCGACGAAATTCATGATTGAAAATTAGCAAGAGCAAAGAAATAAATTATGGAGGATCATAAAGTCGGAGACAGTAAATTTGAGTTATGTGGATAAGATTTTATTGATGTAGAAATCAATGGTAATGAAGCTCTCGTCCGAATCCAATGAGATCTTTATACGAGTGTCTTAAATAACTTCACTGTGAGGTCAGATACAAATATTGTTCCTACAGCAATATTGGTTTCATATATGACAATTTATGATACTAATTTAGGTCGTAACAGGATAAAGAATATAGAATATATTTTGTTTTGCCACAAAAACTAGCTAAACATACCGTTTTCGGAGAACAGAAACCAAATTGAGAGGCTACTCCTATTTTTATGATAAATGGTTATAATAACATCAACGAAATTGCGGAGGCGTGGTTTCAATTTAGGAGCAAGCTTTGATATTAAACTCTTTATGAAATATCACATTTTTAAGATCTTTGTGATTCGTTCAATAGGAATCCGTATAATATTTTATTATTAGAATTTAGGATATATAATTCTTCATAAATTGATCAAAGTCATTGAAGCTAACCAAAAAATCTTTTGTGATCTTACTGTCTTCAAGAAACCTTAATAAGTCATAAGTTTGAATATTACAATATTAAGCTGAACTAAGCTCTTGATAAAGAGAAATCTTGAAGTTCAAAATTATACGAGCTCTTTTTTGTATACAATAAATTTGTTGTTGAGTATCCTAACTGATTATTATTATACCTTCGAGAATATTGAAAAAGCTCGGTTTATTTCGACTAAAAGAACTGATTTCTATCCAAACAATTTCATCGTAACATCAATTAGTTGGGATTTGCAGTCGATTAGGTCATCCCTTGGGCTCAGACAATTCCCCTTTCCAAATTCTATTAGATTATCTGTTTTCATCGATAGTAATTGGAAATGAAATATTAATGTATCGAAAATGTTGTTTGCCTTTTGAGAAAGGTTTCATATATTTATGTTAACACAACTTGGCAAGTCTCATAACGAAGTCTATTATTTTCAAGATGCTTATCTTCAGTGTGCTCAGGTTTCTAAATAAAACCGCTTCAGATACGGTCTGTGATCCTTTGTTTTTTTTCTACTTTCTTTACAAACAACTTTTTCATTAAGGAGATTTTAGAGATTTGAAATATCGGATTTTGTTGCGACCCCAAGTTCTACTTTAAATTTATTTTCAAGGGCTTTATAAATCTGTTTTATTTTTTTCCTTGTGTGGTCTTAGTAATAGGTTGGTTTTAATGAAGTGGGTACTAATTGACACGGACGAGCGAGCACAGGCAATAACGTCAAGTTAACTGAATTTGTGGACGCCTACGTCCATTCCCGTTACGATTGAGAATTTATAACTATTTAATTTATCACTACTAAGTGTTAGTAACATGCGGGCGTTTTCGTTCCGTTTTGTAACATAGTAGATTTTAAATTTAGACTTGAGTGATTTTGTTGGGCATGACGATTTCTCAACTTTTTTTTTTGTTTAAAAATGGAACTGACATTGATTAATGTCAACGTCTTCTGTGTCAAGTTCAGTCGCCTAATGAAAATATTATTTCAGCGGCATTTCACAGTTTACAGTTATGTCTACAAATGCTCAGTATAAGTTAGATTTATTTATTACGGCACCATTTATCATAGCACTGTCATAATTACTCAGGATGCAAATTAATGGTAGTAATACTAATAAATATTCAAGATAACGACTATAATAAACCAACTGTTGAGGTAACTGTACTTACCTAAAACTACCAATATGAAACACAAACTAATGTACAAGATCATCAGGAATCTTTGGTAACTAATAAACTAATAATATCACACTCAAGAACGGCAATCATCTACGCGACTGCCGAAATTTTATATCACAGTTATACACATCACTAACTACACTGTATTGGCCACACTGCGATCCCATCAGGCCATCACATTACAAGCACACATTTTTTGTATACGGGAGTGCATTCGGCACCACAACTTTTTTCCGTTCTCCCCAACTTAAAGTTTCGGTCATCGTACGTTATCGATGTCCACGCTTTGTTTTGCACTTCCCATCACTAAAACAGTACGTTATACAAAATTCGAATCGATTTGGAACACTTGTGAATTGTTTAAATGTTTATTGTACGATAGTTTTGGGGGCGCGAGCGACAAGGGTCCGTCCTCGTCGGCAGCCTGGACGCAACTGCGTGAAGTTGGCCCCCATTGGTAAAGAATGCGCCGCGCATGGTTGCCACACCGGCCACGCTTCACTTGAACGCCGGCAGAAATGGAGAGGCGCACTCGAACACCCAATTTACAATAATCTCGTGTATTTTGAAAGCGGTCGCTTAATATAACCAGACACAGAATCGTGCATTGTCAGTGGCGTCGGCCCCGATCTTGGCCGCTTGTTGCCACGGATTCTTCATACGCTTTTGGAATATGTATGCCGTCTCACTCGCACAAGCTTTCGAATGAAAAACAGGTAAACGCTTGGGGCCAACAACGGTGTGCAATGGAGATTACGAAACATCCAATTTTATATATCGTGGTGTTACAAAATTTAACGCATTTTAATATGCATGCAAATTGAACGACAGCTGTATTTTTTTTTCTGTATCAATTCTTATTTTTTTTTTCTGTCCATAGAATGACAGTAATCGATTTCGAATGTGGCAGTATCAATCGAATTAATTGGTTGATATAATTGACCTGTTAACGTTTTGCGAAGAGATTTTTTGTTGACAGTATTGGTTGTTCGGTTTTTCTGAGAAACACTGTTTGGGCAGACTTGGAAGTAACTTGTTAAAGTAATTTTAATGTTACAAAGTTAGTAACAGGAATACAGGGCAAAATATCAATGACTTCGACTTAGTCTTGTACAGGACGTTATTAAAAAACATATTTTATGTAAATATCACTGGGCTTTATCATATATTTACATTTGAATCAATTTATCTTTACGTGTCGAGATGGATCATGATACGATCCTGCCAATAAGTGGGTCCAATATACATATAGATCTTTACAATACATTTAATAGCCAGTTTAATCCTATCAAACTCTTAAACGAAACTGCCATCAGCTTCGATATAACCCAGTTTTGCTCGATTAAAGCTACCGTCCCAAGTTTTGTTAACTTTGTCACAAAATTACGTATTGTTATAATAACATGCTTCAACAGCTCTTTTGATACACGAACAACTTTGATATCAAAATTCTCCATTACACAAAGAGTCATTATACCAGTTATAACCAGTACAATTTGTTTAACTACATTCATAACGATTTCTATCCTTGGTACTTTTGTATCTCTTGCAAACTCTACCAACATATACATGTACCTGTGTCTGAAGTTAGGGAGAGGTCAAAAACTTACGATGTAACAACCCTTTCCCATGATCTTTTGTGTTTACCCCATTCTGTGTGAGACCCAGTGACGCAGGATCTTTTACGTGTAACTTTTAGCTACATGCTCCATGGGATTTAAAAGGGTAAGCAGCGTTGGAAGTTGTATTAATGTCTTGTACTACAACTAAGTATATTTTAGAGCTAGAAATATATTCTTGTGATGTGGTACCGACAGAAACATTTTGATGACCCTTAAATATTTCACTGATATTTTTGGCAACTTCATTAGGACTATTTCAGAATCTAGAATGGTTCAATTTCTACAAAATTAAGTGATTGTCAGAAAAATGAATTACCACCTCCAATCTATCGATATCAATATCTATGGTTCAATCCACATCGCTGTTGTCGCGAATAGTCTAAACAAATGAGACAGCACTATAATAGCTATCCTTCTCTGTCATTGCGTCCCTTTGCTTGCAAAGGTCCGTTTTGCTTTACAAATTAGTCGTACAGTCGTCATTAGCGTCCAGTTCATTCATCCCTAATGTGGCGAGTTTTGTATCTGTTCCCAAACCAGTTCCTGTTAAAACGACTATAATACCTTTCAGTAATCCAGTTGAATTGACTTTGTATATAATAATAATCCTACATACAAAATATGTCGAGATTGACTTAAAATCTTATAAGTTCGACTTTGAATATACTCTCAGAATTTACAATGATATTTCAAACAAGACTAGAGAAAAGATAACATTATTACTCCCTCGAAAACTGAAAAGGATTCCTCGATTCCCTACTTTACTAAGTAAACTCGTATCTTACCAAGTAGCGACATGAGAAAGAATGTGAAAACAAGTAAACTAGAGCGGGACAGAGATATTTCTCAAAGTATGATACCGTAACATGACAATCGGTAAAGTTCACATCGTCAAAGATATCTCCGGAATAATTGTTTTGTACTAAATCACGGCGGAAAGATTAGAGTTTCCTAACTCCATAGCTGGAACTTCGACGGCTTGGATAGGGTTGGCAAATGGACAAATTCTTGCTACATAATATGAATTTAGTTGAAGACAGTTGATTTTGGGCTCCATAATGTGAATCATCTTTATTTGAAGTTTTCCCAATTTGAAAAGAATTTTGATAAGGAATGAAGCTACAGTGATGAACAAGAAGAAAGCTTTATCGAGACATAATTTGAGAAAAATAAAACCCTTACAGTAGAAGTTAAAGTTTCAGTTAACACACTATAGTTAATTTAGGGTTCAATCAACCAATATCAGATAATGGACAAAGATAGGCTAAATTGATTGAGTGTTCGACACTCTGACCTATTTCGAGATCAAATGATCTAGAAACAGGTATCAGCCCTAAAGCTTGCCCGACTGTCGGTCGGACACAAACTATTTACCGGACTAACTCCTTTGAACTATTCAATTTGATGGTAGACAGTTGAAACTTCCACGTTTTTTGAGTTTGTACGCTTTTCTCTCATGCAGGGAATCCACTGCAACACTGGAGAGCTAATTTTTTTTCACTAGTTTTATTCGTTGAATAGTTTCGATATAACGAAAACATTCTCTCGATGTTTTCATTCATCTTTTCATCTTTTATTTCTTCTAGTATTTAGCTATACAGTTACAGCTTTATTTAGTGATACACAAACATCCAAACATATATTTTTACTTCAATAAATATACATCTGGTTGCCAAATGTTTTATCCATACGAGATTTATTAACTCACTTCTCGAAAAGTTTTTAATTACTACGATGATCATCAGGCTTTGTGATTATTATTTCAATAACCGTGTATCTTTCTCTTTTACCGTAAATTAATCAGTCTGTAAGTCTTAGTACAAGAGAAGTTAGTTACGGTTTAATTACAATGGTTAACTACTAACGAAATCCGTTGCCGTCTTTGTAAAGAGAATCTATTGTTAAAGGATTTGCTGGAAAAAAAGGCGTGGTTAAATCTCCCGTGGGGATAGATTGGAATTAGAGAGCGCCACGTGCTCTCTTAGTATAAGAGTTAAATATTGTAGTAGTAAGCTAACTAACGTTGGAAGGCCTCCCAAGACAAGGTGGACCGATGACCTGGTGAAGGCGATGACAGTGGACGTCTTTTTGCTGTAATGATGATGATGATGATGAAGCTAATTATATTTTCAGGTCGAGTGGTTATGTGGTTAGAAAATTAGAAGAGTTTCCACTGAATTATTATTGACTTTTAACCTTTCAGATACCGTCAATTTCAGACACAATAGTAAAACAATAGATGCGCGAACGCCGGCGTTCGCTTGGGGTTTAATGAAATGAAGAGTACAGTTTGTTCTCTGTTAACCATGCATAATTATGTTGCATCATCGTTTCTCCTTATCGTATTATGACATACTTACATAGCTAGCGATATACATGATTCCCATGAACCTTTCAAGTTCTTCGCTCTTCTAGATTCGTATGAATTCCGCTGTAAGTTACCATATAAATTGAACTTGTTGTCAGTTCTCAGTACTGCGTTTATATGTCCTACAGTTCTAAGATTTTCAGTACTATATTTGACCATCCTTTCATTCTCACAACTGGGATAAACTACCGCATTCTTTCATTTCCTCTCATTCACAGCATGATCATTTTTCAAAAGCGTCTCGTAAATATCAGAAACAACAAAACTAACCACTACGATGTCAACATGCAGTGTAGATAATTTCGTTCCAACAGAAGTTTCGAAAACTATTATCTGTAACATCTCTAAAAACTACCCCCAAGAGCGAAAAAAAGACAATAATGAACCCACAGGAACCTTCGTTAACCATTATCATTTCGACCAATTTTTGGAAACAAAAAATTCGAAGGCCCATTAACCGCTTTTTCTCTAATTATACAGCTTTATTCCAAAGCCTCAAAGCTCTATTTCGTTTGGCAGAATACTGTAGAATGTAATGTGATACGTTAGTGTGAAACTTAAATATCGTCGTTGACTGTAACCGATAGTTTTGACAAACATTTGGAAGATATTGAAGGTCTAATGTAATATGTCTATCTGATTTGGAAATGGGAGACACGGAGCTTATCGTTTTAAGCAAGATATCTTAACTGTCAGAATATAATCATTGCGTAGATATTTGAAATCGAATGAATTTAAAACAAAGCTATCGATTTCTTACCGTGAAATATCTGTTGCAAAAGCAGTTAACTAAATCAATATAGCTACAGTATTTTGGAGAGTGTGCGCGGGAATTGCATGACTCGATTCCGCCATCTCATTTCTACTATCGGACAACCCGACGTTCGGCAAGTATCATCCCTAACGTTGTTGAAACCTCTACGGTCCGGACTAAGCGTTTAGCCTTGTTGTTTCACATTGAAGGACTGGTACCATTTGCCTGCTGCGTTTTTCGCGTCCGATTATAATTTAGGTGTTTTCAAGGTTAGAGTAGGCTCTTAATAAACTAGTACTCCTCAACATCAACGATAGCATCACTGCTTACCATCAGGTGAGATGGCAGTCAAGGACTAGCTTATGGCAATTTAAAAAAAAAACTTTTTTTGCTAAAAATACAGCCTATAGATATATATCTATTACTACAATACAACTCCATGTATTATCAAATTATTTTCACCAACCGCTTCGGGGCCTATAACATGCGTAACCAACTCATCTGTTACCACGACGCCTGCCTACCCCACCAACATAACCGTAACATATTAAAGTAATAAATCAGGATTGGGGCACCATCGTACCCCAAATTAATGTTTTGACCTTACATTCAATCGGAGTATCAAATCTGAGAAAACCTTTAAAAGAAAGATTTACTTTAACGTGTACGACGGTATCAAAGGCATATCTTAAATCGAAAGATGAATTTGCAATTGATGTACTGCCACGTCTTGTCACATACGGGTGACATTTTGCAGTGGAATAAACTGAGATTTTGGATTTTAAATGCGCGATATATTTTGCTGTGCCGTTTGACAGTGATAAATTCTTCAGCTTCGGTTACATCGTGATTATGAGTCAGACTTTAAGCGGGCGTACTGCAGATTTGGTATCGGCTGAGATGGCTAATAAAATTGATATAGAACAGGAATTCGAAATGTGCAGCCATTTGTTTCTATTTTCAAACCTGTCTATGCGTAATTTGAAACAGCTGACTATTTCATCGTCATTCTTAATATTATCTATACTTATTTTAAAAAGCTGAAAAAATTTGTTTGTTTAATTGAACGTGTTTATCTGAGGAATTGCTTATGCGAATCGAAAAATTCTTTTAGTGTTGGATAGCCCATTTATTGCGGAAGTCTTTATATCAATGGCTACTAATATCACGCTACGACAAGTAGGATCAGACCAGTAACTGTGGGAGACAGCTAGTGTAATATTTATGATCTCATCGGTGTTGACTACTTTTGACAGCTGTAAATATGTAGTTTATTTAGAAGACTAGAAAACAAGAATAGTTAGTGCGACCTTGATAAAATTAAGGCCAGCCAAGACTTATACTAAAATGAAGACAATGAAAACAATCATTCATAAGTAAGACTCTTAAGTAAGGCAACTAGAAAACAGAACTCTTCAGACATAGTTCGGTAACTTCAGACAACAAACCCAGTATAATAACAAGTAATGTAGTCTTGTCTCTGTAGGAAACGTTTCTATTTTAAAATCCTATTGGCAGATACGTAAATAATACTGTGGTATTAATTGTATAATAATAATATTTTACTGATGATTATTTATGAATGAAAAACAATGGAAAAACATTGCGCGTAGTATTTCCTGGTAGCAGTTGTTATGAATGATTTATTAAATCATGAATTTACCAATTATCATAAATTTTCGAAGAAAATTTTGTAAAAAATACAACTATGTTTATCAGTTTTCTTGTAGTTATAGAGCAAGCTCTAATTATTTTGGGACTGAATGGCGTTGTGTCATAGTTATGGAATAGTATGTACTAGCTTTTGCGCACGGCTTCGCCCGCGTACTTAAATTATAGCCTATGTCACTCAGGAATAAAGCAGCTTTCTGTCGGTGAAAAAAATTTAGCAGTCGAACCAGTACTTTCCGAGATTACCTCAAAAACGTTAACTTAACCTCTTTATAATATTAGCGTAGATGTAACGTTATTCTATTATTTTTGAAGGACTGTTCTGTTAATTAGTTTTAGACCATTAAATTCAACGAAAAGTATACCCAAAGAGCAAGACCATTGCCTGCATGTCCGAAAGCGCAAAATATACCAAAAGTGCAAGCATTGTGCCCAAATATCAACACCAACATCAAGAAATTCTCCATAAAATTTCACGGACCTTCGACCGATTCCAAACGAATGCAACACACAAAGCGAAGCGTTCCATTTTTTTATTTCTTTTTTACTGTACGAAGGTTCGTCGAACGTTAGAGCAGGACAAAAAATAACAATGGCAGGTAACTGGAGACTTGGAACATCACTGACTAATTGAATATTAAGACTGGAATAGTTTTGGTGCATAAAATTGTGATTGGTCTCGCCAGATATTGCGGAGTCGATCCATTTTGATTCGTCATTGACTCAATATTTTGGGTTTACGCTCTAGTTTTCGCTGTTTTTTTGAGTGGTATTCCAAGGTGTTTATTAGTGTCTTTTTTTTTGTTTAGTCACTATGAAAGTATTATATTAATCTCTTGATATCTGATTTCGGTGAGGTGAGAATTGCTTGACCTCATTGTACTTTTTTGGGATCAACCTAATGCAGATTGGACCACATTACTGGCCTGTTGATCTAGTGGTTAGTGGCCTTGACTGATATGCCGGAGGCCGTGGGTGCGATTCCCACCCAGAAATAGGTTAGTGTGTAGAGCATGAACATTTGTTTTGGGTGGGAATCGTACCCATGACCTTCGGTATAGCAGTCAGGGCCACTGACCACTAGACCAACAGGTCAAAAAAGGCAGTTCCATGTTTTCTTTTGTTCAATTTTTTAGAATCAATTGACAAATTATTTTTTCAGATAAATACAGTTAGAACGCAAAAGGCGACTGAAGATCACATTTTTTTTTTTTTTTTTATTAATGATAGGCTTGCGTTTGACCACTATCTCACCTGATGGTAAGCGATGATGTGGTCGACGATGAAGCACGCTTGCCTAGAAGAAACCTATTCACTCTCGACTTAAAGACTCCTAAGTTGTAGCTATCAGGAAACACAGATTCCGGCAGGGAATTCCACTCCTTGGCTGTACGCACAATAAATGTGTTCGCAAAACGTTTTGTGCGTATGGGTGGGATGTCTACCATGTACCGGTGGCGCAACGCTGTACGTCGTGTGGTCCGATGATGGAACGGACTTGGCGGAATTAGATTGTGCAATTCCAGTGCACACTCCCCGAAATGTAAACGATAGAAAACCGACAGACTAGCAACTCGGCGGCGATGCTCAAGGCTTTGGAGCTTCGACTCTACAAGTGCATCATTGCCGATGATTCTCTTGGCTCGCCTCTCAATCGACTCCAGCGCATCAAGCTGGTATTTGGCAGATCCATCCCAAAGATGAGAACAGTACTCCATACACGATCGAACTTGGGCTTGATAAAGATTACTCAGTAAAAGTCCGAAATGCTCTCTCGCTTCACGCTAGAGCGGGAAAAGTCATTTGATGATTTTTTTATAACTTAAAAACGATGTACACTTTTTCCATCAACTTATGTAGAATCGGTCAATATCAATTTATATTTGTCTACAATTTTGTACAACATCATAAAACAATTGCATGCTTCAGTAGTGAATACAATAGATAACTCAATATCTATGGTTAGATTGTGGTTTGTTTTGTCGACAATGGCATACAGTCGTTGCTGTAAAATCTGCCTTGGGGTATACATTCACGAACTCTGCTTTACAGACCCTGTTTGTGCCAGGGATGTTCTATAGTTCCGAAACCAAAAACGAAATATCGAATATCTATACATATAAATAAAATTGGAGTGTCTGTCTGTTTGTAATATTGAAATAAACGCTTTTTACTACATGCGAATATATATACTGTACATACACCAAAATAACATTTTTTACAATTTTTGTCTGTCTGTCTGTTTGTTCCGGCTAATCTCTGAAATGGCTAGACAGATTTTGACGGGACTTTTTTTGGCAGGTAGCTGATGTAATAAGGAGTAACTTAGGCTACTTTTATTTTAGTAAAAATTAATTCAACATCCTGTAGTCCACGCGAACGAAGTCGCGGGCACATCTAGTTGGAAATAAACGAAAGTAAGGACAGAACAGGCTTAAAAAAAATACCCTTAACTAAAACTATCCGAAACTTGTGGATAATCCGAAACTAGTGCAATATTATTCCTAATATGTAATTCCGTATCCATATCCGAAATTACTGGAGATGCTCCGGGTTCCGATTTCGTTTCACCGAATAACCGAGTACCCACCGAATGATATTCGGTTAAGTTCTTACTGAACCGAATATACTGCCGAATAATTCGGTTCCCCGTTCTACACTTTTGCGTTCCATAGTTTCCATAGTGGATATGGTTCCGGCACCAGTGGCTGGGTCATCGTCGATTATCGGGTCATCATGTGTTTCGATTGTGCAATAAATATTACAGAAATCATTTCTTACAAAGTGGGTTATTATAGAACCGAAAGCAAAGCATAAATTATGATTCTTCAAATATAGGATTTCATTAAGTTATTTTGCCCTAAAGGCTGATTTGCAATGATCCATTAAACTGAAACAAGTCGTCATTTACCGAAATACGAATACTTCGAAATTCTGCCGAATACGCCGAATACTGAATATAAAACGAATATTCGGCGCATCTCTAGAAATTACATATCCATGACATCCTTGGTCTGTACCCTGAATGCAGTCAGTCTGTGTATGCCTTCAGGACTATATGTAATTGGTTTATTGATATGGTTAGTAGTGCATGGCAAAGTTTATGTTTTAGTAGAGGCTCTGATTTTGTTGTAAATAATGACAATTTGGAACTTTATACACGGTACTTTTTTTGTAGTTGGGAAAATCATTCAATGACATCTCCGCGCTCTAGGGCGGAGCGGGAGATAGTGTCCGATTTTACTGACTAATAACCCACCACTGTTCCTTCGTTGCCTTTCGAAACGGGGCCGAATCTTCCTTTCAGAAGCAGACCCTTAGCTTCGGCCCTGCTGGGCCCCTACGGTTTGCTGATAACTCCTTGAGGCGCGCGTGGAACAATATGCGCTGTCGACGTCTTGCATTCGGTAAACATAACCGTCCGGGTTACCGGACGGGGTAACTAAAGTGTTGTCTTTTGAATATACTACATACAGCTAAGGAGTGGAATTATTAGGAAACTGATAGCTACAACCTAGGGGTCTTTAAGTCAAGAGTGAAAAGGTTACTTCTAGTACAAATATCATGATCATATTATTATCGCTTATCATCAAGTGAGATAGTGGTCAAGCGCGCATCTGTCTATACTTACTTTTTTTTTGTTTTTTTTTTTTGTTTGTAGGAGATAATCTCTGGAAGTACTGGTACGATTGTTAATTTGTTTTCACCGATAGAAAGCTGCTTTATTTCTGAGTGATATAGGCTATATTTTATGTACGCGGGCGACGCCGCGGGCAAAAGCTAGTCAATCCTAACTAATATTATAAATGTGAAAGTGTGGATGTTTGGATGTTTGTTAATCACGCTAAAACGGCTGAACGGATTTGGATGAAATTTGGCATGCATATAGCCTTTGACATGGAAAAGAACATAGACTACTTTTTATCCCGGAAAAACATCTTATTCCTACGGGAAAACACGTTTAGAGTGCGATAACCGAAGTACACGCGGACTAAGTCGCGGGCGGACACCTAGTATTAAAAAAAAAGATTAGGTACACCGTCGATTTATCTCGACCGACAACGTTATAATTTCATTTCATCCATATTCAAGATAACATAAAAAATAACATGAATAATGTACTTTTTTCGCGTAAACCGTAAATCATAATAAACACCGGTTTATTTAAGTAACCGAAGATTAATGAAACATCAGTTAATAACGTTGTTTTTAACTAATAGCTTGTGTACCTGTCGGGTATTACGTAAACATAGCTATTGAAATAGGGGCGGAAATAGGGTTGAAATATTAAGGGTGTAGTTTAATTTCAGTTCGTTTAAAAATAATTTTCATTTGGTTTAAATACAGCATTATTGGCCCTGTTTTTTTTTATTGTTGATAGTTTCGCGCTTGACCGCCATCTCACCTTTTTTTTTTTTATTGTGGGAAAAAATCATGCAATGACATCCCCCGCTCTTGGGCGGAGCGGGAGATAGTGTTAGACTCTCACTGACTAAAAGACCCACCCCGTTCCTTCTAGCCTTCATACCGGGGCTCGAGCGCCCTTTCGGATAACCCTGGCCCCAGTAGGCTTCGACCCAGCTGGGTCCCTGCTGTTGCTGACAACTCCTTGAGGCGCGCGGGAACAGTGCGCGCCGTCGACGACTTGGACCGCCATCTCACCTGATGGAAAGCGACGATGCGGTCAACGATAGGTTTCTTCTAGGTAAGCGCTAGAAGAAACCTATTCACTCTCGACTTAAAGATTTCGTATTGTAACTATACCGTGGTTTTTTTTTTCGTGGCGGGAAAATCATCTAGTGACATCCCCCGCCCTTGGGCGGAGCGGGAGATAGTGTCAGACTCTTACTTACTAAAAAACCCACCCCGTTCCTTCTTGCCTTTCATACCGGGGCTGAGCTACCTTTCGGAACTAACCCTGGCCCCAGTAGGCTTCGACCCGGCTGGGTCCCTGCTGTTGCTGACAACTCCTTGAGGCGCGCGGGAACAGTGCGCGCCGACGTAAGGTTTGGTTGATCTTAGGTGTATGTTTCCTTATGATAATTTTCATGGTATCGTGCGAGCAAAGCCGCTGAGATGTCATTGAATGACTTCCTACCTAAAAAAAGCAGCTTATAAAATAAATGACGGAAAGTAGGTAACAGTGAGTGTGAAATTGTGAATATACAGTACCCCTAGCCAAGTTTCTAATCTGCAATCGTTAACGCTTGCAGAAAGCTTCAAATGTACGGGAATGACGTCATTTCAACGCTCAGTCACGTGGTCAGCACAAAAGATTTGGCGACGCGGCCAACTCGAAGCGTTCGGCGCAAGCGAAACGATTGCAACTTGGCTAGGGGGGCAGGGTTATTTGTAAAAAACTAACAACATTGCAGGACTGTATTGCTAACATCATAACCAATAACTTTTGTTCTATGACTTATTACAAACATAAAACCAACCTTCAAGATTTTTTTGTTCCATCTAACACATTTCAGCTCTACACCGCTAAATTTTGATCGTTTTAATCCCGTGGAGGGTCGATCCGGTACATGAAACACTATCGATTTGTAAAGATAAAATTAAAAAATAAAGTACCTTGTTTTTAAAACTCGTATTAATTTACGCATGTATGAAATTTTTTAAAAAAAAAAAACGTCTGCTGAACGAGTCCAATGACTTGTAGGTAGTTTATACGCAACGCCGACTACTACCTACAGGTCATTGGACTCGCTCAGCTGACGTTTTCTTAGAGAAATTAATTTCGTACATGCGTAAATTAATACGAGTTTTAAAAAAAAGTTATTTTATTTTTTAATTTATCTTTCCAAATCGATAGTGTTTCATGTACCGGATCGACCCTCCACGGGATTAAAACGATCAAAATTTAGCGGTGTATATTTTGCTATACCTATCTACGTCTGTATGATGCGACACAAGAACAAGCGCATGACAACCCCCGCCACGCGATCCCCGCTCCCCTCCGCTATTGTACTATCGCTTGCTTCGCACAGACTGCGTAATATTTAGAACGTTCAATTTGAATATTTTTATTTTTGTATGAAAATCTGTTGAACTAAATTATGATGAATTTTTTTTTTGTTTTTTATGATGTTAGTAACATAGTACTGAGTAGCTGTCAGTGTTTTACGAATAACCCTGTATAATATCGTCCATTTATCAACAACAAAACATTTAAAAAACCAAGCCATATTTAACTCCATATCAGCTCCACCAATCAGCGTCAAGCACCGATTACGCAAATTTACGCTTTACTTACAACTCTGACTCTTGTCTATGCAAATTTTTATTATTTGATTTGAATATTTTTTTCACACTAATGAATTTAGACAGTATCTACGTGTATGTGGATTTTTGTGTGTGTGTGTGTGTTTTGTGCTTACTCGAAAGAGAGGGAGGTCAAAGAAGAGATGGATGGATTGTTACACACTAATATAAATTTGCGTGTTGCCGCTGATGACATATAGTGCTGAAACGTGGTCGCTCACAATGGGCCTCATCAGAAGGCTTAAAATCACCCAAAGAGCAATGGAAAGGGCTATGCTCGGAGTTTCCTTGCGTGATCGAATCAGAAATGAAGATATCCGCAGGAGTGTCGGCAACCTTGGTTAGGTTGCCGACATAGCACGAAGAATCGCCAAACTCAAGTGGCAATGGGCAGGGCACATTGCTCGCAGAACAGATGGCCGTTGGGGCCGAAAGGTTCTGGAGTGGCGACCGCGTACCGGAAGACGCGATGGATGCGGGACGCACAGGTTCGATCATTGTGGCGACACTTGGGGGAGGTCTATGTCCAACAGTGGACGTCTATCGGCTGAAATGATGATAATGATAATGAATATAAATTTAGGTGTTCCTAATTTTAGTAGTGTAGATGATATCCTGTATTGACAACCCAAGATAGAGCCACTTGGCGCAGGAAAGTGAGGAGACCCGACCCCAAATAATGGGACCAGGGAAGGAAGAAGAAGAATATGACATCCTGTATTGTATTAAATAGGCCAATTTATTAAGAGGACCTCCACATATTAACTACAAAAAGGCCTGGACGGTAATTCCCGTATTTTTAAGTTGCGTTCACATTCTGTCAAAAACACATCTAATTTCCCTTTTTGACAGTCTTTGACATTGATTGAGACCGAGAAGATATTTCCATTTGAATTGACCTTATGACGTCACGTAAATACGCTCATCGCAATTTGACCATAATTAAAAAAAAAAAAAACAAATGATTTTTATTTCACATAGGCCTTACTTATAAAACGTCAGAAGCTAGTGCACGATTCCAAATTGGTCGTTTCCTATGGAGAAGAACCGGCAAGAAACTCCATGGTCTTTTAAAAAAAATGGGAAAAAGTATCAAAATATGGAACATCGAGAGAACAATCATTGGGCAGTTGTCCACCGGACCTTTTATCTATATACACTTAGGGTGAGTTGCACCATTTAACTATAACGAGAACCAAACCATAACCAGCCGTGAAACGGCCGCCTATTGGTCAATTCGACGTTTTGACTACTGTTAACGGCTTTGTTATCGTTATAGTTAAACGGTGCAACTCACTCTTAATATAATAAAGAGGTAAAGTTAGTTTTTTGTTTTATGTTTTTTTCTTTGTTTTTTGAGGTAATTTCTGGAAATACTAGTCCGATTGCTAAAATTTTTTCACCGATCGAAAGCTGCTTATTTACTGAGTGACATAGGCTTATTTTACGTACGCGGGCGAAGTCGCCGGCAAAAGCTAGTGGAGGATAAAGAACTTAGACTTACGACCCTTTTCCGCATGCCTCTATATTAAGATATATTGTTTTAGGAGGGACATCAAATAACTTCTCCTTTCTTCTATCTGCGTAGAGCGAGTATAAGAAGTAAAGAAAACACTTTTATTTTGCACATACACAATGAGAAAACAATTTAGAAACTTATGTACTTAATCTTAAAATACATCAACGTTGTGTGTCTCACGGCTGCGCCCTATAGGTCCAATTCAGCATAATGCCAGGCCACTACGTAGCAGTTGCCTGACGCTGGTTTTCAACAGAACCTTACTATGAATCACCCGTATTGTTCCAATTGCCCTTTGCATTGCAGGACCGCGATAATTCGTTCGAACAAACTCGCAACCCTAATGAAAATCTAGCTAGCTTGAAACTCAAATCAGTTTGAAGGACTGTTTATAAGTAAAACTAATTTTAGTTATTGTTAATTAACTAACTACTGAGAAGAAATTAGGTAAATTGCTAAGCTATGTTACTAAACTTTAATAAATATTAAATTCTCAAAACTTTAATTACGACCTTAATAAAAGGAACTTAGGTTACACAAAGTTTGAAAATCAAACAATGTAAATCAATATATTTCGTAACAAAACAAAAATAATAATAATTTAAACAATCGAAGAACAAAGAAAATAATAGTCAACCCTAAAATGCTAAAGCAAAAAACGTTTTTACGTCCAACACAAATTGTATTAAACTATTAAAGTTATAAAATGATTATTTTACATCGAGCCAATAAAAAAATGCTACAATGTCATCGAAACCAATAAAAACTGTTGTATTTTGTTGATCAAAGTGGGTCAGATAATCTAGGTTTATGAATAGTAAAAAATCTCTTAATTGTATTAAAGGTTCATGCCATTTATAGTTACGTAATGCAGCACTAATGTTGGGGACAAAATGGCGGCTATTAACCGTGTTTTGTTGATAGTTGCAGATTTAATGTTCTTTTTATTAATAAGTAAGATAAGTAAGTATCTGAGGATCTTTAGACAAGTTTCAATAGGTTCTAGGCTAGCGTGTTCCAACAACGTCGACCACATCAGGTGAGAAAATGGCCAAACGCGAGCCTAGAAACAAATTTTGAGTTTGTTTGTTCATCTACAAAAGAGTTTCCATCCAGGATGGAACGTGAGGTAGTGCCAGACTTTTACTAACTCAAACCCATAGTGTTTCTTCACTTGCAGTTTGTGAGGGCCACGCTAACTTTCAAGCAATCCGTAGCCTTGGCAGACACTTACTTACCTAAAGCATTATAAAAAGAAATATCTATCTCCTCTTTCTCCTCTGATATACCCCTTTTTTCGGTGGAAATATCGTCTAATGACATCCCCGCTCTTGGGCGGAGCGGGAGACTTTTACTGACTAAAAACCCACTCCAGTTCTTTCGTTGCCTTTCGTACCGGGGGCAAAGCTACCTTTCGGAGCTAACCCTGGCCCCAGTAGGCTTCGACCCAGCTCGGCCCCTGCCATGATATATCCCTTAATCTCTAGTCAAGAATAACTACTGTTTCAATTATTGAAATTCTTGTACTATTAGGAAGCTGTAGCCATAGACTAATTTTTATGCTACAAAATTCACAGTTTCTATTGGGTAAGCTATCGGACCGAAGTGCACAAAAAAGTTAAGCAGATAAATAAATAGGTAAATCACACAAAAAAAAAATACTAGAGCTGTCGTCAATATTCAATGTACCAAGTAATCGTGCGCAAATACGCTTAAAAATTTACGTCTAACATATGTCACTAGCCCGGGACCGTAAAAACTATTTGCTTGGCAGAGAGAACCTACTTTTAGCCATTACATCTTGGCTTACGATGTTATTTTAGAGGAGAAAATTGAAAAAAATTTAGTTAAAAAATATATTGTGAGTAATCCAGCCGATTGGAAGGTGAAACTCAGGGTTCCGTACATCAAAAAGGAAAAAACCCTTATAGGAACCCTTTGTAGTCTGTCTGTCTGTCAAGAACCTTTATCTCGGGAACGCGTGGAGATTCGAGTTGAAAAGAAACCATATACTCAGGTCCGCAGGCCCTTGAAGCTATGAAAAAATCAATTTCTAAGTTAACGAAACAAAAAGATACGGCCGTTTATATCGCAAAAAAAGTATATTTCGACAATCTGAAGGGAATTAAAATTCATAAGGTACTTCCCGTTGACATAGAATCCTAAAATTTAGCACGAAGCAAGATCTCATAGCACAAGTATAGGAAAAATTTTGAAAACTGTAAATTTGTTGTCGTCACAAAAAAACTGTGATTCGGAAAAATATAAGTAACTCAATTCATTGAACTGTTTTCATAGGTAAGTTTGTACCATTGAACGAACGCTTAATGCGCGAGTCCAACTCGCACTTGCCCAGTTTTTTTTTTTACAATGAGCAAAGATAACCTTGAGTAGATTTCTTTTGCTGTCACAGCAGTAATATAATTATGGGAACGACGAATGTAGTGTCTTAAAAGAAATAAAATATAATATAAAATACTGCGCAAATTGGATGGACATTCGTAGGGTTGGAATGAACTTACACATTACGCTTTTGATTCGAGCAAAAACGGGTTTAATCATAATTTAATTCTGATTGAATGAGTGTATCCAATGACGATACTTATGTTTGTACAGTAGCTAGATTTATTATTATATTTATTTTAAAATCGTGTTCATTACAAATTGAGTTTATATTTTTAAAACCTAATTCTTCAAAATTGCACTACGATTTAATAACAACAGACTTGATTTGACGTCTGCTATTTACACAAAAACTTAAAATCACAAAAAAAATCAGCACAAAATTGCTTAACCAAAGAATGTTATAAAAAACTATGTTAACCCTAAAATCGCAGGCGCAATTTGCGTCCAAGATGGCGTGGTCGATTATACACGCGACGCGGCATCTGGCGGGTTAAGTTGCGCGATGCACCTGCGCCTACGCCGCCATTGAGATTAAAAAAACATTAGCGGAACGCCTGGGAGGATTGACGTCAGGTTTTGAGAGAGTATTTTGTCAAACTTTAATTGACTAGTATAAATGTGTGAATAGGTTACTTCCAGGCAAGAGTGCTCTATCGTCGTCCACATCATTGCTTACCATCAGGTTTGAGTATGGTCAAGAGCAAGTTTAAAAAAGAAGAAGCAGGTTTAAATGCTAGTTAGAAAGAAAGAAAGAAAAACAATTTTTTTTGACGGAAAATACACAATTTTAGGACTACCTTACAGATTACAAACATTTTCCATGAAGCATTTATGCACGACCGCGAAAAACGGCCGAACGCTCAGCATAACGCCGTGTCCATACGCAAAATGTATCGCAGTTATGAATCGCACCACTATTTTAAAAGTGAAAGTTTGTTTTTATGGGTGAATATGGGCTGCGGAAATTTTCGAAAAATTACCGTGGTCTTAGAACGAAGGAACATAGGTGGATTTTAGTCAGTAAAAGTCCGACACTCCCTCTCGCACCATCCAGAGCGGAAGAAGTTATTTGATGATAATCATCAAAAAAAAAAATTTTTTTTTTCATTAATTTTTTACATGTTCGTTAGGTACTCTTTCACCCGCAAACGGCTAAAGAGTTTTGGATAAAATTTGGCACACGGCTAGAACAATTTTTACCCCGAGATTATGCTCCCTTAGGAAAATTTTCTACTATTATTACTTTCACACGGGCGAAACCAAAATGGAAAGGGCTATGCTCGGACTTTCCTTGCGTGATCGAGTCAGAAATGAAGATATACGCAGGAGAACCAAAGTTGTCGTCATAGCACGAAGAATCACCAAACTTAAGTGGCAATGGGCAGGGCACACTACTCGCTGAACAGATGGCCGTAGAGGCCGAAAGGTTCTGGAGTGGCGACCGTGTACCGGAAAACGCAGCGTTGGAAGGCCCCCTACAAGGTGAACCGATGACCTGGTGATGGTTGCGAGAATCTGATGGATGCGGGACGCACAGGATCGTTCTTTGTGGCGACATTTGGGGGAGGGCCTATGTCCAACAGTACACGTCTATCGGCTGAAATGATGATGATGGGCAAAACCGCTTTAAATAATAAGAATGTTTAATTGCAAATTCCATACCAAAAGGAAGTTGTAAATTGTAAACCTTTAAAACGTGCAATGCATATTTTTATAGCTCTTAAACTTAAACCTACTCACTACATGTACTTACGCCAATTCCCATAAACTAAAGAATATGAGAAACTTAGCGTAACATAACAAAGTGCGTGCGTAAAATCTATAATTACGCACGCGGGCTGAAAAAGGTGCGACGTCATACCCATAAGAAAATTTGCGACACAATTTATTTATCAAACTAGCTGGTGCGCGCGACTTTTTTCGCGTCAGACTCGCGTAATACAAGCATTATGTTAATTTGGTTTCAATTTCAAAAAGATTTTTTTTATTTTGCACGATAGCCTAACAAATTTTCTAAAATAAATGTAGCCTAAGTTGCTCTTTATAATATCAGCTATCTATCAGTGGAAGTCGTTTTAAAATCGGTTCAGCCATTTCAGAGATTACCCGGAACAAACAAACTGACCGACAGACAGAAAAAAAGTGATATCTTGCATTTTTATTACAGGTAACAGTTTTATAAGCATTTCATCATCATCATCAGCCTTTGATGTTCCCACAGCTGGGACTCAGGCCTCCTCTCTAGGAGAGAGAATGGGCTGTAATCCACCACGCGGGCCCAGTGCCGGTTGGTGAAAGTCACATGTCTTCGAATTTTTGGTTCTAGGACATGCCGGTTTCCTCACGATGTTTTCCTTCACCGTTTTGAGAGCAGTATAAGCATTTAGTAAAAATAAATTATTTTGATATTACAAACAGACACTTCAATTTTATTTATATGTATAGAAGAGGGTCGCAAAGCGGAAAAGTGAGTTTGACAGCGGAATGCGGAAACAATGCTTTAGATAAGTCAGATGCGACGTTTTACTGGTTTTCTCCTAAACAATTTTTCTTTTGGGAAAATTACGTTTTGCATCTCATAGAACTTTTTTTTCTGTTATAGTGATCTTTTGAGTTATGTTAATGAGTATGTATTTGTTCATGTGAACTCTGCCTTTGATCTATGGCAATGCGTCTTTCCATTCTTCATATTGTGTTGTTTAAGTATAGAATGGAGATCTCTTTTTATGAACCGATTTTCACCAATAGACAGAGTGATTCGTGATGTTTTTGAGTGTAAAATATATAAATCTTATAATTAAGAAAAACTTAATTGGCAGTGGGCAGGGTGGCGTGGTCAGGTGCTCATAGAACGGATGGTAGATTCCGCACTTGGTTCTTATTGTACGTGGGTCGTGAGCCATGGCGGCCATAAGCTTAGGTAGGTAGGCTTATTCTTCGCAAAGGAGGAGGCCGACCGCACCAGGCAACGGCGCTCTCGCCGCCGCTGCCGGGAATCCGATCCCGATTTCCGGCCAACGTAGGCGCGGGCTTGCGGACAGTGAGCAATGGGTAGCTCGCTGTCCGACCGTCCGGTAACTGTCCGGACCGAGCCCAGGTCGTCGACGGCGCGCACTGTTCCCGCGCGCCTCAAGGAGTTGTCAGCAACAGCAGGGGCCCAGCCGGGTCGAAGCCTATTGGGGCCAGGGTTATCCGAAAGGGAACTCGAGCCCCGGTATGAAGGCTAGAAGGAACGGGGTGGGTTTTTAGTCAGTAAGAGTCTGACACTATCTTCCGCTCCGCCCAAGAGCGGGGGTTGTCATTGGATGATTTTCCCCACCATAAAAAAAGGTGGGCTTATTATAATAGCCAGCCCACCTATCACCAAAAATAGATTAGGCCTCTCAGGTTTTTCAGGGCATCGATAAGGGAGTTCGGGGATCCTAAGGTTCATGGGCGTTCAGTGACACCCGTGCAGTCTAAGAGCACATGCGCAATTGTCGCCTCCCCCTTCAAGCATGCCTGCACAGGGGACTGTCTGTGATGCCTATTGTGTGGAGGTAGTAAAATCGACTTGAATGCCGTGACGGCAAATGGAATGACGCTATCACATCATGCCGTGATGTATCTACTATGCCAACGATGTCGACTTCACCGGCTAGTAAAATGATAGGAATAGACCATATCTAGATTATATATACCAGATATCCATGTAGTGGCAGGTATACTTTTTTTTATGGTGGGAAAAATCATCCAATGAAAACACCGCTCTTGGGCGGAGCGGAAAATAGTGTCAGACTCTTACTGACTAAACGACCCACCCTGTTCCTTCTAGCCTTCATACCGGGGCTCGAGTTCCCTTTCGGAGTCTCGAGTCCGCTTCCAGGAACACAGAGAGTTTATTTGTACTGGAGTACTCTTGTTTTGAGATCAACCGCATTACTTAAGTGTGTTTACGTCAACACACTAATTAAGTTAGTTTTTCTACGTCGGTATTGAATTCCTAGTAAAATTATCAGTACTCGTGATACCAGTATAATTTCTTTTGGGAATACTGGGAATATATATTACCGAAGTCTGATACGTTTTCATGAGAAAAAATAATTACGCTTTTTTCAGATTTTTTTTTAAATTCTATGAATAGGTATCTCATCTGGACTGGAACAATTTGCCTGATGCAGTCTTCGGGTCCGATTATAATTTAGGTGTCTTCAAGGCTTGAGTGAATAGGATCTTAATAAACTAGTGCGCCTCACCATTAATGATTGCATCACTGCTTACCATCACATAGGATCGCAGTCAAGCACTAGTTTACATCTATTAAAAAAAAAAAGTGAAGACGCAAATAAAAAAAAACAAATAACAGACAACATTGCGAAAAACCGCAAGAAATAATATGACAGCAACAGCGGAAAAACACCTTTTTATTTAAAGAAGTATTTCAGAGGCGATATTATTATAATAAATTTAAACATAACCACAGGTAAACCGATGTGTTACATACACGTGTTACGTGTTTTTTCATTGTTAATAAACAAAAAATAATAAACAAAGCCTGACATATGGAGCCTAGTCTTGTCTTCAAGCCAGTGTTATGGTAATATGTTTTCTTTTTTTAAATTTTATTCCTGACAGTAATGAGAGATAATTTTGTGGGAAACATCGCACCGTGCGTGTTTTTAATGCACTTTGAAAAGTAGCCGTGCAATTTAGGGTTGAGTTTTTTTATAGTTGCATTTTTTTAAAGACAGTTTTAACGCGTATGTGTTATTGTTTTTTTTTTTATTGTTAAAGATAGACATGTTATAATTTTATTAAGCTATTGCATAGCTTCTGTCGCGGGCCTTGAGCGTGGAGACCGAATCCAGAAATTCCGTAACGAAAATAACCTAACACCCCCCACTCATTTGTTTTTTGAGCGTGGTGACCGATAAGAAAACAAATGAGTGAACAATCAATCAAAATTCAATTCATTAATATCAAAGAAAAAAAAAAAGGAAAAAAAATACTGCATAAATAAAATAAATAAATAATTATAATTGCATAAGTTGATAAAAATGCTATGCAATAGCTTTACCGCGGCAGTCCCCGAGTGCCACACGTCTTTTTTTTCTCATTATCATCATCATCATCATTATTTTAGCCGAAAAGTGTCCACTGTTGGAAATAGGCCTCCCCCAAGCGTCACTACAACGACCGATCCTGTGCGTCTCGCATCTACCGCATTCCCGCGACTCTCACCAGGTCGTCGGTCCACCTTGTGGGAGGCCTTCCAACGCTGCGTTTTCCCGTGTGCGGTCGCCACTCTAGAATCTTTTGCCCCGTCGAGCATCCGTTCTACGAGCAATGCCCTGTCCACTGCCACTTTAGTTTGGCCATTCTCCTGGTTCCTTAGTTCTCCTGCGGATATCTTCATTCCTGATGCGATCACGCAAGGAAACTCCGAGCATAGCCCTTTCCATTGCCCTTTACCGATGACTGAAATTTTATTTCTAGTTTTTAGAAATGCATTTATTAATTAAATACTTAAAATATTGTTGCCGACATAGCACAAAGAATTGCCAAACTTAAGTGGCAATGGGCAGGGCACATTGCTCGCAGAACAGATGGCCGTTGGGGCCGAAAGGTTTTGGAGTGGCGACCGCGTACCGGAAGACGCAGTGTTGGAAGGCCTCCTACAAGGTGGACCGATGACCTGGTGAAGGTAGCAGGAAACCGTTGGATGCGGGACGCACAGGAACGTTCGATGTGGCGACGCTTGGGGGAGGTCTATGTCCAACAGTGGACGTGTATCGGCTGAAATGATGATGATGATGATGAATTAAAATATTTACGCGCACCATTTTTTGAAAATAAAGTTTTACGTGTCAGAAAATAATTACTATTCTGAAAGACTTTCATTTAGTCCCCAGTTTATCTCAAAACATTATACCAGCTTTTATGAGAAGTCGGTTAAAAATCTCGTATAGAAACAGGTGCAGTTGTAAATCCAGACCATTGCGCTAGACTGAAAACTAGGCATGATTAATAGTCAGGTCCGAACCGGAGGAAACCCAGGATAAGTGGCCAGTAACACTCTGAATAATCTTCCATAAATCTTGGAAAATTGTGATAACTTTAATTTTATTACCACTGAAAATTTTTATGAGTTCGATGAGGTAAATTTTTTATGCTTATTAAGTTTGAGAATCAGATTTGATTAGCGAAATATGTCGTTTAGTTAAGGGTTTAAACGGGACCCCTATTATTAAGACTTTACCGTCCGTCTGTCTGTCACCAGGCTGTATCTCAAAAATCGTGATAGCTAGTGCTAGACAGTTGAAATTTTCACTGAAAGAAAGAAAGAAAGAAAGAAAATACGTTTATTTGGCACATAGGTACACACAATGAGATAACAATTATTACAGTATAGAAACTTAAAAACTTGAATATATCTACATGGTATGTCTCACGGCTGCGCCAAATGGGTCCAGTTCAGCATGATGCCAGATGATGATGATGATGTTCCATGATGATGATGTAGATATTTCTGTTGCCGTTATAGCAACAGATATCTATACATCTATACATCTTCTATACATACATATAAATAAAATTGGAGTGTCTGTTTGTAATATTGAAATAACTGCTTTTTACTACATGCATATGAATATATACATACATCAAAATAACATTTTTTGGTGTATTTCTGTCTGTCTGTTTGTCCGGGCTAATCTCTGAAATGGCTGGACCGATTTTGACGGGACTTTTTTGGCAGGTAGCTGATGTAATAAGGAGTAACATAGGCTACTTTTATTTTAGAAAAAACGAATTCAAAATCCGGTAGTCCACGCGAACGAAATCTCGGGCACAGCAAGTTAAAAATAAAATAAAATAAATGGTGTACGTAAAGTTGTAGAGATAATGGGTATGGTACCCTTCGTGCACAAGTCCGACTCGCCCTTGGCCGGTTTTATTATCACTCTCAATAACATACACACTGGTTCCAGTTTAAAATAAAGAATATCGCCAGATGAGACTTAGGAAGGCTGTCAGACCGAAAGGCGCAAATGATTTATTAAAATAATGTAAAAAGAGTAATTTTATGGGAATAAATCCTACATCCAAACGCTTGCCTTTTTTTATTGTCTCCGATCCCTACAGTACCTACTTAGACAAAAAATTACATTATGGCAGAGGTCAGACGTATGCAAAAACGCGGGCTTGCGGACAGTGAGCAATGGGTAGCTCGCTGTCCGGCCGTCCGGTAACTGTCCGGACCAAGCCCAAGTCGTCGACGGCGCGCACTGTTCCTGCGCGCCTCAAGGAGTTGTCAGCAACAGCAGGGACCCAGCTCGAGCCCCGGTATGACGTCTAGAAGGAACGGGGTGGGTCTTTTAGTCAGTAAAAGTCTGACACTATCTCCCGCTCTGCCCAAGAGCGGGGGTTGTCATTGGAAAAAAAATTCCCACCATAAAAAAAAGACGTATGCGAAAAAAAGGTAAGAAAAACAATACTTACGTTTATTTGGCATAAAAATCAAAGAAAACTCAAAAACTGCTGAAAGGATTTTTATGAGGTTTACACAAATAGATAGAGTGATTCACGATGAAGATTTAGATGTATAATACTTGCGTATTATGGAAGAGAAAACCGAGATTTTCAAAGATTTGTAACACCCGTGTGAAGCTAAGGTGGGTTGCTAGTGGGATAATATCTAAATAAAATATAGTTATATAGTGTGCCTCGCGGAGACATCAAAATAGGTCTAGCAGGCATAAATGACTTTTTCAAGACTGGATTACCTCATAATCAGCCTTTTAATGTCCCCACTGATGGGACTCAGGCCTCCTCTCTAAGAGAGGGAATGGCCCGTAATCCACCACGCGGGCCCAGTGCGGGTTGGTGGATGTCACGTCTTCGAATTTTTGGTTCTAGGACATGCCGGTTTTCTCATGATGTTTTCCTTGTCCGTTTTGAGAGCAGTGGTGATGAAATACATTACACAAAGTAATTCCTGGTTTGGTTTGAACCCGCGACCAATTCGTAAGTCGGGGTTGTTACCATTCAGCCACCACTGCTCTAACTTAAGACTGGATTGGTGGTTGACTAATTTATGTTCTGATTTCAATAGAAATCTAGATAATGAAGACCAAATTTTCACGTTTCCAAAATCAAAATCAAAATCTAAATAGGGAATAACGGTGATAAGAATACCTAGAATCACGTGTTGGGCGCTCAATAGTCGTAAGTTAACATAGAGGGGAGGGTTTTGCCCACTAGTGGGACACGACCGATTAATTACACAGATAGATACATAGTTATACCTGACCTAAACAAACACGATCATTACCCCCTACCAGTGGCGTAGCGTAGACTAATTTCAACGTAGGCGAAAGAGCATCAGCGAGGCCTTTTTTTATAGGTTTGAAAACGAGACGGCGACTGTCGCAACCCAGTGTTAGACCACATCATCGCTTACCATCAGGTGAAATAGTGGTCAATCGCGAGCCTATCTACAGTACGTATAATATTATAAATAGGTAGTTTTTTTTTTTTGTAGAGGTCATCTCTGAAAGTACAGAGTGACATAGGCTATATTTTATGTATGTGGGCGAAGCCGTGGGCAAAAGCTCGTCTACACTAAAATTACAAAGAGGTAAGGTTTTTTTTTATTTTTTTGTTCGTATGAGGTAATCTTTGAAAGTATTTTCGATTACGGTAATTTTTGCACCCATAGAAAGCTGCTTTATTCCTGAGTGACATGGGCTATATTTTATGTACGCGGGCGAAGCTGCGGGCAAAAGCTAGTAAATTATAAAACAAAACCCTCGTTGATAAAGAGCCTTCGCTCATGTGAGGCCTCGAGGTCGAGGCCGTGAGCGAGGGCCCACTTCGCCTATATCTATCTACGCTACTGCCCCCTACCAGAAACCGTTTCTTGATACCACTTAAAATTCACCTCATCTCTCCCATAACTAAAAGGTCAAAGTACCTTTATTCATATACTCCCTCCCTTTGCCACCGTCCTCCACTTCTCATTAACTGGGAGGATCGGTTATCGTGTTTACACAGGCAAGTAGATTTAAGGTTGGAACCACAAAACCTCTTTGTCACGACACGACACAAAAAAATAGCACCCCATCTTAAAATATTGAAAGTTGATGTATTGTCCGTTCTAGCTATAAATTCTGAAGAAAGATGCATAAAATTGCTTATTTTATTGAGGTCTGTAAATTTTATGATATTGGCCGATTTGTCAAAAGAAAATGGGTGGGTCTTTTTATTTATATTATTTTGCTGCGTCATTTTCGCTTTTATAGCTGTTTTTTTTTGTATGGACGCTTTGACTTTTGCTTTCATCATTTTGAGCAATTATCGATTCATTGATGTTATCGATTCTTTAAATGTTCGCTTTTGTTTATAAAAAACGGAATGCATCTGTACAATTTCCCTAAAGTATGAGGAATGATGCAAATCAAACGCCAAGCTCAGAACGAGTAATTTTATTTACAATATACAAGCAAGGTCATGAAACCGTGGAAAATCTTAACACCGCCATTCAGCGAACGGTACAACACCATCTATAGAGTTGATGTGAACTAAATAGAAAAACAAAATAAAAGTCAGTTCGACTTTTGAATCTTAACAGTATTATAAAAGTGCGCGGGCTTATAGAAAACGAGCAATGGGTAGCTCGCCGTCCGCTCGTCCTATAAGGACCGAGTCCAAGTCATCGGCGGCGAGTAGTGCTCCACGCGCGCCTCAATGAGATGTCTGCAAACCGTAGGGCCAAAACAAGACCAGTGCCTGCTAGGGCCTTGATATTGATTCTGAAAAGGATATAGGACTCATGGTCCTGGAACGCAAGAGGCAACTGAAGGATCAGCCTGTTCTGTCCCACTCCTGGGCAAAGGCCTCCCTCCATTCCTTCCATTTTTCGCGCGCCCGGGCTTCTTCTTGCCTGTTCTGGTGGAATCAATCAAGTTCGTCGCGCCATCTCCTTCGTGGTCTACCGCGACCCCGACGCGCTGTTTCAGGGCACCAACTTTGTAGGATCTTAGGTATTTTTTTTTTTCGGTGGCTAAAAATCATCCAGCGGAGCTGGAGATGGTGTCAGACTTTTATTGGCTAAAAAATCCAACCCATTCCTTCGTTGCCTTTTATACCCAGGCCGAGTCTTTCTTTCAGAAACAGATCTTTAGCCCCAGTAGGCTTCCAACCTGCTGGGGAAGAATCATAGGTGCTGTTTACTAAAACACGCCTATACCTTTTATTGACTACAATAAAAGTATGATACACATTCTCGCTCCACCCTAGAGCGGGAGTAGTCAACCTCCAACAAAAGGCTTCTGGCAATTAAGTCTTTTAAACGATTCAGTCTAAGATTGAGTTTGACACTGAAACATACTTTCCCAAGATTCAGATTGTTCTAAAACCTATCAGTATAAATATAAAAACTTCTCCCTCGTACAGAGATCTGTAAGGCCCTTCGCACATGACGACTTTTTGTTGCGATGCAGTAGCGATTCTGTCGCGCGTTCTCTTCTACACAGTCACGAATCTGTCGCGCGATCTCATCTATACAGTCGCGATGCATTCGCTAGCTGTTTGCCCTCGCCCACATGACGATTCTCAGTCGCGATTCCGTTGCGATTTGCGATGCAAACGCGATTCAGTAATAAAAATTAAGTTTTTGTATGTAGAATGAATCACTCCTTCAGTTTTCTCCCTGATGTCGTCCGTCACGGTCGCGCGTTTGCATCGCTACAGTCGCGATGCTATAGCGCGTTGGTATCGCTTCTTTAGCATTACAGCATAATCAGTCTTTTAATGTTCCCACTGCCGGGGACTCAGGCCTTCTTTCTAGGAAAGGGAATGGGCCGTAATCCACCACGCGGGCCCAGTGCGGGTTGGTCAATGTCGCATGTCTTCGAATTTTCGGTTGTAGGATATGCCGGTTTCCCCACGATATTTTCCTTAACCGTTTTGAGAGCAGTGGTGATGAAATAAGTTTATTACACAAAGTAATGCGCCTGGCTGGGTTTGAACTCGCGACCTACAACTTGTAAGTGGGGGCCGTTACCACTCAGCCGCCACTGCTTCAACCTCCTCGCTTCTGTAGCGCGTAGCAAATGCGACTAACGCGCGTTAGTAGCGCTACAAAAAGTCGCCGTGAGCGATTGGCCTAAGATCTTTGTTAAAAGTTAAAAACAAGTACTGATAGCTTCAACTTAGAATGTTAAGATTACTTTGCAACTTTTCCTGATAGATGTATGTCTAAGTAGGAATTAAGTAAGGCTAAGTCTAAACATGTTTTTTGTCATTTTGACGACAAGTCTTTTGGAAGTTAAGCTGAAGTTGGAACATGAATTAGTAATTAATTTATGTTCCGACTGGCTTCTACCCGCGGCTTTGCTCTCTGGAAAGTAGGTTTCTTCATACAAACTTTGGAACCCCGTTTTATACCCTTAAGGGATGAATTTTGGAAAACCGCTTGCATTTGACACTCGCCATACTTAAGTCGTGAATATAGATTATTCCTTAAAAAAAAAATCACTCCAAGATTACATATAAATCTATTTAAATTTTTTTCTATATTTTTTTTTTTTCAATATTTTTGTTAGGCTAGCGTTTGAACACCATCTCACCTGTTGAAAAGTGATGATGTGGCCGACGATGGAGCACGCTTGCCTAGAAGTAACCTATTATACCTCATAATGTAGCATTTCTGATAGTTATCTATCAAACCATCCAGCTCCCCTAGCCAAGTTACAATCGTTTCGTTTCGATTCTCTTGCGTCGAACGCCTCGAGTTGGCCACGCCCCCGATTCTTTCGTTCTGACCACGTGACTGAGCGTTGATATGTTGTCATTCCCGCACATTTGAAGTTTTCTACTCGCGTTAACGATTGCAGATTATTAACTTGGTTAGAGGTACAGATAAAAATCGACAAATATTCATGAGTTTATTTTTATCTCAATCACAAAAGCTCTAGTCATCGAGGGACCCACTTGACATACCAATCACAGTAGAACTGCTATTTCCTAGTAATTCCCAGTAATCTGAATACCATACATAAATAGAATCACCTAGCAACAAACACATACTGTGTTCGCAATTTCGTTTCCCAACGTAAACAATTACGTGCTTTTGGAAAAAGAACTTTAATCTTTGCTCATAAGGTTCAGTTTGCATTACATTTTCAAGACTTTTTTTGACTGTAAGTGCCATTCTGAAAGTAACTTTATTGCTATTAAAGTAAAGTTGATTATTGGTTACGTGGATAAAGGCTTTCAATAAACCCTAGGACATTTGATTGTCAATCGTGGGTTTGGACGAAGTATGATGTCATTATTACACAGTTGGGTGCTCAATACCCATAATTAGCATATTACCTAGGAGCTATGTGGAATGGTAAAGCCGTGAGATCAATTGTTGTGGGTTAAGCAGCGGTTGTTGTGGTTCGAATGAGGATATAATAATAGGTATAATATAATATATAATATTCCACAACTATCACACAACGCCGTCTAGTCTCAAGCTAAGCAGAGCTTGTGTTATGAGTACTAGACAACTGCTAAACATGCTTATATATTTCTGAATACATACATATTATAGATAAATTACACCCAGACACAGAACAAATGATTATGCTCATCACACAAATATTTGTCTTGGGTGGGAATCGAACCCACGACCTCAGGCATAGCAGTCAGGACCACTAACCACTAGACCGACAGGCTAGTCAAAGGGAGAACTTCTTACTCAAACTAAATTTATAGCTAGCAAAGATTATTTAAACATATTTACATTTAAAAAATACTTAAGTACCTACTTAACGAACACTACTTAACGTAAAGGCTGGCTTTTACCTTCGACAGAGCAGCATGGCAATGCCACCAGTCTTTTGGGCACATTACCAGTCGACAGTGATATGGAAGATTTTTAACCGACTTCGAAAAGGAGGAGGTTCTATGTTCGGCTGAATGTGATTGAAAGGTTATGCTTCCAAGTTGGTCCCATTGAAATATTGTTATGATTTGATCATGAACTTAGAAGATATGGTAAACACACCTCATAAGATCACAGCAGAATTGACGTAACAAGTAAAATTGCTTTGTTTATACGTGTAGTCGATGATTGGCTGAAGGGAAAGGGGGAGGGGATGTATCGGACTGATCTGATGATGAAGCCAGAAGGTAAATTAATGCAATCTAACCGTGTTTGCGATTATTAGAATCGTTATGAGATGCTCTCTGGCTATAAGGTATTTAAGTTTGGCTGAGAGGTACTTTTTAGTGGTGGTACCATAACTAAAAAGTATAAAATAAAAAACTTTTTACAAAAAATACTTACCGACTTCAATGTTAAAAAAACACTGAAAAGTACAAAATAACTTTAATTTCGGAAGTCGGTGTTAAATAACGAAGAGACAAAACTATTATAGAAACACCGACTTTTTTTTGTGTCCTAGACGTAATCAGATATCACCAAATACAGGCTGTTTTAGAAATAGGTAATTCACTGAAATGAGTCACCAGTACTTGGTTGGTGGACCATCTATATGCACAAAACGTTTGGGAACACATTTATTGTGCGTGCAGCTTAGGAGTGGAATTCCTTGCCGGAGTCTGTGTTTCCTGATAGCTACAACCTATAAGATCGTCTATCATCGCTATCCATCAGGTGACATACTGGTCAAGCGCGAGCCTATCAACAATAAAATAAAAACATTAAGTATATGTATAGGCGGCGTTAAAAAACAAAGACGGCACTGTCTAAAAATCTTAACAGACATGTCATTGCTCAAAACTGGGGCAAGCTATAAAAACGGGAAGTTAAAATCCCTAGCAATTAATCCATCAGAATTGGTAATAGGTTAACAACCGGGCAAGGCACGTACTGGACTATTACGCAAGGATAAAACAATGAAGAGTTGCAGTATGTCCATCACCCAAAGAAAAGATAAGTGGTTATGTTTATTCCTGAGCGTCATGGGCTATCCGGACCAAGCCCAAGTCGTCGACGGCGCGCGCTGTTCCCGCGCGCCTCAAGGAGTTGTCAGCAACAGCAGGGACCCAGCCGGGTCGAAGCCTACTGGGGCCAGGGTTATCCGAAAGGGCGCTCGAGCCCCGGTATGAAGGCTTGAAGGAACGGGATGGGTTTTTTAGTCAGTAAGAGTCTGACACTATCTCCCGCTCCGCCCAAGAGTGGGGGTTGTCATAAGATGATTTTTCCCATCGAAAAAAAAAAATAAAAAAAAGCGTCATAGGCTATATTTTAAGTACGCGGGCGAAGCCGCGAGCAGAAGTTAGTAATTTATAAAACAAAACCTTCGTCTTTAAAGCTCTCGCACACGCCAGGCCTGTTTTTGTGCGAGGCCGTAAATATGAGCGCAATTCACCACGTCTATCTACGCTACTGCTTCCCCAATCTCTGTAATAAAAACTATCAACTTCACTCATACAGGCAACACTTAACTGGACCAAAAATTGGGGCGAAACAATAAAACTAAGATTTAGAACGAACAATTATTGTTGTTGAAGGGAATAGTGCTGGGCCAACGTGAACGCGAACTCGGATAGTTTTCATTCGGATACCACACAAAGCGATGGATCCACCTTAATATCCGATTGAAAGCAAACAATCCTTGCATTTCATTTCATTCATGCCGATCCGATGGATATAGGGTTGCCGCGAGAGGTTTTGTAACATGGCACTAGTAGAAACGAATTAATTATTTTCTTTATAATTTTTTTTTAATGCTTTGAACCAGTGCTTGACTGTGATCCCACCTGATGGTAAGCAGTGACGCAATCGTTGATGGTGAGGAGCACTAGTTTATTAAAAGCCTATTCACTGTTGCTTTGAAGACACCTAAATTATAATTGGACGGGAAGACCACAGCAGGCAAATTGTTCCAGAGAAATAGATGTAATAATTTCCATCAAGTCCGTTCCATCATCGGACCACTAGACGTACGGCGTTGCGCTATCGGTATATGACGGACATCCCACCCATATCTACAAACACAGCACACAGACACTACGTACACAGCACACAGACGCACGCACACATTTAAGGAGTGGAGTTCACTGCCGGAGTCTGTGTTTCTTGATAGCTATAACTTACGAGGTCTCGTGAATAGGTTATTTCTAGGCAAGCGTGCTCCATCGTCGGCCACATCATCGCTTACCATCAGGTGAGACAGCTGTCAAACGCGAGCCTATCAATAACAATAAAAAAAAATGTCTACAATAGTTGAACTAAAAATATGATTAAGCATTAAATGAACCATATTTTTTTCTGTCCTAGTTACAGCATCACATTACGTATGACAAGGAGAGCAAAAACGAAGGAATCTTGGTTCATTTCGCTTAAATTCCATTTACATTTTTTCGCTGATTTCGTCTTGTATTCGTATAATTTTGTCAAGACGGCTGAGTATTCCAATTACATTTGTGTTATTAAATTTACGTTTAGTGCCTAAATGAATTTATGCCAGAATATGTTTGCTCTATTTACCGGGGAAACGTTAATTTTGTATGGAAATTACTTATCCAGTGAGCAAGCCGGTTGCTAGTTAATTTTTAATCTAAAATGACGCCAATGGATTTCATTAGTAATGGTGTTATCATTGTCACTTTTACATAAACTGTATCCGCAGGAGAAACAAGGTTATCAAAATGGAAAAGGAGGAACAGAACAGATGGATCTGGTGTAGGGACCGCGTACCAGAAAATGCAGCGCTGATGTGATTGTCGCTGGAAACTGATGGGTTCGAGACGTACAAGACCAGTCGTTGTGGCGACGCATAGGGCGACATATAGGCGTCCACGGATAAGCCAGTACTGCCATAGAGTCTACTATAGGACGTCTTTCATTTGACATTATGTTGATGAACATAATCTATAACTTAATCGAGCAAAGCCGATAACCTGCTCTGCATACAGTAATGTCTGTTTTGTTTTTATTTACTATACCTTGGTTTTATAATGAATTTTGTTTTGTTTTTTTTCTCTTTTTCACTAGGTATCCCTTTTTATGGTCTGATGTTCTGTAACCATAAATAGTATTACTGTCACTCTAGGTCGTCTAACAATGCTTTCCCTTTTTTGCTGTGGGGGGACCCTGGTGACCTGTACCACAGGTTTTTTTCCAAAAACCTGTTTCAGGCACCAGACTCTTACAATAGTGGGATATAGTCTTTAAGTCACATTGTTAACAGTAAAAAAAAACTATTGTGAAGAGTAAATAAATGAAATTGAATTGAATTGAATCGAGCAAAGCCAATTAAAGGCGCCTAATAAAGGAGTCTTTGAACGAGATGATCATATTTTAGTACAACACAAGTTTGGGATTGAATAAATAAAGTTCTCTACCTTATAGTCAATGTAAAAGAGTATTTATTTTACACTTTTTTTAACAAGCGTAATAAAAATAAGAAGCAGTTTAATAGTTTTAAAACTCGTGCCAACCCTCAACACGATACATAGGAACGAATGAACGAAACGAACGAATGACCGGCTTTATGCCAAGTATTTTTAAATTCGCGCGCATTCGGAAACTGTCGATTCCCAGTATATTCTGCAACGATTTCGATGGATCAATTTAACATTATACGGAATAATTATTGGTTTAAAAGTTCCTTTTTTTTGTTGGGAATAATTAAATTATGTTTGGGATTGACTGTTCATTCAACTTCATTCATCGTTCTTTGTTCAATTAAATGTGTTTAAATTCGATAGGCTTGTGTTTTTTTTTTTTTTTCGATGGGAAAATCATCTTATGACAACCCCCGCTCTTGGGCGGAGCGGGAGATAGTGTCAGACTCTTACTGACTAAAAAACCCATCCCGTTCCTTCAAGCATTCATACCGGGGCTCGAGCGCCCTTTCGGATAACCCTGGCCCCAGTAGGCTTCGACCCGACTGGGCCCCTGCTATTGCTGACAACTCCTTGAGGCGCGCGGGAACAGCGCGCGCCGTCGACGACTTGGGCTTGGTCCGGATAGTTACCGGACGGCCGGACAGCGAGCTACCCATTGCTCACTGTCCGCAAGCCCGGTGTTCAATTTTGTCAAAAGTATATAATGGATATTCGAAGCAGTTTTTTTTTAATTTCTATGTATAAGAGGAGATACTGACTGATTGACATATCAACGGACAGCTGGAAATATTGGTAAGTATTAGAAGCATACAATTTTGCACAAGGTTTCCTTTTATGACGTAGGCTAACACTAAACTAAATACAATCTCGTTATTCAAAAATGCTAAAAAAATAAATGACTAAATTTTTAATTAACAAAACTATTTAATTAAGGATAGCGTGACGGCACAGAATGAAGACTTACTCGTACATAATCCCGTACAATAAATTCACATCGCGTTTCGGAAACCGAATTAAAACCATTGTTTAAACATTTAAAATACCGACATATGGCCAAACCAAACATTGCGGGGTGAATCCAAATGTTATTCCAACTTTCAACCCCTCGACAGGCAGGGGTTGAAAACCATTAATGATTTGCTGATTTTATTGTTTTCGAGAATCTAGTCATCGTTCGTCAATCAATCAAATGCTTAATGATGAAAGCCACAAGTCGGTTTAAATACAGGGTGTAAGGGACATTCCTCCACAAACTTTAAGGGCTTGCTCAGTAGACCTGAAAAACCTTCCACAAGTTTTTTTTTTTTTTTTCAGAAAACGAAAAAAAAAACAAAAAAATTATACAGCGTCGTTAAAATCGGCCATTCCATAAAAAATGTTCAATCAAGTTTTTAATTTTGTATGGTAAGGCTGATTTTTTTTCGTTTCCTGAAAAAAAGTCTTATGGAAGGTTGTTCAGTTTCGTCTACTGAGCAAGCCCTTAAAGTTTGTGGACGGCTGTTCCTTACACCCTGTATACAGGTCTCTACCAGTAATAGAGATGTGGATTTCGAGGGCTTCAGAAACGGGGTTATTTTGCACCCCTTGTGAAATGTTGAGAGGTTGAGTGGGCTGTTGATTGTAAACGTGGGTGGCTGGTTGTGTGTACAATGGTACCGTATTGTTGTTTGGTTGGTGCTTGAACGTCAATCGGCATTTTTTTCGTCTACGTTAAGAGGGCTATAGGAGCTATTCGCGATTTTTATAATGAGCAAAAGTATGTGATCTACTGCAGTAAATGGAATCGGAAAAATATAAATTAAATGCCAGATAGGTCGTGAGTTCAAAACATGATACAGCTAAGTATGTATGATAAAAAAAAATCATGAAGATGTCTATAAAAAGTATTTTTATCGATTGACAGCCGGACTAATATAATTAATCATTCTGATTGTTTGTCAAAGTCTTTTACAAGCAACGTTTTACCGTTATAGTATTTTAATTTTAGAATGAAATCTGGTAGACGTGAAATATTATTTTCCCCAAATATAGATTAATAGCTTCTGACAGCGGCTTCGCCCGCGTTAAAGTATTTTTCTCCATACAAACCTTTTCTCTCCTTAGGAGGTGAATTTTGGAAAATCCTCTTTAGTGCTTGTCTACGTCATAAATGGGAACCTTATGCAAAATTTCTCACTCCTAGTCACAGTAGTATCGACTGTGAGACGACAGGTATGTCAGTCTGTCAGTTTCTCCTTTTTATACACCGCTAAATTTTGATCGTTTTAATCCCGTGGAGGGTCGATCCGGTACATGAAACACTATCGATTTGTAAAGATAAAATCAAAAAATAAAGTACCTCTTTTTCAAAACTCGTATTAATTCACGCATATACGAAATTAGTATCTTTAAGAAAACATCAGCTGAGCGAGTTCAATGACCTGTAGTTAATAGTCGGCGTTGCGTACAAAGTACCTACAGGTCATTGAACTCGCTCAGCTGACTCTTTCTTAAAGAAATTAATTTCGTACATGCGTAAATGAATATTTATTAATTTATTTATTTATTGGCACACCAACAGCATTACATACATGATTTTGTAAAAATAATATTAAAAACAAGGCACTGGTATGCATGCCTATTACAGGTATGCACAGCTTACACCATGCTAGATATAATATTAATTATTAAAAATTACTACAAAAAAATTAAATATACAAGGGGGGAGAAAAAAAACACAGATACAATTGTATCTGTATGTATAAAAATAAAAAAATAAATATATCTAAACTAGAAAATTAAACTTTAAAACATTCAAAAAAAGAAGAGGATAGAGTAGGTATATGGCATTGATATGTAATAACAGAATAAAAAAATTGGAAGATTTTTACGGCTCATATCTCCGAGACTGCTCTCCTAAACTTTTTGAGTGAGACACCGTGTAAATCGGTGTCTGGTTGAATACGAATATGAATACGAGTTTTGAAAAAGAGGTACTTTATTTTTTAATTTTATCTTTACAAATCGATAGTGTTTCATGTACCGGATCGACCCTCCACGGGATTAAAACGATTAAAATTTAACGGTGTATATTGATCGTAAGCTAATTTTAAGATTGCGTGATTTCGCGCAAATAAATTATTTTTCTTTCTTTGTAGATATTTAGTAAATCGCTAAAATGTTTTATAATTTTAAGCATTGTGTCTCTACGTATCTTATTTTTTTTTAGGTAGTCCAAGAATGACCGCGCTTTAGGTCGTATAGTCCTCTTTACAAAACCGAATCCATTTCATCCCACGCGGCGGTGGTGTTCGATACTTCGCAGAATACGCTACCAGTTAAAGGATATGTTATCGTGCATCACGTCATCTATTATCAAAGGTTTGTTTGTCCGTGTCTCAAAGTGTATGATTGAGTTTTGAGAGCAGAGGTGGTTCAGTGGTAATGGCCCCGACTTACGAATTGTAGATCGCGGGTTAAAACCCAAGCACCTACATTACTATATGTAGATAATTTATTTCAATATAGGTACCGGCGCGAATCTTAAGCGCTCCGCATCAGAGTGGGGATCGCTTTGCGCATTCCATACATTGGCGAGCCAATCGTCGTCGTTGTTAAATACATGCAGCAAGCGCAGGGAACGAATCACGAGTGACGTCTGTGACACGATGGCGCGGCGAGTCAATCACTGACACTCCCCGCCTGCCTGAGTATGCCTGATATTTGAATTCTGCGCAACTTGAAGCCAGCGCTCAAGATCCGTGCCGGTATCTATACCACTGCTCTTGAAATGGTAAACGAAAACATCGCGAGGAAACCGGCATGTCCTAAAGTCAAAAGTTCTACGTCATAGACATCCAACAATCCGCCCTGGGCCGTAGTTGTTTACGGCCCATTCCCTGTTAGTGGTTGTTTGTTATTTGTTTACGCTCGAATGTAGAACCGATGGATGCGAGACGCACAGGATCGTTCATTGTGGCGACACTTGGGGGAGGCGTATGTCCAACAGTAGACGTATATCGTCTGAAATGATGATGATGGATGGCAGATTTCGATGAAATTAAGCAAGCAGGCAGACCATAAAATATCCTGGAGTAGCACTTAAGATACTTTTTATATCGAGAGTATATTGCCTTGGAGTAATTTTCTACAAAAAAAAATTTTTTTTTTTTGTGAAGTCATTGTTTCTCACTACAGAACAAAGGATTCCCTTATTCCATTTTTTTTATACACCATATTTTTAAATAAAATTTTGTTCTAACATCTATAATGAAAGGAAAATACCCAAGTCAGCACCCAAGTAATTTGTTAAAGTCAACGTACGAACACGACAGTCGTGTATGTGGAGAAACCAACTTTGTTTGCACCGACTTCTCCATCTTCTCGCTACTAGATAGGTTTCAGTATATTATAGAACCTAGTAACTAGAGCACACTCATTAGCTCATAACCTCCCTGACTCTTTATAATTTAACCTGGTTTGATTTTGCAGGGATGAAAATACACCCCCTCAAAATCTAAACGGGGTCAACGGGGTTATTGTAGTTTGTATATTGGGAATACAAAGGATATGAATAGAACAAATATGCCAGTAGCAATAATTGGTTTTCAAAATTTGAAATAGTACAATTTGGTACAAGTGGAAAAGTTTGCCATTGCGACAGAGTCATTGCGACAGTGCCATTGCGGAATTCGCTCGAGCAGTAGGCGAGGGTAATATAGTACCGAGGGCTGCACTACACAGAGCCTATTCACTTTAGCCTTGAAGAAACATTTTATTAAACCTGTAATACATACATGGAAAAAATTTAAGAGATTAATATACATATCTTCTTCTTAGTGTGTCGCTGGAAAAACTAATTCAATTCCTTGCCTGGTCGAGAATTCGGCCACGGCAATGCCGTCCGCTGATGCTGTCATTGGATCCCTACGTGACCAGGTACCTAATAGGTCACGTCAAGCAGGATGGAAGGTGGGTCATGGTCTGCGGAGAGACGCTGCACAAACACTGAAGGTCGGAACCGTCCAGGAACCCCTATCTGTGGAGATTGTCTTTTCTGCGCCCAACCTGGGTGCGGAGTTTGTTTAGAGTTTTCCAGTTTATACCTATCATCTTTGAATCTAATTTAAGTTTGGGAAGCTAATAAAAAAATAAATCATCTACACCGCTAAATTTTACGTCAGCTGAGCGAGTCCAATGACCTGTAGGTAGTAGTCGACGTTGCGTACTAACTACCTATAGGTCATTGGACTCGCTCATATGACGTTTTCTTAAGGAAATTAATTTCGTACATGCGTAAATTAATACGATTTTTTTAAAAAAGGTACATTATTTTTTAATTTTATCGTTACAGATCGATAGTGTTCCATGTACCCGATCGACCCTCCACGGAATTAAAACGATCAAAATTTTGCGGTGTATATTTTTTTAGTTCTGTTTTTAAACGACTAAATCTCTACCCTCACAAGGGTCCACAACTACTGATTTCTTAACCCGTTTACATTTCAGTAAAAACAGTTCTAGTGGGGGTGAAAGTCAAGAGCCCCAGATTTTTCTTTTGATGAAGGGTTCAGTAAATATTAGGCTAGGGTTAAGTGGATCACTGTAATGCCACAAAATAGATAGGTACAGAAGTCAATCTACATACAAAGCGCGCTCGAGCAACGCACACATAGACACCGCTCACGGACACGGTATCTCAGCTCGATTCGGCTCATTGCCGTTTGAGACACGCGTCTGTGAACTTTTATGTGATATAATGGAGCAAAAAAAATTATAACTATTAGTGGGCGGTTTTATAAATTCAACGTTAATTGCTGAATTATCGTTTTTTAAGCTACCAGTTTTAAGACGTAATTAGGTAGGTATTTGCTTGTACTTCGATAGTTTTTTATTTTTACGTAACGCAGAACAGTTAGTCAGATAAATACATGTAATATTTATTATAATTTATATTAGGTATTTTTTTAGAAGTGATATTTTTTTTATTGTTATTAATGGGCTCGCGTTTGACCACTATCTCACCTGATGGTAAGTGATGATGTGGCCGACGATGGTGATATGAAAGAAAAGGGAGTTAGTGATAGCGTAACGAGTGACAAGACAGAATGGAAGAAAAAAACGTGTTGCGCCGACCCCAAATAAAGCGGGACTAGGGCAGGAAGATGATGATGGTGATCATATTAGTAGGTATTTATCACCGCGCCCGAGCGCGCTCGGACAGAGCGGCGGCGGCGCCGACCCTAGCGCAATTGCTGAGAATAGGTATGAAAAGTGAAGTACATACATGAGATTGACTTCTGTACTTATCTATTTTGTGGTAATACGTTTGAGATGTTATCTAGGATTTCTTAACTAAAGGTGGGTTAGCTAAAGAAGGGTTGAAGACGTACTCTTCAGGCCTAAGGGCTTTGCCAGACGAGTTTATGTTTAATAAGGGGCCAAAATCTGTTTTATCTTTTAATATGGGTTTTTCTTAAAAATTGACTCCTATTTTTTAGATACAAAAAATGTGTTCTATCCGTACCCGTTATGCCTTGATCATACGTACCGAGTAAACGGGCGAGACAGTGCTCTCGGCCGAATACTCGGTACGTGTAAACAAAGCGGCGAGTGCTCGGCCGAGCGCTTATCTCTACAACTCGCTTACATCACTGTCTCGGCCGAGCAACATTTTACTGTACGGAAAGCTTAAAAAAAACAACTAAATAAATTTTAAGTCAATCTGATTCATTATGATTTTAAAAATAAAGGGTGTAAAGTCCTGTAAACCTCAGTTGACCAGACGGAAGTTATGTCAGTTCCTAACAACTACCCTGGTGACCTCCACGTGATGAGCTCTTATGATTTGTGGGTTACTACATTATACTGGTTATTACATGATATCCCATTTCTAACACTTATGCAGAAAAATATGTAGGTACTCACCTTTTATTCCTTTTGGAAGACATGAAAATAAAAATGAAAATATGTTAGTAACAGTAGGTACTACAACTAAAAATAATTATTCAACGTAAATTTTTCATTAGAAATTTAATTTTAGATCAAATGGATTCGCTTTCAAATTATAAAAAGTCAAAGTGAATGTCTGATGAAAGTCGAAACATGAAAATATAAAAAATGTTTTTCATAGTTAGCGGGAATATAAAACCGAGGCTATTTGTGGATAAAAAAAGCAAAAACAAAATAATCCTTCACCAAAAAGCAACGTCCCAAACTCCGCCATAATTACTAATCTAAAGTTAAATTCAGTCAAAGTAATTATAAGACTTTGCCTTAAATAAAATAAGTGTGCATATTTCTTAAGGCATCCGCGGTACTGGTGACGAAATGACCGAGACTACCCCTTAACAATTTTCATCAGGGCACCCCTTGAAAACTCCCTAAGAGGAAATAACCAAAGATAGTCCTCAGCTATTACCAGCCAAAGTTCAAATTTTCCCAAAACTACCCTCTATCACGGGGTACTTGGTTGTTTAACCTGGATGCTTCGTTCACACTCAAGACAGTATAGTTACTTGCTCGCTTTTATTTTTTTTTATTTTTTACTGTTACCTACTACTTATCTTGTCAGTTTATTGTGTACACTGTTTTCTTTATAAACTAAGGCTTGGAAACTTAACAAGTAAAAAAAAAAAATTGAAAAGAGCGACCGTAGAGTTTCCTGCCGGATCTTCAATATAAGAAAACGGGCAATTCAAAGCATGCACTAGTGTCTAAAGTTCTGTAAATGGCTATAAACTTATTATAATGTACCTAGATCCACCTTCTCAATAACGCGTATGCTACCGATGCTCAAAACGCGCTCGCAGAGACCAACCCTGGATTGGATTTGTTTGCTGATGAATGGAAGACGATGTTATTAGAAAGTTTACGGTTCTTTGAGAAGACAGAGTAAAATGATTAACGTATTCTAGTATTGAAGGTTATTTTTCTGCACTAAATAGATAAATAATGTACAAAATATTTTATACAAATCCATTCATACGTTTGACTGTAAAGAAGTAACAAACATACAAACATCAACATACAATTTTTTACTTTATCATAGAAGTGAGAAGAATTTGACAGAGATATTTGTAATATATAACATAATTGAAAAGAATGCCCATGGAGTTTCTTGCACGTTTTTCTCCATAGAGAGACGACTAGATAATACGTGTTTATGAAACTTCACGCAGGCTTCTACCAAGCGTATAATGACTAATACGCGTGTATGAAGTTGCGCGTCCGTGGACAGTAGGCCACAGTTTTGTATGTAAGCTTCACGCAGGCGTAAACCAAGCGTGTAATAATAATGACTAATACGCGTGTATGAAGCTACGCGTCTGTTCATAGTAGGCATTATCCGTTGACCTTCAAAGATACACATAAGACCTAGTTCTTCACTTTAAATGTTAACAACATTAGACAATTTAGTAATTATAAAGATTTCGACACTAGTGTAGATGTCGTGAAAGTGTCTGATTCAAATGTTTGGTAAGATATGCTAATTGGATTAGTGGTTGATATTTTAAATGGCGTGATGGTACAAAATTTTGTAGATTTTATAGTGTGATTTGTTATTAGGTAATAGTGGTTGTTTTGACCCGATTGCAAACCTGCTTCAAATTATCAGATATTGTGTTAAATCTCGAAAAAATACATATGTACAATGCGATTCAAATAAGAATCTCAGTTTATCCAGAGCGAGAACAGCCAGCGAGCAATGAGTAGCTCGCCGACTGTCCGGTAATCGTCCGGATCGGGCCCTAGTCGTCTACGGCGTGTAGTGTTCCACGCGCACCAGATGCCAGCAAAACTGGGGTCATGAGTTCGCTTCTGAAAGGAAAACCCGGGGCTCTTTTTTTATGATGGGAAAAATCATCCAATGACAACCCCTACTCTTGGGCGGAGCAGGAGATAGAGCTCGGATAAAACCCGGGGGTCTGGAACGCAAGGCAACAAAGGAACATAGAAATGGGTTTTAGTCAGCACAAGTCTGACACCTCCTGCTCCGTCCCAGAGCGGGAGAAGTCACTGGATGATTTCCTGCCAAAAATAAAAACCTAGAGCCAGAGGATTTTTTTGTCTCATCGAGGTGCAGTTTTGCAGGGGATAGTCAAGTAGGTTAAATATCAGTGAAAATAAAATAAATCTTTTTCTCTTCATGATTCTCTCATGACATAGCTAGAACTTAATGATGCATCTACTAGCAGGTACATTATTACATTGCCGTGACTCGATCAGACACCACACCTAGTTAGACTGATCGAAGGTTATAGACATAATAGAGGCCAAGCATTCTTTGTTAGATGAGCGTGTTTTAACTCAAATGCCAACCACGGAATATTACGTAGCTGATAATGATGGCAGATACGACTTAGCTGTACGTATAATGAATGTGTTCCCAAAATGTACACATGTTCGTCAATTGGTCTGATGATGTCCTTTCTTCAGAAGTCTTCAGAAGACTTGAAAAAGCGTAATCCTGCTTTTTCAAGGACTCAAAATACATAATCAAGCTCTTTAACCCAGTGATTATTCATCATATCTACCAACACAATTCTATATATAAACATACATACATATATAATTAACGGCCTAATTAACGAATGGGCAGTAACTGAAGCTTAAATCAAAATGTAAGCCGGATTTACGTTTCTAAGGACGAAGCTAGCGAATTCCCGAAACGCCTCGTTTGATTAAGCCAATATTCCAATTCAAACTAACAGATTTTGAAAGATATTTACAGCGATTTTTATTAAGTCTCATTCATTGATTTTGAAAGTCACTTTGAAAAGGAAAGTGAATTTTACTGACTAAAGCCGCTCCTATGTTCTTTTTTTGCCTTGCGTAGGTACTAGGACTTCGGGGTTCCTATTCGGATGAACCATGGAAGATATTTGCAGCGATGTGTTTATGTGTTGATTTCTTGGTAGCATCATTAGTGATGCTTTTTTATGACGTCTAGTGAGTTTTTAGTAAACTTAACAAGAACAGCTCTTATGATGTTCACAATGCTGGGACTCAGAAGCACTATAGGACTTCTCTAGGTGAGAAAATAGGCCGTAATTCGCCACCCGGGCCCAGTGCGAGTTGGTGGATGTCACATATCTTCCACTTATTTTGTTCTAGGATATGCTGGTTTCCTACACCGTTTTGAGAGCTGTGGTGCATATTTCACTAGGTACGTTTTAGTTCTATGTAAAAGAGTAGGTATGTGAGAGTGAGGGGGGTGTTTGATGATAGATTTAATATGCCATGGTACGACTCCTGATGGATTGAGATATGAAAGAAAATGGCACATGAGACGAGGGCAGGAAGATGATGATATGACCTTGGTGTATTCTTGATATAACTTAAAAGGCTGTATTTTTTACCAGATTATTACCTCAAACAAAGCTTTAAAAAATATATTAAATATTATCGCTCCCACTGGATAAACACATTTAAATTTAAATCTTGGAGATAAAATAATTATATTACACACGAAAATGTTTAACCCTATTTCTAAATAGTAAACGTACGTCACACCACTAATTGTTTAAATAATTCTGTGTTTTTGGGATGGATTAAAACTGATTCTAAAATTATATAGACCTACCTACTTACCTAGACTAATTAAGAGTCACAAATAATAATTAATTAATGCTTACGGATTCAGTAATTTTAATAAATTATTTTATTAGAATTTCATGAGATGTAGCTAGGTAATACAAAAGATTTAAAATCAGTTTTCAAGGCTCTCAATATTACACCTACACTAATATTATAAAGAAGTAAACATTGTTTTTTTTTTTGTTTGTAGGAGGTAATCTCTGAAAGTACCTACTGACCCGATTGCTAATTTTTTTTCACCGATAGAAAGCTGCTTTAATCCTAAGTGACATGGGCTATATTTTAAAAACGCGGGGGAAGCCACGGCCAAAAGCTAGTATTTTAATATAATTGAATTTCATTAATGGCAGTTTTGTTTACTAATGATTTAATATTTAGTTAATTTGTTTTGCCCACTATTTAAAAATCAAATGAGTAACCACATGACTTCTTTTATTACAAAAAAATATATTAAGTTTCGGGCCCACTTTATTCCAAAGTGGCAAAAGCTGTATATCCAAAAAAGAGAATTATAATTAAATTAGTCCAGCAGTTTAGGAGATTAAACCTAAAAACTAACATTCATTTTTATGCTTTTAAGGTCGAAACTCTGTTTTATGAATATTTTCGCAAATGTTTGGCTTCAGAGTGTTATAAGGTTTATAACATTAGGTTTCAAGTAAATATTTGCAATTTGCTCGCGTTTCGTGTAAAAATAAATACCAATATAATGTCGGTAAATAAAACGTGAAAAAGCCTACGTTATTTGTAAAGTGGAATTTTTCATTAATATAAATACTAATATTACCAAACTGAAGAGTTTGTTTATTTATTTATTTAACAATATCAATGTACATACATAATAATATTATCTGTGCATATTGTAATAAAAGAAAAGAAGAAGGAACCAGAAAAAATAGGCACAAAGGTGATACTTTTTTCTATAGAAATCTCTTCCAGGATACCTGTGAAAGGAGAGTGGAAAAAAGAGATGGAGACACCGCGTGTGTGTGTGTGTGTGTGTGTGTGTGTGTGTGTGTGTGTTTGTTTGTTTAAACGCGCTTATCTCGGAAACTAGTAATTCGAATTGAAAACATATTTTAATGTTAGGCAGCCCATTTATCGAGTAAGGCTATAGGCTATATAACATAACGCTGCAACCAATAGGTGCGTAGCAGTAAGCAAAGACGCCGGGGACAACTAGTTTGCTTGCAAACTATATTTCAACCACGAGCTCTAAACGCGATATATTTACGACCTAAATTGAACTGTTAAAGAGAGAGAGGGATGGAGCTATACACCTTATATATGTCTCTCTCGCTTGCAGGCCTGTCATTTTAACACGTCATCCAGAGGCGCTTGCTCCTGTAAAAATACGTTTAAAAAAAGTATTCAAACGATACACCATGACCTCGTTAGTTACTTGTCTTTATAGTGAGATAGCTAACCAGTAATATTATCAAACCGATCAACAATATTTATACACCTACGCTACAATGCAATCATCAATCGTCTTGCGAAAGTTTTCATTGTCTGTACCCACCATTAAAAATCATTGTGGACTCTGTAACAAGCTTAAATGATTAGGCCACTTATGACAGATGCTTAAATTGCCTTCTCATTATACAAGGTGCAGTTTTAAAACTGCACAATATTTCAGGAGGTTGTAATAAAACTCATAAATAATCATATAAAAAAACGATACCTGGTCAATAATCAGTAATACTTGTTATTTAATTTTTTAATTACACTAAACTAAATCGATTGATCGATGGCCGCGGGGGCGTGGCTAGGGTGTGGCGTGCGGGATGATGATTGGATGATACATTATTTATGAAACTATCGTTGCGAGTTAGTGTGTGTGAAAACGCCCTTTATTGTTCCGTGTTTGTGTGTGTGAAAAAAAGCGCGGTTATAAAAAAAAAAAAAAATTACCTACTTATTTTATTATTGATTCGGGTCGAGAATCACTAACATAATTACCTCCTGAAATATTTTGCAGCTTCAAAACGACACCTTGTATATTACTCAAACTCTAAATTATTTTATTTGGCTCAAAGTTGGTCACTTACTGGCTGAACAACAAAAGTCTAAATTCCAGATTTGTCAAAAGGCGATGGGGCGCAGCATAATAGGTGTTAGGGCCCGTTCACGACCTTGCTGGTGTGAGCGGTAGCTAAGCGCGGGGCGGCGAGCGGTAAGAATAAAAGTAAAGTTGGTAATCTGCAATCGTTGACGCTAGTAGAAAACTTCAAATGTACGGGAATGACGTCATCTCAACGCTCAGTCACGTGGGCAGAACAAAAGAATCGGGGGCGTGGCCAACTTGAGGCGTTCGACGCAAAAGCAACGGTTGTAACTTGGCTAGGGGAGCAAGACGTTAAGCGAATAGATCGCGTTAGAAACACCACGTTGCGCTCCATAACTCAAATAGCAGATGTCGAGGAAGAAACAGACAGGCTGAAGTGGGAGTGGGCTGGCCACTTCGCACGAATGCACCCGGAGGAGCGAGGATTGTTACTTGTCACTCACTGGATGCCTCAGGGAGGACGACGCCGTCAAGGTGATGTAACGATCTGATCATGTTCGCGGGGCAAACTTGGTCAGAGATCGCCCTAGACGGAGAGGTTTGTACGGAGAAAGGGGAGGTCTTTGCCCAGTAAAGGGCTATTAAAAAAGGCCTACATGGGCAATAAAGGGCACTTCAGAAGCTAGTGCACGTTTCCAAATAGTCGTTTCCTATGGAGTAACCAAGAAGGTTCTTGCTGGTTCTTTCCATAGGAAACCACAAATTTGTAACCCTGCATTGGCTTTTGACGTTCTATAAGTGCCTATGTAGGTATATGTGAAAACAAAATCATTTAAATTTGAAGTAAAACCGACAAGATTGAAATTTCTTGCCTGTTACTCTTTAAAAAATGATTAATTTTGCAATAATCCATATTACAATATAAATAGGTATTAGAGGACAGTGTAGACCGGTCAACTTTATTCCTTGCTAGCACCTACAAAACTCGCGCTAGCAAGTTGATGTTGCGACAAAACGGGGCATAAGGACATAAACTTTAAGGGGACATCATGACTTTGTTCAAATATTTGAGTTGAAAAGCTTAAAACGGACCACAGTGAGTAAAGAATGAGATTCTGAGTTCGCCTGTTATTCAATTTAAATTATTTCGACGCGAAAATTTCAAGCCTTCATGGCTTAATGACCGAAATAATGCGAAGAATTCCGCGATATTTCGTAAAATTTTCGACGTAATGTTTTTAGGTTTTGGTATAATATATATAATAGACTAGCTTTTAACCGCGGCTTCGTCGTACATAAATTATAGCCTATATACTCAGGATTAAAGCAGCTTTCTATCGGCGAAAAAATTTTCGCAATCGAACCAATACTTTCATAATCTCCTATAAACAAAAAAAAAAAAAACTTTACATCTTTATAATATTAGTGTCTAAAGGGCTTCAGCGAGTTGGTTTGGGCTCTTCGTACGCCTTCCAAAGGTCCTGGACCTTCTTCAACTTTATTGATTGATTTGTTATTAGTTTAATTTTTTTTTTTTTTTAATTAAAAGTATTTTTTTTTTCTTTCTTCTTTCTTTCTAAATAAATAAATCTAGACCCAAACTAAGCAGAGTTTGTGCTATGAGTACTAGACAACTGATAAACATACTTATTTAATTCTAAATACATACATATTATACAGAACAAATGGTCGTGCTCATTACACACATTTGTCCTGGGTGGGAATGGAACCCACGACCTCCGGCATAGCAGTCAGAGCGACTAACCACTACACCGTCAGGCCAGGCCAGTATGAATTAGCGAATTGTTGATTTAGACTATTCGTATAGTTAAAAGCTGCGGTCCATATTTTGAAAGAATATTTTTTAAAATTTTTTGTGTGTTGTCCATGATTCACGGAAAAATGAACAGCAAAATGGTTTTATTTTTATGTATTTTTTTGTTTGTAGGGGTTTGGTTATTTTAAAAGCGAAAACATAGTGTTTTATTCTCACCGATTAAATTTTTCCAGCTAAAAAATATGGAAAACAGAAATGGCTTTGTATACCTGGAAAAAGTCAAAAAATGTTCATAGGAAATCTTTTTTCAGATATCTTTTTAAATATAGTGCATACAGCACTAGTAGGCGATAGTCTTTTTTAATAGTTACTACTAATAAATATAAAGGCGAAAGTTTGTATGTACATAATACATAATAATATGTCTGTGAACATATTATGATTGTTATTTATTTTATTAAATCTGATCATAAAACTGTACAAAGGCGGACTTAATGCCTTATATGCATAATCTGCCAGTCTGCAGTGTGTGTTTCTGAACTGTAGTGGTCTAGTGGTAACTGCGCCGACTTACAAGTTGTAGGTCGCGGCGTCAAACCCAGCCAGGCACATTAAAAAAGGCCAAAAAATAGGCAGGCACATTACTTTGTGTAATTTATTTCATCACCACCGCTCTCAAAACGGTGAAGAGAAACGTGACGAAACCGGCATGTCCTATAACGAAAATATAGTACAATTTTTTTTTTTGGCAAATTATTAGTCTTACGAAAAAATCATATATATGTTGATAATATTGTTTGTACATGAATCTAGCCGTTACCGAGGAGTAGGCTTCAGAAAGTCACTGTTTTATAGCACTGCTCGTGAGTTAAGGCCAGATCGCTTAGGAAAGGAATTCCCTGCCGGAGTCTGTATTTCCTGATAGTTACAACCTAGGGGTCTTTAAGTCAAGAGTGTATAGGTTACTTCGAGGTAAGCGTGCTCCATCGTCGGCCACATCATCGCTTACCATCAGGTGAGAAACTAGTCAAACGTGAGCCTATACATAATAACGAAAACTGGGCAAGTGCGAGTCGGACTCGCGCACTGAGGGTTCCGTACAAATTACAATTCCCAAATGGGGTCTCGAAGATTATTCCGAATTGTAAATAATATTTTTTTGTGACGTAGGTTACAATGAACTTACTGTTTTCAGATTTATTACTATTCTGTGCTATAAGACCTTGGTTCAAGACAAATTTCAAGATTCTGAGTCGATGAGAAGTACCCTGTGAATTGTAATTCCTTTGATAGTATCGAAATATACGTTTTTTGCGACATAAACGGTCGTATCTTTTTTATTCGTGAACTTAGAAGTTTGATTATTTCACAGCTTTATGGGACTGCCGACCTGAGTATATGGTTTTAATTTCAACTCGATACCTCCACGCGTTCCCGAGATAAAACAGACAGTACGTATTTTAATGTAATTTTGTGTATTTCAATGTAATTTTGTGTATTTTTTTGTTATTTTGTGTATTCTAATGTAATTTAATTTATTTTGACATAATTTATTCTAAATTTTATGTGGCGTCACTCGTGTGCCCGCCGATTTGTCGCTCAAGCGCCGCGCCGGAGCCGCACCGCACCGTGTGGCCTGGCCCTAAGGGTTCCGGTTTTATGAATTCCGAAAACCGAAACCGATTCGTGCGGCAGATTTTATTTTAGAAGCGAGTTCTTTCATTGATATTTATGTAGTCGTATAAAAAAAACCTGTCTAATTTCATATATTCTGGTAGGTATTTCATTTAGTAAAGTAACCACTGCTATTGACGGTCACTATCAGCTGACCGTACTTTACTCAAATATAATAAAATAGTGTACGTAGTTGTTTCAGATATCTGATCGAATATTTACGTGTTTTATTTACAGCCCCCAACCGCCGCCGTGGGAGGGGTTCCGTTCGTCGAGGGCGATTCTAAGAGCAATAAGTAGCTCGTCGTCCAGTAAGAACAATAAAATGGATGGAGTCCACTAGGACCGATACTTGCTAGGGTTACGGGATTGATCAAAATAGTTATTATGGCCTCGGAACGCTCCTTGCGTTCGCAATTGTTGGAACATAGGTGTTTTTAAGGCGTATAGTTCCTTGAACCATCTGGCCGAAATTATGTGAACGCAACTCTCGCACTCGCCTAGGCGGCAGTACGCAAATCTGTGCATTTATTTGCGGCCAGCAGCGCCCGGAAAGCGCTTTAAATCCATTTTTCCCTGCGAGATATTGATTGATTTACATATGCAATGTTCACTTTGAAGAATATTTAACCACCAATTTTTATGTGTAAAAATGTTTCTAAAGGTCCAAGCCGTTTCGAAGGAGTAGGGAAAAGTTGCGAAAAGTTGCGAAATTACTAAATATTTTTTTTTGACAAAAGTATTAATTGCACGAAAAAATCAAATGTTGATATTATTGTTCATGAATCTATAATAAACATATATTTTTTTCAAACCAATTGACCTAGCCGTTACGGAGGAGTAGGCCTCAGAAAATCACTGTTTTATGGCACTTTTCGGGCGCTTGGCCCTTAAGTACCTATTCTATAAACGGGCGTGGTGTTCCGTCGCTTCCGCGGACAAATACCACAGGACAGCACACAAAGACAGAATAGTGCGAAGTGAAGTGTCACTAACTTAGTTTTAAATCTTGTTAACTAACAAAATGCTATATTATAAGTAATTATGTATGTTAGTCTATAAGGTATTTATGACATGGGTACATGTTGCCTGAAATAAATTGATTATTATTCCATTCATTTATTATAATATACATACTCATCATATTTTTAAATATTTCTTCAAAAAAATAACATTAAAAAAAATATATAAAAAATAGTAGCCCACCGGCATCGGGAACAGGGTCCAAGCTGCCGGCGGTCAGAGCTCCTGAGAGAGGAACCTCCGGACAATACGCGCCGTGTTTAGGAGTACTGCCTTCTGGATTATTATTATTTCCTTTATTTAACATTAATACATATTATATTATATTTTTAAATATTCCTTAAAAAAAAAATAATTTAAAAAAAACATTTAAAAATATAAAAAATAGTAGCCCACCGGCATCGGGAACAAGGTCCAAGTTGCCGGTAGTCAGGGCTCCTGAGAGAGGAACCTCCGGACAATACGCGCCGTGTCTAGGAGTACTGCTTTCTGGATCAAGCCCTTGATCCAACTGCCTAACGAGAGCCTCCGCAGATGTTGGTCGAGGCTCTTGGCTATTAAGCCATTGGCCGTCACGACTATCGGCACAATGATTGCTCTATCCACTTTCCACATGTCGACAACCTCGCGAGCCAAGTCAAGATATTTAGTTTGTTTATCTTTCTCAGCTTTCACGAGGTTCTCGTCATGAGGGACCGCTATATCAACAATCATTGTGCGACGCTCTAGTCGATCTATCACCACTATGTCAGGCTTATTGGCAACAATAGTCCTGTCAGTGATGATAGATCGGTCCCAATACAATGTGACGCTGCCATTCTCGAGAACTGGGTCGGGCACATACCTATAGTACGGTACTTCTGATTCAACAAGGTTGTATTTAAGAGCAAGTTGCTGATGGATAATCCTGGCTACAAGGTTGTGTCTGTGCAAATAGTCTCCATTAGCTAAATGAGAACACCCAGAAATAATGTGTCGGATTGATTCTCCAGGCCGGTGGCATGCCCGACAGATGTCAACCGTGCCGTCCTTCACAATATATTTCCGGTAGTTGTTCGTCATCATAACTTCGTCCATAATTGCAAAGACAAAACCTTCGGTTTCTCCAAAGAGATTACCAAAGCGTAGCCAGGAGACGGACGCTAAAAGATCTACATCGGGCCCATGTAAGGTCCGGTAAAAGCGCCCGTGAAGCTCCTTGCCCTTCCATACTTCCTTGCGTTCATTAGTATCCATTACTATAGGTTTGCGCCAGTTCTCGCTGGCCAAGGAGAGCGGGGTGAGGCCTTTGTCCACCGCCACTACATCTCGGTGCATCCCCACGTCGGTTTCCAGGAAGTATTCCCTGAGACTGCATACCTCACGGTTGTGCAGGGTCTTGGCATTTAAGAAGCCACGACCCCCACACTTCCGCGGAATATACAGCCTCATCACCGATGATCGTGGGTGATGCATCCGATTTGCGGTAAGCAGAGTGCGGACTCTCCTATCCAGGGCGTCGAGTTCCGTCTGAGTCCATTTGAGTATGCCGAAAGAGTACATCAAAACCGGCATGACCCAACCGTTGAAGGCGCGCACCTTGTTCCCGCCCGATAAAAGACTTTTCAGTACTTTATTCAGGCGGCAAAAGAAGCGCTCCCTCAACGATTGTTTCACGTCAGCAGCATTGATGCCCAACGCTTCCGACATACCCAAATACTTGTAAGTTTCGGTTGAGCTGAGGGATCTGAGGTGTATGGAATCCGAGAGTTGGGTTCCCACAGATTCCATAATCTCCCCTCGCTTTACATGCATGACTGCACATTTGTCCAAACCAAATTCCATCCTGATGGCACTACTGAAGGTTTCAGTTACCTTCAGTAGCTCCATCAGTTGCAAGTTGTTGGAAGCAAATAGTTTCAGATCATCCATGTAAAGAAGGTGAGATATGACCTGACCCTCTCTTCTCAACCGGTAGCCTAAACCCGAACCCTCCAGCAGTGTGCTGAGAGGGTTCAAAGCTAGGCAAAACCACAGTGGACTCAGACTGTCACCCTGGAATATGCCACGCTCGATCCTTAACGGTTCGCTGTTCTCCGAAACCCGTCGACACCCTGGATAGTGAAGGACCGTCCTCCACTGTCCCATACATGACATCAGAAAGGTGCGCAGAGTTACATCAATTTTATATAGCTCCAGCACCCTCATGAGCCATGTATGCGGCACTGAATCATAGGCCTTCTTGTAATCTATCCAACATGTCGACAGATCTCTTCGAGAACGACGAACCTGTTGGCTAATGGCAACATCAATGAGGAGCAGCTCCTTAGTACCACGGGACCCGTTCCTACATCCATTCTGAGAAGCAGACATGATGGAATTTGTCTCAATATGACTATTAATTTTAGCTCTCAGGATGGATGTAAGAACTTTATAGACCGTCGGCAAACATGTAATCGGTCTATAATTTTTGGGTTCCGCAGTACTACCCGATTTATGGAGCAGGTGGGTTAATCCTGTCGTCAGGAACTGGGGCAGCGACCCTAACTCTAAGGCAGATTGGAATTGGGACGCCAAGCGAGCGTGCGAACTTTTAAACCATTTAAGCCAAAAGTTGTGCAGCCCGTCCGGCCCTGGAGATTTCCAATTTGGTAACGGACGGACTGCACGAGCTACATCTTGGGGGCTGATGGTAATTGCCCCCATTTCTGGTATAAGTTCGCACTCTCGCTCGACCCCCCGAGTCCAATCACCCTCAGTGTGACTGACAGGCACCGACCAAATGCTGCGCCAAAATGAATACATGGCATCATCATCTGGTAGGCGCGTATCAATCACACTTTGGTCCGGTCGCTCCCATGCCCTGTAAACCCACCTTTCGTTGCTTTGGAACGCGCGATTCTGGGTGTACCGCTCCACTCGCCGCTTGTACCTTCGTATACGGTTTGCCCATGCATAGACTTTCTGCCTCAGGAAGTCGATACGCTCTGTGATACGGGGTAGATAATCTCGAGGACTAACATCTGTCCCCGAGAACGCCCGCCTCACAAAGCGCATCACTCTAGGGCGAGTGTTGCCCTCCCTGAAGCAGATAAGTTTGCCGATGAGCGCTCTAGCCTCACCGATACGACGCTCGATCCTGCACTGCCAAGCTGGTTTAGCTGGTCGTGTAGCTCTGTCACTATTTGGAATTTTGACGTGAGCTACACGACACGCCGCTGCAGCCGCACAGTATAAGATCGAGTGAGTATCGGTAAGGTCTTCGCTGCTATCAAAACAATTTGATAGCTGCGAATCTAGAGCACACACCAACGCCCTATTTTTTCTATGCATAGGCAAACGAGGTAGACGAGGTCTAAGCTCTGGTGGTATAGAGCGATATTCCCGGAATGCATCCTCCAAAGCGCTCCTCAAACGTGCATTGCACTGGGTACTCACGGATATAGCCCCGTCATCATCATCCTCACCAACGTGGTCGGGTCGCGGTGAAACACTAGGTTGCAGTTGCACCGCGGCCGGTGGTGAAACAGGTGAGACACGGCCATTCCGTGATTCTAGGCGCAGTCTATCAAGTACGGCGTCATCCAACATACGGTTACGCTGGATGACCCGCACCTGATCTGATAATCTTTGAGCCGAAACGTTGACAGCTGGTTCAAGCACCTGAAACAGAGAGAGCATCCGACCACGGTACGCAGTCAGGTTAGTTCCCCCCTCTGTAGCCCCAAAGTATGAGCGCATGACATTTTCATTAATGGATTGTGTCCATCGCATGCGCTGCACACTTCCACCGGCAGCGGGGACCCCGCCAGAGGCCGGAGGGCCTCGAGGTCCCAAGCAGGCCGGAGGTCGGCCTCTTCCCCGCCGACGCGCAGGTGGTGGTGTCGTCGGCGGCGAGAAGTATTCGTCGCTCGAGCTCGACGCAACTGCAGCTACCGGAATCACTGGACTCACGGCTGGCGCTGGTCCCGGCGGCTGCGAGGCGGAGCTGAACGACGAATCCGAAGATGTTGGGTGTGTTTGTTGTTGTCGTGCCCGGCTTCTCGTCAACATTTCATTATAATTTCATCGCCACGTCGTCTTGTATGAAACTTTGTTCGATGGTAGGTATATTTACTTTAGTTGGTAGGTATACGGTGATGTGATGTGGTTTTTTATTTTTTTTCGGACTGTTTTTCGGTGGTTTGGCATTTTATTTGATATATTATTCAATTAAATTAATGGGAAAAATTCGGCGAGAAAAAATTTTCTGTCATTCACTTTGACAGCCGGGCCACAGATATATATTATTATTATTATTATAAATATACGAAAGAAAAAAATATGCACTATATAGGCCCAATCCGGGTTGGTTGTCAATATGACATAAAATATATTTTAGAATTTGTTGTTCTAAGACATACCACCATGTATCATCACTAAATTGAAATTCTCGAGACATTTTTTGATATTACGAAATAAATAATAATAATGATTTATTCATTTATTTATTGAGTACTGCCACATTACAATAGGCTGCCCGCCCACGTCCGATAATCGGTGACCGATTTTTTGTAGGAGAAAAATAGAACACACTGAAAGCAATAGAGCAACGCACACGTCCTACAAAAAGTCGGTCAGAAAACAGAACAATGTTACTAATATACAAAATAGGTCCGATTATCTGTCCTACAAAAAAACTGACGTGGGCGGGCAGCGTTAACATTAAAAAAGAATCAATTCCATTATGGTGGTCTGATGTATGTAACAATAACGGTAATGATAATGAAAGGTAGGTAAATAAATAATAATAATAATAGGTAAATAAACAATAATAAATCGTTTATTTGCGTAAATAAGGTTAAAAGAAGGTACGAAGACATTTTTAGCCTTTTGACAATCAGTGACAATTCAATTACTTATCAAATTCCATCTTTCATAACGAATGTAGAAAAATATGATGAAGTAAATGAAATAAAGAATTCGCTAGATTTTAACAGGGTGTATCCAGTTATTCAGGCTTCTAAACCAAAATGAAGACTTTTAAATAAGGTATTCTTTGTTTTATACAAGTGAGAAAAGTTTGTCATTGAGATTGACGCGGATTTCGCCCGAGCCGCAGGCGAGGGTGATATATAGTCAAGTGCTGCAGTGACAAATTTCCACGAGTTTCAAATAACTTTTTTCAATACACTTACGCAGAAATAAATAAATAGGGGTAGATCAGCGACTAGTGGACTCAGGAGTCCAACATACTGTATTTAGAATGACGTCACTTAGCTAGATATGTATCGGCAAGTAAACTGGATTTATCTTTAAAACTTCAAACAAACATATAAGTATTGCAAATCACCCTTGCCTGCGGCTCGGGCGAATTCTACCTCGGTCGCACTGACAAAATTTCTACTCTTGTATCAAAATTTACTATCTTACATTATCTTCTGTTTCAATTAGGATCATTTTTCTTTTCCAGAATACCTAGCCACTACAAAAGTTCTCTAGAGAAAAGTAATAATGACAATAAACAGTTAATTAAGACGAACACTGTAAACTGTCTACTTTCGATGGAACAAAATACTATCACGATACAATGTAATTGCAAGATTTATGTTACGATTCTTTCGTACTGTGAGTAATTGTTAATAAATGACATCAGTGGTAAATAAACCAGTATAAAGCTAAACTTATGGACCCACCACACGCACAAGCTTCACCACAGTTTTAAAATAAAAAAATAAATAAAATAAAATAAAATCTTTTTATTTCAGACACTTAGTCCATATTAGGCATTAAATTATCCATTACATTTCCACTATTAATTTATTATTTTAGTATAGGTTTCTTTTATTAATTTAGTATAGGTAAGTATATCAATTCATTTTTAAGTATTAGTTATGTCATCATTACATTACATTGATTAATCATATTATGTTATGCATGAATTTATATTTTCAGTTATAACATATTTATTATTAATAATTCAATTTAACTTCATTATGTCATCATTACATTGTATAATCACTATGTATTTATATTATTATTGTCATTATATTATATTATCAGTTCATTTTAGTTAGTTTTGCTTGAGCAGGCCGGTTTGTGCGCTGCGGCAGGTTACGTATACAGAAGACTGTGGAGTATAATCAGCCACTCTGCCTAGCGTTTGTGGACTACAAGAAATTTGATTCGATCGAGACCTGCCTCCCTAACCAAGTTACAACCGTTTCTCTTCGATTCTCTTGTGTCGAACGCCTCGAGTTGACCACGCCTTCGATTCTTTTGTTCTGACGTCATTTCAATACTCAGTCACGACTCACGTGGTCAGAACAAAGGAATTGCGTTCGACGCAAGAGAATCGAAATGAAACGGTTGTAACTTGGCTAGGGGGCTTTTTTTATGGTGGAGAAAATCATCCAATGACAAATCCCGCTCTTTGGTGGTGCGGGAGATAGTGTCAGACTCTTACTGACTAAAAAAACCACCCCGTTCCTTCAAGCCTTCATTCATACCGGGCCTCGAGTTCCCTTTCGGATAACCCTGGCCCCAGTAGGCTTCGACCCGGCTGGGCCCCTGCTGTTGCTGACAACTCCTTGAGGCGCGCGGGAACAGTGCGCGCCGTCGACGACTTGGGCTTGGTTTGGACAGTTACCGGACGGTCGGACAGCGAGGTAGGTCAGCGCTCAAGATTCGTGCCGGTACCTATATTACATTCTACCTCTACATATCCTTAATACACTTAAATATTCCGGGAACAATTATTATTTATATTCACCACTCGACCGATTTGAGTACAAACGCATTACGCTGTCCCCTTTCAAACCTTAGAGAGTATCCACTGATACTCGACCCGTGGCAACATTCGGAACTAAACCAAAGTGTGCTGATTTTGACGTAACCATTGACTTTTCCCTTGACAAGCAGCGCCATCATGAAATGTCAAGATTTCTTGGTTTAGGGTGGACTTTCCATAGATAAAACCTTTTAAGCTTTTAGGCGCTTTTCCTATTGTATGTTAATCTATATATATTAATAAAATAGAGGTGTCCGTTTGTAACAAAATATATTTTTTAAATTAAATGCATATGATGGTGGTGTGACGATCTGATCAGGTTCACGGGGCAAACTTGTCCAGAGATAGCCTTAGATAGACAGGTTTGGAAGGACAAAGGAGAGGTCTTTGCCCAGCAGTGGGACTATTAAAAAAAATGCATATGAAAATATATTCGATACATGTTCGTCTACTTTTTCCAGCTCATCTCCGAAACGGCTGTACCTATTATGACAGGACATTCACTGGCAGATAGCTAGTGTTATAAGGAGTAACTTAGGCTACCTTTATTTTAGAAAAAAATAATTAGGGTTCCGCGCAAATAAAAATCCTTTTTTAATTTATGACTAAATTACATTGTGACGTTTTACAAATATCATGCGGACGAAGTCGCGGGCACCGGTTGGTATATTCATAATCATCATCATCATCATTTCAGCTGATAGACGTCCGCTGTTGGACATAGGCCTCCCCCAAGCGTCGCCACAACGAATGATCATGTGCGTCCCGCATCCATCGGATTCCCGTTACCTTCACCAGGAGGAGGTTAGTATATTATCTACACTAATATTATAAAGAGGTAAAGTTTTTTTTTTGTTTGTTAGTAGGAGGTAATCTCCTAAAGTACTGGTACGATTTCTATTTTTTTTCACCGATAGAAAGCTGTTTATTTCTGAGTGAAATAGTCTATATTTTCTGTATGCGGGCAAAGCCGCTAGCAAAAGCTAGTATCATATATTTGTGCCGGCTTGGTCTACCTAAGAGTGCAGTACTTATGTATATGAATTTTGGGGGTAAAGGATTTAATAGAGGTTTTCCTTTTTTATTGGAACTGATGGATCTTACGCTTGAACTGTCTGTGATATTATTTTACGGTTGAATTGACTGGACTGTTGGTCTAGTGGTTAGTGGCCCTGACTGCTATGTCGGCGGTCGTGGGTTCGATTCCCACCCAGAACAAATGTTTGTGTAATGATCACGATCATTTGTTCTGTGTCTGTGGGTGTAATTTATCTATGATATGTATGTATTTCAAAATATATAAGTGTGTTTATCAGTTGTCGAGTACTCATAGCACACGCTTTGCTCAGTTTGGGACTAGACGGTGTTGTGTGATAGTTGTGGAGTTTTAATTACCTTAAAAATCAATTCCACTTTTCGTTGTAATTTTATAACTCAAGAACGGGCTCACCTATCCAAATGTTTAGGCTTTGTTTGGACTATTTAGTAGATGGTTTATGTGATGTTTGGTAGGGTACAGTAGGGTATAGTAGGGTAGAGTAGGGTAGAGTAGGACAGGGTAGGGTAGAGTAGGGTAGACTAGGGTAGAGTAGTGTACAGTAGGGTAGAGTCGGATAGGGTAGGATAGGGTAGGGTAGAGTAGGGTAGAGTATGGTAGAGTAGGGTAGAGTAGGGTAGAGTAGGATAGGGTAGGGTAGGGTAGGGTAGGGTAAAGTAGGGTGGAGTAGGGCAGCGCGTGAGCGAAGCCGCGCGGGCAAAAGCTAGTTACCTACTATATATTAATTTTCCAAAATTCACCCCCTGAGGGTATGAAACGGGGTTCTTAAGTTAGTTTAGTGAAACATACTTTCACGCGAGCCAAAAAGCTGGCTAAAGCTAAGGTATATACATCTATATCATCACCGCTCTTCAAAAGTGCGAAATTCACCAGAAACTTACTTATTCCCATTTCGTTTTTGTTGAAAACCATATCATACTCAGCAAAGCTCAAAGAAAACCGCGTCAAAACCTCCCTTACATCAAGAGATCCGTTATAACCAAAAGTACTGCTTACCCTTCTAATTATGAAGCGCAAATTAACACTAAGAACCGAGTATCAAAAGTACAAAGTTGTATGATTAAAATTCTACGTTTAAAAGAGAATATTCAAGTGAACGGGATATGAAACCTCGGGCACAAAATAGATAGGTACAGAAGTCAATCTACATACAAAGCGCGCTCGAGCAACGCACACATAGACATCGCTCACGGACACGATATCTCGGTCGCGACTCGGCCTGCTCGTCGAACAGTTTCGGCTCAAACGCTCATTAGTGTGCGTCCACCGAGCGTAGGTATAAAAAGTGAAGTACATACATGAGATTGTCTTCTGTACCTATCTATTTTGTGCCTCGGGGCTCAAGGGCCTCAAAAATTTGTGAGCCCCCCGACCTCGGAATTTGTGGAATGCCGACATTTCTCGGAGATTCATTCGGATTAATATGGCGTCTAAATATTATAAGGGACATTTTTGGAATATGATTCGTCTTCAATAGAGTGGAATGGGCCTTTTGACGGCTTTTGATAGGAAGTGAATGATAAACCACGCATTCTTTATTTGATTTAGTCAGAAGCTGTTCCTGATCCCTCGCCTTTTTTCTTTTGTACGTGCCTACACTTTCGACAGCCTTTGACGTCTATTAGGTACGCTAGTTTCTAACTTATTTTTATTTTATTTTATTTAAACTATAATTCTGTAGATAAAATTGGCGTCTACATAGTATGTACTATACAACATTATTTTTAGTTTACACGAAACCTGAATAAATAACGAATCTAATAAAATAAAGAATCAGTAACAAAATGGATTCCAATAGTTTTTACACCATGTTATATTTTTTTCCAAAAATATTTAAAAAGGTCACAAGTTGGACACCACCGTCATAGATCATGACAGGTCATTAGAATTCAGCAAACAGCCGGGTACAAGTGCATAACAATCTCTCAGTCGCCTGGATGGCCCGATGACTATGTATTTTTGCTGACATAATAAGCTAATAACTTTGTGATTTTTCATGATACAGTTATGTAATTTTGTACATAGATTTTTTACATTAAAAGACACGTGTTTTTCAGGTTTCGCGTATACTAAAACTTATGTTTTATAACTGCGCATTAGAGACAGTATACTGTTTTTAATTAGGCAGTTACAAATCTTGGTTTAGGATGACCTTTCTGTATTCGTTGGAATAATAATTAATTTTATAGACTTAGAGGAATGGACTGAGCTTACCTTATTCGGTTGAAAGAAAAGTCAGTAGTCAGTAAATAAATAAATAAATAAAAAATAAAAAATATTTATTGTCTCATTCACTTTACAATCTTAGATCAAGCCCTGAACCCCACACTAGGATTCCCTGTGTTGTGGAGTCCAGTCTCTTTCAATCCATATTAGGAAGGTACAGTACAAGAATAGTTTTAGGTAACTAACCTATACATCGCTTACCATCAGGTGAGATAGTGGTCAAACGCAAGCCTATCATTAATAAAAAAAAAAAAAAAAAAAAAAAAAAAAAAAAAACATATAAACAGAAGTTTGGGTAGAGTGTAGTGAATGTAGTGTAGGAAGTGTAGTGCGGTAGGTGTAGTGAGTGAAGTGATGAAGGTGTGGGTGTGTGAGTGCATGTGAGAAGGGTAAGAGTGGATGCAAGGGTAAGTGTGATAATAACTCGTATACCTATGCGTTTATTGATTATTTCTTTATTATTATTATTATTATTTTATGACATTATTTTTAAGATGTCCTCTGTTTTATCGTAATCCAAATTAAGTAGCCAAAGGGAGATCACTTTAGAGCAAGTTTTTTTTCTTAATTTTAAAATTTTGTGAATTTTATTTAATTTAGTGTATAAGTATGGTCCCATAAAGGCAAACGATTTCTTTCCAAAAGATTTATAAAAGTGTGGTTTATCCCAGTTCACAAGACGACTGGAGCGTTTTTGAGATCTGCAGCTGTTTAGTGATGTTTTGTGAAATCGCAGCGTAGTCAAAAGAATGTATAACTGCCTAACTCTCCGAACCTTTGCGTGTGCGTAAAGAAGATTAGTGCGGTACCTGAACGGTCTTCTGTAAGCAGCTTTGAGCAGAGCACGCTGTGCACGCTCGATTTTCATCAAATGAATTTTAGCTGCAGAACCCCATGAGACTATACAATAACTAAGGATTGATTGGCAGAGTGAGAAATAAACCATTTTTACAATAGCTACGTCAGCAATCTTACCCAAGCGGTATGGTCGGAATAGTACGAGAGTTCAGTACATAGTTGTTTTTTCTTAAAATCCATTTCTAATATTGCGATGTAAAATTAGTATAGTTTCGCTATACATATAATTGGACAATATATAGAACCATTGAAACAGGCGCAATCGTAGTTAATTGGAGCTGACAATTTGATTGTAGTGTTGACTACCTCTCCCTGCCGAGAAGGTTAACTTGATACATTTGCTGCCACCAAATACTGCACACCAAACATGAGACCAATTGACTGTACTACGTCACAGACTTGTGAAGCCGAGTGGATTCAGTTTATATGTAGAGAATGTGAAAACAGAAAGGAAGTGGCCGCTCATATTTTGCTGGTGCCTTTCGACAGAATTATGGATTCTGTGATGGTACCTATAGACCACGTAGATAATGTGAAAGCGACAAGTGGGGGCTGCTTATTTGTAGGTACTTTTCGATAGGGACGTGAATTCTGTGAAGGTTACTTCTAGGCAAACGTGCTCTATCGTCGGCCACATCATTGTTTACTACCAGGTGAGATAGTGGTCAAACGCGAGCCTATCAATAATAAAATTTAAAAAAGGTACTGCTCGTACTGCTCAGTCCATTCTCTAGATCTAAAGCTCCGTTAGCTGATGACATTAATTAAGGCACTCTCGTATAACCCCAAGGCACTAGGTCACCGGTCAACGGTCATACGTAATCGGTCAGGGATTAATTAAACTGTACGTTTGTCATTCCGTATCAAATTATGACAAATTCCAAAATGGCCTGCACGATTCGCGTAGTAAGTATAATACTCGTAGTAGGCTTAATCAGCTACCACCACGGCAACTGTGTAAAATCAAAGTAGAACCAAACTAAACTGTTCAAACCCATACAGACGCTTTATTTAGTGTATGTTATCACCACTGAAAGTTGGTTGAGTCCAATCTACAGTGTCTTGAGCACAGGCGAAGGGTAGCCAGCCTTAAAAACGAATTTACTATATAAATAGTTATTGAATAACGCCGTAGACGCAGTGAAGCGTCTCAATTGTTTTTACAAGCTTTTATTTAGTTTCACCTGTCCCGATGTTTGTCTGTCATCAAATCTTATAAATTAAATTTGACCCATTTCCCGGTTACAGATTGAGCTGAAATTTTGTATACATGTGTAAATCAGATGACAATGCAAAATTATTGTGACAAGGAGCTGATCTGATGATGGAACCGGAAGGTGGCTATAGGAACTTGGTAGTTATACGACACAACCCCATCGAGTCTGACCTTGTATAATCATACGAGCTCTTGACGAGTATTAATTATATAGGTATACCGAGCTATAAAAGCTTGCTATGAAAAAAATATTTTCATCAAAAGCTTGTTTAATTGTTCGTTTTCCCCTTGGAACTTTTTGGTCGCGCGAAGCTCGTTTTGTTTTCCCTGAAGCATCTCATTGAACAATGCAATAAGCATCATCATTATCAGGCATAATAGGCATCAGTTTGCGAATAATTACCTAACACAGCCACTGAAACTCACTCGGAAAAATCCGACCAAAAATTCCCAGGAAAATTTTATTTTACAAAACCACACACCAAAATACAGGCACACACACACACAAACACATACAAGCAAGTCATAAATCCATGAGCCAAACTCAAAACAATTGAAGACAACAATACTGAGTCGTTAAAGCCATCGGTCTGCAATTAAGGGCCGGAGCACATCAGCGACAGGCCCGCCAAATTACCTGAAACAAAAATAAATATCTGTTAGTAAATCATACTTCTGTTCTATTTGGTGTTAATGTACACTACGCCTTAATTGGCGGGACTTAGATTGATGTGGTGAGAGGGTTGCTGGATAGGCTTTTGGGGCGACAGTTCGAGTCTTACTGTGGTGCTTGTAACAACGGTTCAGCTTTCATGAAAGTATGCCTATGTCACTATTGAGTGAAAAATTCTTTCACCAAATAAAAAAATGAAAATACTTTTTTTTTTAATTTTTAAAATCGGTCGGGTTTATTGGAGGTAATCTCTGAAAATAATGGTCCGATTGGTTAAATTCTACACCGGCAGAAAGCTGCTGTATACCTGAGTGACATAGGCTATATTTTAAAAATATGTACGCGGGTGAAGCCGCGGGTAAAAGCTAGTACTTTATTTAAAAAAATACTCGATCATTTTCGTAAGAAGTTGGCAATTTGGCCCATTTGTTGGAGTGCCTATATTTGTGTATTTAGTATATTCATTACTGTATATATATTGCAGTAATGAACTTACATGTGTATTGGTAGGAAAGGAGAGATAGGCCAAAGAAAAGGTAAATGGATTGTGTGAGGAATGATATGAAACCAAAAGGGATTTAGTGATAGCGTAAAAAAAAACGTATTGCTTGGACCCAAATAGCACAGGAGAAGAGTTGGAAAATTATAATACAATGTACCTTAATGTAATGCTGACTTAAAAATCTTCCATGTAGGTATAAGCCACAATAAATATAAGTATATACATATGTAGGTCTATGAACTGTTGGTAATCGACCGGCAATTGAGCGATTCGAAATAGATGATCGTCATTTGTTAGTTTCAGTACCAAAGCTATTATTTATTGAAACTTTTTCTTTACAAGCAGCTACCAGCGGCTTCGCTCGCGTGGAAGTAAAAAAATAATCCAAAGGAACATAATCCCGGGATACAAAGCATTACATGTGTGGACGGTGAAGGTAAACATCGAGACGAAACCGGCATGTCCTAGGACCGAAAATTCGAAAACATGTGACATCCACCAACACGTACTGGGCCCCCCGTGGTGAATTACGGCCCATTCCCTCTCCTAGAGAGAAGGCCTGAGTCCCAGCAATGGGAACATTAAAAAGACTGATGATGATGATGAGTTGATCCAGGAGGAGCCGTTCGAGTGTAAAGAAGTGACAAAGATTACACATCCACAAGCTTTTGCATTAACAATAGTAGGGTGATTGAAAAAACTTTTACTAAGTAAGTAATTCAATTTTTAAAGTGTGTAGAACTTTTTACTTTTTGTACCTGAAAATTAAATAAGCTTCGAAAATGAAACACAGTAATTAATTTTTAGAAAAGTTATTTTAAATTACTAGGGGTATGCATAGAATTTTAATGATTTTTATTAATTAATTTCAGTAAAATTAACTGCGAGTTTGAAATTTTTTATGATTCGCTACAACTATTATAAAGCTACTCATATATTATTATAAAGAGGTAAAGTGTGATTTTTATGTTTTTTTTTTACCAGTTACATCAATATTATTAACACCACATTTTACAAAACCTATTTTTTTACTACCGGCCTCTCAGTCATCTTTACCGGGGTCTGTAAGACCGATGGAATGAATGGATATGCATGATGGAGGTGGATGGATGCTAAGGATTAAAAAAATTACTTTCTTACGACACAAAAAACCGAAAATAACAAATCGAAGACAAGTTGTTTTAAAATTTTATTCATTATTTACACACATTTTAAGACCAGTCTTCTATACTAATATAATAAAGAGATAAAGTTTGTTTTTTTGTTTGTAGGAGGTAATTCTCTGGAAGTACTGGTCCGATTGTTAAAATTTTTCCACCGACAGAAAGCTGCTTTATTCCTGAGTGACATAGGCTATATTTTAAGTACGCGGGTGAAGCCGTGGGCAATAGCTAGTCTATTATATTTATTTCGTGTTTGTCAATGTTTTACAGCATATCATGTAAACACGTTTATGCCAGAGACTAAGTTATTTCTATCATAAAACAAAGTACAACCATAAAAATGTAAAATATCTTTACGACTTTGCTTTTAATAAGTGAAAACAATCTCTATGTTAGTGACCGCTTAAGTTTTAAGTTCATGTTAAAGTCCCTGTTCAATACTTGACTCTGGCAATATTAACATAAGACCTTAGGCTGCGGACACACTGTTTTTTGAGGCGAGTAAAGTAAGAACTACATTTGACCGACACACTGACACGCCTGATTTGTACGTAGAACGACATAGCGTGGCGTGGATCAAGTGTAGCTCTACAAGTCTAGTTTTTTTTTAAATATATGGAGACCGACGCGCCCAGATCGCTGTGTGCAGCACACGTGTGCGTAGTGTAGTCCTACCTTTATCCTTACTTATTATAAAAGACATCAGACATAAAGAGTGGAATTCCTTGCCAGGGTCTGTGTTTCCTAATAGCTAAAACCTAGGGGTCTTTAAGAAAGAGTGAAAAGGTAACTTCTAGGTAAACGTGCTCCATCGACGACCACATCAACGCTTACCATAGTGGTCAAGAGCCTATCCAAAGTAAAATAAGTCTGTTTGTTAGCAATAAACTCAAAACCGTATTAAAATCGGTGCAATACCGATTTTAATACGGTTTTCATCATTAAACGGAGTGATTCATGAGGAGGTTTTAAGTGTAAAATAAATGTTTATTTTCATAGAAAAGCCGAGAATTTCAAAGATTTCTAACAACCGTTTTAATTATCTCATGACTTATCCTGCTCTAGGATAGAGTGAAATGACGTGTCAAACTTTTACTGACTAAACCACACCTATGTTCCTCCTTTGCCTTGCGTTCTAGAACCCCGGGGTTCCTTGCGGACTATCCATGTGGTAAACTGGTTGTGTTAGTAACTCTCCCAGTGCAACTGCAGCCTATGTCTCACTGCAAGTTCCTGCAAGTTAATCGATTTAACTAGTTAGGAATCACTATATTATTTTACTGATAAAACAGCTTTGGAGCTTCGACTTCCGATCGTTCTCTGTTTGTTGACTAAGAAATTGAGGATCGTATTATTTCACTAGGATGTATTTAGTGAAAACTTGGAGACCGGTGTGATGACACACCAATATTAGAAGGGCGAAAGTTTGTGTGTCTATGTGTGTTACTTCTTCAAGCTCGAACGGCTGAACGGATGTCGATGAAACTTGGTACACGGGTAAACTATGTCCTGGAATAGCACAAAAGATATTTTTAATTCTGGGAATAAGTTTCGCAGCGTTGGAAGGCTTCCCACAACTTGGACCGATGACCCGGTGAGGGTCGCTGGGGTTGGGGGCGGGGGGGAGACGTGAGATGCACGAGACCGATCATTATGGTGACACTTGGGGAGGCCTATGTCCAACAGTGGACGTGTTTCGGCTGAAATGATGATGATGATGAAGTTTCCTTGGAATAATTTTCGACTGTCACGCGGACGATGCCGCTGCTTGCTAGAGACCAAGTTCAATTCAACATATCGCCGCCGCCGCCGGGATTCTGATCCCGATTTCCGGCCACCGTAGGCGCGGGCTTGCGGACAGTGAGCAATGGGTAGCTCGCTGTCCGGCCGTCCGGTAACTGTCCGGACCAAGCCCAAGTCGTCGACGGCGCGCACTGTTCCCACGCGCCTCAAGGAGTTGTCAGCAACAGCAGGGACCCAGCCGGGTCGAAGCCTACTGGGGCCAGGGTTATCCGAAAGGGCGCTCGAGCCCCGGTATGAAGGCTAGAAGGAACGGGGTGGGTCTTTTAGTCAGTAAGAGTCTGACACTATCTCCCGCTCCGCCCAAGAGCGGGGGATGTCAATGCATGATTTTTTTCCACCATAAAAAAAAAAAAGTTCAATTCAACAGCGTGTTGTGTTCCGCGCGTCTCAAAGATATGTCAGCAAAATGGATGGGGCACACTCGGTCTGATGCCTGCTATGGCTGCGGGATTGTTCGAAATGGCCACGACTTTGGTCGGCGCGGCGAGCGGTGCGACGAGCGGGGCAGCATCAGTAGGCGTTTTCATACTTTTGTTCTTACCGCTCACCGCCCCGCGCTTAGCTACCGCTCACCGCCCCGCGCTTAGCTACCGCTCACCGCCCCGCGCTTAGCTACCGCTCACCGCCCCGCGCTTAGCTACCGCTCACCGCCCCGCGCTTAGCTACCGCTCACCGCCCCGCGCTTAGCTACCGCTCACCGCCCCGCGCTTAGCTACCGCTCACCGCCCCGCGCTTAGCTACCGCTCACCGCCCCGCGCTTAGCTACCGCTCACCGCCACGCGCTTAGCTACCGCTCACCGCCCCGCGCTTAGCTACCGCTCACCGCCCCGCGCTTAGCTACCGCTCACCGCCCCGCGCTTAGCTACCGCTCACCGCCCCGCGCTTAGCTACCGCTCACCGCCCCGCGCTTAGCTACCGCTCACCGCCCCGCGCTTAGCTACCGCTCACCGCCACGCGCTTAGCTACCGCTCACAGCGCTAAGGCCGTGAACGGGCCGATAGTCGCCTCGTTACTGTGACCGTTGAATGTTAAGAGCAACTGAGGGTACACAGCTGGGTTTTAGTCAGTAACAGCCTGACAGTACCTTTTGCTCCACCTAGACTGGAAGAAGTTATTTGTGTTTTCATCAAAACAAAAAAAAAAATACCTAAGCAATAGCCGTCTTCAAGCCTGTTTCGTAATAAATCTAAAATTGTTGGACAAAACAGGTATTGGAACCGCCCTTGTCACAAACTAAAGAACCACCTACGCAGCATTACTGCGAGAAACCCATATTATTATTCTAGAGAAGAATAGACAAAATATTTACAGAAGATTCACTCCGTATTGTACTATTTCAAAAAATCAAGTGCCCATATTGAAAAACTGGAAAAATTTAGAAACTGACTGAATGATATATATCAATTCACAGCCGAATTTAGTGAGACTAGGAGCATGAAATTTTGCACAAAATTTACTTTTACAACGTAGCCGATCACTAAGAGAGGATTTCCCAAAATTTACCCCCTACGGGGATGAAACGCGGGTCCAAAGTGTATCTATACTCTATACATACACCGCTAAATTTTAATCGTTTTAATCCCGTGGAGGGTCGATCCGGTACATGAAACACTATCGATTTGTAAAGATAAAATTAAAAAATAAAGTACCGCTTTTTCAAAACTCGTATTAATTCACGCATGTACGAAATTAGTATCTTTAAGAAAACGTCAGCTGAGCGAGTTCAATGACCTGTAGTTAATAATCGGCGTTGCGTACAAAGTACCTACAGGTCATTGAACTCGCTCAGCTGACTTGACAAAAATTGGAGTGTCTGCTTGTAATATTGAAATAACTACTTTTTACTACATGCATATGAATATAATACGGTACATATACCAAAATAACATTTTTTTATATTTTTGTCTGTCTGTCTGTCTGTTTGTCCGGGCTAATCTCTGAAATGGCTGGACCGATTTTGATGGGACTTTTTTTGGAAGGTAGCTGATGTAACAAGGAGTAACATAGGATACTTTTATTTTAGAAAAAATAAATTCAAAATCCTGTAGTCCACGCGAACGAAGTCGCGGGCACAGCTAGTATTCAATAAATCATAAATGACTATCTACTGCCAGCGTCTTCGCCATTGTAAAGGTAAAAAATGCTTTTTTTTGGTGGGGAAAATCATCCAATGACAACCTGACTAAAAAACCCACCCCATTCCTTCAAGCCTTCATACCGGGGCTCGAGCTCCCTTTCGGATAACCCTGGCCTCAGTAGGCTTTGACCCGGCTGGGCCCCTACTGTTGCTAACAACTCCTTGAGGCGCGCAGGTGAGCGTCGTCGACGACTTGGGCTTGGTCCGGACAGTTACCGGACAGTCGGACAGCGAGCTACCCGTTGCTCACTGTCTGCAAGCCCGCGCCTACGGTGGTTGTTTCCACTCTGAGAACAAACACCGAAACAAACTCGGTGAGTATGATCTTCATAGGAAACTTTGACTCTTCACTTACACATCCACGACCAAATACTCCAATCTCTTCAGCTCTTCTGTCACCTATGGAGATTGAAGAGTAGATGATCTACCCAGTCGCAAACACACAACTCTAGCGAATAGGACGCGAAACACTCATCGTACTAATCCGACACGGGTGATTAAAGGGATCAAAGTTCATACAGACTTTTAAAGTTAATTCTAACTGCTACTAGAAATTGCATAGCTTCTATCGCGGGCCTTGAGCGTGGAGACCGAATCCAGAAATTCCGTAACGAACTAACCTAACCTAACACCCCCACTCATTTGTTTTTTGAGCGTGGTGACCGATAAGAAAACAAATGAGTGAAAGCGGCTGTCTGCGTTTTGGATGGGTGGGGTTAAGCAGCTGTTAGCGAGGTCTGGTTTTTGATGGAAGTGGTTAAGCAGCTGTTGGCGAGGTCTGGTTTTGGATGGAAGAGGTTAAGCAGCTGTTGGCGAGGTCTGGTATTGGATGGGTGAGGATAAGCAGCTGTTGGCAAGGTCTCATTTTGGATAGGTGGGGTTAAGCAGCTGTTAGCGAGGTCTGGTTTTGGATGGGTGAGGTTAAGCAGCTGTTGGCGAGGTCTAGTTTTGGATGGGTGGGGTTAAGCAGCTGTTGGCGAGGTCTGGTTTTGGATGGGTGGGGTTAAGCAGCTGTTGGCGAGGTCTGGTTTTGGATGGGTGGGGTTAAGCAGCTGTTGGTGAGGTCTATTGCATAAGTTGATAAAAAATGCTAAGCAATAGCTTTACCGCGGCAATCCCCGAGTGCCACACGTCTTTTTTCAAAGAACGTAGGTACCTCTGTAAATATCAGTAGGCCTTCTGTGTATTTAGTTACTCTATGGCCACATCACACTTTCAAAGCAGCTCCACAGTGCGAGCCTCAACAAAGCATTTCATTGGCTTATAATAGATTTTAATATTAGTACTAACGTCACAATGTGTGCTGAGAGAAATATTGTTCGGAACGAATTCAGATATAGACTTGGAAGGTATGGAAATTGTAACTGGCATAATAAAACTAAAATACGTTTCTAAACTGCTTTATTGGTGGAACTAAAATTATGACAATACATAGTTTTGATGAAAGTGAAATTGAAAGGAGATAGGTATGTGTGGTGCTCGATATGCGCGTCATGTCCGTGAACGGACGCTGTCAGTTCGAAAGACAACGAAGGAACAGGAGTGGGTTTTTATCCAGAAAAATTTTGACACTATCTCCCGCTCCACTCAAGGACGCGGAGATGTCATTGGATGACTTTCCTATCTAAAAAAAAAATAAACGATACAGGAAATACGCCTCAACATCAACGATTGTATTACTGCTTACCATCAGGTGGGATCGCAGTCAAGTACTTGTTTATAACAGATAAATAAAAACATTTTTATTATGCATAGGCTCGCGTTTGACCTCTCTCTCACGACCAACACGCTTGCCTAGAAGTCACCTATCTTGACTTAAAAACTCCTAAGGTGTAGCTATCAGGAAACACAAACTCCGACAGGGAATTTCACTCCTGTAGCTGTAGGTACGCATAATCAATGTGATATTCCTAGTGTGGGAAAGCAAAGAAATTCCGTATGACCGTTCCAAACCGTTCATTCACCATACTTGAGGGTCAAAAGACAAATGAACTCCCAAAACTAAAAGACGATAATCTCCTTGGAACAACCCCTAAAAATTATGAAGAAAGCATTCCACCGGTGACTAATAAAGCGTATTTAGCTAGACTTAATAAATAGGGGTGGTTCCAGCGCCATATCTCACTGCAACCCTTATTGCTAAGTGAGAATGAAGTGAATTAATTGGATCAATTTTGTATTTGACTTGGGTAGAAGTTAGACAGCGATGCAGTAGGAGTTGTATAGATTTAATTCAATTTAAGGGGGCGTTTCATTATTTTCGGTGTTAGTAAGCTTTTGTTTAACGACCAAGAGGCCGCAGCCCAATAAGATGGGCAGATCAGATTTTTTTTTTACGGTGGGCAAAAATCATCCAGTGACAACCCCCGCTCTTGGGCGGAGCGGGAGATAGTGTCAGACTCTTACTGACTAAAAGACCCACCCCGTTCCTTCTAGCCTTCATACCGGGGCTCGAGCTCCCTTTCGGATAACCCTGGCCACAGTAGGCTTCGACCCGGCTGGGTCCCTGCTGTTGCTGACAACTACTTGAGGCGCGCGGGAACAGTGTGCGCCGTCGACGACTTGGGCTTGGTCCGGACAGTTACCGGACGGTCGGACAGCGAGATACCCATTGCTCACAATCCGCAAGCCCGCGCCTACGGTGGCCGGAAATCGGGATCAGAATCCCGGCGGCGGCGGCGAGGACGCCGTTGCCTGATGCGTTTGGCCTTCTCCTTTGCGAGCATTACTGCTTCGCAGAAGTTCACTCCGAACCATGGCCTCAACCAAGACTCGGCGCGAGAGGTCTCCGCCGCCGATCGCCCCCACGAGGGCATGGCGATGCTCCGCTCAAGCAGGGCACACCTCGACTGTGTGCTCCACCGTGTCCTCCGGGGGGCGATCAGATCCTCTCCACACTGCACATCCAATTGCACGTCGCACTTCATGACGCAAAAAACCAGCTAATCCAGCGGGAACTTCACGACCTTCTGTAATGATGAATACGACTCGAGGAGGCGGTGGAAACTTTTGTTTACAGGTCAATAGGAGGGCTAAAGTAGTTTTGAAAATATCAGGCACATCTACAGAGAGGCCTGACGTTTACTGAAATCCATCTGTGTTCTTTCAGTTCCTTTTTGCGTTCCACGGCCACGGTAACTTTGTTGATAGGTTCGCGCTTGACCGCTATCTCACCTGATGGAAAGCGACGATGCGGTCGACGATGGAACGCGCTTACCTAGAAGATACCTATTCACTCTCGACTTAAAGATGATGGGTTCCATTGTGAGCGACCACGTTAACACGTTAACAGGTGAATTTTAGTCAGTAAAAGTCTGACACTCTCTCTTGCTCCTCCCAGAGCGGGATAAGATTTCAGATTTCAGACATTCCTGCAGCTCTGAGGGCCGACGCTGCGTTAAGTGGTCGAACGCACGGTCCCATAAAAAAGAGCTCCATCGCGGGCAGCCGCGCCCCGTGTCCGTTTTGCTACGTAATAATACATTAAAGTTCTCCATTGACACGACTACATGCACACAAGTTGAACTAGCGACGCTGTGCAGGTAATAATCCGCATTCCGCTACGGGACCGCCGCTTCGCGCATGTATCGTACACGCGCGACGTTAGACGACGGGTGTCCGAGCTAGTGTTGCCAGGCGTCCCGATTTGCGCGGGACGTCCCGATTTTTAGGGGTCTGGGGACGCGTCCCGATTTGCACCTGATCGGGACGCTAAATGTCCCGATAAATCAAAAACCCTGAAACTCAAAGAGCGACTGAAGAAGTCTGGGTTTTACTCAGTAAAAAATTCACACGCCCTCTCGTTCCACCCCAGAGGGGAAGAAGTCATTGGACGATTTCCCATCCAAAAAATCTTTATTAAAAAAAAATTTTTGTCCCGATCTAAAACCCTAAATCCCGATTTGTTTTACCATCTGTCCCGATTTTTATCCAAACAGACCTGGCAACACTAGTCCGAGCGGACGCCCGCGCGGGCTCCCGCTAAATGCAGCGTTGGCCCTAACAGGCATCGGCCCTTGTGGATTAAACCCTTTTTGCTTTTATCTCTTTGAGACAGACAGTTGGAACGCAACGCGCCGTTTAATCGATTGGTCCTTACTGATAGAAAGAGCTGTGTTTGGAGTTTCCTCGCGTGATCACATCAGGAATGAAGATATCCGCCGGAGAACCAACCAAGGTTGCCGATATAGCCCGGAGAATCGCTAAACTAAAGTGGTAGTGGGCAGGACACATTGCTCGCAGAACAGATGGTCGATGGGGATGGAAATTTCTGGAGGGGCTACCACATACCGGAAGACGCAGCGTTGGAAGGCATCACAAGGTGGACCTATGATCTGATGAGGGTCACGGGAATCCGATGGATGCGAGACACACAGGACCGGTCGTTATAGCGACACTTCGGGGAGGCCTATGTACAACAGTAGACGGCTTCCGGCTGAAATGATGAAGTCCGTCTGTGTACTTTTGTGTTCCATGAAGTTTTAATGAATAAAACCATAGAGCATAGCCATTTTCACCCATATTAGCATAGACTATGCATAATTTCCATGAACATAACCGGAATGACAGGCTAAAATCGTTATTCTGATTTGAAGCTTCATACTTCCGTATTTAACCATTTAGGTTAGGTTAGTTTAATAAACCGAAATACTGCTCTCAGAAGTCAAAATGTAGTATCTCAAAATTTTCGAAAATTTGTGTTATTTTAGCAACGGAAAGTTTGAAAATTTTCACATAGATGAAGTCGTCAAAAAACCCGTGACTGTATTAGAATAATGAAAAAATAACACTATTTATACACTTAGTTTAGAAAAACGAAAATAAATCCGTACGCATAAACCACTAAAACGATCTAAATGAAATTTAACATAGATATAGTCTTGGATTTTGAGAAAGACTAAAGACTAAAGAACATTCCATGCGGACGAAGCCACAGGCAGAAGCTATTTTTAAATATATGTCATTATGAAAACGTAAATATTTTTTCTAGAAAATCTCTTTTTTATTAGGGAAATCATCCATAGATTTCTCCAGTCTAGGGTGGATAGTGGTAGGTGGTAGTGGTGGGATTAAAACACACCTGTGAACTATCTTTCAAACATGTCCGTAGCCCTAGCAGGCATCGGCCTTACTGGTCTTCTTATGGATTACTAACATTTCTTCAAGGCACGCTACCCATTGCTCGTCGTCCGCAAGCTCGCGTCAAAACAAAACGTCTATTTTCTCGAAATTCACTTTATTTGAGTTACCGCTCTTTGACTTTCGAAGGCCAAATAAACATAATGAATGTACTCACTAGTTACAAATCAAATACAAATTATGGAAGCGTGGCCTAAATTAATATTATGAAAGGTTTTACATAGATATATAGAAATTAGTTTCAATTTTGGTTATTTCGTATCTGATCATTAATTTTTGCTGTCGTGGATGAACTGTGAGGAAGATTGCCGATATAGCCCTGGTCCAATATTAGGAGCCTAGCGATGGGAATCAGGCTTCCTCTCTAGGAGAGGGAATGGGCCAATACCTGCCGAGTCCAGTGCGGGTTGGTGGCTGTCAAAAATCTTTGAAATTTTCGTTCAAGGACATGCCGGTTTCCTCACGATGTAATCCTTCACCGTTTTGAGAGCAGTGGTGATGAAATAAATTACATATAGAAAAGCTGCTCTCATGGGAATACGATGGATGTAAGACGCACAGGACCGGTTCTTATGGCGACACTTGAGGGAAGCCTTTGTTCACAGTGGACGTTTTTCAGATGATAGTGAAAGCGGGTGCTCAGGACATCCACAACGTACTTCTCGTAAGTCGGGGCCGTCAACACTGGCTCACCACTGCTCATGATTGAGCTCAGTAGAATTTGATTGGAGCGGTCTATGACCAGGAGTAAAATAAGGCCGATGATGATAACGACAGGAAAAAGATAGGTAGATGACCAAATTTTTCCTAATATCCACGGTCTCAATTACATTATCACCTTATATTTGTATTTAAGACAATAAACAGAGAAATCGAATAGTAAACAGTACACAGTGGGAACCAAGCTATCTGCTGACCTCGTTTCGAAGTGAGTCATGCAAAAACAAGCTTATCGGCTTCGTAGCCAGGTTTACAAGAATGAATCATGGATTCTACACTTATTAACACATTACCTGACTAAAAGGTGGGTTTATTTTCGAAGAAATCTATTGTATGTTTCTTATGTAAATTGATGTCATTAATTTTAGCTGCAATTGGTTTTTCGTTGGCAGAATTTTAAGGAGCATGTCACAAAATAGATAGGTACAGAAGACAATCTCATGTATGTACTTCACTTTTTATACCTACGCTCGGTGGACGCACACTAATGAGCGTTTGAGCCGGAACTGTTCGACGAGCGGGCCGAGGCGTTCCGAGATATCGTGTCTGTGAGCGGTGTCTACGTGTGCGTTGCTCGAGCGCGCTTTGTATGTAGATTGACTTCTGTACCTACTTATATATTTTGTGAATATGTTGCGTAATTTCTGTACTAAGCGTTTTGCCTCGTCGTTTATACCGCGTACGTCGAAGGTTTGGAACTATCCGCCTGCTGCGGTCTTCCCGTCCGAGTTTAATTTGAGTGTCTTCAAGGCAAGAGTGAATAGGCTCATAAACTAGTGCGCCTCACTATCAGAGATTGCATCACTGCTTACCATCAGGTGGTATCGCAGTCAAGCACTAGTTTTTATACCAATTAAAAAAAAAAACTTTAGGTAGGTTTTACCGAACCGTGATTTTTTTTTTCGGTGGGGAAAATCATCCAATGACAGCCCCCGCTCTTGGGTGGAACGGGAGATAGTGTCAGACACTTACTGACTAAAAAACCCACCCCGTTCCTTTAAGCCTTCATAACGGGGCTCGAGTTCCCTTTCGGATAACCCTGGCCCCAGTAGGCTTCGACCCGGCTGGGCCCCTGCTTTGTGAAACGTGATGAACTGCAAGATTGTTCGTAAGAGCCATCGCGGTTTTGGGCCGCTAAGGGTAACAGAAGGAACAGGGGTAAGTTTTATCTAGGTGTTAAACAATTTATAAGGAAATGTAGAGCACTTGTTCCTTTCTTCGGTAAATTAGAATAAATATAATATCTGTCCACTTAACAGAATTTTACCTGGAACTTTTGCTTCGTGAGTCAGACTGTAAGCAAAGGGCATCTGAAAAAACACAGATGGGTATTAGTCAGTAAAAATCTGACATGGCTTCTCACTCAATCCCAGAGCGGGGAAAGTTATTTGATGCTTGTTGACCTAAAAAAATCTTTGCTTCATGAGTCAGATTACCGTCGTATTACAAGTTCCCAAAGTTCCTAGATATGGTGACGAATATGTTAGCATAAAGGTTTCTACTACTTAAAATGCTGACAGCGAAAAAGTAATTGCGGTTTTCTAATGACACTAATATACCCGTCCACAATAGATTTGTTATTCCAAGGATATGATTCATTTGCTTGCCGAAATCATTCACACCTTGCTTCAACAAACCGCCTTTTTTTTTCTACGTGGCAGCCTATTGTTGTGGTTTTGAGTAAAAATCGATCTATTGAAGCAATTTGGCATGAGTAATGGGTACAAATGTGTGGACTTACTGATGATTCGGACACTGTGCCCGAATATACTGTATATTCGGGCATAGTGTCCGAATTGACACATTTTTATTTCAATATTCAATATTTTTACGCCTAACAGTCAATGAATGTAGTATATCTTTCGGTACAGTCAACCGATCGAGATGAAACAAGGTCTAAGTAATATATTAAGTTACACACAATTTTAACGTGTAAAAGTTATCTACATCGATTTCGTAAATTTTACGCGATGCACGCACAACTACCACAGATTTTGATTTATTATATGTGTAGTTTTTTTTCCACGATGATTCGGACACACACTGTTTCTGTTTAATACGGGCAGTTTTTAAATATAAGTGGGCAAAAAAAGCGTTACTAAAACTATTTTAGGCTGGATTTAAGGTTCTATAGATCATATTTTAACACTATTTTTTATCTGACTATTAAATAGCTTCAATAAAGGTTTGTGTCCGAATCATCAGTGAAAAAATATTGAAAATAATATGTGTCGATTTGGACACTGTATAATAATAGTGTCCGAATCGCCAGTAAGTCAATGTGTGGTCTTCAAATTGCAATAAGTTATAATTGATGACGATTTTCTATAACTGTTATAATTGGAGATTTGGGGAACTTAGTTTTATTTTATTTTTTCCGGCTGTGATTTCCGTTGTTGAGAATTCTTGATTCATGAGAAGTATGGCTATATTCCATTGAATAGGATTAGAAATTCTAACAAACTTTTTTACAGTGCGTTCAATCGATTTTCACTTCTATTCCGTAGACATAATGATGGCTCACCATTTTAGAGTTTCACAACTATCACACAACGCCATCTAGTCCCAAGTTAAGCAGAGCTTGTGTTATATAGACCATTTTGTGGACCACCCGGAGGATACGGTGGAGCATACGGTAGAGATGTGCCTCGCCTGGGCAGAGCACCGCCGTGTCCTCGTGGGAGCGCTCGGCGGTAACGATCTCTCGCGCTGAGCCTTGGTACAGGCCATGGTCTGAAGCGAGGAGAAGTGCAGGCGGTCGTCTCCTTCTGCAAAGCAGTAATGCTAGCAAAGAAGGAGGTCGCGCGCGCGAGGCAATGGCCTTACGCTACAGCTGCGGATTCCGATCCCGATTTTGCAAAGGTATGTTAGCAAAGGAGGAGGTCGCGCGCGCGAGGCAATGGCCTTACGCTCCAGCTGCGGATTCCGATCCCGATTTTGCAAAGGTACCTCGCCGTCCGACCGTCCGGTAACCATTGGACCGAGCCCAAGTCATCGACTGCGCGTAGTGTTCCACGCGCGCCTGAAGATGTCAGCAAAACTGTAGGGGCTCAGCAGGGTCGAAGCCTACTGGGGCCATGGGTTCGCTTCTGAATGGAAAACCCGGGGCCCTGGAATGCAAAGCAACGTAGAAACATAAGAGCTTTTTTTTATGGTGGGAAAAATCATCCAATGACAACCCCCGCTCTTGGACGGAGCGGGAGATAGTGTCAGACTCTTACTGACTAAAAGCCCACCCCGTTCCTTCGTGCCTTCATACCGGGGCTCGAGCTACTCTTTCGAAACTAACCCTGGCCCCAGTAGACTTCGACCCGGCTGGGCCCCTGCTGTTGCTGACAACTCCTTGAGGCACGCGGGAACAGTGCGCGCCGTCGTCGACTTGGGCTTGGTCCGGACAGTTACCGGACGGCCGGACAGCGAGCTACCCATTGCTCATTGTCCGCAAGCCCGCGCCTACGGTGAGGAACATAAGAACTGGTTATAGTCAGTAAAGTAGTAGTCTGAAAAGCCCTCCCTCTTCAAGGGCTACCTATTCACTCTTGAGTTAAAGATCCCTAGGTTGTATGTAGCTATCAGGAAACACAGACAGAAAATGTTTTATAAGTAACTTTTGCCCGCGACTTCGCCCGCGTACTTAAAATGTAGCCTATGCCACTCAGGAATAAAGCAGCTTTCTATCGGTGGAATAATTTTTAGCAATCGGACCAGTACCCCTAGCCAAGTTGCTAATCTGCAATAGTTAACGCTTGTAGAAAGCTTCAAATGTACGGGAATGACGTCGTCCTAACGCTCAGTCACGTGGTCAGAACAAAAGAATTGGCGGCAAAGTAGACTCGAAGCGTTTGGCGCAAGCGAAACGGTTGTAACTTGGCTAGGGGGGGGATTACCTCCTACAAACAAAAAAAAACAAACTTTACCTCTTTATCGTATAAGTGTAGATTAACTTCATACACGAATCTGTACCAATAAACAGAGACGGAAATAAATCACAGATACAAGATATCGCTCACGAAAACGCTGTACCTCAAAATGAGATCCATGTTACCACTGGATAGTTAACCGACCAATACTTTAACGAACTACCAGTTACACAATCAAAGTTAACCTAAGTTCAAATAATCGTTTCTTGTATCGTTAAACCGCGGTTAGCAATTACTGTTTAACTTCTAAGTGGGAATCTACTTAGCCAGATTATAATTAAGGGGATAACCTTAAAGGTGGCTGGTAATGCGAGGAAGCCTTACTTGTGAGCTTAAATCAATATATGATTTAGCTTCACATTAGAAGCTTTAGAAGCTTTTAGGGGATTAGTTTTATTGATGCTTTTTTATCAAGTGTAGTGATGTTCAAGGATATCATCTTCATTTTAGCTCTGGTCGTATCATCGTCGATAGCCGACAGACGTCCATTGCTGGACACAGGCCTCGCCCAAGCGTCGCCGTAACGACTGGTTCTGTGCGTCTCACATCCATCAGATTCCCGCGATCCTCATCAGGTATCTCCTCCAGGTGTCCTGGTCTCTCTGGACTTAGAAACCAACTGACTAAAAAAAGCCACCCCGTCCCTTCGTTGCCTTTCGTACTGAGGTCGAGCCGAATCCTTTCAGGAGTAGACCCTTGGCCCCCGTAGGCTTCGACCCTGCTGAGTCCCCTACGGTTGCTGACAACTCTTTAAGGTGCGCAGGAACAGTACGACGTCGACAATTATGCTCGGGTCGGACGGTTACCGGACGGTCGGACAGCGAGCTACCCATTGCTCGCCGTTTGCAAGCCCGTACCTACGGTGGCCGGAAATCGGGATCGGAATCCCGGCGGCGGCTGGGGCGTGAGCGCTGTTGCCTCATGCGGTCAGCCTCATCTTTTGCTAGCATTACTGCTTCGCAGAAGAAGGCGACCACCTGCCACTCCACCTCAATGCATTTAGACGTCATATTCAATAAGAAACACAGTAAATTTCATTAACAAATTAAAGTCCATCGAACGATTTAATCTCTAGTCAATATACCTGTTGTGCAATTTACCTAATTGCAAACATAATCCACAATATCCGACAAGCTAGGACATGTCGATAAAATAAATAATTCAAAAGCATTGCCGCGAAACTGTCGGATTAAATCGAACAAATCCGACAATGATATTAATGCTAACATATTCTGGCGCGAGCGGGTATTGTCGCCATGAGGCATAATGAAGATGAGAGGATAGAAATATTTATTGTGCTCTTAAACTGTAATAGCTCGTAGTTAAATAGTAACAACTGCATGAGGCGATCTTGGAGTGAGAGGGAATGGCCGAATCGCCTCCTGCGAAGGAGACCTCCGTAGCCGTGAGGTAACTGATGTTATGCGTTATCATCAAGGCCCGGGCCCCGAGAGTCGCAAGGCAATTTCTGGCCACCGTAGGCGTGAGCTTGTGAATGAAGAGTAATGGACAGCTCGCCGTCCGGAAGTTTGGTAATTTTGATTTTCCAGTTGAACAAGAGAGCTGTCATTCGATGTAGCATAATGCCTATGCTACATCGACAGCTTTATAACCAGATAATCACAAATATGTTTCGATGTTGCCCGCACAATTATTCGATTGCAATCAATCAAAAAGTAAATAAATTAAATAATATTCTTGGTTATAAGAAACAGAATAAATAATCTGATTACGTATCAGAATCTAGGGCCTATTAAACACATAATACCAGGTTGGGCGCAGCAAAGACAATATCCACAGATGGGGATCCTGGACGGTTTCGAACTTCAGTGTTTGTGCGTCGTCTCTCCGCAGACCATGTCCCACCTTCCGTCCTGATAACGTGCCCTGTTACCTGTACACGTAGGGATCTAATGACAGCATCAGTGGAGGGTATTGCCACAAAATAGATAGGTACAGAAGTCAATCTACATACAAGCGCGCTCGAGTAACGCACACATAGACACCGCTCACGGACACGATGTCTCGGTCGCGTCTCGGATCACTCGTCGAACAGTTCCGGCTCAAACGCTCATTAGTGTGCGTCCACCGAGCGTAGGTATAAAAAGTGAAGTACATACATGAGATTGTCTTCTGTACCTACCTATCTATTTTGTGGTATTACTGTGGCCGAATACTGGCCCAGGCAAGGATTTTAATTAGATTTGCCATTAACAGGCTAAGAAGAAGAAAAACACATAATAGGTAGTCTCCATTACTGACAATACTCAGAACCTATCAGGACAATTCCCATCATGGTCACCGCAACGCCATTGTCAATCCAATCGCATTACCATGTGAGCTTACGATACAAAAATAAAGATTTATACAGGTATTCATACCGCTATTATACCTTATTGTTATACCGCAATACCTGGATTTATAGACATGGAAATACACTAGCTGTTTTGAAAACAGAATCTAGTTTTGTGAGAGGGTAGGTGTAGATGGTAAATGGATTGGCAATGATTTTAATATGAAGTTATTTTTCTATTTTCGTTGAAGTGTGTCCAGAACTTTGTAAAAAACAAGAGGTAGGTAAGTACCTTCCTCTTGTTTGTTTGTTGTTTGTTTGTTGTGAACGATGGATCCTGCGCGTCCCGCATCCATCGGATTCCCGCAACCTTCACCAAGTCATCGGTCCATCTTGTAGGAGGCCTTCCGCTGCGTCTTCCGGTACGCGGTCGCCACTCCAGAACCTTTCGCCCCAACGGCCATCTGTTCTGCGAGCAATGTGCCCTGCCCATTGCTACTTGAGTTTGGCGATTCTTCGTGCTATGTCGGCAACCTTGGTTCTCCTGCGGATATCTTTATTTCTGATTCGATCACGCAAGGAAACACCGAACTAAACTTCTTACTGAATAAATTAACTAAATCTACACTAATATAATAAAGAGGTAACGTTTGTTTTTTTTTTGTTTGTAGGAGGAATCTTTGAAGTACTGGTCCGATTGCTAAAATTTTTTTACCGATTTTTCTTTCGGTAAAAAATGCTGCTTTATTCTTGAGTGAGATAGGCTATCGCGGGCGAAGCTGCGGGCATAAGCTAGTATAATATATGAAAACAAAGCATTACAATCGTAGCAGCTAAAGAATGGAATTCCCTGCTAAAGTCTGTGTTTCCTGATAGCTACAACCTAGTAAGTCAAGAGTGAATAGGTTACTTCTAGGCAAGCGTGCGGTAGACACCAATCTTCAAAAAAGCGTTATCCCCGAAAGCTCATACAATTTATTCTTAATCCCTATCAAAGTTTTACTACAAAATACCTCCTACTAATACATAGTTTATTTGCAATAATGACGTACTATAGAAAAACTAGTACGAGTCGAACTCGCGCACTGAGGGTTCCATACAAACTTAGCTATGAAAAACAGTTCAATTCCCGAATTGACTTACGAAGATCAACCACGATCGCCATCAACGATTGCATTACTGCTTACAATCAGGTGGGATCGCAGTCAAGTACTAGTTTTTATTAGATAAAAAAAAAAACATTTTTCCGAATTACAAAAAAAGTTTTTTTTTTGTGGCGTAGTTACTAATTTACAGTTTTCAGATTTATTCCTATATTAAGACCTTGCTTTATGCCAAATTTCAGGATTCTAGGTCAACGGGAAAAAATTTCAGGATTCTAGGTCAACGGGAAATATCCTATGAGTTTTGACTTCCTCGAGAATGTCGAAATGTACGTTTTTTGCCACTATCCCTATAAACCGAAGTATATTTTTTCTCGTTAATTTACAAGTTTTATCTTTTTACAGCTTCAGCAGTCTACAGACCTAAGCATATGGTTTTGATTTCAACTCAATACCTCTACGTGTTCCCAAGATAAAGGGTCTTGACAGATATACAGACAGTCAGACGTAAAAGACGATGATCCTATAAGGGTTCCCCTTTTTCCTTTTGAGGTACAGAACCCTAAAAAAACCGGCCAAGTGCGAGTTGGACTCGCCCATGAAGGGTTCCGTAGCAGCAAGTAACATAATATAAAAGTTCTTGTAATGTGTTGTAACTTTGATCGATGTTTTAATAATAGTGTATTTTTTTCGATTTATGGCGCATTAAAAAAAAACTACTAACTAGATTTCGTTCAAACCAATTTTCGTTGGCAGTTTTTATAGTAATGTACATCATATATTTTTTTTAGTTTTATCATTCTCTTATTTTAGAGGTTAGAGGGGGGGGACACACACATTTTACCACTTTGGAAGTGTCTCTCGCGCAAACTATTCAGTTTAGAAAAAAATGATTTTAGAAACCTCAACCTATCATTTTTGAAGACCTATTCATAGATACCCCACACGCATGGGTTTGATGAAAAAAAAAAATTTTGAGTTTCAGTTCTAAGTATGGGGACCCCCAAAATTTATTACTTTTTTTCTATTTTTGTGTGAAAATCTTAATGCGGTTCACATAATACATCTACTTACAAAGTTTCAACAGTATAGCTCTTATAGTTTCGGAAAAAAGTGGCTGTGACATACGGACGGACAGACGGACAGACAGACAGACAGACAGACAGACAGACAAACAGACAGACAGACAGACATGACGAATCTATAAGGGTTCCGTTTTTTGCCATTTGCCTACGGAACCCTAAAAAGACCATCCAGAATTTTACGGTCTTTGACCAACAGACCATAGAGATAAAAACTCCGAGATAGACGTCAAATTATTTATGCCCGTCGTATCTATAGAGCACTTTGTTAAATGACATATTCAGACATAACTATGTATTTTATAGGATACATAAGTTTGTTGAACCGAACTACAAAATGTCGGGTTATCTGAAACTCTTTAGCATTTTATGGGGTTAATGTGAAGGAAATAAGGAGTCATTATTGAATAAAAGCTGTAGAGAATGGTAATAAAGGGCCAGGCTATACTCTAATGCTTGGCTGATGGGTTGGTTATTGGTGATTGCAGTCCACGGAAGCCTTGTTTGAAGAAGAAGTTTTGGTATCACTTTCGCTACCTTTCAACTAAACTGTTAAAGGCCATTCCTTATCTATCTTCTATCTTTAAATATAAAAGCGAAATACCACTCACTGATAAATCACGAAACCTCAGAAACTATAACACGTACAAACTTATTTAGCAAGTAGGTTTCTTATAGGGTGACATTTGTAAAGAACAGATTTTTTTTTGTGCTGGGAAAATCATCAACGACAACCCCCGCTCTTGGGCGGAGCGGGAGATAGTGTCAGACTCTTACTGACTAAAAACCCACCCTCAAGCCTTCATACCGGAGCTCGAGCTGTCTTTCGAAACTAACCCTAGCCCTGGTGGGCTTCGACCCAGCTGGGCCCCTGCTGTTACTGACAACTCCTTGAGGCGCGCGGGAACAGTGCGCGCCGTCGACGACTTGGGCTCGGTCCGGACAGTCGGACAGCGAGCTACCCATTGCTCACTGTCCGCAAGCCAGCGCCTACGATGGCTGGATATCGGGATCGGAATCCCGGTGGCGGCGAGAGCGCCGTTGCCTGATGCGGTCGGCCTCCTCCTTTGCGAGCATTACTGCTTCGCAGAAGTCGGCAACCGCCTGCCACTCCTCCTCGCTCCGGACCATGGCCTGAAACAAGGCCCAACGCGAGAGGTCTCCGCCGCCAATCGCCCCCACGAGGGCACGGCGATGCTCCGCCCAAGGAGGGCACACCTCGACTGTGTGCTCCACACTGTCCTACCCCTAAAGGAGTAAAACGAGGGTTAGAAGTTTGTATGTAGAAACCTGCTAGGTAGTAGGTATCACGCTGGCGAAGCCACTAGCAGAAGCTAGTTAAGCTATAAAGGTTGTATAGCTTAGCTTCATCCCTCTTTATTATGATAAGACCTCGATCGTCAAAAACGTCCACACACGGAAATTACAAGGAAAACTCTCATTTCAATTATAACTTCACACTCGGCAAATTACCGATATGACTATACTATACTCCAATATATATATATACTATACTCCAATATAACTATACTCCATATTAACTACTGAATCTCTGAACTCATCACCCACTGCTGCAGAGTCTCTGCTTAAAGAAAATGTTAAAGTTTGTGATTCAGATTTTAATTTCGAACATGTGACATATGTGGACATAATTAAAACCTTTAACACTTTGAATGTAAAAAAGACCACAGATTTATGGGGAAATTCTGTGGATGTTGTAAAGTCCATTATAAAGGTTGTAGCTCCTAGTTTAGCACTTATTTTTAATAATTGTATTGATCGTGGCGAGTTTCCTGACTTAATGAAGTATAGTAAAATAATACCATTGTTTAAAACGGGTAGTACATCTGACCCCACAAATTATAGACCTATTTCAGTGCTACCCACCTTTAGTAAAATATTTGAGAAACTAATTTTACATCAATTACAAAGATTTTTTAATAGACATAAGTTGTTACATAATAAACAGTTCGGTTTTACAAGGGGTCGTTCAACAACCGATGCCGGGGTTGAACTTTTAGGACATATTTATAATGCATGGGAAGACAAATGCGATGTCCTGGGCATTTTTTGTGATTTGTCCAAGGCTTTCGATTGCGTTCTCCATGAAACATTAATCAGGAAACTACACCATTACGGAATCCGGAATTCCTCTCTGGATCTTCTTACTTCTTATTTGAGTGATAGGATTCAGAGAGTTGATGTAAATGGAAAAAGATCACTCGGGTCTGTAGTATCAATGGGTGTGCCCCAGGGCTCGATTCTTGGTCCATTTTTATTTCTCATTTATATAAATGACTTGCCATACCTCATAAAGGATAACCATGATATAGTGTTGTTTGCAGACGACACTTCGCTTTTGTTTAAGCTTAAACGTCAGCAGCCGGTTACTGATGACATAAATAACGCCCTTTCAAAAATAGTACACTGGTTTAATGTCAATAACCTGCTCCTTAATGAAAAGAAAACTAAATTTGTTAAATTTACGATGCCTCACGTAAGGCAGGTAGAAACTAGTGTGCTAATAAAAGGTAAAGAATTGAGTCCTGAAGACACTACAGTGTTCTTGGGTATAACTCTTGATGCTAAGCTTCAGTGGGGCCCACACATAGATAAGTTGTCGAAAAAACTTAGCTCTGCCGCATACGCTGTTAGACAAATTCGAAATCTAACTGACTTAGAGACAGCCCGTTTAGTTTACTTCAGTTATTTTCATAGTGTCATGTCGTACGGTATTCTATTATGGGGAAATGCCGCCGATATCCAAACGATTTTTGTTTTGCAGAAAAGGGCCATTCGTTCAATTTATAAATTAAGTCCCAGATACTCCCTCAGAGATAAATTTAAAAATATTAATATTTTGACTGTGCCATCTCAGTATATCTATGAAAATATTTTGTATGTTCATAAAAATAAAAACATGTTTAAAAAATACAGTGACATTCACAACGTTAATACTAGGAACAAACACAAGTTAGTGGTTCCTGCCACCAGGCTCAAAAAAATAGGACGCTCATTTAGATGCCAAAGTATACATTTTTATAATAAGCTTCCCAGTCCTATTCAAGAACTTAGCATTAATAAATTCAAAATATTTGTAAAGCGAAAACTTTGCCAAAAGGCTTTTTATACTGTAAAAGAGTATCTTGAGGATAAAACGGCTTGGGATTGACCTGCTCCAGTACCTACTCACTATAATTATTATCATTTGAATGTTTTTTTGTTTTAACTGCCTTTTTTTTTATTGACGATTGTTGTTGTTTTACAATTATGATATTGTATATATATATATATATATATTATTATTATTATTTTTTTTAACAATTATGACATGTTTATTTTTACTATTTGACTGATTTTTTTTTTTATACACTTACTTTTTTTTTTTACAATTTGTAATATTTACACTTTTGTAAATTTTATTATTGTGAATGTGAGAACTATGTGGATTACTCTTTCCTTTTCTTTTATTTTCACATGATGTCTGGCAGTTTTGAGTATTTGATGTGGCCTACCCAAATGTCCTTTCTTTGGCATTGTTCGTCAAGTCGTTGAGCTCCTTAGTAGTCCTGAGTTGAGCTACACGCATATTGACAAATGCTTGCACTGACTGGACAGGTCCACTTAGAACTGTGTGGTTCTTTCTTCAAAAGACCATCTCAGGCTCAATCTGCATGGTTCTCATATGATTTGACCATTACATGTTTTGCTGTATGGACTTTAAAAGAGACTTTGACCCCTGAGTTTGTTTCGGTGTTTCTTCTCAGGGTAGTCAGCTAGGAAACACCGGCCTCATCTAGCATTAATTGACGAAAAAAAAAAATTGACGTGTAAAAGTGTTTTTATAAAACCTACTTGCAAAATAAAGATCATTTATCATTTATCATTTATCAATATTTTCCTCCAACGAAACAAAACAAAACAATAAACAAACAAATTCATCCTAGAACCTAGATATTTTCTTTTCATTTAAATCCCATGCCATTGGTTCCTATCAGTCTACTCTCTGGATACCATTAAGTAATTGCCAGCTCATCTGTCTATTTACTTAGCTGTCAGGATAAGGCTATCTACTGGATAGGATGGGATAAGGATCCAAGAAAAGTAGGTTATGTATGTGCATTTTGTTATAGTGAAGTGCTAGTTTTATTGTTGTACTAGGTGGTGCCTGCGACTTTGCTTGAGTGAAAGGAAGAAAATTATCCTAAGGGAATACCGGGACCTTTTGTAAACTTTTTTTTAGGTGGTAAATCATCCAATGTCATTCCCCCATTAGTGTCAGACTTTTACTAACTAAAATCTTCCGTCGAATCTTCTTTTCAGAAACAGATCCTTGGCCACAGTAGGCTTCGACCCTGCTGGGCCCCTACGGTTTGCTGACAACTCCTTGAGTGGCGCGTGGAACAATACGCGCCGTCGTCGTCTTGGGCCGCCGTCCGCAAGTCCACGCCTACGCGGCCTACGGTGGCCGGAAATCGGGATCAGAATCCCGGCGGCGGCTGGGGAGTGAGCGCAGTTGCCTCACGCGTGCAGCCTCCTCCTTTGCTAGCATTAGTGCTTCGCTAAAGGAGGCGACCATCTGCCACTCCTCCTCGCTCGGGACCATGGCCTGTACCAAGGCCCGGTGCGAGAGATCGTTGCCGTCGATCACCCCCACGAGGACACGGCGGTGCTCTGCCCGAGAGAGGTTTGTAAACAGGATATAGTGGGCCATGTACGCCGTTCTGAGCGCGTCGGTTTCCATACATTTTGTATGGCAACTAGACTTGTGCTACATTAGATCCACGCCACGCGACGCGACTCCACGTAGAAACTAGGCATGGCACACGTGTGCGTGAGTCTAATGTAGTTCCCGCTTTATCCTATGTCCGGTTCCAGAACATGGTCTACTTTCATCGAAATCTGTTATGCCATTTGAGTGTGAAAATATACACAGGCACATGGGCCGAGAAAGGGAAACCAGTGGTCCTAGCACGCAAAGGGCAACTGCAAACACAAATGTGGTTTTAGTCCGTAAAAGTCTGAAATACAGAGTCATTGGATGAAATCCGACCTCAGAAAAAACAACGTACAGACACATACACATACCTACAAACAGACTAATTTTCGGTTTTATAAGTGTAGTGTCCAAATTCAGATATATACGCCTTTGAAATACATCCGCCATTTTAATTTGAATACGCTCAATAAGCCATTGATTCCACATCATCATTGGACAAATAATTGAGGGGACCAATTTGTAACTAGCGCCGTCTCCTGGCGTCGCCTGCGGTTTCACTCAGACGGTAATGTCTGGGTTGTAGCTATCATAACTAGTGATGGGAGTGGGTGTGTTTGATTTTGGGATTTATTATTCCCGGGAATTTATTTAGCTAAGGTTTTTAGTAACAAAATTACCCTGATAATATTTTTTTTTCTGCAATACCGACTTACTCGTGTTTAGTTTGTCAGTAGTTTAGGAAAATTCAATTCAAGATTTATAAAAGTGACGATCTTAGCATTCGCAACTGTCAGACTATAAGTGCGAGATAGAGTAATCTAAAACCAGTATCTACTAAATATGGTTTATAAAAATGAATCATATTTAGTAAATAAAATCACAAAAATCATAGTACAAAATGATTTTACTTAAGAGGGATACTCAAATATAGCACGCGAACTTTAAATTTTCTTAAGTTTTTTTTTGCATTTTGCAAGTCACACTGACAAGTTATATGTTGATTAAAATATGATTGGCGGGCGTAATACATATTAGTTTACGGACTTAAAATCATTAAAAAAAGGTTTATTAATGTCAGCCCTCTCAGTTCGCCTTAACATATTGAGTGGCCATTTCATGCTTACGCTCTCTTCACGAAAAAGATATTGCACTGCAAGATAAACACTTCATCTCATTACTAACACAGAAGAATATAAAGCACATAAAAACAAAGAAAACCATCATTCTTTAACGGAACTAACAAAAAACGCCAGACGAGATTTATCCTCCGTACTTTTTACTATTCACCAAGTATTTTCCAAGTCCGTAATCCCGGGATTTCCCGGGAACTATCACGTAACGTCACTATTTGTGACCCACCGCAAATGATCTAACGGCGCGCTGTCTGAAGGCATATTGAATGTGGGTTCTGTTTTGGGAGACGTGACTATATATCTGTGTGACTAAGTATTGGGATTGTTGGATTCAAAATTATAGTTAGTGGTTTTTTGGTTCAATTTTAAGGCCTGACCGCACGTTTTGTAGTATTTTCTTAAGGGTTTCATATGTTGTATGTATAAGCATAATTAGCCATTATGTCCATCTATCTTTTACTAACATAGTTTTTAAATAGGTTTGATTACTAACATAGTATTATGGACTACGGTTTGGAATAAATTTTTATTTTTCAGGACCATGGTACATATTTCGATAAATTCCGCAGCTCGAGCAAGTAATGCCTTAATGGGTATCTCTTTGAGACACGAGTGGAACGCAACGCACCGTCATTTCAGTAGCCCGATTCACGTAATGAAAACCATAACGATATCGATATCGTAGCGTTTAGACCATTTCCGTATTCACATCCATCAATCGAGTTTGAACGACACCGATTTTAAAGTCGTTTGAAATTCGTCGATTTAAAAAAAAAAGTCTGTATTACATTATCCTGGTAGAATACTTATTAATGTAACTGGAATGTGAGTGAATCAGGCTTCAGATTTGTTCCTCACCGAACAACGAGCTACTCATTGCTCGCTGTACGCGCTTTTGGTGGACGAGAATCGCCCTGGGATTTCCGACGTGATGTTGTTCTTTCCCACACGCTTTCTACCTCCTCCTTCATTCACATTACTGAACTCACACTTCGCAGAAGAAGATAACCGCTCCCATTCCCTCTAATCCCATTTACATCAGGGTTAATGCGTTTCACTGTACAAAAAAGGATCACGCACATAATACTTTGGTTGTTAATTACCCATTAGTGAATTAATACAATCAATTAGTTCATTAAGTCCATGTTTACTAAAAGTGTTTATCTTTTCCGTTAGATCAAAGATGATGTGGGATTCGTACCTAAAGTAATAACAACCTGACTATCTCGGTGTGCCGAGGTCAGGTCGTGGATGGGTTACCATCTGGGTAACATCGTGAACCCTCCGTGCCTCTGCAAGCACGCTGTATCAAAAATTATGCTAATTGCACATTTCAAAGCGATTCTTTATGGAGAACAATGTGCATGAAATTCCATAGACACAAAAATAAGCCACTGACAGTTAAGAGATCAGCGCCCGTTCACGGATATGACGCGTATATCATCATCACCACCCCAACAGCATCAGCACCACTCAGCTCTACCATTTTGAAGGGAACCGAATGGTGCCCCAGCTGCCGCCGGGATTCCGATACCGATTTCCGGTCACCGTAGGCGCTGGCTTGTGGATGGCGAGCAACGGGTAACTCGCTGTCCGACCGCCCAGTAACTGTCCGAACCGAGCACAAGTCGTCGACGGCGCGCACTGTTCCCGCGCGCCTCAAGGAGTTGTAAGCAACAGCAGGGGCCCAGCCGGGTCGAGGCCTACTGGGGCCAGGGTTATCCGAAAGGGAAGCTCGGCCCCTGTACGAAAGGCAAGAAGGAACGGGGTGGGTTTTTAGTCAGTAAGAGTCTGACACTATTTCCCGCTCCACCCAAGGGCGGCGGAAGCCATTTGGATGATTTTTACATACCAAAAAAACCCCAAACACGCGCCATCAGCATTAAAACATTTGAGCGATCATGACAAACTCTCAACTGCCATGCTCATTTCTGTTAGGCGCCATAATTCTGGTATTCAGTTGCATCCAGTTAAACTGGCAACCGACCCAAACACAGTTGGAAAAGGGCAGGCATTGGGGCAAGATCAAAGGGGATGAAAGTGAACTCATACAAAAAATTCTCCGAATGCGATCGAGTACACATCAATATCCATTACTCCTTTTCCATGTATCCAAATAGAAAACTTCCCAATATGAAACGTTCTAAAGAAACCGTCAATTCCCACGTCCACTCGAAATCTTTTAACATTCACGAATATGTTACATTTTAGTTCACATTTCCGTTCACGATGACTTTCAGTAAGAATTCAATTTTGACGTAATATTCTCGCATAAAATATGGCATCTCAATATCAAATATGACTCCCAATAACTACATTTGTAATTCCCGGAGCGATCTAGTGCTGGGATCCCGGGAATAGGGAGCATTTCGCGGGATTGTGCCGATATTACACATATATTATCGGATTTAATCATATTCGAATGTGAATCGTGTGGGAAGTCCCGTTTAGTTGAATTTTTGGGGTAGTTTTGTTGCTAAAAACCTCGAATTTGTATAAGTACGTTTTAGATTACTTACCTGGATTTAAATGATATGTTCACATTCATTACGCGTACAGCTAAGGAGTGGAATTCCCTGCCGGAGTCTGTGTTTCTTCATAACCACAACCCAGGAGTGTTTAAGTCAAGAGTGAATAGATAACGCAAGCGTGCTCCAGCGTTGACCACATCATCGCTTACCATCAGGTGAGATACTGGGTAAACGCGAGCTTAACAATAATACTCGTAATAAAAAAAAACTAGGGGGGATTTAATTTGTAGATATTTTATCGATTATCAAAATCATTCGTTTGTAAACATTCAACAAAACTTTCATCAACATCACATTCAATTTATTTATTTGCTAAAATACATATTCTATTAAAGATTTCTAAAACACAAATTAATTTCTTGTCTAATCATGCTCAATACTTTATTTATCACAGGAAAAAACAACCGAAAGCAATACTCCATCTATAATTAATCTCAAGTATAAACAAAGTCAGAGTTCAAAAGAATATCTTTATAATTCATCATCTCCAAGAAACTCTACATTGAAGGTATTTTAAAATTTATTAACCCCTGGATTCACTTCAAAGGCGACATGATTGGCTGCGTGGAAAGTGGTGGGGGAAACACAAAAGGCGCTGTAATGCATGTTTCATTATCACTATTGTGTCGACCGAGACGCCGTGCAGACGTCTGGGCGGCGTTTTATTGAGAACGGGGGCGATTTAAAATGAGAATATGCAGTGTGCCCGGCGCTGTTCGATTGTGAAATTCTAAAACTGAATCGGAAGCGGCACTGAAACCAATAATTGAGTATCGATTCGTGAATCCTGAAACTGATTATGAAAGGACAAAATTTCTAGTTTCCGAAACAATGGTTTCAAAATTAGTATGCGTAACCGATGAATTAAACACAAATTATTATGACTATAAATACTTCAGTGTTGTCATTTCATCATCGCATTTGCATATCGATTAAATCAAATATCTTGGTCGGTGTAATCGAATGATAAACTAGCCAATCTGAAATCGATTAAACCGAGTCTGGGAACACTGGGATCCTCTCCAATCGATTAATGGAAGCTGCTTCTATTTGAATAATTTGCTTGAAGACAGAGGCAGGCTAATCATTTATGTAGACCAGAGTCTAGAGTCGAATATCAGGATTGTCTATGGCAATACTAATGCATTCTATTTTGGTAACTGTGAATACATTTCAACTGACGTTGTCATTTGAGAACTCAATAAGCAGATTTAGAGACGTAATATCGTCAGATATATTATATAAATAGTTTGTGGTTTTGCTACTTATTATGCGAGTGAAGCCGCGTGTGAGAACTAGTGCTTACAATTCGGCTCATATAACTTCTGTAAGAAGTAGCGTCCCAGTGGTAACGGCTTCGACTGAAGAATTTTAAGTCATGGGGGAACTTAAGCTCGCGCTTTCTTTGACATGTGTCTGTGATAATTTCAGCAACGGATTAAAACATATTAAAATAATTAATTATAATATACTTACAAATAAATAAATCAATAAACAACTTGATAATTATGTAGATATTTTTTTCAGTTTATATATGTACCTATATAAATAAACTAAAAATAATGTACAAAAAAAAATCATTGGGCATCAAAAAGTTCATACACGAAGTGCCCAGAACGCTGGCAGCATTGCCAAGTTGAATGGCAATGCTAATTCTTTGGCCAAAGAAAAGCCCAGTCCTCTGGTCACGTAATCGCGTAACGATAGTAAAATTAATTTTCTTCTAACTTATATTATTATAAATAACTAGCTTTTGCCCGCGCGGCTTCGCTCCCGCTCTTCCCTACTTCAGCCTACTATACCCTACTCTACCCTACAATACCCTACTCTACCCTACCCTACTCTACTCTACTCTACCCTACTCTACCCTACTCTACCCTACCCTACTCTACCCTACCCTACTCTACTCTACCCTCCACTACCTTACTCTACCCTACACTACCCTATTCTACCCTACACTATCCTAATTTTCATTTTTTTTCCATAAGAACCTTCTCCTCATAATAACGAACACAACAAAAAAAAAAATTAGCGAAATCGGTCCAGGCGTTGTTGAGTTATGCGCTTACCAACACATTCTGCGATTCATTTTTATATTATAGATTTGCTTGAATTTTAAATCGACCTTAGCCCGTTTGTTCGTCTCAAATACCATCGGATTAATGTAAATAAATCTAAATCTCGTCTGTCATGTCAAAAACAGACGCGAATTAGAACAAATTTAATGTTTAAAATGTCTGCTTGATACTTGAAATTTAAATTAAAATATTACGATGACCTTGTTCTGTGCTAAAAATGCGGTTTTAATGTGAACTTGTGGATGGTTCACAGATGCTGGATAATCATCTTTCCACATGAAAACGAAGACACATTAATTCTAAACGCTAATATAATAAGTAACAAGACAAATAAAATTAACAACTAATGTTCTATTTTTTAACTAGTGCTTGACTGCGATCCCACCTGATGGTAAGCAGTGATGCAATTGTTGATGGTGAGGCGCAGTAGTTTATTAAAGAGCCTATTCACTCTAGCCTTGAAGACACCTAAATTATAATTGGATGGAAAGACCGCAGCAGGTAAATTGTTAACCCACCGTAGGCGCGGGCTTGCGGACAGTGAGCAATGGGTAGCTCGCTATCCGGCCGTCCGGCAACTGTTCGGACCAAGCCCAAGTCGTTGACGGCGCGCACTGTTCCCGCGCGCCTCAAGGAGTTGTCAGCAACGGTAGGGACCCAGCCGGGTCGAAGCCTACTGGGGCCAGGGTTATCCGAAAGGGAACTTGAGCCCCGGTATGAAGGCTAGAAGGAATAGGGTGGGTCGTTTTTTTTTTTTTTTTTTTATTGTTGATAGGTTCGCGCTTGACCGTTCGGTGGTTGGTGGTTCGTTTAGTCAGTAAGAGTCTGACACTATCTCCCGCTCCGCCCAAGAGAGGGGTTGTCATTGGATGATTTTTCCCACCATAAAAAAAAGGTAAATTGTTAATGATCTTCGATGTATGCGGTATAAACGACAAAGCGAAACTGAATGGATGGTCTTATCGCACAGGGCGATCTTTTATTGATAACCTTTGAGTCATTGTATATTATAAAACGCCATCGAAGTCGACCGCGGCGAAGGTAGTGTGACAATCAGTACCTCTACCATGAGTTTAAAGCAATAGTATTTGTCGATACTCGATACCGACTACGTAAATATTTTGTATGGCAAATTTTGATTCCGTAAGTGACCGTTAGAGGCGCTGTAAAATTTGCCATACAAAATATTTACGTAGTCGGTATCGAGTATCGACAAATACTATTGCTTTAAACTCATGGTAGAGGTACAGATCATGTTCGCGGGGTAAACTTGGTCAGATATCGCCCTAGACAGAGAGGTTTGAAAGGAGAAAGGGGAGATCGTTGCCCAGCAGTGGGACATAAATTAAAAAAAAAAGTACCCTTACCGCGTTTGTTTGTATGTTCGCGAAATCTAAAACTACAGAACAGTTATGGCTTATGCAGTTTTAGACAGAGTGATTAATGAGGAAGGTTTAAGTATATGTATGTAATAGAAGAGAAAAGCCGAGATTTTCAAGGATTTGTAACAACCATTTTTTTAGTTGGGAAAATCATCCAATGACATCCCCCGCTTTTTTGCGGAGCGGGAGATAGTGTCAGACTTTTACTGACTTAAACCCACACCTGTTCCTTCTTTGCCATTGTTCCAGGGCCCCAGGAATCTCTTTCGCATTACCCATGGACCCAGCATGCTTAGACCTTGATGGGCCCCTACGGTTGCTGACATCTCCTTGACGCGCGCGTGGAATACTAAGCGCCGTCGACGACTTGGGCCCGATCCGGACGGTTACCGGCCTACTACTACGAGCTACTACTACGAGCTATCCATTGCTCAAGGATTTGTAACACCCATGCAAAACTAAGCCCTGTCGCTAGTAGACTTTATGAAAAGCATTTTAAGTACCGGAACTAAAGCCACAACAAGGAGATTCCTTCCACGATTCAATCCACATTATGAATTTTGAACGCAATGACGTGAATCTATCATTACTACTAAAACAAACTTAGCACCCAACTCTATTAATATTATAATAACTTGCCCACAATATTGTACCTATAAACGAAAACTTTTGCCGGACTTCGCTTCCTTCTCTTTCATGATAGCGGCTCCATTTTTTATTCATGTCACACACCAATATTTGATCACGTTGACGATTAGGACCAAAAAACAAACGCGCCCTGATACCCAGGAAAAAAACAGATAGAATAATACGTAATTTATTATTCATATTGTCTGTGTCGGCCAAACGATTAAAGTTTAAAATTCGTTCTCCATTTTTTACGGGACCCATTAAAATTTCCTACTTATGCCAAATAAAGCAAAGGGTGGGCTTCAGACAAAGGCCCAGGGATCTTGATGGGAATTCTCCGAGGATTTCATTTGAGAGGAAAAAAACTGTGTTAGATATAATATTTTGTGGGGTCGCTGTCCAGTGGTGGCGATGTTGAAGCTATTTTGATGATATCTTACGAATGAGTAAATTTTGAGATTTTGACGTCTGAACTGATTGGACATGCGGCTCTTTTTTATTTGCGTTGCGCATTTTTAATGACTAAACTTCACCTATGCTCCTTCTGTTACCCTTAGTGTTTCAGGGTTGCGGTAACTTTTATCGTAAAGGCCTGTTCACGACTACGGTCTTGGAGGCGCGTGGTGCGGCGAGCGGGCCTGCATCGGTAAGCGGCGCGCGCTTACTTACTTTTCGCTATGAGCGACGTCTCGTGGTGTGCTTCAAACATTTTCATTGTTTTGTACTTACCGCTCGCCGCCCCGCGCTTAGCTACCGCTTACAGCGGCAAGCTTGTGAACGGGCCGTTACGAATAATCCCGGTAGCCTCTAACTAAATTATGGCATAAGATAGATAAATTTTATGCCAGTGGTTCGTTTCCATGACTTAATTTACGGCTACCTCGCAGACGAAGCCACTGACAATAACTTGTTACATTATAGAGTTGTAAGTACTGTTAAATAAGCAATACATCATTATTATAATACAAAAGATATATAAAGCTTTATAAACAAAACTCAGTGCTGAAACCTCATCAATCATTTTTACATGAAAAAAAAAATAACTACAATATCATTATTTAACTTTGAATGAGTTACAAAAGTCAGTCAGTCGACAGATTAATTAAGTAAAAACTTCTAGTTAATTTTCGTTTTGTAATTTATTATTCAGATGAGAAAAGAAAGTTCTAATTAGGACTGAATATTTAGCATGTTTGATGCTGGATGCAAACGAAGTTTTTTAACTTTTAAGATTCTTTGCTGTTACAGAACTAAATATATATAAAAGCGAAATACCGCTCACTGATAAATCACGAAATCTTCAAAACTATAACACCTACAAACTTAAAATTTGTCAGGTAGGTTAACCTTACAGGGTTTAGACATTTCGCTAAGAACGGATTTTACGAAACTCCACCCCTATGGGGGTCAACGGCGCTCTTGCCGCCGCCGCCGGGATTCCGATCCCGATTTCTGGCCACCGTAGCTTGCTGTCCGGCCGTCCGGTAACTATCCGGAACAAGCCCAAGTCGTCGACGGGCGCACTGTTCCCGCGCGCCTCAAGGAGTTGTCAGCAACAGCAGGAACCCAGCCGGGTCGAAGCCTACTGGGGCCAGGGTTATCCGAAAAGGAACTTGAGCCCCGGTATGAAGGCGGTAGGAAGGAACGGGGTGGGCTTTTAGTCAGTAAGAGTCTGACACTATCTCGCGCTCCGCCCAAGAGCGGGGGTTGTCATTGGATGATTTTTCCCACCAGAAAAAAAAACCCTATGGGGGTAAAACGGGGGTTGCCCTATAAAAACGAACACTTCATATTTCGTTATAGATTTTTATTATGGATTTTTATTAGATTTTTATTATGGACATCTGTCAGGCGTCCCGTGATGCTTAACGATTTTTTCTTTGTTTTTATGATTATTTTTTGCATAAATTATATTTCTTTTTAATTGTATTGAATGCTAGGGATACATGTGAACGGTGAAAAAAAAAGTAGATTTACTTACCGCTACAAAAGGTAAAGGTAAAGTTAAGCGGATTATAGCATAGCTTGAAGTGGAAGGCCGAAATTAGACGAGAGATGTCCTTTTACCGTAGCAGTCAAGGGGAAAGTCGAGTATAATGTATACCTCATAAAATATGGAAGAATTAATTAATGAATACGGGAGACGTCGACATTTTTGATCCTGATAACATTTCTTAATATTGTTCTTATAATTTTTTGGAATGCGGCATTGTTGAATGTGACATAAAAATTATATTAGATCTATTATCTAATTAGTTGGAATGTTCATGAGAAAACGTGGCTGTTCCCTATAGAATAATCACAACATGGCGACAGGCGATTAGATCCCTTTTTTTATAATGAGAAATCATCAGAATGCCTCCTACAAGGTGGACCGATGACCTGGTGAAGGTTGCGGGAATCCGGTGGATGCGGGACGCACAGGATCGTGTATTGTGGCGACACTTGGGGAAGGCCTATGTCGAACAGTCAACGTCTATCGGCTGATATGATGATGATGAGAAATCATCAAAAACAACCTTCTCCCGCCCTCAGACTTTTGCTGACTAAAACCCCAATATCAGTGTTTGACATGGAGCGACTGCCTATCAGACCTCCATAACCCAGTTACTGAGAACCACGATACTCCTTGGATAGACTGATGGTCTGACTTTCTGGCTTCTGACTTCCTGCACATAACAGATAGGTACAGAAATCAATCTCCGTACAAAGCGCGCTCTAGCAACGCACACATAGACACCGCTCACGGACACGATGTCTCGGTCGCGTCTCGGATCACTCGTCGAACAGTTCCGGCTCAAACGCTCATTAGTGTGCGTCCACCGAGCGTAGGTATAAAAAGTGAAGTACATACATGAGATTGTCTTCTGTACCTATATATTTTGTGCTTCCTGTAACGACTGTCAAAGATCTACGAATGACAAGCGGGACCAGCAGTTTTACGTGCTTTCCAAGGCATGTAGTACTAATACTACTTACGATATCTAAGACATTACTGATAATCTCATAAATAAACTTAAAAAAAATGACATGACATGACAAAGTACATTTGAATTGAAAAATTCCCGGTTTAAAACCCGACAGGGTTCATATTGATCTAAGACAATTTTTAACACCATCTATGTATACATATGGATCTGAGCAGTGGTGGACGAGTGGTAACGGCCCCGACTTACGAGTTGTAGGTCGCGGGTTCAAACCTAGCCAGGCGCATTACTTTGCGTAATTTATTTCGACACCACTGCTCTCGAAACCGAGAAGGAAAACATCGTGAGGAAACCAAAACCACAACAAAAAAATCGAAGACATGTGACAATCACCAACCCGCATTGAGCCCGCGTGGTGGATTATGAGTCATTCCCTATCCTAGGGAGGAGGTCTGAGTCCCAACAGTAATGCAATAAAGTTTTGAGTAATTCGCCATCTCATGCACGAGAGGCGGTTGACTTAACCAGTGAGCCATCGTAACTTCATACACGGCTAACTTTAAGATTTATTGTTTCAAGAAGATTGTAAAACAAATTATTATTTTAAATGAGCACCTTCGGAGTTTCCTACTTGTTTCTCCACCAACTTTTTGGAACCGTACAACTAAAGACTAAATTCATGAATATTTCAAACTTCAAGTATCATGGAGCTTTACGATAGGTACACCAATTCTAAAGCTGTCGACACACCGCCAGACTTTTCATAGCGTTTGTACTAGAGATGGCCGACTAGGGACTTAGCCAACTAGGGACTTGGCCGACTAGGGACTTGGCCGACTAGTTGACTAGACGACTGCGTACCAAATGGTTGGACGGATTGTTCATCTTTCCCGAATAGTCAGCAATAGTCATCTGCATTATGTTTGCATCTAGTTTTAAAATGTTTAAGTTTCGTTAACTGAATTACAAATTAATAGTTTATTATTTCGTATTGTTCTTGTAAGAGACTTAGGTTTATTTCTTAAGAGATTTTATTTTTTTATTTTTAACCGACGTCCCAAAAAGGAGTAGTTTCTCAAACGATCAAATTATTTTTTTTTTTGTGAAGGCACAAAAAAATATAAAATAATTCAGCGATCTCTTCGTCAAATGTTAACCGATATTGATGATTCGTTTTTTTTTGTAGTCAGTACATTATGAGCCAAACTATTGGCTGACTATTTGCCGCCAATAATAGAGTCCGAATAGTCGTCTTTCCCGACTAGTTGGCAACTAGTCGTGTCTAGTTTAACTACAAAATTAAACACAGCCAAGGTAATCTAATTAATATGTACCTACATTACGTATTCACTCAGGGCTTCCAATTTCCCAGTCTCCCCTATTGTCTACGTCATGGACGTGAAATCAAAATCCTGCTCGTACATAATTAGGCGACGGGTACCGATTACAGTTTGTTGAGACCCTAGTGTGCGAAATTTTAAGCTGAGCTGTTGCACACTAGGGCAAGCGACCGTCATAACTACTTGTACCGTCAAATAAACTAAAGCTGTTATATTTTAAAGTGGGCTATATTCTAATGTTCTCAGTATACCGTAAAAAAATATTGGAGAAAAGTAATATTAAAAAAAAATATATATAAAAATGTTGAATAGATAAAAAATTTTAATAAAGATGAAAAAGACGAAATAATCGCTAAAAATAAAATACTTACTTAAAAAAAGTATTCAAAAACTGAATTTGAGTAATCCCTGTCAGCCACATCGTAAACAGCTTAAAAAAAAGGCAAAGACAACTCCAGCCTGTCCCATACTATTGCTGGGGCCTTTAAATTGATTTTGACATTCCCAAAAAAAAAAAAAAATACACTAACGAATTTTGTCACTCAACATTTGGACTATAAAATCCCACCGTGCACAATACTTACCGTTCCACGGGCACAGACACCGAAGGGGAAGGTAATATGGCCACGGAGGGAGACACAGGCAATGACTATAGCAGCCAAATTGACCCCCTTTCGTTTAAAAAATAAGACCCTCTTACAAAAGGTAATTTGGCAATTATACACTGACGTTTTTGAGAAGTTTCTGTTGGTAATGAGTAGCTTGTTATTGTAGAAATAGCTACTTTGATATTTGTGAGGGAGGAAATATTAGTTTGTCAATGTGCCCCTCGTTTATTTGGAGCTGGTTTAATTTGAAACCCCTTTTGGTTAAGATTTTGTTTATAAATGCAGATGAGAATAAAACAAGCTTAGATAATGGTTTTGAAAGTTCATATTCTATACATTATATCTATCTAAATAAAAAATCAATACCTCGAGAACGAGTGTTCCGATTAGTGGAACTTTTTTTAAACTGTACTTTTGACTGTATGGTAGACACCCTTATATTGATTTAACACGATTATAAATAAGGGTAAATAAACAGGACACCATCACATCTAAGATATATAAATAGACAGAAATAGGTACAAAGTCAGTTAAAGTTTAATCAAAATAGGCTTAACAATCTAGCTATTTTTGAGACAAGACCCCATTACATCCACCCTATGCATGCCTATCCCTCCCTCCACCCCCTATCATCATTGTCAAACGCACCTACACATACACACGAACGCATGTGACATTGTATTTCATTATTTATTCAAAAAGCGGGGTGGTGTCGTGCATAAATTATGGCCAATTAGAATATAGAGGCTCATATCTATGTTATTTTGAGTCTCGAATATGTATTACAAAAACACAAAAAAAATCTACATTCAGGTTTCTTAGTTGAACTTCAACTTCTTAGTTAAAGATGAATAATTCACAAAAATGCAACAAATGACAAGTTTTTGCGGTGTAGAGGCAAAATTTCAGTTGTATTCTGCAGTAAGACAATTAAGCCTAAAAGCACCTCAGAAATGTCTATTTATTTTTACTCATTAAAAAATAAAGGGATTGTTTTGACATTTGAGAAAGACCCCGGAATGTAACTTAGAACGAAACTGAAAGAAACAATAAAATAATACTTAGGGGCCGGTTAGAATACAACTGTTTTGGCAACTTTATTTAAAATTCGAAACTGCCAGAAAGAAAAAATAAAAAAAATATTGTTCCAACATTCTAAAATTGTAATTCAAAATAATACATTCAACCACTATTCCTAGGTACAAACGGTGCCAGTAAAAAACAGTTCTATTATTCCAAAATTGAAATTCAAAATATTACATGTAGCTATTTAATTATTCCTAGCTAAAAATGGTAAGCAACCAATAAAAAAAAAACAGTTCTGATATTCCAAAATTGAAATTCAAAATATTACATGTAGCTATTTAATTATTCCTAGCTAAAAATGGTAAGCAACCAATAAAAAAAAAACAGTTCTGATATTCCAAAATTGAAATTCACAATATTATACTCAGCCACTATTCCTAGCTACAAATGGTAATCAGCCAATCAGCGTCTGTGACACGCCTTAATCCGGTTACAAGCGGAATATTTGATGTCTGATCAGTGCCTATGTGCAGCGGGTATTATGCACCCCTCCGGAATTATGGTGTTTCAGTCGGATAGGGATCGTTTGTCAGGTACGATCCTCACTGTTTAGTGGTATATTGTTATTGTATTTGCTTGTCTTTCTGTGTGTTTTTTTATGTCGTCTTATTATTTTAAATAAGCCCTTATCAGGTTATATAAATTCGGTTTTTTGGGTTAGGCTAAGGGAATAGAAACAAACTAGTGTTTAGTGCTTTTCAGTTACTTTCAGAATTACTTCTGGTGTAAGACAACGGCGAGAAGGAATGACAGACTCTCTCGAAAGATCCCGTAACCCTGACAGATATCAGCCCTAACGCCTGTCAATTTTGCTAAAACCTCTGAGGCGTGTGGAACACTACGCGCCGTTGACACAGACCTGCTTCTTTTTGGACGGCGAGCTGCCCATTGTTCACCGACCGCAAGCCCAAGCAACCAGACTTCTGTCGTATAAACAAAAACACTTGTGCGGTCCGGAACTCCAGACTAAGCGCGTTTATACCGCTTACATCGAAAAATTCGCCTGCAACGGTCTTCCCGCCAGATTACAATGTAGGTTTTTCAAGACTAGAGTGAATAGGCTTTTAATAACCTAGTGCGCTTCACCACCAACGATTGCATCACTGCTTACCATTAGGGGGGATCGCAATCAAACACTAGTCTACATTATTAAAAAAAAAAAAACTTAGAGAATAATTCTATAAGTGATAAAATATTGACTGGTTAACCTGAGAAGCTTGAAATTAATTAAATCACCAATTCATCGCAGATTTTATCAATATTACGTCCAAAAGACTTCTCTCAACGCGTAGGTACAGTTATTCACAAAACAACAATAGCTAAGTCCCAATTAATAAGATCTAAATTCTGAAGGGACAGTGGGTCCGGCTTTAATAAACGTATTTGCATACGCACAAAGGAACCTCGAGTCGAATCACTTCTCATCGCGATTGTACCAAATTTAGAGGGAATATTCACGATTTTAAGTAAAGTCGAATTGTATATTCCCACTTTAAAATTAACTTTTGAATTGTATATTCCCACTTTGAAATTAACTTGCGAATAAAGTGAAAAAGGGTGTTTTTTATATTTTTTATCTTAGGGTTCCGTAGGTACCTCAAAAGAAAAAACGGATACCATATAGGATCACTCTGTCTGTCAAGACCCTTTATCTCGGGAACGCATGGAAGTATCGAGTTGAAATCAAAACCATGTACTCAAGTCTGCGGTCCGTTAAAGATGTAACAAAAAGCAACCTTCTGAGTTAAAGACAAAAAAACATACGGCCCTTTAAGTCGCAAAAAACGTGTACCTATTTCAACGCTCTCAGGGGAATCTAAATTCATAGGGTACTCCCGTTGACCTAGAATCCTAAATTTGGCATGAAACAATATCTCATAGCACAAGTAGAGAAAAAAAAACTGAAACTGTAAATTTACGTTTTACGTTACAAAAAAAAACTTTTTTTGCGGTTCGCAAAAAATCTTTGTAACTGAATTCGGGAAATGAACTGCTTTCATAGGTAAGTTTGTACGGAACACTCAGTGCACGAGTCCGATTCACACTTGGCCGTTTTTTTTTATACCGGTGCTATATTTTTCTGATTAGCAATCTTGTGACAGGCAATGGAAAGTGCAAATAGCTCTCCACTTCAGAAAAATTGCGCTAGAGGAAAACTGAGCGGTTACAGTAGAGTGCTTAATTTTAAATGGAAGTCGATAAAGGAAAAGTGGACTGCAAATATTTTTACTGGAAAACGAAAAGTCAACGAGTGGCAAATGGACAAACATAAAGCAATTACGGAAAACTGTGACAAAAATACTACGATAATTACGGTACTAAAAACCTGCCAAAGTGAAATAGACCCTAGTGTATTAAGATATTGGGTACATTTTTAATTGTCTTTAATATTCATTCATAGGAACTTGCAAAGTTATTATCAAAACAGTAAGACCACAGGAACAAAACACTATTGTCGTTCACTAAACATTATTTTCTAAGAAGGTACAGTCGCGAACAAAAGAGAATCTTTTGTCTAATAATTATTAGCTTTTAAAACGTACGCTGTTCTGTCGTCACTGACAAAGAAACGGAGATTTATTGCTTTATTTTGAAAATCGAACGTCTTTTATGGATGCGTCTCCTGATTTATGTTTTTTTTTTTTACTTTTAATCGACGGAACGCAATATTGTCGTTGATGTTTGTTAAGTTACTTTGTTTCATTTATGTTACGTCATTTATTTAAAACTATGGAGTATTTTTTGTCAAAACGTGTCAAAGAAAACATAATTATGTCATCGCCAAGAATGGCGGAATATTTATGTTATTCATTTTATGCTAACGTGTAACATGATATTTGGTGATTAGATAAGATTAATTATAATAAATTATGATTGTATTGATGATTTCTTCTATAAATATAAAACACATTTTTTTTTTCTATTTCTACCTACATATTTCCATTATAGACAAAAACATGCAACCGATATACCGCTAATCAGTTCCTTTAGAAAAACAATGTTGCCAATTTAGTTCTAGATCATTGAAAAAATAAATTTAAAAAATGTATAGCATAATCAGCCTTATGAAATTCCCACTGCTGGGACTTAGGCCTCCTCTCTAGGAGAGGGAATGGACTGTAAATCCACCACGCGGGCCCAGTGCGGTTTGGAGGTTGTTACACGTCTTCGACGTGGTCTTGACTTTTGGTTCTAGGACATGTCGGTTTCGTAACGAGGTTTTTATTTTTTTGCAACAAATAAACGAATTGTTCTTTTTTTATTTAACATCGGTTAGCATAGCATAGCATATTCGGCCTTATAATGGTCCCACTGTTGGGACTCAGGCCTCCTCTCCATGAGAGGGAATGGGCCGTAATCCACCACGCGGATCTAACATCGGTTAGCCGCTAGCTTAATAAATAACATATGTATAAAAAATCTTACTGTAAGTAGAATGTCACAAATATTTCGCACGGCAAATGGTATTTGAATCTTCCATTTGGCACCCAAGTGGAAGGAAGCAAAAAGCATATTATATCCGTAAGCCGTGACTGGTCGTGTGAATATTTCTGCGTACCATGGAATATGGTTGCACTTAACACCTTTAATATTTCACAACACATTTCATGATTTATTTCTTATTATATTTTAAAGATTTTGTTTGAGAATATTATCTGTATCTTATTCTTGAGAGTGTTTGTTTATTTTGTTTTTGGGGATCCCAAAGGGTAAAAACGGGGCCCTATTACTTTTTTTTTATGGTGGGAAAAAATCATGCATTGACATCCCCCGCTCTTTGGGCGGAGCGGGAGATAGTGTCAGACTCTTACTGACTAAAAGACCCACCCCGTTCCTTCCAGCCTTCATACCGGGGCTCGAGCGCCCTTTCGGATAACCCTGGCCCCAGTAGGCTTCGACCCGGCTGGGTCCCTGCTGTTGCTGACAACTCCTTGAGGCGCGCGGGAACAATGCGCGCCGTCGACGACTTGGGCTTGGTCCGGACAGTGAGCTACCCATTGCTCACTGTCGGGCCCTATTACTAAGACTCCACTGTCCGTCTGTCAGTTACCTGGCAATATCTCATGAACCGTGCTAGCAAGACAGTTGACATTAAAAAAAAAAACTTACAGCCGAACATAGAACCACCTTCTTTTTGAAGTCGGTTAAAAACGGAAGATAACAAATATTTAAGTGGGGCTCCGATACGACAAACGTATTTTTTCAACAAACACTGGGACAGGTGAAACAAAAAAAAAGGTTACAAAATAGTATTCTTGTATAGATACTGGTGCGGAATCCAACGAGCACGAGTCCGACTCGCACTTGGACAATAGGGTAGTGTCCAGGGTCCAAATAATTACATTTTATTTAGTCCGTATTTTATATAATAAAAAATATTGGACACGTATTTTTTCTTTTTTCGATTAAACAAAAAATAACAAAGATATAGCCCATTAAAGTTACGTGTGACGTCACCCCGTGCGAAAAAATGCATTCACACGTTACTTTAACGGGCTATAACTTTGTCATTTTTGGTTTAATTTACAAATAAAAAATATGTGTCCCTTATTTTTGAATAATCTAAAAGACGGACTAATTACATTTTTTACGGCCACTAGCCTATTGTTTTTACCGTGTTCTTTCTTTTCAAGTTAGTATATTATTTGAGTTTAATTGTTTTGTTCTTATAATATCATTGAGTTTAATAAATACATAGTTATAGAGTAAATAAGTAACGTCCATTCATCATAGTTCATGAGCTGTAGTCTGATAAAAGCCTTTAAATGTTGAAACCAGGCTTGGAACATTTTTCATGTCTAGGCTTTTATTTCACAGTATTATTCAGCTAAACAAAATTAATTATAGAAATCAATTTAAAATGTTCCATTGCAAACACAATCAACATGCTAAATAATATTTAAACTTTATAAAATCAAGATTATAGAATAAAAAGAAAACTGTTTTTGTAGGTACATACAAAAATACTCATTATCATCATCATTTCAGCCGAAAGACGTCCACTGTTGGACATAGGCCTCCCTCAAGTGTCGCCATAATGACCGGTCCTGTGCGTTTCACATCCCTCGGATTCCCGCGACCCTCACCAGGTCATCGGTCCACCTTGTCGGAGGCCTTCCAACGCCTTTATATTTCGTGCTCCATAGCGCTCATTCTCTTTTATAATTACTTACAAAAAACTTACAAACTTACAAAAATATTAACAAGTAATTTAAGAACAGCTACTTAATATTTAAATATCTTCCTTAATGGATTATTTTAACACATTTTGCTTCTTGACTACTAAAATATCAAAAACAAAAAAAAAACTAATCCCTTATAAATAATGTAAAAGACATTTCTTTAACGATATCAAAAAACATTAAAAGAATGTTTATCAAATATTAATTAACAAAAAAAGTCACAAATGGATTTTGTAATTTGATATTTTAATTTAGTAACATAAACTACTTTTTTATTCACTTAAAAGACTTTTCTTCGCGATTATAGTATGAGTAGAAACATGGGCGAGTCTAATGAGAAGCGTTTATGTTTTTTTAATAAACATTATGCAAATAAGATGTTTGTGTGTCGGTAGGGTTGGCAGAAATCGGATATTGTCATGTTTTATGTCAAGATATTATCACAGATAAGATTTTATTAGCGAACTAACTGCTGGCAGCGGCTTCGTCCGCGTGATGGTCGAAAATTATCCACAAGGAAAATTACTCCCGGAATAAAAATATCCTATCTAATATTCTGTATATTTTTAAGGTAACTGTACTAAAATAATATCATGTCAAAATAAAAGTTGCAAGTTTTTCAAAGTTATCTACTAAATTTTCTTCCGCACCTATGTAGTTACATGTATAAATAAAAGTCTATGTCACTCAGGAATATAGCAGCTTTCTTAAATTGGGTCTACGCTAGAGGAACCGAGCACGAGCCGAGTGCGAGCCGATCTCAAATTCGTGTAGTGTCGCTCGCGCTCGTCTCCTCTAGAGTCGGTCCACACTAAACGAATTTCTACTCGGCTCGTGCTCGGCTCCTCTAGCGTAGACCCACCTTAACGCAACAATATTTTTAATGATACAATCTAGTGCTTGACTGCAATCCCACCTGAAGACCGTCCTTCCGTTCTGTATGGACAGTTCCAGTATTTAATGTACGTGGTATAAACGACAAGGCGAAACGCTTAGTCCACACCGTAGAGGTTTTAAGAACATAACAATATTGCAATCGGACCAGAACTTTCAGAGAGGACCTAAAAGCTTTCGCCCGCGTAAAGTAGCTTTTTATCCTTGCCAAAATGTTAGCTATCGGATCAATAGGTACTTTCAGAGATTACCTCCTACAAACAAAAAAAAACAAACTTTTCTTCTCTAAATATTAATGTAGATTTTTTGTAATCTGTTTTGCTAACCCTACGCTCCTGCTTAACTGTCTTCGGAGCATAATGCACTTGCCTAGTCTTGCATCAGATCCAAGCGATGATAATATCGCTTTGTGCTCAAAAATTAAAAGGAAGAAATCCCCCTTTCTTCCTGTATTAAAAGATAAAACTGTTGCCTTTATTAAAAATTTTCTTTTTTATCTATCTATGTATATCCTAATAAATCTCTAATTTTTTTTTGTTTTGCGCGCATCACGTTTCGCCTTGTCGTTTATACCGCGTACATCTAAGGACTGGAACAATTTGCCTGCTGCGGTCTTCCCGTCCGATTATAATTTGGGTGTCTTCAAGGCTAGAGTGAATAGGCCCTTAATAAACAAGTGCGCCTCACCATCAACGATTGCATCACTGCTTACCATCACGTGGAATCGCAGTCAAACACTAGTTTATATCAGCTACAAAAAAAAGATAAGATATTTTTTCCAGTCTATAATTAAAAATGGTAGCCGTCATATAGAACTCCGACTAGTTATTTTAAAAATTACGAACCTATTTCATTCAAATTAAAGCAAAGATAAAAAAAAAAACTTCCCGGTAAAGTTTCCAAAAACATGTTTTCCTAACTAGTTACACGAACGCAGTCGCAAAACTAACACTACATTCACATACTCATATCTCCACCATAGCCCTCAAATGCAGGGCCGCCCAACTAATTCTAAACGTGGGTCAATTTTCAGCAAATGTGCCAACTAGTAAACTTTCTTTCAGTTCACAATACGAGTAATATTATAAAGGCGAAAGTTTGTTTGTATGTTTGTTTTTCCTTCAAGCTGTAAGGGAATTGAATCTTTGCGTCACTTGTGCATCAAAATCCTTTTCCTTGTGGTGTCCTCAATGTTAAGGGTCGTAACATCGACGTATAAATTTTTTGTGGACTGTATTTCGCCATGTTTCCCTATCTCCGGCGATGTGGATGGTGTCGCAGAAAGACCACTGGTCTTTAGTGCAAAATAAATTGTTTCGGTCTGACTAAAACGTATCGAAACTCTTGCTTCTGGGTTTTTTTACATCTACTATTTCTGTCAACAATAGTTTTTTTTAATTATCGTCTCTTTTTCTAGCTATATGGCTATAAGATTGCGTTAAATGAAGAGAACGGGAATCCACCGGTTTTTTTTTACTTTGCCTCACTGTTGTAATTACTTCTGTGTCACTATACAAGACTCCCAGTCCCGGAATAACTATATGTTTTAAATATATGCGGGAATTGAACTCGCGACACGCTCAACCACTGCTCCAACCGTGTTGTCAAAGTCGGGAAAAGACTAAGCAGTTTGAGCATTAGTGGACAAATTCAAATGATTTGCCAGGACCAATCACAGTCCGCGGGCCTTAAGTTGGGCAGGCTTGCTGAAATGCAAACTACCACTCATATACACACAGAGACATCCATCATACTGAGTCACTGACCCAATTTTGACAAAAAAGGGTCGCGTTCCACTAAATCTAATTAGAGCGAGATTTTTTCGCGTCAACTGTAAAGCCGTTTCGCTTCCGTTGTGGACGACACTCCTATTTACTGGCAACACTTTTATTAAACTCTAGAAACTTTGTACGCGTTTCAAAGAAAATGAATATGTCGGGGTGAGGGTGCAGTGCGATTGTTAGCGACAACAAACCAATTACAGAATTAGTAACCAGTAAATCTTTAATGAAGAAAAGCCCTATTTTTAGAAGTATAGTAAGTAAGAGAGCAGTTGTAGCTGAGTGGTAACGACCCCGACTTACGAGTTGTAGGTCACGAGTTCAAACGCAGCCACGCGTATTACTTTGTGTAATTTATTTCATCACCACTGCTCTCAAAATATTGTGAGGAAACCGGCATGTCTTAGAACCAAAAATTCGAACAGGTGTGACATTAACCAACCCACATTCGGCCCGAGTGGTGTATTAAGGCCCATTCCCTTTCCTAGAGGGGAGGCCTGAGTCCCAGCAGTGGGAATATTCTCGGAATAAAAAGAAACACATACAAGCCAGAACAGAGCTCTCTCCCTTAAGTGCAGACGTACAAGAAAACCCGACCACAGCTAAACTGGAAAAAAGGTTGAAGAAAGAAGAAGGGAAAGTTCTAAAATGGCGCCGCCGACTGAAAAGTTAGTCCACTCAGTGGTCGCTGAATACAGGGCAAAAAGGTGCCCTCCGCGAAATGGTCAGTAACACCACGGCACTGCAGGCCTTCCTTGAAGAGTTGGGGTGGGTCGAATGACATACTTGTCCCGCCCATATACCTATTACACGCTTGGCTTGGACGTGGAGTTGCAAATACCAGCCCGATATACAATACAATACAAAACAGTATATTGTTAAATTGTCAACCAGCATTACCTACCACAAAGTATATGACACGATCACCCTAATATTGATTTTAATCAACTAATCTAATCCACTCTGGGACGTGACATCTTTCACATAACTATACATAGTAGGTATATCCGTAAAGATAACCAACCTTTACGACACCAACAGTAAGGTGGCCAGCTTTCTATGTCAATGAAGGAAATTACTAACAAAAAAAAAAAACTGAGGATGTGTTGGTGGTGCACACAAAATAAACCATTGACAGGCAATTTTGAATTGTCAAAATGTCGATCAGTAAAACAATTAAATTAAATTTCACGTTCCAAAACGTTAAATGAAAGATGTTGGTGTCTGTGGTACAATGTTTTTCATTGGTACAGGTACCAACGAAACTCCTTTTCTGTATTTAGCACTTATTAGGCATAACTGTTTTTTTCAATTGAATCTTCTATTATGTGTATTTTTCCGAAATAAACTATTATTTTATTAATATTTTTGAGTGTTCTTTTTATGAGCTTTTGGCTGGTTTTTGTGCAGCGTGTGGTGTTATATTATTATTTTCTTATACACTTATATATTATTATTTTCTTCTTTTTTTTCATATTATATTACATTTTTAAATATTTTTTAACAAAAAAAATATAGATATTATTATTAAATATTGCAATCCGTATTACAACTGTCATAACGGGACGGTCCAGCAAAATGCGGGACAGTTGGCCACCTTAATCAACAGGAAACAACGGGGTGGCCATATTCATAATCGGAAACCACAATGTTTATGGGATTAGGGACATAAAATTCTGATGATAATGCTGCCATTAAAATGATTACGAAAACAAACTACATCAACGCACGACGCGGGCTATAAAGGTAACATAGAATATGTTAAACTTCGTATTATATTTTTTTATATTTCATTTTCGGCAGATATGATTTCCGTGACTTTTAAGCATTAGGAGGGTTGATGTTGATTGCAAAATAGCGGCCTATACCTAGCTGAATAAAAGGAGTTGTTGTATTATAAAATTAAGTAAAAAATAAAAAAAAGTATTTTATTCTATGCCACACATATTGTTGTATTAAAACTCTACTTATACTAATAAAAGCCGACTTGTCAAACGACTTATATGAAAAAAGAGGGTTGAGGGAAGGAACGTGAGAAATAGCGTACGACCTATTTTCAGACCTACCAAATATACACAAAAAAAAATCATATAAATCGGTCTACCCATTTCAATAACAAACACAGAGACATGAGATTTTTATATATTTGACTAGCTGACTCAGCAAATGGTGTTCTGCCTTATTAACTATCAAAGAAAAAGAAATAGGGTTTGGGGGCAGAAAGGTAAAAAATAGCCTACGACCTAATTTAAGACCTACAGAATATACACAACTTTCATGAAAATCGGTCAATCCGTTTCGGTAGAGTTCGATAAGGAACACTGTGATACGAGATTTTTAAACATTAGATGATTAGAAAGATATTAGATCACTTAAGGTTGAACTACACTGCGCACACGTGTGTCACGTACGACAATCTGGGCCCGTCGTTCTCCATACATTTTATATGGCAACTAGCTTTGTAGAGCTACATTAGACCCACGCCACGCGACGCGACTCTCCGTACAAATCAGGCGTTGCCCGTGTGTGTCGGTTTAATGTAGTTCCCGCTTTAAAACCCACCCGAGTTGCCCTTTGCCTTCCAGGGGACCGAACTCTTCCGAACAATCCCGAAGCTTCAAATCGCTACCATCTCGCACTGCGACCACACCCCATAACGTTACGTGCACATGTCGCGTATAACTTTGCTAACATCCTTATTATTTTACTGTTTGCAAGCAACGACTAGGTCCTACTTCATTCCTGTGTAGTCCTAATGTAGTTCACGCTCTAAAGCCCAACCGCTTTCTAGAGCCACGCAAACTTCCGAACAATCCCGAAGCTCCAAATCGCTACCATCTCGCACTGCGACCACACCCCATAACGTTACGTGCACATGTCGCGTACAACTTTGCTGTCATCCTTATTATTTTACTGTTTGCAAGCAACGACTAGGTCCTACTTCATTCCTGTGTAGCCCTAATGTAGTTCCCGCTTTGAAACCCGGCCGCGATCCAGGGACACGAAGTCTTCCGAACACTCCCGAAGCTCCAAATCGCTACCATCTCGCACTGCGCCCACACCCCATAACGTTACGTGCACATGTCGCGTACAACTTTGCTGTCATCCTTATTATTTTACTGTTTGCAAGCAACAACTAGGTCCTACTTCATTCGTGTGTAGTCGCGCGCGGAAATAAATTAGAGGTTATTTTTTAGGTGGAAAAATTCTTTACTGCCATCCTGTTTTAGGGACTTTCTTTTTTTATTGTTGATAGGTTCGCGCTTGACTTCAAATTATCATGGCGATTAGAGCATGCCATACTCTCTAAAATTAACCATAATGCTAGAACTACACTGCACACACGTTTGCTACACGCGCCAATCTGGACGCGTCGCTCTTCATACATTTTATATGGAAACCAGACTTGTAGAGCTACACTTGATCCACGGCACGCGACGTCGTTCTACGTCCAAATCAGGCGTGTTACACGTAGGTATGCGTCGGTCTAATGAGTTCTAGCATAAATCATATTCCAGGCTTGATATCAGGACTAGAAGACCTTATACAAGGTGTAAGAGACAGCCTTCCACAAGCATTAAGGGCTTGCTCAGTAGACGAAAATACAAAATTTTTCTTCAGTACACAAATTTTTTTTTATGATATGAACTAGTGCTCGACAGCGATCACAGTTGATGGTGAGGCACACTAGTTTATTAAGAGCCTATTCACTCTAGCCTAGAAGACACCTAAATTATAATAATGCCTAAACACCCTAAATTATAAATATAGGGTGTTTAGGCAATCAAATAACAGGTAAGTATATGCGATCTCGTCCAAAAAGTATCCTATAATAATAATGCCTTAAAAGACTTCATTATCAGATACTTAAATCTCTCAAAAACTTACAAATGAACTTCTGGTGCAAATCCCTCATCATCCAAGCTAAATTACACCTTATTGCAGAACAGACCCAAGTAATATTAAAAACATCAGCCTGTACATGTCACGAACACATTTTTGGTGACAGGACATGAATTTATGAGGCCACCGACAGACTTTTTGCCGTCAAAAAAAAGGTTTGTTTTCAGAACTGGATTTCCGATTTTTTGCCAGAAAGTTGGCAAGGATGTTGAAGTTTTAAAAATATTTGTATATTCATAACTTAATAAGTCCTTTGGGTTTAGGGGAAGGGAAGTTATTTACATTTTAAATATTATGATGTAGAAAATTGGGCTGGAGGTTTGGTCGAAGGAGTTACCAGTGCCTTGGAATGGTGAGTTTTAGTCAATAATAGTCTAACACTCAGGATCTCGCTCCACCCAAAACGGGAGGACTAATTTGTTGATGGCCGACCAAAAAAGAAAAGAAACGATCTATCTCTCTTTACCACGAAATAATCTAGACTATCTGACTAACAACACAAACACTAATTCGTAAAGAACAATGGCGAAATCTCTAAAAACATTTTAGCGAAATAAAAATATACAACAATACATTTTGATTAAATTCTTGAACAATTTTGTTTCAGGCAAAACTATTGCAAGAGGTCTGGAATTAAAGATACTTATACTAGTTTTATACGTTTATGTATAATTGTATATTATGTCAATACCTACGAATTTAAATAATGAATGAATTTTTGTACGAACGAAACGATTTCTGTTGTCATTATGATGCAACACGATTTTTTTTCTTCCATAAAACTAAATAAAAAATATTTTTTACTTTTTATAAGATTCGTAAACGTAAATAATTATAACTACAAAACATGTGCCTAAATACCAAAAAAGACTGAAAGACTTTCATATTTAAAAAATAAGTAAGGTTTATTATTATTAATTAATCGGAAATATTAGTGATACTTTGTTTTCAGACACACTCAGAATTCCAATTATGTTCAGTTAGACCTGTAACATTATAAAAAAAATAACTTACAAAATTATTTAGGTTTAATTTAATCAAGACTTTTCTAGACGATTATTAATTCAATCAACCATTATCATTTCGCCATCAATATTTGAAGAACTACAACAATTAATAACCTAATTATAATCAGCACAACAAAACAAACTACTGCACAAAACGGGTTAAATTCAACCGTTTATAGGTGTCAGGGTTCGATGCTCAGTTCGAGTTTAAACGAATTAAACTAAACCAGACTTTGGTCGTAATAACATAATTCTGGGCGACGTCAGTTTAGGTCTCAGGGGTCGAAATAACCCGCTTAGCATCTAGAGGGTTATGCCATAGTCTTGGTTGTGTCGCGCTTAATTTTGTTATTGTAGTGTTAACTAAAGACGACCTGAGACACGTGTAAGCAGATATGCTCTGAATTTTCATAAATGAATGTGACATTGTTGAACATTTAGCTCTTACAGGAGGGAAAATTTACATACCGAGATTTATATACATATATTATAGATTGTAGTCCTGGCAGACTTAATCTGTCCGAAAAAAAAATCCAATTTTTTTAAACCATCCAGAGACACACTCAAATAAACACACAAAATTACAACCAATCAGTTTAAAGAGGAGTTAGATGACAACCTTACGTACAGGAGAATTACCTATAATAGGCCAGCACCTCTACCATGACTTTAAAGCAATAGTATTTGTCGATACTCGATAACGACTAGGTACGTAAATATTTTGTATGGCAAATACAGCGCCTCTAGCGACCGGAACCAAAATTTGCCATACAAAATATTTACGTAGTCGGTATCGAGTATCGACAAATACTATTGCTTTAAACTCATGTAAGAGGTACTGATCTTAAGAATTGATCACTTCATGCTATGGCCAAATAAAATTGGCCAGATAGTTTTGATCGTTGAAGTTTCATGATCCTCGTTTGGCCTACTTTCTTTAGACCTTTTATTCTCATCTTACCCTTGACCTTTTATAATCCTACATCAATGATATGGCCTTCTTCCGCTCTGGGTCCCTGGGTGGAGCGGAAGTCCACCCAGAGACCCAGAGCGGATGATTGGATGATTTCCACCCTCGAAAAACAGAACCGCTTTTACCGCGAAGCTACGCGTCCGAGTGTAGGAGGTAAGCCTAAGTCGATCCTAAAATCGATCATCTTTAAGAACAAAAGCGATCCCTAGCAAGTATCAACTAGTTGTATAGTTCCTGCCTAAAACAGAAAACAAGAAAACTACAAGAGGAAAACAGACAAACAAAATACAGCCTCACTTAAGGAATCGTATTCTATCCATGAACTAGCATAAGCCGAGCTTACAACGATACTTTTTGTAACCCAACACGACCTTATCCGCACTCGTGTTGGTTTAGGGTACCAAACCGTGAAATAACCAAGTTTTTTTGATACACTTTGATTTTCGGATTAAATGTAGTAATGGAAGTTTTTTTTTTCTTTTACTTGTCACATCTTTTCACGTATTGGAGCTGATTTGATGGGTAAAGGAATAAAAGGTTCTATTATTGGATGATGCTTTCGTGTTCTGTGTAGCGTTGCGTGGTTTATTTATAAACTAGCGACACTTTCCCGTCCGATTATAATTTGGGTGTCTTCAGGGCTACAGTGAATAGGCTCTTAATAAACTAGTGCGCCTCACCATCAAAGATTGCATCGCTACTTACCATCAGGTGGGATCGCAGTCAAGCACTAGTTTATATCAATATTAAAAAAAAAAACACGCCCCGACTTCGGACGGGTCCAATGCTGATACTAAATATACTACGATATATCTTCGAGAGCAGTGGTGTCCGAGTGGTAACGACCCCGACTTAAGAGTTGTAGGTCGTAGGATCGAACCCAGCCAGGCGCATTACTTTGTGTAATTTATTTCATCCTAGAAGGAACGGCGTGGGTCTTTTAGTCAATAAGAGTCTGACACTATCTCCCGCTCCGCCCAAGAGCGGGGGTTGTCATTGGATGTTTTTTTCGCACCATAAAAAAAACCACTGCTCTCAAACGGTGAAGAAAAACATCGTAAAACGCCCATGTTCTAGAAACAAAAATTCAAAGACATGTGACATCCACCAACCCGCACTGGGCCCGCGTGGTGGATTACGGCCCATTCACTTTCCTAGAGAGGAGGCCTGAGTCCCAGCAGTGGGAACAATAAAAAAGGCTGATGATGACCATGAAGATATCTTCGAAAACATTCATTAAAATAACGTGTTATAAAGGGCGATATTGAACTAAGTATATTAAATGCACAATATATTTAAGGTACATAATTGAATAAAGATTAATGCTGTATTGTTTAAAATTAAGGTGCTTGTTATTGTGAGTTATCCCCAAGAGATAGATGTATCCATCCAGGACTTTTTTGTAGACCTTTTTAAGGTGTACAATACTGTAGTACATTATTTTGATCTATCTCGTAGGGTTCAGCCAACGTTTGCAATGTAAGTACACAAAGACTAGACAACTGATAAATATACAAGGTGTAAGGGACAGCCCTCCACAAACTTTAAGGGCTTGCTCAGTAGACGAAACTGAACAACCTTCCCCAAATTTTATTTTTCTGGAAACGAAAAATGATTCGGCCTCTCCATACAAACTGTCCAATCAAGTTTATCATTTTCTATGGTGGGGCGGATTTTTTTTGTCATTTCCTGGAAAAAAATTTTGGAGGGCTGTGCCTTACACCTTGTATATTACTAATTACATATTATAGACAAATTACAATTTTCACAGAACAAATGATCGTGCAGATCGTGCTCATCACATAAATATTTGTCCTGGACGGGAATCGAACCCACGATCTCCGGCAAAACAGTCAGGCCCATTAACCACTGGACCAACCGACCAGTCAAATAAAAAATAGTGACCTAACGTAGAAGTAAAAGTCAATATAAAGTAAATGATTGTTTTTGATCTCGAAAGCGTTCTATCAATCAAACTAGTCAATATTTACTCGCAGTCCTAAACGAAAAAGTTACCTAAAAGTAAATTGTTATTACTATTACCAATGTGTATTCGAAGTTGTTTTTCATTGGAAAAATATTTTGGAAACGTTACGTACGTTCTACGATCCAATAACTAAATCAGTTAGCATTATCATAAAGTTTTTATTTCACATAGGCCTATATGGGCACTTATAAAACGTCAGAAGTTTATAGCAGAACATTATAATACCTTATAAAGTTGTCCACTGCTGGGCCTCAGGCCTCCTCTCTAGGTGATCCACAACGCGGGTCCAATACAGGTTGGTGGATGCCTCATGTCTTTGAGTTTTGGTTCTAGGACATGCCAGTTTCCTCACGATGTTTTCCTTCACCGTTTTAATCAATCAACTAAGTGTTTGACTAAAATATCAAAAACAAACAAATTTCAATTCGATACAAAATATGATTTACTCGCTTTAGCCCGCAGCTTCGCCCACTTAGGTACATATAATATAGCCTATGACACTCAGGAATAAAGCAGCATTCTATCGGTGAAAAAATTTTACCAATCGGTCGAGTACTTTCAGAGATTACCTCCTACATACAAAAAAATAAAAAAACAAACTTTACCTCTTTACCAAAAAAAAAAAGAAAAAAAAAAGAATAGGAAGAGGGAGGCCAAAGAAAAGATGGATGGACTGTGTGAGAAGCGATATGAAAGAAAATGGAGTTAGTGATAGCGTGACGAGTGACAGGACGGAATGGAAGAAAAAAAACGTGTTGCGCCGACCCCAAATAAAACGGGACTAGGGCAGGAAGATGATGACCTCTTTACTATATTAGTGTAGATTGTACACCAGAAACAAAATTTAAGTAGAAGCTTAAAATTAATAGCATGTCACAATGGGCGGTACATAAAGTGTAAACAAAAAGAAATCAAAAGCAAAGCACCTACAGCTTCCAAATTAATAAAACACCTACCAATTTACACAAACTTAACCCTAGCGTGTGCAAAATGACATGTCCCTGTCGCTAAAGGGTTAACGGACCTGTCAGCCGTGAGTTAGGCGCGCACCTGTCTCCTACGGCTTCGGGGTACGGTTACAGGATCGCACTTGACAGTCTTCGGAGACGCCTGTGGCGGCAGACGGGTTGGGTACTGTGTGTCTATATGTATATGTACTTAGTGTTTGTAGGGTTAAGTGATTACAACGACGTAGGGATACATATGTACACTAATATTATAAAGGGGTAAAGTATGTTTTTTTGTTTGTAGGAGGAAATCTCTAAAAGTACTGGTCCGATTGCTAAATTATTTTAACCGATAGAAAGCTGCTTTATTCCCGAATGACATAGGCTATATTTTAAGTATGTGGGTGAAGCCGCGAGCAACAGCTAGTTTGTTATATGTCACCGGAAAATTACAGACTCTAGATTGTAATAAATCTTTATTAGATTATAATTTCTCGATGTATTATGAAAAAATCGTTTTGTATATGATAAGTCACATGTAAATTCATTAGTTACCAATATAACGCGTGTCTTTAAAAAAAGACGTGTGGCACTCGGGGACTGCCGCGGTAAAGCTATTGCATAGCATTTTTATCAACTTATGCAATTATAATTATTTATTTATTTTATTTATGCAGTATTTTTGTTTTCTTATCGGTCACCACGCTCAAAAAACAAATGAGTGGGGGGTGTTAGGTTATTTTCGTTACGGAATTTCTGGATTCGGTCTCCACGCTCAAGGCCCGCGATAGAAGCTATGCAATAGCTTAACAGTTCACAATTTCTTGCGTTAGATTACAATCTTACGGTGTTTGCAATTTTCGGGTGACATTACATCGTTTACATAAATCGATGTAGATAACTTTTATACATTTAAATTGTGTGCAAGTGTGATACATTATTTAGGCTTTGTTTCATCGCGATAGATTGACGATATCGTAAGATATACAACATTCATTGACTGTACGTAGTTCGCCTGGTCAGCTATATCTATACATATAAATAAAATTGGAGTGTCTGTTTGTAATATTGAAATAACTGCTTTTTACTACATGCATATAAATATATATACGGTACATACACCAAAATAACATTTTTTACAATTTTTGTGTCTGTCTGTTTGTCCGGGCTAATCTCTGAAATGGCTAGACCGATTTTGACGGGATTTTTTTTGGCAGGTAGCTGATGTAATAAAGAGTAACATAGGCTACTTTTATTTTAGAAAAATAAATTCAAAATCCTGTAGTCCACGCGAACGAAGTCGCAGGCACAGTTAGTACATAATATAATTATCCTAAATCCAGTAGGTAACTGTCCGGACCGAGCCCGTGACATAAGCTATCTGTTAGTAAAGGTGCCATCAAAATCTATTTATCCATTTCGGCGATGTTAAGTTACTCTTTATACTATTAGCGAAATATAATTTGACGAAAGTTTCACTGGGGTACTCCCAGTGAAACTTTCGTCAAATTATTTTTCACAGTTTCGATAAATATTAACAGTAAACTAAAGTCAGAACTAAATTAGTTCTAGCTTTAGTTTACTGTTCATTTTCACCAACGCACACGTGTAAGGGTCAACTCACACCGAAAGAGCGGCGAAGCGCAGCGAAGCGGAGCGCAGTTTCAGTGTCATAAGGTTTTTAACTTTATTTTCATTTCTATAATACTTATTATCGCATGAGAAACCCGACCTGTTTACCGTTTATAGAATTCGCTGGAATTCCCGCGGCGCCGCGGGCATCCGCGCGACTCGTACGAGTTTCTCATGCGATAATAATTATTATAGAAATGAAAATAAAGTTAAAATTCTTATGACACTGAAACTGCGCTCCGCTTCCCTGCCCTTCGCCGCTCTTTCGGTGTGAGTTGACCCTAACACAGCTGAGGCCCAAGTCTGCTATTTTTATAAATTCGTCATTCCAACACGATTCCATTGTCATTTTGCTAAAAGTTTGTAAGTAATTTGTTAATTCATAATGATCGATCATTGTTCGGTCAACGGTCTCGTAATAGTGTTGTGGTATAATGACAATATTAAGCTTATTAAAAGCAATGACTGCACAATAACGTTGTAATGGTAGGTCAAACTGTCAAAATTTTATGATATGTACGAGATTACCATTACCATGATATGTACGAGATTTACATTACCAAATAATATGTACGAGATTATCATTCTATGCCATTTCTTTCAATGGAGTGTCAGTGGTTGACCATTGGAAAGTCATACTGATGCCATTATTAGTAGATTACCAAACTTGTCAAAATCAACAATTATGAAATCAATGATAGACCATTCTGACACTATTGCAATAGCAGACTTGAGGCCCTGATTTGTACGTAGAACGACGTCGCGTGGTGTGTATCAAGTGTGGCTCTACAAGTCTAGTTTCCATATAAAATGTATGAACCGACGCGCCCACATCCGCTTGTGTGGCACACGTATGCGCAGTGTAGTTCTACCTTAAGTTATTCCTTACTAGCTTTTGCCCGCGGCTTCGCCCGCGTGGCATTAGGTACTTAAGGAATCGGGATAAAAGGTAGCCTATGTTCTTTTCCATGTCAAAGGCTATATGCATGCCAAATTTTATCCAAATCCGTTCAACCGTTTTTGCGTGATTAAGTAACAAACATCCAAACATCCACACTTTCACATTTATAATATTAGTTAGGATAACACCAATATCCTATTTATCTAACACAGACATCTAATGCAGATATACCTAGAAGTGACATTATCACAACATCGCGCGTAGTCTGAGAAACCGCTACTGACAATCCCTACCACGCTCAACTAAGATAATAATCCAGTTCGCTAATCACGCATGTTATCTTAAGATGACGTCATGTGACGTATCTAGGCAAATGCACGCGTGCAGTGAACGCATGTGTCACAACACATCAGACCTACTTGTGCACCCGTGTGTAAGTATGCGGTGCGCGTGCGATGTCAACACCGCGCTCATTTTTATAGAAAATTGGCTCATTTAGTAACTGTTTTCTTTTTGAAGTTCCGTGTTAAATTTTGCCAAGCGGAACTAGAATTTGGTGAGTGTTCGTTGGTCACGGGTGGTTTTCTCTTGAATTATTATTTTGACGTTTGCCAAACACAGTTGTGTCCAAACTCTTATGAAAGACTTACCGTGGTCCTAAAGCGTAAAGGGCTAATAAAGGAACATATAGGTGGGTATTAGTAAAAAGTTGATACGTCCTCTCGCTCCACTATAGAGCGGGAAAAGTCGTGATGTCGGAAATCCAAAATCAGAGAATTCATTGTATTTATTTCCCAGCTGACTACCCTGAGAAGAAATACCGAAACAAACTCGGGGATTATCTAGGATGGTCTATTGAAGAAAGAGACAGATTTGAGTGAACCTGTCCAATCAGTGCAAGCATTTGTCTGTATTCACATAGCTCAACTCAGGACTACTATGGAGCTCAATCACTCTTAAAAATGCCAAGAGGTCAATGATTTCATAAGAAAATTGAAAGTTTTTGTACTCTTTTATAACATTTGAGGAAAGGGCTAAAAATAATCCCGAGAAAAACCAGTTAAAAAAGCATCATTGCGCAATAAAATACGCCCAGGTCAGTAACCAATAAAACTAAACATTGGCAGGCAAATCGTTGCAGACCACCAAATCAAAAAACGAAAAAAAAAAAACGCAGAAATAACAAAAAAAAAAACTGGGCAAACGCGAATCGCACTCAAGCACTGAGGGTCCCGCACAAACTTTCCTATGTAAATACTTTAATCCCGAATCGAGTCTAGACGATTTTTCCGTAACGCAAAACAGTAATTATTTTGTGAGTAGTGTGTGATATAACTACAAATCAGTTTTGACACTTTTCCTTTATTTGTGCTAAGCTAGGGTAAGTTTTCACCTAATTTCAGTAGTCTAAGTTACAGGGAAGTACCCTATTGGTTTTGATTTCAAGGGTGTCAATAACGACATTATCTTCAGATTGCGTTGATTTAGGAGTTTGAATTTGTTTAGTGTTCTAAGAGATAGCAGATTTTAATATTTAATAATATATACTATTTTTAGCATAATACCTCGTCACGTTCCTGAGAAAAACGGTCTTGACACTCTTGACGGACAGACAGATGGAGAGACGGACAAACGAACAGACGAACAAACGAATAGACAGGGTAGAAAGATAACAAAGTGATCCTATAAGGGTTCCGCTTCAGGCAACAGAGGTTACGGAACCATAATAAACAAAATAAAATTGCAGCAACAACACAAAAGAAAAAACAAAATCATACCAGATATAATTGAAAAGATAGCTTTTCATAACCAAAAATGGACGATGTACAATCGAAAACAAAAAAAAAAAAAACATTTATTGCAACAAACGATTTTGCTCTTCACTGCTCTCCCGTAGCTTTTGTGAGAGAACGCAATACGTTTCATCATTCGTTCAGTGGCAATCACTTAATTATAAACTCCGCCAATTGGGACAGTTAGTGAGAAAATTGTCAGTGAGAAGTGGTCCAGTGGTAACGGGTACGACTTTCGAATTGCACGTCGTAGGTTCAAACCAGGCAAATGTTTTACTTTGCGTAGATATAATACAGTCGAAACTTATTACATTTAAACCTCTACGGTCCGTACTAAGCGTTTCGCTTCATAGTTTATACTGCGTTAATTGCGTACATAGAAGGACTGGAACAATTTGCCTGCTGCGGTCTTCCCGTCCTGTTATATTTGGGAAAATCATCTAATGACATCCTACGCTCTTGGGCGGAGCGAGAGATAGTGTCAGAATTTTACTGACTAAAAACCCACTCCTGTTCCTTCTTGCCTTTCGTACCGGGACTGAGCTTCCCTTTCGGAGCTAACCCTGGCCCCAGTAGCCTTCGACTCAGCTGGGCCCCTGCCATTGCTGACAACTCTTTGAGGCGCGCGAGAACAGTGCGCGTCATCGACGACTTGGGCTCGGTCCGGACAGTAACCGGACGATCGGACAGTGAGCTACCCATTGCTCGCCGTCCGCAAGCCCGAATGATATCGCACTTGAGGACGGAGTTGAGCATCGTTTATTAATACAGGCCTAAGACCAGGTGAGATTAAGGTTAAATGCGATCCAATCGATAATCATAAAAAAATGCTAAAAAAAGGACACCATATGTGACGTGAAACCAGCTTGAGCATGCAAAAAAACGTAAAATAATTTCAAGGGCACTTTCGACACAGGAAGATTTTTTTATTGTAGATAGTCTTGCGTTTGACCACTATCTCACCTGATGGTAAGCGATGATGTGGCCGACGATGGAGCACGCTTGTCTAGAAGTAACCTATTCACTCTTGACTTAAAGGCCACTAGCTTGTGGCAAAGTAGGTATCAAGAAACACAGACAGAAAGTATCATCTCACTCAACTAATAAACTCAGCTTGAGATCTCGACGTAAATACCAAAATCACTTTATGTGCCCTCAAGCGCCGATTGTACGATCAAAGACACTTCCGCCTTATTATTATTATTTAGAAGATAAGGGGCTATGCATCACCCATAGTGTAGGGGATGTAGTCACTGCGACCTAAAAGATCTATTGTGACTCGCCACCTTGTTAGAGTAACTCTTTTAGCCCGGAGGCTTCCAAGAAATTTAGAATACTCCTAGCTTTTAGAGTTTTAATCTCCTCCGGGCGAATAATGTGTCGGCCCAGATGGACACTGCGTTTGTGGACAAGGGGCCCGCATTCACACAAGAGGTGCTTAGGCGTCTCCCTCTCCTGATTGCAGTACCGGCAAACATCAGTGTCACTCAGTTTCATGTGAAATTGGTGCCTGTTTAGTTTGCAGTGGCCGGTTAAGGCGCGGGCTATCGCACAGATGTTCGTCCTGCTAAGCTCAAGAAGCTCGGCAGTTCGTTTTTGTGAGTAGCCTTCTATGAGAGATTTGGCGTGTAGCAGACCTGGTTGTACCAACCAGTGCTTTTTTGAATCGCCAAATAAGTTGCCCTTAAGGGTCTGCATGGCCTGGTTCTTTGAGATACCACAGAAGGGTTCTGGACCTATCTGATGACCTTGAGCCCCAGCCCGTGCAAGTTCATCGGCTTTTTCGTTGCCGTTGATTCCAGAATGACCTGGTACCCATCTCAGAATAACTTTATTCCTTTGCCCCAGGTCATTCAGTTTGTTAACGCAGTCTTTTACCAGTTTCAAATTTAAAGTATTCGAGTTCAAGGTGTTAAGAGCTGCCTGGCTATCTGAGTAAATCAGAATTAATTGATTTATGTAGTTTCGTTGACGGTTGGCCTCCACACATTCTATAATGGCGTATACCTCCGCTTGGAATATGGTAGCATGTTTACCCAGATTCAAGCTTTTGCTGAATTTCGGGCTAATGCCAAATATTCCACATCCTACATTCTCACCCATTTTGGACCCGTCTGTAAACCAGATCAGGCCTCCCGCCTTTTTTTTTTTTTTTTTTTTTTTTTTCGATGGGAAAAATCATCTTATGACAACCCCCGCTCTTGGGCGGAGCGGGAGATAGTGTCAGACTCTTACTGACTAAAAAACCCATCCCGTTCCTTCAAGCCTTCATACCGGGGCTCGAGCGCCCTTTCGGATAACCCTGGCCCCGGTAGGCTTCGACCCGGCTGGGCCCCTGCTGTTGCTGACAACTCCTTGAGGCGCGCGGGAACAGCGCGCGCCGTCGACGACTTGGGCTTGGTCCGGACAGTTACCGGACGGCCGGACAGTGAGCTACCCATTGCTCACTGTCGCTCGGCAGTTCCACTGTGTAATTCCTTGTGAAATTACACTGTGGAAGAATGACGTCTGTTGTCATAGCTAGTTGATCGTGTTCAAGTACTGATTCGTGTAGCGATCTCAGTGCTTGAGAGCGCCAGTTTGCTTTGCCAGTGCTGTTTGTTCTGTACATGCTTGCCTTCGCCTCCTTCGCAATGAATAGATGAAGTGGCGGTAGGTTAAGCAGGGCATTTAGAGCAGCTCCTGGGGTTGTGGACATGGCCCCTGTTGATATGAGGCATGCAAGTCTCTGCAAACCATTAAGTTTGTTAATGACTGTCACCTGAGTTGTTTTCCTCCACCATACTACGCAGGCATACGTTATTATCGGCCTGACTATGGCGGTGTACAACCACAGGGCGATTTTAGGGTTTAAGCCCCATTTCTTCCCTGCTAAGCGACAGCATATTCCTAAAGCTATTTTAGCCTTTTGGATCACATTGTTAATGTGAGTGTTCCAGGTCAGTCTCTGGTCGATAGTTACGCCCAGGTACTTGACTTCGCTGGAGAATGGTATGAGAGTCCCCTTTACAGTGAGCGTTACAAGTTTGTCCAACATACGCTTCCTAGTAAAGGGGACTATTGTTGTTTTACTCGGGTTAACCGATAAATTGTTTTCTGTGCACCATGTGTTGATAATGTTCAGAGATCTTTGTAGTATAGATGATACCGTGCTGTGACAGGGGCCGACAACACAAGCCACCACATCGTCAGCATAGCTATGTACATCTAAGTCTCTTGTAGAGGCTTCAACTAGCAATTGATCAACAACGAGTAGCCATAGAAGTGGCGAAAAAACGCCTCCTTGCGGGCACCCTTTAGTTGTTTTGAACTTCCGCCTTACCACCGCTAAGTTAATTTTTGCTTGCACTCGAAACGATAACTTCAAAGGGTTTGGTTTGGCGTCGCGCTGCAGGATTCAAGCAATTTTTTTTTTTAAGTGATCAGGCAGAAATGACCGCGATGGTACCTAAGTCTGTCCAACTTGACTGACCTTGAAAAACGCTTAATTATCGTACTGTACACACGAGTGTACGAAATAATTCAAGCAATTTTTTTTTAAAGTGATCAGGCAGAAATGACCGCGATGGTACTTAAAAAGACGCTTAATTATCGTACTGTACACACGAGTGTACGAAATTAATTCGGCCGACAATTTTAGTCTATCTTCTTTTTTCCTAAAAAAACCAGTTTTTTTTTTGTCTTATTTATTTTCTGGTGATTTTACTAAAAAAAACACGCAATTAAGTAATAATAATATCTACCCCTATACGCGCGAGAGTTTAGTTCATTAAACCCCAAGCGAACGGCCGGCGTTCGCCCATCTATTGTCTTACTATTGTGTCTCAAATTGGCGTTATCTGAAAGGGTAAAAGTTGTAACATTGAGAACTTCATCAGAACTGAATTGTGACAAAAATGGGATCGATCTGGAAGCATATCCTTTTAAATGTAAATGAATAAAAAAACATTATTGAGAACCTCCTCCTTTTTAGGAAGTCGGCTAAAAAACAAGATCAAATTCCTCCACAGCAACAAAGATTTTCCTGCGCAAACAATCGTCGAGTCCAGGTGATCGGTCTAGCGACCTCGTCCCTCATTGTCAGCCACTCAGCAATCGACCGGCTTTTTGTAACGGATGCCACGCACTTACAAGATTAATTCACACTCAGCTGAAGATTGATATGTTGTGACAATAAGTATCCTTTGTGAAAATAGCTAGTAGTTGTAGCTAGGTGGGTGGAAGTAGTGCGGGGGGTGATATAGTAATTACCTAAGTATGATCAATACCTATTATGAGGTTTTTGGTTTAGAGAAAGAAAAAATCTACTGTCTACGGATGCGTAATTTCATAGACGCGCAATCATCAATGTACGCTTGGTGAACACCTGTTCACAGCAGCAATGTCGTGCCGTCGTGTCGATCAAAGTTTTCGTAATTCTCGATTTCTTTATAAGCATCTCCCAGATGTAGAAATATCGAATTCTGCGAAGCAGTAATGCTCGCATCAGGCAATGGCGTTCTCGCCGCCGCCTCCGGGATTCCGATCCCGATTTCCGGCCACCGTAAGCGCGGGCTTGCGGACAGTAAGCAATGGGTAGCTCGCTGTCCGGCCGTCCGGTAACTGGCCGGAACAATTCCAAGTCGTCGACGGCGCGCATTGTTCCCGCGCGCCTCAAGGAGTTGTCAGCAACAGCAGGGGCCAAGCCGGGTCGAAGCCTACTGGGGCTAGGGTTATCCGAAAGGAAACTCGAGCCCCGGTATGAAGGCTTGAAGAAACGGGGTGGGTTTTTTAGTCAGTAAGAGTCTGACACTATGTCCCGCTCCGCCCAAGAGCGGGGGTTTCCCCACCAAAAAAAAAAGATGTAGAAATATCAGTCAGCCGACATGGAGGAACCTCCACAGAAGGTAAAATTTACAAATACTTGGTCAGTGAGTACAAAGGTAAAAGTAAAAGTCTGACAAGCCCTCTCGCTCCGTCTTAGAACGGGAGAAGTTATTAGATGATTTTCAAACTAAAAAAGAGGCAGAACCGTGTTAGAATTTGACTGCCTAGAACTGAAGATTTTATTATGGGACCTATTTTTAAACGTAACGTCTTCTAGTCCCGTCAGTTTTAGAGAGTATGGCATGTTCTAAACGCCATGATAATTTGAAGTTCCTAAAACAGAGATTGGCAGTGAATAATATTCCCAAGGAGGGAGTGCGTGTTTCTATAGATAAATTACTAGTGATGGGCCGAATGTGGTTTGTACCGAATACGAATTTCGGCCGAACATTAGGTAAAATTTTAAAATTCGGCCAAAATTCGGCCGAACTTCGGTTATTTTCGGTGCGCTTTCTAGGGAGCGATAGGTCAACTCAGTACAAATCGCAACTCGCTTACACGCACTCTCCCTATCCGCACCTCCCGCAACCCAAGCGACTCTCTGCCATTACCGAATACGTCATTTTCGCGACACGCTCCATAGGTCCATTTCGTTAATAATAATTAAGTTTATTTGATTTTATAATAAACATTGTGGAGTGTTAACTAATTACAAAGATGAATAAATTACTGATTTGATTATAATTTTACTGGTTTAATTTCTGTTTTTTTTTTTTTTGGTATAAATGGATGACTTAATTAGATCTTATCTTGGACCGAATGTTCGGCATTTGAACCGAAAGTCGGCCGAATGTCGAAGTTTTTTTTTTTTTTTTATCTGTTATAAACTAGTACTTGACTGCGATCCCGCCTGATGGTAAGCAGTGATGCAATCGTTGATGGTGAGGCGCACTAGTTTATTAAGTTCGGTTCAAACCACCGAAATTCGGTTAACCGAATGTGAAACGAATTTCGGCCCATCCCTATAAATTACTGTTCAAAGGACTGTATGAAAGCCGTACTCCATCTTTGGTCACAATGTAATTTACTATCAGGTGAGATAATAATGGCCAAACGCGAGCCGGTCCATAATTTTTTCACCAATTTGATCTATTAAGATAACGCCAAACGTTCTAATATATTATACCTACCTTTACTACAAAATGCCAAAAGAAAATCTATTACCATTGAAAACTATAAACGTTGACATTTATCGTCTTGTTTTGCCAAAAGCCTTGAAAGCAAACGTTCTTAATGTGAACCTTAATTTTTATGTTGATAGGCGCCATAAAGAAAGCGCCCATCTGCTGATATTGACAGCATTGTCAAAGTTTCCAGTAGACATGCGCGACAATGTGACATTGAAGCGACAACACACTTTCATGTAGAAACTTTTCAACGGGTATAGGTATTATCGGCGTTGGCGCGTTCTTATCGTAGACTCGAACCGTGTTTTTCTCTGGCAATAATCATCATCTTCCTGCCCTTCACTGAACACCTATTTATTTATTATTTACCACGCATAAACATATAAAATATATAACTAATTTAATCTACACCTAACACGTAATAACTGAGCAAATATAAACCAATTTTCAACCGTACACTCGAAATAAGGTTCAGTTGAAAACCAGCGTCAGGCAACTACCACGTAGTTGTCTGGCATTTTTGCTGAACTGGACCTATTTGGCGCCGCCGTGAGACACACATTGTCAGTTGTCTCTTTTTTTTATATAATAATTAGTGTCTACATGTTATTACTACATTGTGTGCATCTACGATTGTGTATGCCAAATAAAATAGTTTTCTTTCTTTCCCTTGTCCTGTTGTATTATTTGGGATCGGCCAACTTGCTTTTTTCCTTCTATTCTGTCCTGTCACTCGTCATGCAGTTATTGTTATCACTAAAGGTACTAGAACTACATTAGCCACGTACGCCGATCTGGACGCGTCGGTCTCTATACATTTTACATGGTAACTAGACTGATAGAGCTACATTGGATCCACGCCACGCGACGCGACTTTACGTACAAATCAGGTGTGGTCCACGTGCGCGTCGGTCTAATGTAGTTCCCGCTTAACTCCCTTATATTTCATATCACTCCTCACACAATCCAGTCATAATTTCTTTGACCTCTCTCTCGCTCTCCATAAAATCAAAATCAAAAACATTTATTTCAAATAGGCCATTTGCAGGCACTTTTGAATAGTTAATTGTCAGTCCAAGAAAAGTGAAGCTAAATTGCACGTTCCAAAGCGTAGATCTCTTTGGAGAAGAACGTGCAAGAAAATCGAAACGTCCATGAACACTCTTTTAAATCAGATTGTGAGTTACATATTATAATCTTGGTTACATATTTCTTGTTGCTTCTATTACGTGAGCACAATGTAGATAATAAAATAAAAATAAAAAATAATTAAAAGATATAAATTGAATTAAGCCACTGGCAACTAAGAGATGACCAGTCTCAACTGACATACATGACACACATCTGTGTTTATCCTCCATAACTCCTGTTTTTCTCTGGAGATCTTGAAGAAAATTAATTCCGGACAATAACTTGCCTACTTCTTGGTAACCTGTCGTGAGAAATTGTTGTCAAAAGGACTTTTACTTGTATTACTGAGTATCACTGTTTATGACGTAAAATATGTTAAGTGATTACCTACAAGGTATGGTATAACTAGCTTCTACGAGCGGCTTCGCCCACGTGACTGTTGTTTATACCAAGGAAGAAAAACTATGCGATGTCCTATTCCAAGATATACCCTACTCCACGGGCTTGTGGACAACGTACCATGGGTAGCTCGTCGTCCGGCCTTTCCGTAAGAACCAAGCCAGGTTCGACAGCACGCAGTGTTCCACTGTGCCTCAAAGAGATGTCGGCTTAATTGATGGGGCCAGTTATGTTCACAAAACTACTAAAACGAGTCAATCCAAAAAAAGGCACTGCCCACTGCCAGTTAAGGTTGACGATTCGTCGAACTATGTCGGTAACCTTGGTTATCCCGCAAATATCTTAATTACCGTTTCACAACGTATTAAAGAAAACGTACATAAAGAAAATTTTAGCCGATCGCTTTTTTGTTACAAATTGAAAACAATAAAAAAAGAAAATAAAAATTTTTTTTCAATATTTTTTATTTTCTTTTTTTTTGTATAGTATGAGCGCTATCGCGTTAACCTTATGCTGTTGTCGTCTTAGTTTTAGTCACTTTGTGTGTGTGTGTGTGTTGGTTATATGTGAAAACTTGTAAATGGCCGTTTTTTACCTATTTTAAGTTTTACTGTAACAAGTACTCGTAGCTGTAAGTTTTTCGAACAGTAAAAAAATAAATTAATAAAATTGTAGCTTTATTTGGACACATTTACACAAGGGATGTTTTCACTCTGCTTTAGATTACACTTTGTAGCTCAAAAATTCAATACTAGAAGCAAGACCAGCCAGTTCGTTCGTATACGAAAATATTTCAATATCAAATTCCATTTCAAAATACAGCTCCCGTTTTAGTGCCCTCAATTCAGATTTCGTAACAAAACTGGCACGAAACGACTATCACAAAAGAATATAAAATTCCAGAATATCAAACAATGTGATCTAAATAGTTCGGGGAGGAGTTTAACAAAGCCGTGCTGATCAGGACTTGGTGGAGACCACTAGAATGCTGCGTACCGTTGTTGTACAGAGTGCCAACATACCGCCGGCATAGACCGAACGCGGCGAAGCGTGAACTATTGAACTCGTCGGAACGACAGACATGCGACGAATTGATGGACAAGCGGAGGTTGAGACAGTAGTACCAGTTCGACAAGTAATATTTCAAAGAAAGAAATATAGGAAGAAGAAAGGAAGGAAGAAAGAAAGAAAAAAATGGAAATTTATAGGTTGCAAAGCGACGATGTGTGGAGCACGCTTGCTTAGAAGTAACCTATCACTCTTGACTTAAACACACCCGAATTGATGGACAAGCGGAGATTGAGTCAGTAGTACCAGTTCGAGAAGTAATATTTCAAAGAAAGAAATAAAAAAGGAAGAAAGAAATAAAAACAAGGAAATTTATAGGTTGCAAAGCGACGATGTGTGGAGCACGCTTGCCTAGAAGTAACCTATCACTCTTGACTTGAACACACCAAGCTTGTCGTAGCTATCAGGAAACATATCATCGGCAGGGAATTCCATTCCTTAGCTGTACGCGTAATGAAAAATTTAAGCAAGCTGGGATCGCAGTCAAGCATTAGTTAAGAGTGGCGACCACGCATCAGAAGACGCAGCGTTGGCCTCCCACAAGGTGGATCGATGACCTGGTGAGTCATGGAAATTTGATGGATCTGATAGAGCAGTCGTTGTAGTGACATTTGAAGGAGGCCTACATATGCCTAGCAGTGGACGTCTTTCGGCTTTTTGAGTTAAACTTCTGCAAATTATCTCCTTATTGACCAACACCTTGATTAGGTAACTAAATACCGCTTTTTCATACAAATAACACAAATTTTCCGTAAAATTGCTTAGTTCTTAGTTAATTTGAAGATTTAAATGCGTCTAGCGTGTATCAATTTGTAATTTTATCTTACAAAGAAGGTGCGAACAGAGATATTTAATTTGCATATAATTTTACTTGTGGCTTATACGCATTAGGTAGATTAAAATGAGCCAAAAAAATAATTTATGATGATTTGCTAAGAATCTTGATGGAATCTGTCTTATTATGTAATTATTTCCATTTACAATCGCCAATATTACATAAATAATTTTAAAATATCTTTCTGGGTGGGAAGTCATCAAATAACTAATAACTGACTGATTGACTGGCCTGTTGATGTAGTGGTTAGTGACCCTGACTGCTAAAGCCGGAGGTCGTGGGTTCGATTCCACCCAGGACAAACGTTTGTGTGATGAGCATGGTCATTTGTTCTGTAGCTGGGTGTGATTTATCTATATTATGTATGTATTTAAAAATATATAAGTATGTTTATCAGTTGTCTAGAACACATAACACAAGCTCTGCTTAGCTTGGGAATAGATGGCGTTGTGTGATAGTTGTGGAATATTATTATTATTATAACTTTTTTTTGTACTTTTAGTTTTTAAGTTTGTGCTTTGTTTTCGAACTAAAGGAGCCTTAGACGACACAGGAAATCCTAGTGTGGAGCTCCCGCTATGTCTGGAGCGAGGAATCAGACTTTAACCGCTTTTGAATATTGCATTTCGTCACATATTTTTTTTTTACTTTTTAACTAATGTTTGACTGCGATCCCACCTTATGGTGTGATGCAGTCGTTGATGGCGAGGCGAACCAGTTTATTAAGAGCCTACTCAATCTAGCCTTGAAGACACCTAAATTACAATACTAATTATCATTATAGATATTAAAACCGAAAATCTATAAAAACATATAAATAGCAAATTAGTTATTGGTAATAAATATCAAGTAAACTAATAATTATTATTTTGTAAGTCGTACTTACATCTGATATTTTTAATACTTATTAATGGTTAATTTCAATGAAAATACGTTTTAAAATCCATACCAGCAATAAAACCCAGCAATTACGAGTTTTATCTCGTTCGTTAAACTTACATTAATAGCTTCTTGAGTGGCGTATGATCCCATAAAAATGAATGGCTTACCTGAAAGCAAAGAAAAATAAAGTTTTAGTACCTACATTTTATTTAATTAGCCATACAAAAGAAATAAATAAAGAACTTGTATTAATTGTTTACCAACATGTAACAACTTTCCAATAAAAAACATTTCTTCTCAACAAGCTAATAACGCGTGGTATAAATGATATTTATTTTAAAACACACACACACACCATTACTTGTACAGACACCCATACGAGGACTATAGTCATAAGTCACAATCCGAGGACCTCCTAGAAAACTAGGTTAGAGACGACTTACGACCTTATTAACAAGACAGAAAGAAAGAGAAAACAATATTTGGGGTGACGAGACTATTCGTATAGCGCTATCTCAACAATTTTTAGTATGACTTTCTGTAAACGATGCGGGGACCTAAAAACACTCGCAAACCCGCCTGGGTAGTACCATCCGAGGACCTGTGTGTGAGCCAAACGAGGACCTTAACCATGTGACCAGAGACGCCTATACGAGGACTTAATTTTTCACACTTTTTCTTATTACTTGCATGATGCGAGGACCTAGTACTTGAATATTCACGAACAATACGAGGACGTTTTTCCAGGTAGGGCTTGTACTAAACGAGGACCTTTTCTGAATTTCCAATAGCCGTTTCTTACACACTTATAATTTTGCCATAATAATATTTGAGGTATATTATTAGATATTTAACCAGTTACACACACCAATTTCTCGATTTAAGTACTATCAGAGGACTTAGCATGATTTAACTGATAATGTTTAAAATGAAAGGCAAGGTATTATTCTAAGCACTACGTCTCGACTAATCAAATTGATTAAGACTTTTAGTTGTGTTAGAAACACGTGGACAATTACAATTTGACAGCAATTGAAAGATTTTATAGTCGCAACTTTGGATCCACAATAATAATCTAAAGTAACAGGTAAGATAACAAGTTGACATTTATATTCAACTATTATTCATTAATCTATCCGCTACGTGCTGTATGTGGATTGCTGACATTATATATCAATACACAGTTGTGTATCACAAAGCTGCAACTGAAATCATCTACATGTGACACAACTCTTTAACGGTCAAGTGTATTGTCTTCAAACTAAGCATGCTGTTTGTTAACATTGCATAGCATTACAGTTGAGTAAGTGAAATGAAGTTGCAGCTTGAACCATCTCCATGTAAGACTGCTCTTCAACAGTTACTTGTATCATCTTTTTTTTTGGTGGGTATAAATCATCCAAATGGCATCGCCCGCTCTTGGGCGGAGTTGGAGATTGTGTCAGACTCTTATTGATTAAAAAATCCACCCCGTTCTTTCTTGCCTTTCATACAGGGGCCGAGCCTTGCTTTCAGAAGCAGACCCTTGGCCCTCTGGACCCTTGCTGTTGTTGACCACTCCTTGAGGCGCGCGGGAACTCGGCCTCCTCCTTTGCTAGCATTACTGCTTTGCAGAAGGAGGCGACCGCCTGCCACTCGTTCTCGCTCCGGACCATGGCCTGTACCAAGGCCTAGCGCGAGGGATCGCCGCTACTGATCGCCCCCACCAAAATACGACTCGCTAGTTCTAGCGCAGGGAGAGTTGTACCAGGCGGCGGACGATCTAGCAGCATGCGGGGTTGCGATAGTCGTTGATAGGATCCAGCAGTTGGGACTCGAGGTGGTACTGCACAAGTCCGAGGCTATGTGTGTCCACGGCCTTTGGAACGCGCCACCATCGGGTTCCCAATTAACGGTAGGAGGAGTTCACATCGGATTCAGGTCAACGATAAAGCACCTGAGACTCGTCCTCGACAGCTAGTGGAATTTTGTGCAGCACTTCTGAGATCTGGCACTTAAACTGAACCGTACTGGCTCAAGCGGCTCTTGCCCAACCGGGGCCTGGGGAGTTTAGACGCCTACTGCCGGAGGCTTCACGCAGGAATCGTTCGGTCCATGGCCCTTTATGGGTCGCCAGTGTTGGCGCCGTCGCTGCGTCAGCAACCGAGAGCCCAGCTGAACGCATGCCTGAGGGTCATGGCAATACAGATGGTAAGGAGATACCGCATGGTTTCAAGCAAAGTGGCGAGCCTTCTTGCTGACCTGCCACCATGGGATCTGGAGGCAACAGTCCTTGCACGCATGAACAATTTGCGCGTGGAGATGCAACGCCGGCGCTGGGGCGAAAGTTCGCTGCCCCGACAGGTCGTGGCATGGTGAACAGAGTTCCGGCGGGATCTCATGATGGAATGGCGTCAGCGACTATCGCAATCCAGTACTCGACAGGCCACAATTATGGCGGTAAGGCCCCTCTTTGAGGCGTGGCTGGAAAGACATCACGGCGTCCTCACCTTCCGCATGACGCAGGTTCTCACCGGACATGGTAAGTTCGGGAGGTACATACCTGCACCGGATTTGTGCGGAGCACACGGTAGAAGTGTGCCCCGCTTGGTCGAAGCATCACCGTGTTCATGTGACGATTGGCGGTGGCGATCTCTCGCGCCGGGCTTTGGTACAGGCCATGGTCCAGATCGAGAATGAGTGGCAGGTGGTCGCCTCCTTTTGCGAAGCAGTAATGCTAGTAAAGGAGGAGGTCGACCGCATGAGGCGCTCACGCCCCAGCCGCTGCCGGTATTTCGATCCCGATTCCGGCCACCGAAAGCGCGGGCTTGCGCACGGCGAGCTATGGGTAGCTCGCTGTCTGACTGTCCGGTAACCGTCCGGACCAAACCCAAGTCGTCAACGGGGCGCACTGTTGAAGGAACGGGGTGGGTTTTTTAGTCAGTAAGAGTCTGACACTATCTCCCGCTCCGCCCAAGAGCAGGGAATATCATCTAATTAATTTTTACCCGGCAAAAAAAACGCTATTTATTTATAGTTTAAAAGTTTTTAAATTGTAATTTTCGAGTATTTTATGTCTTTAATTTAATAAGTATATTTAACAATAAGTATAATTAACAAGCTTATTATTTTCAAAATTATGCTCGCCATGTGTTTGTTATCTAAGAAAAAGTAATGTTTATTCTGCACAAGGCACTCTTATTTACCTCAAGCAATTGAGAGAGTTTTGGCCTTCTTAGTATCGTTTAGACTTGTATTCAATCAGCTGATCGGAGTGGTCCCTCTTAACTGAAAGAGTTATGTTAATCATTGATATGTTTACTATTTTTATGTAATAAAATTGAGTATGGCAATTAATAAAAGGGCATAAAATGCGGATCAATTTATGCTTTCTACTTAAGATCGGCCAAATATCAAGGACGTCCGGGCCTTGGTTGAGGCCATGATCCGGAGCGAGGAGGAGTGGCAGGCGGTCGCCGACTTCTGCGAAGCAGTAATGCTCGCAAAGGAGGAGGCCGAACGCATCAGGCAACGGCGTTATCGCTGCCGCCGCCGCCGCCGGGATTCTGATCCCGATTTCCGGCCACCGTAGGCGCGGGCTTGCGGACAGTGAGCAATAGGTAGCTCACTGTCCTGCCGTCCGGTAACTGTCCGGACCAAGCCCAAGTCGTCGACGGCGCGCACTGTTCCCGCGCGCCTCAAGGAGTTGTCAGTCACAGCACGGACCCAGCCAGTCGAAGCCTACTGGGGCCAGGGTTATCCGAAAGGGCGATCGAGCCCCGGTATGAAGGCTAGAAGAAACAGGGTGGGTCTTTTAGTCAGTAAGAGTCTGACACTATCTCCCGCTTCGCCCAAGAGCGGGGCATGTCAATGCATGATTTCTTACCACCATAAAAAAAAAAATCAAGGACGTAGTAGTCAATTCTTCGTGCCAAAGGCTAGGTTAATATTAAAACCGATTGAATTAAATATACTTTTTTCATAGATAATTAATTGCACTCAGAATAATGTTTCAGGACATCTAGCAATGTATAAGAACTCTTTGGTTAAATAAACTGAAATTCTAGAACTTAGTGTATTGTTTTTCAGTGCATGACATATTTTATTTATAAATGCTATTCTCAAAAACATATATATTGTGCATTCTCAAGTCTCGTACATTATGACATACTTTTACGTAAAAAAACATCCGAAGTTTTACTCTCTCAGAACAGAAGTTTCGATACTTTTGAAATTTCAATAATCAATACACACGGAAAACCTATCCAAATGGGGACCTAAATACACTTGTCTGGAAAAGCTACCCATGTGGGGACTTACATACACACTGTCTGGAAAAGCTACCAATCCGAGGACATTTGTGTGAAGATTTACACATAAGTCTCCACAAGGTACTAAAAACATGACTGAAGTGTTAAAAGTCGTGTGTAAAAATTTTAAGTGGCGCCGCCTAGCGGTTACACACGATCGTGTGTGAACATGAAATTTCGCAACCAAACCGAGGTCCACCAAGGTTGATATCAACTTTTCCTTATTAAGTATATAGAAAGGTTCAAAATCGAACGTAGAATACGATGAACTGGGTCGGGCCATCCGAGGACGTACGAAAAGGTCCTCGCATTGAAAAGGTCCTCAGATGTGCCTTGTGTATTCAAGCGCATGTCCTCGCATGGTACTTAAAACAAACACACACACACAAACACACATAAAAACACTTTTACATGTCAATTTAAACTAGATGAGGCCGGTGTTTCCTGCTGACTACCCTGAGAAGAAACACCAAAACAAACAAGTCCATACAGCAAAGATATAATGGTCAAATCATATGGAAACCGTGCAGATTGAAACCTGAGATGGTCTTTTGAAAAAAGAACCACAAAGTTCCAAGTGGACCTGTCCATAGTTAGTACTTCAACACCTACAAAAAGGTTATCTTACTGCGTTTAGTAGTTCCTATGGCCACTATCCAACTCCATCATCAGACCAGATTCATGGTACCATATTAATGCATTGTCATCGGAATTACATAGGTATACCAAATTTCAGTCCAATCGGTTGAGGATAACTAGTCCAAAATTCATTTGCAAGATTCGTCCCACACACATGTACTTACTTGCAAAAATTGTAAGCTAAATAAAAAACTTGTAAAAACCACGCCATTTACTTCTTTATTCCTACACAAATACAAGGGGATAACAGAAAACCCTACCTCAATTTCGGTTAAACGTTAGCATTATGGAAACTAACCTTAACTAACCCTCAAGCGCCGTGTCCGGTCGTTAAGACCAGCCATGCATGTTTTCTGTCTAACCCATCGTTGCGTGCAAAATTCCATCTTCCCGACTTTGGGTAGGCTAGACCTCGTATTTCGAAATCGGTTTCTCATTTACCGGTACTAGTATTCCACATTTGGTTGTATGGTACTTAAAATATATTGAATACGGGGTTTTCTACCAAGATTTTATTTTGGTAAAAAAAAACTCTTTTTCAGTTTAAAAGCAGACTTTTGTTTACGTATCTCAATATTCAACTTAATACTCGTAAAAATGTTTATAGTTATTTATGTTACCACCGTTTTGATGAGACAAAAAATTTATACCCATTCGCTTAAAATCAATACGAGAAAGAACCAATTCCCTTCAAAAAACCAACTGACGTATGCGACATTTTTCTGTCCCATCAGCATAGACTTGACATTTAAACGGTTCCCAAACAAATCTACAATGCATTTAAATTTTAATCAGTATGACATCCCGTTAATAACTACCTGTTTAGGCAATAGTTTACAATAAGCATTATCGGAATTATTCATAAACAAATACTTTATCACGCTGAGGTACCCAGAGTTGATGGGTAGTGCTATTAACCCGTAGCGAGCGGTGGGGGGGCTAGTCGGCCCACTATCTATCCCATTACCATCCGTTACCATTTTATTACCCTCTTTTACCATTTGTCGGGTCACAAAAGTTTTAAACCGAATTCTTTTTTTTTTCTTCGAAATTTAAAAAAAAATAATCTTTGTTTGTTTTGAAATCGGAACCATTTTTTTTTCGGTTCGTCATCGGAGTGTTATGGGTTTTATACTCGTTGACGTTATTATAGAAATTCATTTTTATGGTCCGAATGTAGACAAATGGCCGTCTGTAAGCTTTATCAACATCATAAATGTTTATTTCTTATGTTTTATAGGAATTCGATGTGTTTTACATAGTTGTGATTCGGGTTTCAAGAATATGGTAATGTTTAAAATCGAAATTAACCGTCGTTGTATTAATCGTTTGATTTTATGTTATAACAGTATCAGTAAAAGGTTTTACTTTTTATTAACAATTTGCTTCTAGTTTAATTATTAATTTGATAAAACATTAATTGATTTCTAAAAGAATTCAATAAAGTTCAGTCGTTCGGATTAGTTCAGTTAACGCCTTCTCATATTCTCAGATAATCGGATAACCTTTTTTTACTTTACTAAAATCTTATTAGTTTTAAACTTGTTTAATGCATTATGCGTCTATCGCGTAATATTGTATACATCCTTTTCTAGTGCCCCTCATCATCAGAGATTGCATCTTTGCTTACCATCAGGTGGGATTGCAGTCAATCACTAGTTTTTATTAATTTAAAAAAAATGAACTACAATGCATGGCTTATTTAGTATATGTCAATTAAAAAAAATGAACTATAATGCATGCCCTTATTTTTAGATTACAAAATTATTTCACAATCATAATTTAAGCACTGAACTTAAATTCAAAATGTTTATAAGATGGGCAAAATGTCTAGGGATCCAACTAAATTAGCAATGCCTAGATGTGGGACAGCTTTTTTCCACAAAAACGCAAGTCGTATGGTAATTAAAATATTTAATAGAATACCTAAGCAAATCAGAGAATTGCCAATGAATTTTTTCCAAAAAGAGCTGAAAGCATGGCTCATGGACAAATGATATACGGTAAATGAATTTTTAAATTATAATATTAAAAAAGATGAATTAAATAATTTGTAATTAAATTAAATTTAACATTTTGTAATATTTTAGTTTTTGACAATTTGTAAATTTTAGTTTATGACATTGTATCTTTTAGTTTTGACATTTTGTATTTTTTAATTTATGACATTTTGTATCTTTTAGTTTTTGACATTTGTATCTTTTAGTTCTTGACATTTTGTATTTTTTAATTTATGACATTTTGTATCATTTAGTTTTTGACATTTTGTATTTTTAATTTATGACATTTTGTATCTTTTAGTTTTTGACATTTTGTATTCTTAATTTATGACATTTTGTATCTTTTAATTTTTAACATTTGTATCTTTTAGTTTTTGACATTTGTATCTTTTAGTTCTTGACATTTTTATCTTTTAATTTTTGAATTTTATTTATTGTAATTTTTTTTTAACTATATTATAAATATTTTTTGATGAAAATAATTGAGAGTCAAGCCCATTCATAATAAATTTGCATGCTGATTAAGAGGCGGAATATGAAGAAACATTATTGTAATTTAAGACCTGTACCTGTAACCATATTTCAAGCAAATAAATGATATTATTATTATTATTATTCACTTAGATACCTAGTGTATTTTTAAGAAATTAGTTATCTTAATTGTAGTTAAATAATAAGGGAATCAATACATTGGTAGTGCATTGGCAATGATCGTATCGGTACTGGCGCTCTCAAGAAAAAAGCTAGTAATTTTTTATCAAGAATTTTATCTTAGAATCTTATTTTTATTATCAATAATTTAATCTTAGAATTTTATCTATACATATAAATAAAATTGAAGTGTCTGTTTGTAATATTGAAATAACAGCTTTTTACTACATATGAATATATGCAAGTCACATGAGGGGCACATAACAGAGCAGCAGATCTGAGCCTGAGCTCCCAACCACCATGAAGAGCCAGGGAGTGCGGTCGCTGTGGCCGAAATCGGTTAGATGGCATCATCATGAATATATATACGGTACATACAACAAAATAACATTTTTTACAATTTTTGTCTGTCTGTCTGTCCGGGCTAATCTCTGAAATGGCTGGACCGATTTTGACGGGACTTTCTTTGGCAGGTAGCTGATGTAATAAGGAGTAACATAAGCTACTTTTATTTTAGAAAAAATAAATTCAAAATCCTGTAGTCCACGCGATCGAAGTCGCGGGCACAGCTAGTCTTAAAATATATCTTAATAATTTTAGGGTATTCTATACATAAGTAGCTGAAATCGATTCAGTAGTCGATCCTGAATATGGTACTTTCAGGATAATCATGCATTTAATTTGTTAAATGTTGTATAAATAGGTATCATTAGGATACAGAGCGTAAAAATTGTAGGCTTATAATTCAATAAAATAGGTTTTTTATTTCCATTGTAAGTCTTTGAAATAATTCACAACAAACAATAAGACAGAAGAACAATTCTGGGTGTTTATTTATACCCCATTTCATTATAATAGACATTATACGAGTATCAAAGAATATTTCAGAAATAATAGTTCATAGCTCAGTTTATAAATTGTTCAAACAATGATAATGGTAGACAAAAGGAAAACATTTGAGTCTGTTTCAAAAACAATATTTTTGTATGAACACAATATCACAGATGAAATATAAATTCTTGTGTGCTTTTGTTTTGATATCATTTAATAATAATAAATCATTTATTTTCAAACACATAACTTCCAATGAGGTTATTATATTTACGCCGTTTGAGGTTTTCTGCACCTGCAGTAGCCGTCCCAGCCGTTTGGGGTTGAAACACTGGCTATGGGGTCCGAGCGCTCATCGAGTTGTTCGGGATATCAGCAAACAGTTGGTCGACTCTTCGCGTGTCCAGAGGGCTGGACTTTTCTTCAGTCAGCGAATCAGCATTGCCATACAACGTGGCAATGCTGCCAGCGTTCTGGGCACTTTTCCCATTGACATCGATGTGGACGAAGTTTTTGATGCCCTCTGAGTTTTCCCCGTTTTTTCTGCCTTTTTTACTCGTTTGTACATATTATTATTTTAAGTTTGTTTATATATATATACCTAGTGATTATTTTGTAATAAGTTAAATTGATTCAAATAAAAAAAATATTTTCAGGGATCGTGTTCTATAGATACATACTTTACAGACTAACATAATGTATACAGCGTTATTTGTAGGACTGTATTAGGTACTAACATAATAAACAACAAATTTTGTTCTATGACTTCTTACAAAACATAATCCATTTACCAAAAACAAACCTTCAAGATTTCGTTGTTCTATCTAACACATTTCAACTCTGTATTTTACAACACCTACCTACGTCTGTATGATGCGACGCAAGCGCATCAAGCACCCCTGCTACTCGATCCCCACTCCCTTCCGCTATTGTACTATCGCTTGCTTTGCGTAGACTTCGTAATATTCAGAACGTTTAATTTTAATATTTTTATTTTTGTATGAAAATGTGATACACTAAAATATAATAAATTTTCAAAAGTCATTGAACAAAAGTTGTTGTTTATGATGTTAGTATCATAGTCCTAAGAGACAGTGTTTTACCAATAACCCTGCATAATTCAAAATGTCATCGCTCGAAGCTCACCAAAGTTAATGGAGTCTAGTCATTCATAAAGTTATAGGTGTTCCATCTGATCCTTTTGTCATCATTTGTAAACGAATATATTTACATACAATCGTAATAAATTCTAAACAAATGAAACCCCGAACAACGTCTTTGAATCTTCACAATTGCAAATTCAAATCTTTATAAGTTTTATGACACTTCTAGACTGCTTAATGGTCTATAACTTTTTTTAGGGTTCCTTACTGAAAGGGTAAAAACGGAACCTTATTACTAAGACTACACTGTCTGTCTGTTACCAGGCTGTATCTGTTATAGCTGGAGAGTTGAAATTTTCATAGATGATGTATTTCTGTTACCGATGTTACAAAAAATAGATATGTTCTAAAAACGGAATAAAACCAATACCTACCTACTTAAATGGAGCTCCAATACAACTAACGTGATTCTTTACTGTTTTTTGCTCAATATAAATAATAGTTATAATATAGTTTCCGTTACAGCAGATTGTATGGATAATTTATTTCATTTTGGCATCAAACAGTCATATGCAAACAATATAGGTGTCTTCAAGGCTAGAGTAAATACGTTCTTAATAAACTAGCGCACCTCACCGTCAACGATTGTATCACTGCCTACCATCAGGTGAGATCGCACTCAAGCAATGGTCAAGGAGTTGTCAGCAACAGCAGGGGGGCCCAGCCGGGTCGAAGCCTATTGGGGCCAGGGTTATCCGAAAGGGAGCTCGAGCCCCGGTGTGAAGGCTTTAAGGAACGGGATGGGTTTTTTAGTCAGTAAGAGTCTGACACTATGTCCCGCTCCGCCCAAGAGCGGGGGTTGTCACTGGATGATTTTCCCATCGAAAAAAAAAGTCAAGCAATGGTTTATTTATTATAAAAATAATAATAATCTTAAACTTAAAACGATTAGTTCCATGCAAAAGACCTATACTGCTGACAATGTAATGGTACGGAACCTATCGTGCGCGAATCCGACTCATACTGGACCGGTTTTATTATAAAAGTATCAAGTTGCATTTATGTGAGAACTTTGACGTTTCATATTAGTTTTAAAAAATACGATGACATTAAAAGTCACAATAGATTGAACATCTTCAAAAGAAGATATAAAAACATAATAATTTTAGTCTCAACTCAGTTCTTAACCCTTTGATTTAGGATAGAAAACATGCATCTAAAATATAACAACATGTGGATCAAAGACGCGTAAAAATAAACCACGTTTTGAACCGTGTATCACAAATTATCTTGTTAAAAACTGATGAGTGGTATAACAAAGAAGCTGTTTTGATGAAGATGTTACCTATAATCACTTACTTCCTTTCGACTTTAAAATTAAAGAGGTAACTAATTAGTAGTATGTTTGGTACAGTTGTTGGGCTTGGCTGCTCCGCTGCGTGTTGTGGGTTCTATTCCCACATGGAATAATTTAACAACAATTTGACATATATTATAATTAGGTCTGTATTGCTCTGGGCACGCTACAATAGCGGTGGATCAGATTCCTCTCTGAGGACAAGCTAGAGAGGCGCCACGGCGTCCTCGCCTTCCGCCTGACGCAGGTCTTCACCGGATACCAGTTCGGGAGATTCCTGTTTCGGATACTGGTGGAAGAAACGCCTGGGTGAGCGGTTGGTGGAGCAAAAGGGCTCCCAGAATTCGCTCGTAACGGTAACTTTTTTAGCTTTTTGAGAGAGAGTGTCAGACTTTTACTGACTAAAACCCTTTTTTTCAGAGCTATATTTTTGCAGTTTCATTACAAGTAAGTTCAACGAGAAGGCTAATTTTTATAACAAAACACAGACAGCTGGCAAAATCTAGTCTAACATAGTTTCAAAATATCAAGATGTTACAGTCGGACTATAATGACGTAACAGTATTGTCACCATAACAAAAACGATATTTATATAAATCAATGACCTCATATATCTTTTGACTCTATAAACACGTATCTCTGATAATTATGAAATGAAAACTTTGTTTGTTTGTTCTTCAGTTACCCTTTGCGTTCCAAGACCACGGTAACCCGAAAACACCCCGTAGCACTAGCGGACTTCAAAGACAGCTGACACTCAAAAGTTTCGAAAAAAAAAGAAATCAAATCGTGTATCCCATATTTGTCATGGGGACTTGGGGGACACTTTGGCCTTCTGGATCAAAGGACTTTTTTTCTGTTGAATCTCTTTGCTTGACCATTACCTACATTGGCCTTAGTGTATCGTTTTCGTTCGTACATTATGTCCAATGTGACAGCTGTTTACACGTTTCGTTGAGCAATTAGGATGTTTTATGGTCATAAAAGTTTTTTGGGTAAAGTTTTTGCAGTAAAAAAGAAACTGGTTACTTCTGCATCCGATTAGTAATAATTCCATTCTGAAATATGGAATATTAATATGTCAGCATGTGTACGTGTTCACTTCTTAAATCCATACTTTAATATTTTAAACTAGTCTTGACCACAGTTTCGCCCGCGTGTACATAAAATATAGCCTATGTCACTCAGGAATAAAGCAGCTTACTATCGGTAAAAAAAAAATTGCAATCGAACCAGTACTTTCAGAAATTACCTCCTACCTACAAAAAAAAAAAAAATAACTGGACCTCTTTATAATATTAGTGTAGATGTGAAATAGTGAATAACCATCGGTGTGTTACGCATTTACATTATATGCATGTATGATTTAAAATTACTATTTTAAAAAAAATATATTTAAAATCGACACTTAGGTACTTATATAAAATTATAATATTATAGATGTAAAGTTTGTTTTTGTTTGTAGGAAGTAATCTCTGGAAGTAGGTCCGATTGCTAAAACTTTTTCACCCATAGACAGCTGCTTTATTCCTGAGTGACATAGGCTATATTTTGTAGTACCTATAAATAGCCTATGTCACTCAGGAACAAAGTAGCTTCACACTGATGAAAAATGCGAAGCCTACCGGGGCCCGGGTTAGTTTTTAAAGATAGCTCGAGCCCCGGTATGAAGGCTTGAAGGAACGGGGTGAGTTTTTAGTTAGTAAGAGTCTGACACTATCTCCCGCTCCGCCCAAGAGCGGGGGTCATCATTGATGATTTTCCCACCATATAAGAAACACTAATGAAAAAAAAAAAACAAAATTGATTCATTTGTTCCAGAGATTACTTCCTACAAACAAATACAGACTTTTCCTCTTTATTAAATTAGTGTAGATGTCAATACAAAGCAACAGAGACGACTAACACTAGGTACTTTAATTAATACACACAAAAACTTCATAACACAACCGACTCACAATTTCCATCCAGCATTTTTATTCAAAACGGTTTACAAAGCACTAATTGTCAGCCCAACTCTTTACTTCAACCCTCAACGTGATACAAATATGTATGGAAAGTCACATTTTTGCCTTCATTTTTAACTCGAGTACAATGTAGGCTATATTTTTTATTCTGTAAATAGTTTAATAGCAGAAAATTGTTGGGCGTTACGCTGACACGCTCCGTTTGTTGCCTACTTGTACCTCACCTTCTTATAAGGGCTGGCAGAAATTATTTAAGAATATTTTTGTGTGTTTTTGTGTACAGTCTACACTGTTCTATAAATATTGTAACATGAAACACTTTTTTTAAAAAGAGTAACCATGAAGTTTCTTGCCGGTTCTTCTCCATAGGACGCGACCAATTTGGAACCGTGCACTAGCTTCTGACGTTTTATAAGTGCCCATGTAGGCCTATGTGAAATAAAATATTTTGACTTTGACTTTGAATTGGAATACAACGTTAGTTTTAGTACTTATAATAATATGCGAAATCCGAAACAAGTGTCTAGTATTTTTATGTAAAGAATCTATGTACAAAATTTCTTAACTGTATTATGAAAAATCAATAAATAATTTGCTTGTTATGTCAGCAAAAATACATAGTCACCGGGCCGTCTAGGCGACTGAGGGGCGGTTTTGCGCTTGCACTCAGCTGTTTGATGGCGCCTAATGATCGTTATGATCTGCCGAGACCTGTGTTGTACTCAGTGTCGGTGGTGTCCAACTTGTGATATTTTATTTTTGGGTAAAAATATAACATGGTGTAAAAACTATTGGAATCCATTCAGTTACTGATTTTTTTTTTTTTATCTGTTATAAACTAGTACTTGACTGCGATCCCGCCTGATGGTAAGCAGTGATGCAATCGTTGATGGTGAGGCGCACTAGTTTATTAAGAGCCTATTCACTCTAGCCCTGAAGACACCCAAATTATAATCAGACGGAAAGACCGCAGCAGGCAAACTGTTCCAGTCCTTCGAAGTTCGCGGTATAAATGATGAGGCGAAACGCTTAGTCCGGACCGTAGATGTTTCAACAACGTAAGGGTGGATACTCGCCGTGCGTCGGTTTGTCCGATGGTAGAAATGAGATGGCGGAATCAAGTCATGCAATTCCTGCGCAAACTCTCCAAAATGCAATACGTAAAACACCGAAAGGCTGGCTACCCTACGCCTGTGATCAAGGCTTTGAAGATTGGACTTAACCAAATCTGAACAAACGACATATAAGTATTCAATAAGTAATTATTACGAGTATTTTATGCTAGGACTTTCTTTGCGTGATCGCGTCAGAAATTAAGATATCCGCAAGGTAACCAAGGTTGCTGACATAGGCCGACGAATTGCCAAACTTTATTTGCGGGGCAGAACAGATGGTCGATGGAGCTGGAGCATAGGAAAACGCAGCGTTGGAAGGCTTCCTCACAAGGTGGACCGATAACCTGGTGAGGGTCAGAAATTCAATAGATACTATAAAAAAAGGAGGCAAGAAAGTATTCATAGAACAGTCGAAACTCTAATCCTTCTTGGATTAGAGTTCTGTGTAAGCTAATCATCACTTTCACGAAAGAAAAAGAAAATAATAAAAAATAAATATATCATACACACACTACTGGCAAAAGGTTAAATCATAATTCACGTATGCGTAAACGCAAATAATATTTCTTCGAGTATTCGCATAAACACCGGGTCGTGTACAGCCCTACGTTTAGGCACGTTTACCTAACAATTTTCACAAAATCGCTAATTATACGCTACACCTAATTCCTACAAAGGGTGATGACTTATTCTTCAACTCAGCACAAACGAAATCCAACTCTAAAACTAGCAAAATAAACTGTGAAATCGAATAACAAACAAACGTCGATTTACTGCGCAAAAAATCAAAGTGAATGTGTTCTAAGGGATGTTCAGATGCAACTCAATGTGTCATGGCAAATAGTATTAAGCGCCACTGTTCAGTGCGCAATTATGGTCCTAATCGTCATATTAATACAGCAGTTTATCTGTTATTTTCGGGGACGGATTTAAGCAAGATTGTTGATAAAATTCCGGGCCTTTGGGACACAATTCTATTGAGTCCCTGTTTCGTATATCCGCCCTTTTTTCAACGCCAGATGTCTAAAAGCACCGTGCATTGTGCTCAGAACTCGACTCGCTGCCCAATTATATTGTTAATTTTGAAAATATTAAGCATTGAAATATAAAACTGGCTGTACTATAATAAGCCATTATGGCGTATGAAAAGTTTCGCGAACTCTCTTCGGGTGTCGAGTTTCTCTTAATGTGAGGTGTTAAATTAGCACAAAAGATATGCGATTTTGCTCTTTGAATGTTCACGGTTTTATTAAAAAGGGGTCCTTTAATAGCTGGTTAATGAGCGGAGATGTTTGTGTGATTCTGTTTTTAATATTGAAGTTGGGTATTGAAATTTTTAATGTCCGAGGCAAAATGGTTTAAGCGACAATAAAATACGGTCTTTTGAGATGGTATTAAATATATTGACACTTGGTGGGAATATTTAAAAGGTGTGGTCAATTTATTAACTATCAATTTCATCATAATCTGTCTGAACTCTCCCTCTCGGTCCACCTAGAGCAGGAATAAATTATTTGATGAATTTTCCATCTAAACTGTAAAAGCTACGTGCCTATAGAAGAATATCATTTACGTACCAATGGTGGATAGATTTGCTAATTCGCAAGGTTTTTTTTTTTTTAATTAAGATAAACTAGTGCTTGACTGCGATCCCACCTGATGGTAAGTAGCGATGCAATCTTTGATGGTGAGGCGCACTAGTTTATTAAGAGCCTATTCACTCTAGCCTTGAAGACACCCAAATTCGAAAGTTGTATCAGAACCGATTCCAAAAACGCATGTCGTACTGGATACAGCACACAGGACGCTATACGATCTGCTCAATATCGAGAGAAGTTAATTTTGAAAATCTAATGTGAAAATAAGAGATCGACCTACATAATTATGATATTAAGATATTAAACTCTCGTGTGCCTTAATTAGAGACACAATTAAAAAGCCATTGTGTCTCGCGTGGATCCACGTTTAGACACACAACGGGTTAAGATTATAGAATATCTCCTCATCATCCCTATTTTGCAACAGAACAACAGTTTCTCGTTACTTTTATATTATATGGCCCCGAGACAAAATTCGCCACTGCATTATCAAGTTTTAAAGACAACATTTTTAAATCAACGAAATAAGAACAAAATAAATCAATAAAAACCTCTTTAGTACATTATACGAGTTGTAATTTAATAGGTTTTGGACTAAAGGGTCCTCTGAGGAGGCTTTTCGGCTCGCCTCTGCGGTAACTAAGTTTGTATCATTCGATACGCCAGTTTCGGAAGTCTATTGTGCAATTTGCAACTGCTATTCCATTGATAGCTACAGGAATTGCAAATCGCACTAGCAATAGACATAGGTACGTCCGTTATTGATACCCAGTGAGTAGTGAGTGAGTTGATTTGATTGACAAATCAATTTCAATGCACATTAGAATTTCAATTTATATTTGGATTTAATATTATAGGTAAAGGAAGATAGTAGTAATTTGGTAATATTATTTTTAACCCCTCGAGCTCACGACGGAATCACGTGATTCGGAAAATTGCATTTTTTACGTAAATCACCAAAAAAAAATTTTTTTTTGTTTTTTGGATTTTTTCTAGGAAAAATAAATATATATTTAGAATGATATGTATAGAAACCAAAATTTTCGGCCAAATAACTTTCGTACAAACGTGTGTACAAAACGAAAATTAAGCGTTTTTCAAGGAGATCCAATTTGTACAGACGTATGTACAATCGGCGCTCAAGGGGTTAAAACAGAATAGTAGGTACACAGTTCCAAGCAAGCCCCCCATTCATGCAAGCAAGTTATTACGAGCGTGCGGAGGATAAATATCTTCATACTAGTAACACATTATTGGGCATAGAAAACTGTAGGTATTGTGTTTAAAAAAATATCACCAAATGACTTATATCACCAATACATCTCCCTTTACTATAGTACAATATACATGTACATATACAAGGTGTAAGGGACAGCCCTCCACAAACTTTAAGGGCTTGCTCAGTAGACGAAACTGAACAACCTTCCATAAAATTTTTTTTCAGGAAATGAAAAAAAAAATCCGTTTCACCATAGAAAATTATAAACTTGATTGGACAATTTGTATGGAGAGGCCGAATTTTTTTTTCGTTTCCTGAAAAAAAATTTTGTGGAAGGTTGTTCAGTTTCGTCTACTGAGCAAGCCCTTAAAGTTTGTGGAGGGCTGTCCCTTACACCTTGTATATTTTAACTGTCATCATCATCATCATCATCATGTCAGCCCAAAGACGTCCACTGTTGGACATGGGCCAATTTTAACTGTTCAACTTGAAAAATATAGGGTTGAATTTTACTTTCGGGTCGTGCGAAGTGCCTTCAAGAACAAAAATGTGATAAATACTATCTTAAGTGCTGAGCTAGGTTATGATCTTCCTGTGTACTAAAAGTCATCAAAATCTGAGGAACAGTTTAAGCGTGATGGATTAACAACCATCCAACAGACTTAGGCCTAAGACGCGTAACTTCATAGACGTGTATTCGTCATTGTATACTTGACAACTTATATAAAAAACTATGAAACTATGTCGACGTAGCGGCAACGTTGTGCCGTCGTGTCATTACAATGACGAATACGCGCCGAGCCTTGGTACAGGCCATGGTCCGCAGCAAGGAGGAGTGCCAGACCGTCGCCAGGAGGAGGCCGACCGCATCAGGCAACGGCGCTCGCGCTCCGGCCGCCGCCGGGATTCCGATCCCGCGCGCACTGTTCCCGCCCGGAGGAGTTGTTAGCAACCGTAGGGGCCTAGCAGAGCCAACTACTACCCCACCTACCCGCACTGGGGCCACTGAGGCTAACTTCACGGCCGCCATCATTCGTGAATTGTACTGCCGAGTGAAGGAGTTTGTTCCAAAATGGCATCGAATTGGTCGCCATTAAATCCAACCCAAAAATGCATTTCGTCATTAGTCATAGAACCTCGTTTCATTTTACCTTGTTTTTAACCTAAAACTCAAAATGGACAAACAATTCAACAAAGCTGTCATAGTAAATGTTGTTCCAGTTAAAAAGACCTATCCAACGATATATATGTCTGTAGCGACATCTATGGCGCCACATAAGAACTACGAAGAAAGTACGAAATCCTGCATCGCGCAATCAAAGTTCTCCGCGCGATTTGAACATATACGACAGCCCGAAATCATCTATCGGGCAGTAGCCCACCAGACCATAACACCTGTCTGGTCGGAGGATCCTCCCTTTTCAACGGAGGTTTGCGGGACTTAACTCTCTGTTCCGCATACCTCCAAACTGGTGACCCCGACGTGATCACTCCCCTCCGGAGCTCGGATGTCATTGCTATTGGAGGGGTATACCAGATTCAATACAATTTTGCTCATTGTCTTTTACTTATAAGTTCTAAGCTAATAAGACTGTACAAATTGACGGCTTATTAGAATGACATTCTTACTAGCACCCAGTTTGACAACTACATACAACCAGTGGCGGTTACGCCATAAGCCTGTTACCGCAATCAATCCAACCGTCTCCGTAAGTCCTACATTAACATAGTCGCTATTTATCCGTATTTCATTCAATTACACTTGATCTACATTTGCTCGAAAGGTTCCGCAATAGGGTCGATAGATATTTGAATGGGGTTTCAGTTAAAACAAGCAAATTAATTGAAATTAATGGAATATTAAGTTACCTGTGGTTACGGTTTACTGGTTATTGAATTTGTGTAGTGGTTTTAAATATGGGTGCTGTGTAAAGTGATTTCGATCTGTATTGGATTGATCAGTATAATGTGTAAGGATTTTTTTGAATCTGGTTGGATTTAAGCTATTTTCTCTCTTTTTATTACCTTGCCTTACACTTATATCAATTTATTTGGTTAAGTACCCTCCATAATGCTTTTATTTTTTTATTTTTTTAAAGCTCTTTTTCTTCCAGTCGTTCAAACGTTAAGAACTATAATTCTCCAGTTTGGACATATGTACCTAGTTAAAAATTTTAAAGAACAGTGTTGGCCCAGTGGTAATGGCTTACGAGTTGTTGAAACCCAGCCAGGTGCATTACTTTGTGTAATTTATTTCATCACCAGTGCTCTCAAAACGGTAAAGGTACACTTGTGATAAAACCGACATGTCCTAGAACCAAAAATTCGAAGATATGTGACATCAAACAATTCGCACTAGGCCTTAGGATAAGTGGATTACGGCCCATTCTCTCTCCTAGAGAGGAGGCCTGAGTCCCAGCAGTGGGAACATTATAAGTCTGATTATACTATTAAACCTTGTACAATTTATTCATAACGCTAGTCAATATAAAGAAAGATCAGCGATCATTTACCCAAGTAAAAATATATTTTAAAGTCACTTAAAAAACAAAATGGCCGTCTAAAAATGGCGCCAAAAGCCAGAGACTAAAAAAATGGCACAGATAAAACATAAAACAATAAAAAGCCAATGTACCGGGATATTTCGCGCCTGTAATATTCACGCCCACACTCGTAAGGGCCCTGACAGTGAAACGGGTAGGTTCGGAATGAATTACACGGTTTTCTTTATTTTCCCGCGCTTCCAAAACGCCTTCTGGACGTTTTAGCGGGAAAAGGGAAATTCTGATATGAATTGGCGATATTGAAAGGTATTGTGATTCGTTTCTTTTTTTCTAAATTGTGGAGGTGTTAAAAGGCTCTATCTTTTTTTAACCGACTCCGAAAAAGAGGAGGTTCTGTGTTCGGCTGAATGTATGTTTTTTTTTTATGTATGTTCACCGATATCTCGGTCAAGGAAATATTTTTATGATCTGATCATGAACTTCGAAGATATGGAACAGAACTCCTCATAGGATCACAGCAGAATTGTCGTAACAAGTAAAATTGCTTTGTTTAAGTATACGTATAGTTGATGACTGACTGAAAAAAAAGGGGGGGAGGGGAATGTATCGAACTGATCTGGTGATGAAGCCGGAAGGTAAATTAATGTACCTAATCTAACCGTGTTTGGGATTATTATAATCGTTATGAGATGCACTTTGGCTATAAGGTATTCAAGTTTGGCTGAGGGTTACTTTTTAGTGGTGGTACTATAAATAAAAAGTGAAAAATAAAAAATCTTTTAAATAAAAAAAATTAAACCGACTTCAATGTTAAGGAACACAGAAAAGTACAAAATAATTTCGGAAGTCGGTGTTAAATAACGAAGAGACAAAACTATCTACTATAGAAATACATATTTACATACTACCTACTTGTTTTTACTACAGTTTTGCCCAAACAAAGTACTTCTTTATATCAAAACTATCAATAAAAATATCTTATATTTCGGACAAAGTCCATAATAGTTCGTTAGTAAACACATAACTTAAAAACCCGTACCTTTATACTCGTACTACCAGAAAAAAATACTGAATGATATACGCCACAGAGGCATGCAGGCGTACCCAATGCTTCCAATAAGGGGCTATTCCACCAGTCCGCTATAATTTTCAGGAAGATGGAACCAAGCGACAAATCAATTGATCAATGCAAGCGTCTTCTAAAATCTAACGAACAGATTTTGAAAAAAAAAAATATGCTTGTATAGACAAGGCAAGCAAGGGGGGCGGAGGGGGGGGGGGTTTAAGGCTGCATATAGATGCAGCCTCAAAGCTACAAATTAATCTAAAAATCATGTATGGCAAATGTGGTTTACCTATGTTATGTGATAAAAAGTCTTCGTGGTAATACAAAAAAGTTTTTTTTAAAGAGCGTCTATCACTGTTTTACGATCAATAACAAAATGGTTTATAGATTTTGACGTAATCGTTTTGACATTGGACAACCGTTTTGTGGTTAGTCTATGATAGTGACATGAATTCGCTGTCATCTGTCATTTAATAAATTGAGATTGTATTACTTAAGTAGGTAGAACCGTACCAACCCACCACCAATCATACCATCTCTAAAAATTTTGCACCTAAAGAGTAAAAACGGGACCCTATTGCTATCTCTGTCTGTCACCAAGGTGTATCTCAAGAACCGAGATAGCTAGACAGTTGTTTTCACATAATTATGACATATTTATGTTGTCGTTATTATAACAAGTACTAAAAACAGAATAAAATAAATATTTAAGTGGAGGTATGCAACAAAGGTGATTTTTTTGCTACGAATAGTACGGAACCCTTCGTGCGCGATTCCGACTCGCATTTGACTGGTTTTTAGTAGTAGGATCAGAAATAGAACCGAGATCTTTGACTTCAGGTCAATAACTTACAAAAAAAAAAAAATTCCAAATCCGCGCTGTTTTCAGCAAAAACATTGCCATAAAGAAAGAAAGAATAAAAACTGGACTTAACAATAAAATTCTATCAAACATTAATTCTGAGAATAACACTTTATCTAGCAAAGTGCTTTATCCGATGATACCGCAGTTTTTAAACTAAAATTACTGAACTTTCTTTATTTACTACGGGACATATATTTTATGGGTTGCACTTATACTTGGTCCTTTTTTGCTCAACGTGATAATATGAGCTTCGTTGGAAGTTCTATGAGGAAAATAGAGGAAGAAGAATAATAGTAATTTAAGAAGCAGTTTCTCTTTGTATTTCTGTGCGATAACAGCTGTATTTTCCTTGTACTAACCGCCATTTTGTTTTATACGCCATCTATAATATTTTTATAAGTTACTTTATTTAATGTGATGTCATATTGGAATGTTTTTGCTTTTTTGTTTGTTTTTTATTATTTTTTTCTATCAAGCTATGTGTTTTAGCTTCTAGAAAGAGGTCAATTGTCGAATTCGACACGGCTGGGCAGTGATCCGGAAGCTGCACGGTGTCTTCTCGTCCAATATACCACAGTGTCTCAAGACGAAAGTCTATGACCAGAAAGAGAAACGTGGTCGCTTACAATGGGCCTCATAAGAAGACTTAAAGTCACCCAAAGAGCAATAGAAAGGGCTATGCTTGGGGTTTCCTTGCGCGATCACATCATAAATACTGATGGAGCACCAAAGTTACCGACATAGCTCGAAGAATCGCCAAACTTAAGTGGCAATGGACAGGGGACATTGCACGCAGAACGTCGTCGATGAAAACTAAAGGTACTGGAGTGGCAACCGCGTACCGGATGATGCAACGTTGGAACGCCTCCCACAAGGTGGTCCGATGATCTGGTCAGGCTCGCGGGAATCTGATGGTCGACGCACAGGACTAATCGTTGTGCCGACGCTTGGGGGAGGCCTATGTACAACAATGGACATCTTTCTGCTGAAAATGAATGAATGAATATATTTTGATAGGCTAGATTTTATGTACGCGGGCGAAGCGGCGGGCAAATATCTTCTTCTTCTTCTTCTTCCTGCCCTTATCCCATATTACTTGGGGTCGGCGCAACACGTTTTCTTCTAAGTAAAGCGGCGGGCAAATATAATAGTGCGTAAAATATAATAAAACTCCAGCGACCAATCGACTGACCAAAAATGGTGATTTCTTTACCTACCAACTATTTTTGCAAACAATGAGATCGAAAAAAGCAATTACTGTCAATTATATTCTTAAACAATCGATCGTGTAAATATAAGTGGTCGAGACTGGATGCCCTAGAAGGATGCTCAGACCATATTAGTGGTATGTCCTTGCAGAAGGGCGGGTCCGTACTCGAGAAATGTCTATAGATAGGTAGATATTGTTGTAGTGTTATGGATATGGAAGGACTTGGACTAGTAAGTGAATAAAAGTTGAAAATATAAATTAGATCTACTGTCAATGGACGCGTAGCTTCCTAGACGCGTATTCGTCATTATTAGCTTGGTGTACCGATAAAGTTATCCCGATTAAATTGTGTCCACCACGGCGCCCGAATTCTTAATTCTTTATTTTTTTTTTTTTTCTTCTATTCGGTGGAACACACATTTTTAATTTATTTAAACACACACAAGTAAAAAAACAAATACTTAATCAATTATTTTTTGTTACATTAAACTGCACCATTAAAAAACATGGACGTCTTTCGGGTCTTTCGTTCAACAGTAAACGTTTTTCGGATGAAATGATAAAAAACCGCTAGCAGAACTTTGTATTATACACAACAATAGGTAGAGCTTATAAGCATTTTAAAAAAGAAAGAAAGAAAGAAAAACATTTCAACAAAATAAAAAAAAAAATTTTTTTTTCTTTCGACTGTGTTTACTCATCATCATTAAGTCCAGCACAGAATTATTAAAACTATAATAAAAGGACTTCCCAATCGCTACGCTGCACGCTGTACTGTCAAAAGAATACTCCTTTCATCCGTAATAATTCCACAGCCAATCAAAAACCTTCAACAATTCAGCAAAAGTAATATCGAATAAGTGTAAAATTCTCCATACCTATTGAAATAACTCCAATTTCGGTTCCGGTAACCATACGCTACGGCGGCTGCAGTAAAAGTGCAAATTATTCGCCTCATTACGTATATTTCGCATCGATTACTGCCTACGTTGAAACCGCATCGTCGATGACTATGGGTCAGGGTTGTCAGTTTACGGAAATGCTTTTTGGAAATCATTAGTCTGCAGAAATAATGAATTTATTAAATACTCAGACGAAGTAGAAAATTACCCCTCTCGGTGAAAAACAATATCCAGGGTTTTTTTCTATGACTTTTTACAAAACTTGGAACTGCTAAAATAAGATGAAAGCGATGATGTGGCCGAGCATGGTTGCCTAGAAGTAGCCTATTCACTCTTGACTTAAATACCCCAGGTTGTAGCTATCAGGAAACACCGACTCCGGCAGGGAATTCCAATCCACAACTGTACGCATAATGAATGTTTTCTGAAAAATAATTCTCTTTTAATAGTAAAAGAATATGATAGACAGCCCTATAATGGAGCATCCGAAAACCGCAATGAAGGCATAATCGTGACGAATTACTGCCAATACTTGGTAATAACCCGAAGTTTTGTTAAACGCACGTTATTTGTGCGTTTTATCTCCAGATATACGAGGACTTGATCTGAGATGCTGTATTGTGAACGGAACCGGTTTTGGAAGCCTGTATTATAGTTAGTAATGGTAAGTTGAACCATAGGTTTTATAATATTTTGTTTGTCTTATTTTTTTTTTAATTTATATATACCAGTACTAATATTTATATACTAGTGCTTGACTGCGATCCCACCTGATGGTAAGCAGTGATGCAAATGTTTGATGCTGAGGCGCACTTGTATATTAAGAGGCTATTCACTCTTGCCTTGAAGAAACCTAAATTATAATCGGACGGGTAGACCGCAGCAGGCAAATTGTTCCAGTCCCTCGATGTGCGTCGCATAAATGACGAGGCGAAACGCTTGGTCCGGACCGTAGTGGTTTCAAAAACGTAAGGGTCGATACTCGCCATTCGATGAAAACATCTATTTTTTTTACTTTTTTTAGTTTGATTTCTTCTAGATTATCTTAAGGAGGTCTACAAAGCTTAGATATCAATTTAAAAAAATGTTTCACAACAAAATTTATTTTGCTGATCTGGTACCGGAAAACGAGCCCCGAAATTTAATAATTAATGTTTCTTATTAGAACTTTCTGACGGAAAATCTGACATCCCCTGCTCTTGGGCGGAACGTGAAGATATGTAAGACTTTTACGGACAAAAAACCTACTCTTGTTCATATTTTGCCTTTCATACCAGAACCGAGTTTTCCTTTCAGAAGTAGATCCTTGGCCCCAGTAGGCTTCTACCCTGCTGGGCCCCTACGGTTTAGATAGTGCATAAAGTTTAAAGAAATTAACATCTCACTAAAACGAGCATTTGGCAACTTATAAACACAACATATAATCAAAAGCTTTTTTTTTATTATTGATAGGTTCGCGCTTGACCGCTATCTCACCTGATGAAAAGCGACGATGTGGTCGACGATGGAACGCGCTAACCTAGAAGAAACCTATTCACTCTTAGAGTGCGTCTACTGAAAGCGTAACCTGGAGTTTTTTTTTTAAATTAAATTGGCAACATTGTTTTGCTGAAAAAAAAATCACGTCAAAGTCTATGGTTGTAATTGTCAGTTTTTGGAAACAGATATTTATTTTTCAAGAATAATTGCTGAATTATGGGAAAAACAATAAACAGTAACGTGCAAAAACTGCTACACACTATGGTTAATAAATTCAAACAAAAACAAAGAAGAGAAAGAAGGTGTTTTCAATGAAAACCAACAATGTACGATTTCTGAATTTTTAAGTTAGTATGACGTTATAATCTTGATCCTTGTCGACTAATATTATTAGATAGTTATATTTAGGATATAATGATTTTTTTTTTTTTCTTATATTTTTAGGTAATCTGACATATTGCGAATTTCATAATGGACAAACACATCGAACAAAGAAGGCTTTTGGTGAATCGACTTAATCAAAAACACATGCTAGTGAGTGGTAGAATGCGTTCAAAAGCAGTTGAGATGTAATGAAAGATTTGCCTCACTCTGTCTGGTAGTGCATCAAAGTCTTCGACTGAAGTTAAAATCGCGAAAGTGAAGGAAATAGTGACTGAAATCCTAGTTCAAGTTTGAGAGACATAGCTGCTGAACTTTTTGTGTCTCACGAGTCAATCCGTATCATTTGAAACAATCACTGGAGTATAAAACATGTTCCCACTTGACTAATCCCAAAAGATCTGAATTTTCTATATGCTAAAACGAATCGATTCCAACCCAACAATCTTGAAACACATTATTAGTGTTGGCGAGACGTGACAAAGTTGAAATCATGTTGACTATTTTATTTGACTATAGCGGTGTTGTGCACTTGGTATTCTTGCCAGAAGGCCAAATGGTAAATAAAGAATATTATATAGCGACATTTGAGAGATCAGATAAAATAAAATAATTTGGAATAATAACTAACATTTTGTGTGTTATTGACCTTTACCATACACTCACCAAATAATTAAGTCTACACACATGTTTTTGACTAGGATTTAAGTTCATAAACAACTATTATACAATTGTCATAAATACAAAAAACACTTTAGTATCAAAACTTTTTTCTCCTACTATTTCAATAATACCACATTCAAAATTTTTGGTTGTAACCTCCTTTTCTCAGGTCACGCTTTCATTAGACGGACTTTATGCATAAACCCATTAGAAATTAGCGCCAAATTATCAATGTTAAACCAAAAATTAATCCACAAAGAGCTCTCCATCTGACTTATCTCTTGTACCAATGCACCAGCATACAGTATCTCAAAGCTCTGGGACTTATCAGACACGGACACAAAGCTCGCCCACCATACAAAGGTAGGAATATCTCATTATTGTCCAAACAATGGTCAATCGGACAACGGACGTACAAAATTACAATGAAGCATTTGAGTCCCAAATCAGATCGACTCCTGACGTGGGGAGGGTTTACATTGGGATAGTTACTGGTTCTAGTAGCTAGAACTGGGTACTATAGTTAGAGCAAGTGATTATTATACGTTAAAATCGAATAGGGTAATGAGTAAAAGACAAGAAAGAAAGAATAACATTTTATTTGCCGAAAAAGGCGCAAACTTACGACTAAGCTCTTTTTTTAAGTAGTCCATTATCGACCACATAATCATGTAGGTACCAGTTGAGATAGTGGCATCAGGTATTTTCTTTATTAGATATTAACAGGTCCGCGTTTGATCACAATCTCACCTGATGGTATGAAATGGTGGATAGCAATGATATGGTCGACGATGAAGCACGCCTAGGTTGTAGCTATAAGTAAACACAGATTCTCTGTAAAAATAAACAACAGTTCCCTTTATTACAATTTTTGGGGACACATAAAGCTACAAATGCTATGTAGCTCATTATGCAGTATTTTTTTAAATAAAATACTCATCATCATCATCATCAGCCTGTTTTTAATGTTCCCACTGCTGGGACTCAGGCCTCCTCCCTCCTCTCCTACTCAGGCGCCTACGGTGGCCGGTAGTCGGGATCGGAATCCCGGCGGCTGGGGCGTGAGCGTGAGGGCAGTTGCCTCGCGCGTGCGGCCGCCTCCTTTGCTAGCGTTACTGCTTTGCAGAAGAAAGCGACCGCCTGTTACGTTTTAAGTTAAATCTCTTTAATAAAAATATTAATATAAACACAACACTAAAACTGCTGGTAAAAAGTTTCAAGCGGTAACTTTTTAAATTCTTTGTTGGTTTATTACTCGTCAGTTTATTATTATATAGGTAAGTATTAACTCTTTGTGCAATCTATACCTATTAAAGAGTAGAATTTTAAGTCATTATTTATTAAATCAATGCAACATTTCCATTAAACCGTAACTTCTTCTTCTATTGTGTCTCAAATTGACGGTATCTGAAGGTTAAAACCCAAACAGAAAACATTAACAAAAATAATTGTCACCCAAACTCGCCAGTCAAGTTACTCTCCCTACTAAACGATCACACATCATCGCAGGCAGTCATTGCTTTAGGAGCCGACATTACGCCGCAAGCACCGGTGTCCACGCAGCATCCACGCAGCGTCAACGCAGCGGTAACACAGCTACAAATAATGTCCAGTAAATTAGAGCTAGTACGTTCCCTTTGTAATATAATATTCCATGTCGTGTTCACTACTTGTTGGCCGTTGCGGTGACAATTCGGTTTCATTCTAATTTGATCGATCTGGTTGTTTGATTTGTGGGTCCAGTATTTACTGTCTGCTAGTAATGGTTTTGTAGTGTAAATGGAGCTTTGAAAAAGTAGAATTTGAATGGGAGAATTCGTGATTTTGTTGTTTAGTTAGTAACCTAGTTTTTGAGCAAATACTAGCTTCTGCCAGCGGCTTTTCCTGTGTGAACGTAGAAAATATATAACCTATGTCACTTTATGATAAAGAAGCTTTCAACTGGTGAAAGAATTTGTGTTAGGTTTTTAGTTTATTAATTACAAATATTTTTTTTTTAAATCCTCTTTAGAATACTGATAGATTTTTAAAAAAATTCTTTCGGAAATAAATGAGATTTTTATCAGTTGTTTTCTTACAATTTCTTAATACATAGGAAATAGAAGAAATGCAAATAATAAAATATCTAAAATACGTTTAAGCATTCCTTAGAAATCGTGCTGCAGAACCTCGACTGGACGGTTTAGACACCGAAACCGTTTGTTGTGTACCGAAGCTCTTCTCAAAGCTTTGCATCGGTTTTGACACAGAAATTCATAAAAGCCATACTGCTCTATACCAACTAAAATTGTGCCAAAATCTACTTAAACCAGAAACTGACCTAAATATCGGAAAATACTAGCTTGATACAGAATAGTGACAATATATTTACATTCTATGTTGAATCTGCTTTTAGGAAATTGGAAGTAGTGTTAGCTTAGTTTTTTAGAAGCATTTGAGTCCCAAATCAGATCGACTCCTGACGTGGGGAGGGTTTACATTAGGATAGTTACTGGTACTAGTAGCTAGAACTGAGTACTATCGTTAGCGCAAGTGTTTATTATACGTCAAAATGGAATAGGGTAATAAATAACCATCAGGTGAGATAGTTTTTTATTATGGATAGACTCGCGCTTGGCCACTATCTCATCTGATGGTAAGCGATGATGTGGCAGACGATGGAACACGCGTGCCTAGAAGTTACCTATTCACTCTTGACTTAAAGACCCCCAGGTTATAGCTATGAGGAAACACAGACTCTGGCAGCGAATTCCACTCCTTAGCTGTATGCATAATGAATGTGTTCTCAAAACGCTTTGTACGTATGGGTGGGATGTCCACCATGTACCGGTGGCGCAACGCCCGCCGTGCGTCTTGTGGTCCAATGATGGAACGGACTTGGCGGAATTAAATTGTGCAACTCCAGTGCACCCTCCCGGAAATGTTGCTCAAGACTTTGGAGTTTGGACATGACAAGTGCATCATTGCCGATGATCTTCTTTGCTCTTGGCAGACTCATCCCAAAGTTGAGAACAGTACTCCATACACGAATCGATTATAATTAATTGCTACACTAATGAATATAAGTTTCGTTTTTCTATAGGTAATACAAATATATTGTGTACCTAGGCAGTTGTTGGCTGACCAAATAAATAAGTAATAAGTACGGATTAATACGTTCTGTTTTATCGTTTATAAAGGTGTTCATTAAAAAACCTCAATAAACTTTTACACCAGTTTCCAAACCGTAAAACCTGGTCTTTTTGCCTGGTCGTTACAAACTCCAATACTATTATACAACCAAATAAAGTACGTCTAAGTGGATTAATTAAAAAGTCCAATAAAATTCGGGTCTCCCAGATTTAGGGGAACTTAATACAGGTGTACCGTTCAGCCTTCAGGCCCGTTTGGGGCTAAAATACATTGTGTAGAAAACCTGTTTCATTAGTACTTTAAATCACGGTTTTATTTAATTGGGAGATTTGTTGATTTTTTCTTTTGAACGTTATCTCATATTAGTACTTTCTCCTGTATCGTGGGTACGACATGTAAACTCACATATACAAAGACACAAAATGCCTATCTGGAAGCCCATGCGTCGACCACATCGTAACTTTCGCAGTGAGATAGCTGTTAAGCGCGCTAGCGGCAATGTGGTCAACAATGGAGCACGTTTGAAAATCTATAGGTACTTCTATACTTTTTCGGGAATCTTTAAGTCAAGAGTGAATAGGTTTCTTCTAGGTAAGCGCGTTCATCAGGTGAAATACTGATCAAGCGCGAACCTATCAATAAAAAAAAAGTTTTTTTTGTTTGTAGGACCAGTACTTTCAGAGATTATCTATCTCTGAAAGTATTTGTCCCATTGCGAAAATTTTTTCACCGATAGAAAGCTGCTTTATTCCCGATTGGCATATGCTATTTTTATGTACGCGGGTGAAGTTGCGAGCAAAAGCTAGTACCTCATAAAAGGAACTACAGTGCCAAATTTTAGCGTTCTAACTCCAAAGGTTTGGTTTGGGCGTTGATAAGTCAGTGAGTGATAAGTCAGGACTTTTTATGAATACAGATGGGAATCGTAATCGTGACACACAGCGCGGCTGCCAAAAACTGTACTTCTTTGCCCACCTTACCGGGGTAGTATTATAGCACACAACGACAATAAAATACGTCTGTGCCTCCTCTGAAGTTTGGTATATAGGAAGTTGGAATATAACACAAACAAATCCATCCTGCTTCAACACTATGGTCTTTCTCTTTCTAAGCAATAAATATTATATTTAATGGATAGAGTCCCCGTGACCACTTGACTGATCCTTAGTATGGTTACAGCAACTGTATTCCACTAGCCTTGCTTAGGAGCACACGTCTCACGTGATATTACTGAAACAACCTTCCAATATAAAGAAAAGGATAATAAACAGTTATAAGTGAAATCCTTAAAACGAAGTTTCTCTTTGGTGACGTTTTAACCCCAACTTAGCACGACTTGAATGTGAAAATTTTTGTGATTTTTATAAAAAACTTAAAAAAAAAAATACAGTTTTTTTTTGGTCCAACTCACGTTCTTCTATGCCTGATAGTTCCGGAGATAATTTTGTGAAAAGTAATGTAACTGCCGGGATTTTGTAAAAACTATTGGAATCCATTCAGTTACTGATTCTGATAAACCTATATTCAGGTTTCACATAAACTAAAAATATTGTTGTATAGCTCCGTCCAGTGTAGGTCGTAAAATGGATCGCGGTAAGATCTCGTGGTAGGGCTTCTAAACTTAGTTGAAACCTTATAGCAGACCACTTATTGAATATTTGGAAAGCATCAGGCGTTCATGCTAGCTCAAACTTTGGCTGGCACTAATTTGGAAACTTCTAACTTTACAATATTCGCCCTATATTATGTATATTAGAATTTTGTCGTTCCTACCTAACTTACGCAGAGATATTAAGAAAAGATACTTGGTACTTGAAACATAATTTTTCTAGCGCCTACTATATGTTAAAAGCCTGTAAGAATTTTGTTATATATTCCACAATAATATATAATAGTACAGCATAGCATATGCAGCCTTTTTAATGTTCTCACTGCTGGGACCCAGATCTCCTCTCTAGGAAATAATACCATTAATAAAGTAATAATATTCCAGAACTATCACACAACGACGCGACGTCAAGTCCTAAACTAAGCATGCAATGAGTACTAGTTAAATTACAAACATAGTTAGATATATATTTCTTAATACGTTTATATTATAGATAAATTACACACAGCCATAGAACAAATGTTCGTGTTCATCACACAAACATTTGTCCTGGGTGGGAATCGAACCCAAGACCTCCGGCTATAGTCAGGGCCACTGACCACTAGACCGGCAAGCCAGTCAAGCCATATTATCGCCAAAATTGACCGGATATCATTGGAATAAATATCTGGACTTTAACAGCGTGATGCTAAACATCCAATTATTTCTATTATAAATTTTATTTTATTGTGTTTTTGACATCAATTATGAATTTTATTTTATTGTATTTTTATTTTTTGACATTTATTATGATTGTATTATTACTATTTTCTTATGTGTTAAATTTGTGAAACTTATGGGCTTAGTAACATGGAATAAAGGAATTGAATTGAATAAGAAAATTGACATTGCAGTACAAAAGTACTATCAGCAAAATTACAAGCTGACACTAATAAAAATCAAGACCAAAATACCGTGATGCAATAATATCAAATGCATTTAAATCCCTCTCAACGCAAGGTCAACAAAAGGAACCCTCTTCTAATCTAAGGGGTAGCAGCCACTTTCTATTATATGTTTGCTCAGAACCTAAATCAACTAAGACTATGTTTGTTTTTCATTACGACATGTATGGATGTTGCATTAAATTTGTATTGTTCGGCCATTTTGAATTCGGATTTTGAAAGTTGTGGGCGGGTACCCGGGTATCAGATGTAGGCACATTTTGCGGTTGTTACCCCTACAGCTTTGTTGTTTTTGTGAAATTGATTGAAAGAAAAAAAACGGGGCTTCGGATTTAATTTTGTTTTGAGTTATTGGTGTGGTGGCCAGATAAATGTGTGGTGCCGACGCCCTTACAAAGTTTGTGCACCTGATGCCTTGGTCTTAAACCGAACAATGTTTGGTTCGCTGTATTTTATGTTTGTGAGTAAATATGTCGACATCCTTGTTGATATTATTCGTTACTTCATTTAAGACGTAGGTACCGAGTATACTGTTTGTTGGTTCAATTGGTATTTAGAGAATGCTAAAAATACTCCCAGATAAGTTTTATTCTGTGTACCATTTCTTGACAAACATTGAAATCCGTTCCGTCATTCGAGCTAAACAAGTTACAAACATACAGACACGCATACACAAAATTCGCCTTTATAATATTAGAGTGAATAAAAACACAATTAATTTTAATGAACTGAGCAATAGTTATAGAAGAAATGAAGAGGAATAAACTCTCATCTCTAGAATCCTAGAAGCACAGAGATCCATTCACTCTTTTGCTCTAGTTTTATTAAGCATAGCATCGCAAAGTACACCAAAATATATGAAAAACATAATAAAAATGATTGTATTTATGAATATATATTTATCAATGATTGTATTAGTTACCAGTTTTATTTGTGTACCATCTCTCCATATTACTGTAACAAAAAATGGCAAAAATTGACATTGATATTCCGCGCTTCTAGTCTGTACCCCTAGCCAAGTTGCTAATCTGCAATAGTTAACGCTTGTAGAAAGCTTCAAATGAACGGGAATGACGCTCGTCTTATCGCTCAGTCACGTGGTCAGAACAAAAAAATTGGCGGCAAGGTCAACTCGAAGCGTTGGGCGCAAGCGAAACGGATGTAACTTGGCTAGGGGGCTGAATAGACTAGTCAATGAGGATCTTTCACTCACTATGCAGACTTATAACGTAAAAAAAACTGTATTTACAGTTGTTTTGGTCCGATTTAAATAATTTCTTCACAGTGTTTTGGACCAAAAATGACGAAGATACGGCAATTTTAGTGTATTAGTTCCAGAAACGCACCCAAGAATGAAGCAATTCGCTGTGACGTCATCTGTCATGATCGGTATCCACTGTGCGATTACAACGGCAGCGCAGTCTGTCGGCGTTCGTCGCACGAATCATGACAGATGACGTCATCGTAAACAGTCCAGTGAGAGCGCGCGTTTCAAAGTAGCCATTCAGTAAAACTTTAATAAATCCACCATTTCTTGATGGATTTTAATAACTTAAATATAAAATGCTCAGTAAATTATTACACATACGATGTATTTAATAAAAATCGGATTTGTTATTATGTGATTGATCCTCCTTCCCTTCAACCACGGAAGAGAATTTCACCTCCCATATTTTCCTCCAAAAACAAGTCGAAAACACTTAACGTATTAGTACATTATACGAACAAACATACAGGCCAGTATCCTACATAGTGGCCTGACAGGGGCAGACCCCATTGATATGTATGATTTATTATATTTCAGGCCAACCTTTTATCGGCCTTCGAACCTCCAACTCGAACTAAGTTATCCTATCAGATCTCGTTTGATTGACGTTTTTCAATAATGTTACGGAAATTAATTTGATATGTCAGAGTTTCTGAAAGAAAGAAAAATATTAATTGAGACTCACACAAGATAAACAACAGAATAAAATGAAAATGAAAACATTTCTAACGATTAACATATTTTACGATTCTTCTTCTTCTTCCTGCCCTTATCTCATATTACTTGGGGTCGGCGCAACACGTTTTCTTCTTCCATTCTATCCTGTCACCCGTCAAACTATCACTAACTCCCTTTTCTTTCATATCACTTCTCACACAATCCATCCATCTTTTTTTCGACCTTCCTCTCCCTCTCCATCCATCTACATGTATACTCAGAACTCTTTTAGTAATATGCCCTTCTTCCCTCCTCTTCACATGACCATACCAAGACAACCGATTACCTTTCAACTTTTCAGTCACTGGCGCCACCTTCAAACTTCCTCTAATATACTCATTTCTCACTTTATCCATTCTTGTAACACCACACATCCATCTTAACATTCTCATCTCCGCTACATGCAATCTTTTTTCATCCTTCTTTTTCTCAGCCCAACATTCTGATCCATACAGTATGACAGGGCCTCAAGTCTGCTATTACAATAGTGTCAGAATGGTCTATCATTGATGTCATAATTGTCGATTTTGACAAGTTTGGTAAGCTACTAATATAATGGCGTCATTATGACTTTCCAATGGTCAGCCACTGACACTCCATTGAAAGAAGTGACATAGATTGGTAATCTCGTACATATTGACAAATGAATATTTGACGTTTGCGGTAATCTGCTAAAACTTTGGCAGTTTATTTGATCAGTGTTTTACCATTAGAACGTTATTGTGCAGTTATTGGTTTTAATATGCTCGAAATTATCATTCTACTACAATTCTATTACAAGACCAGTGACCGATCAATGATCGATCATTATGAATTAGCAGATTACAAACTTTTAGCAAAATGACAATGCGATCGTGTTGGAATGACGAATTTATAAAAATAGCAGACTTGGGGCCCAGGTCTTATGACGGACTTGTAAATTTTACCCTTCAACTTGAGGGGCATACGTGGGTCACAAGTTGTTCCCGTGACCTGTCGTATTATACGATTAACTCAAAATAAACATATAACAGCTATGAACGGAAAAGGCTCTAGATTTGGTGATCCAGATTTGTTTAACACAAATCTACAAAACCTGAAACAGGCGTAGGGTAGCCAGCTTTGCAGTATTATACAGGATGCATTTTATAACTTGAAAGAAAGAAGAAAGAAAGATAACATGTTTATTCTGCCTGAATAGTGATGCATGACTTGATTCCGCCATCATCTTTTTACCAACGGACCACCCGACGTACGTCTTGTGTCTACCCTAACGTTGTTGACACCTTTACGGTCCGGACTAAGCGTTTCATACTGCGCACATCGAAGGTCTGGAACAATATGCCTGACTCTGACTTGCAAGATGCAAAAAACTTAAGAAAAATTATATTTCGCGGCTACCTTGGAGCATTCACTCTAAAGGGATTTTTATAAGATAAAACCCACGATTTCCACGGAGGTAACTGTTGAGAAACAGAAGCAGATTACTTAACTAATTAAAATAAGTAACTAATACTCTGCAGTAAATACTGATAGGTTTAGACTCTAATCGCATTAGACTCGTGAACGGAAATCAATCTTTGTGCCAATTTATCGTAGGGGGATGCAGACGCTAGAAGCTTTTTTTTTTAAGTGGAAAATTATCCAGACTTCTCCCGCTCTATGGTGGTGTGAGAAGGCGTGTCAGAGTTTTACTGACTAAAACCTGTGTCCTTTAGTTAGGAAAAAATATGTAGGTATATATTTGCGGTAATTACAGTTAGGTGTCCACTTAATTATACTCATAATTCATCATCATCATCATTTCAGCCGATAGACGTCCACTATTGGACATAGGCCTCCCCCAAGTGTCGCCACAATACACGATCCTGTGCTCGGATTCCCGCAACCTTCACCAGGCCCATCGGTCCATCTTGTACTCATATTTATCTATACTAATATCGTAGAGTTAGTTTTTTTTTTGTGTTTTTGTTTGTAGGAGATAATCTCTGAAAATACTGGTTAGATTGCTAAAATTATTTCACCGATAGAAAACCTGTTTTATTCCTGAGTGAGATAGGCTATGTTTTATGTACGCGCGCGAAGCTGCGGGTTTTAGCTCGCTAGTAATTTATATATTGACGGTCCCTACGTATATAAAGACATGTCCAAAATAACATTTTTTTATTTACTTTGTTTAATTGATACAACTTAGGAGTCTTTAAGTCGAGAGTGAATAGGTTTCTTCTAGGCAAGCGTGCTTCATCGTCGATTACATCATCGCTTACCATCAGGTGAGATGGTGGTCAAACGCAAGCCTATCATTAATAAAAAAAAAAAAAACTATCAATTAAACAAAGTAACCGTCTGACCATCGATATTAGAAACATTAACATAACTGTCTAACTTAGAGAAGAGTTAAAATGTGCCATTTTAATAAAAACTTGACGTTCTACTTTGTAAAGCACACAGGTAGACCATGTCCTGGAATATCATTTAGGATGCTTTTTATTCCAGGAGCGCCCTTGATAATTTCTGCTTTTACGGAAACGAAACCGCTAGCCAAAGCTAGTTAATAATACATAAAACTAAAACTTCCTATTCCCTCATTTCCCCAAACATAGGCAAAATATACGTAACTACTAACTATACGACTAGTGGCTCCATCTATCTGTCAAACGCAATCAAAATGGCGCCGGCAGTTATTAAATTACAAGTTTTGCCGCGATTATTCGGGCATAGTGTAATCATATTTGTCAAAATTGATATCTATTTTGGTAATAAAATATTGCGGACGGGAAAACAAGGGGATGGATGTTACTTTGTGTTGAATTATTATCTCTATACTGATACGGGGGTAGGCTATTGTGGTTAATCCTGGGGTTTGTTGAGTGAGCGACGTTATAGGGTAATCAAAATAGAAGTGTTCACTAAATAAACATTGATTTTAGAGTTTTGGCGAAATTTTTGTTTTTCAAGTGAGGTTCTGTGTCTGTTTTAATTTCGTATATATATTTCAAGCTGATATTCTAATGCAAAAATTCCGGCCGCAAATAAAAAGTGTTATAAATTTTTTAATACATACAATTTTGTGAAACTGTTGTATACTGCAGATAACTGATATGTACATAATACAATGCAAATAAATCTATAATAAGTATTACTTACTTATCTTTTTTTTTGTGGGTTGGAAAATCATCCAATGACATCTCCCGCTCTTGGGCGTAGTGGGATACCCAGGTCTCATTTTCACACTACCCGTAAGCATTACTTATCTGCTTATTTATTTTTTTATTTACAACATATTATTTATATGAGCAATCTCAGAGACATCGCAGAAGAAAGAAACATTTTTATTTGACACACAAATTTTTGCGTGACCTGTTACTTCCGCAGCCCAGTGTAAACAAAACAAAACCAATTCCTATCCCAAATTAAAGGCTGCCGCTAAAACTTCGACCAGAGAGTGGTATAAACAATTCTTTTCGCCACATAGAGAGAAAAGAGTCGACAGAACCCAAACGATCCGGTTATACTTATACGATATGTCGTATTATAACAGAAAAAGTCGCAAAAAATTGTCGCGATGCTGAAGGCAATAAATGGTCGAACGGGACCCACGTGTACCGGTTACTTAGAGTAGGCAGACGCTGGATAAGGATAGGGGAATGTGGACTAGTTCACGCTGATTGAATGTTTGAGATTTTGTTGAGACTGATTAGTAAGTTGTGTTTGTAAGATATGGTGGGTTGTGTCAGTCTCTTTAAACTATTTATATTCTTTCGTAATGTTGCACTAGTTTTGGAGTTACTCCTGGTAAAACAACGTCCCCCACCGAGTTTATCGCTCTGTAAAAATGCGATAAACATAAAAACTACTGTACGGATTTTCATGCAGTTTCCACCAATAGTCAGAGTGATTCATGAGGAAGGTTTAAATGTATAATACTTAACACATATTATAGTAGAGAAAAGCTGAGAATTCTAATGATATCTAACACCTGAGCGAAGCTGTGGCGGCTCGCTGGTTAATTATATACTATTTTACACCTCATAATGTGAACAGGATAAACATTTACGAAAACAGGCGGCCGTATTTACATGGCAATCTCTTAGAGACAACCACATAGGGCAACTAAAATAACACAGGTGGGTTTTCGTCATTAAAAGGCCACTCCCTTTAGCTCCAGCCAAAGCGACTTTTTTTTTTAAAGTAGTTTTCCACCTAAAAAAAGTATGACCGGAACAAGTGTAATTGTAAGTTACAAAAAAAAAACATGTTCTTGTAAGGTCAGGAAACTACAAATTAGATTTCATCTTAATCAAGTCTTGTCAAAGAATTTTAATTCTAAACTTTTTAACGCATTTTTTTTTAATTAGCCTTTACTGTCCTACAGCTGAGCAAAGACCTCCCCAAGTTCTTCCAATAACGCATGTATCCGGAAAAAAAATTTTGGGCCTAAGTCATTTTTCTATCAATCCTGGAATCGAATACCACAGAGACAAACTTAAAATCACAAATCAGTATTTACAGACCGAATTACCCATAAGTACCTACTCCAAAACACACGCCACGCCATTACCAACAAAATTAACGATATTTTAATAAAAACAATTTCAATTCCTGCTTCTACTCGTCCAGGTCCCTGAGGATCGAGTAAAGTTTTGATAGCAGATGCTCCAGCACCAATATTTGACGACGGCCGACTACAGTTTTATATAGTTTTCATTTTCCGCGCGAACACACAGGCTGTGGGACATAACGTTTGCAGAAGGTATACTTGGCAAGATAATGAGTCGAATAATGAATGGGTGGGAGTGTAAGTTGGGAAAGGTTGCGCAGTTGGTTTCAGTAAGTTTTGTTTTGGCACTGGTTAGTTTTATTAATTACTTCTTTTTTTAACTTTAGGAGTAATTGATAAAGTACTCCTGTATTATGGGTGCTTTCACAAACATTTTAATTTACATAAACAAAGCACGTAGACCACTCCTTTATTTTTTAACGCCGTCGACGATTCAGGCTCGGTCTGAACGGATCCTATACTGTCCGACGGCGAGTTACCCAATGCTCGTCGTTCGCAAGCCCACGCATGCGTTGGCTGTAAGGCTGGGGCCTGAGGAAGTCTGTTCCCTCATGCGTGCGGGCGCCTCCTTCGCTAGTATTACTGTTTCGCAAAAAGAGGCGAGCGCCTGCCATTCCGCCTCGCTCCGGCCGATAGCCTGTATCAGCGCCCGGCGCGAGAGGTCGCTGCTACCGATCACACCCACGAGGACATGTCAGTGCACAGTCCAAGCGGGTTTTTGTTTTTTAAGAAAACGTTGCCTGACTAGAAATTACTCCTATATCACAAACATCTAAACTCAGAAACACAAGACACCCAGACATTAAAAATCCTAACCTTAGTTATACTACTGTTTTACCTCTGCACAGTGGTATCGCTGTACTGCGATAACGTTTTTTTTTCTCAATATAAAATGTTATTTTTATAGCGGGTTGTCGCCATATTGAATATAAGCTTGTAGCGCCTTACTTTATTTTCGGGATCTCAAGTGGCATAAAAATAGTTAGAATAACTGTTTAAGTACAGCGTTAGATGATAATAGGATTACCGGTACTTGGTGGACGTCCGAGCCGTACGTACAAAACGTTTTAAGTATTTTAGGTTGTCTATATTTTTAAATTAAGGACTGCCAAGAACAGACTGCGAGCGCGTAGTAAATGACTGATACGTCCTCTCGCTCCACCCTATGATAAATGATAAATGATATTTATTTTGTAAATAGGTTTAAAAAATACTTTTACACGTAAATTTTTTTTTTCGTCAGTTTTTGCTAGATGAGGCCTATCTGACTACCCTGAGAAGAAACACCGAAACTAACTCAGGGGTCAAAGTCTCTTTTAAAGTCCATACAGTAAATATGTAATGGTCAAATCACATGAGAACCATGCAGATTTGTCTGAGATGGTCTTTTGAAGAAAGAACCATACAGATTTGAGTGGACCTTTCCAATCAGTGTAAGCATTTGTCAGTATTCGAAAAGCTCAATTCAGGACTACTAAGGAGCTCCACGAATTGACGAACAATACCAAAGAAAGGACATTTGGGTAGGCCGCAGAAAATACTCAAATTGCCAGACATACATTAAAATTACTGAAAAGAAAAGAAAAAGCAATCAACATAGTCCTCACATTTACAATAATATAAGGACGTTGATAGTTTACAAAATATTTAGCAAAGTAAAAAGTCCCTGAACGGGAGAAATCATTTAATGAGAGTCAGTACCAAAAAAAAGCTTTGTGTAGACTGCACTGGAATTTGTTAACCTCTTGAATATCGTAATTAGAGATCACAATTGAAAGGCACAGAGAGAGCGAACGCCGGCGACTCCAGCAAGCATTCACTAGGGGTTTAATGAAATTGTTAATTACAAAATAGAATTCCGCTACAGAAAGGATTATTTTAAAACTGTTGATACTTCCTCGATACGCCTTAATGATTATAAATTGATTTGTCTCTAATTTTATTCACAAGCAACAGGAACTCATGGTTAGGTTAGGTGCTCAGACTATCGCAGACAAGCGTAAAGCAACAATCCCTGTTTAACGGAATTCTAATGAAAATAAAGAGAATTTTTGGTTCTAGGACATACCGGTTTCTTCACGATGTTTTTCTTAATTTTTAAGAGATCAGTGGTAACAAAGTAAGCTATAGGGTTTGAACCTACGACGTACTAGTTTTAAGTCGGGGCCGTTACCACTGAGCCACCCGGACTCACTCTACTAAAAAAAAACATACCTACTAAATACGAATACAATATGTACCGGTCGCCACCATTTCCGATACAACAAAATAACATGCAACAATTTAAACACTAGTTAAACTAACATGTGTTTAAATTTGACATTATTTGTTAAGGTTAGCAACAGCTGCCGTCGTCATCGTCACGGTGGGTGACCCAACTGGTGGTCAAAACACGGAATAGATAACTACAGAAGCTCAGGTTTATCCAACGCGCGAAAACGTAAGCACACATAGACACGCTGCATGTATTACGGGTGCAGGTGTATAGCATTATCAGTATTTTAATGTTCCCACTGCTGGGACTCAGGCCTCCTCTCTAGGAAAGGGAATGGGCCGTAACCCACCATGCGGACCCAGAGAGAAGGAATGGGCTGTAACCCACCATGCGGACCCAGTGCGAGTTGGGCAGGTTAGTGTAGGTGCAATCACGTCTGTCATTTGTTTGAGATTGCGGCGTGTCTTTGAGGACCTCGTGGTGACCACCGGGGATAAGCTTTCCATATAAACCAAGTGTGTCAGTGAGTATCATCGTTTATTCATAAAAGATGTCAGTCCGTGACAAGTTTGACTAGAACTAAGGCAGCTGACACTTGTGCTCAGCAGACATTATATCACCGTAAGTTCGGGCTTGTAGACGTCGAACAATGGCTGTCTGATAAGGACCAAGACCAGGTCGATGGCGACGTGCGACTCGAAGACCTGTCAGCATAAACAGGGCAGACTAGAGCCTATATTTACGTTGGCTGCGGGATTGTTGAAAGAGTTACTGCGGCCCTAGACCACAAAGTGCAACTATAGGAACGCTTTGGCGTTTGTCAGCAAAAGTCTGACACTCCATCCCGCTCCCAGAGTGGGAGAAGTTATCTGATTTTTTCCATTCAAAAAAAGAAAGCAGACATTACATCGTGCTGTGCTTTAAGCTCTTTCACCTGCCAATTTGCGACCGGCTTTGTTTGAGCTGGACGTACCTACTTGGTATGTATGCGTCTATGTGTGCGTGTGTTTAATTTCGTTCGATGAATAAACCTTCTGTATTTATCTACTCCGTGGTCAAGGAGTAGAACTAACGTTAGTTAAAAAACTCAATTTGCGGTTAGAACGTTGTTTGAAGGTCGGTCGAGATCGTTTCGTTCGGAAAAAGGACTTTTTACTTGTTTTTTTTGTTGTTAAATGCGTGTTTCAAACAAAATGGCGACCGTGGGAGAATTAGATTGATGTGGTTTAACTTCTATTGAGGATATGATGTGAGATGTCGATGTCTGTTCATTATAATAGGTGTGTGATAAGTGATATGGGTGTCCATAAAAATACATGGTCACCGGCAATTATATATATTTGGGCGACTGAGGGGTTGTTTTGCTCAAGCACCTAGCTATGCGGTGGCGCCTAATGCACGCTATGATCTGCCGTGACCTGTGTTATCTACTTAGTGTCGGTGGTGTTCAACTTGTGACCTTTTTAAAATATTTTTATTGACAGTTTTCGTGACCCAAAGGCTGGCTTTTACTTCGGACAAAGGATAAGCATTGCCATTCAGCGTGGCAATGCCGTCAGTCTTTAGGGTACATTACCAGTCGACAGCGATGCGGAGGAGTTTTTCGAAGCCGTACTTTAGATTGCTTTTTAATTCTTTAGAGCTTTTATTTTTATTTTGTAAGTTAGTTTTAATTAGTTACGTGTTTTTATTTTCTTGTTCTATCCATATTAAAATAAATTTTAAATATTTAAATAAAATTGACGTGCTTTTTTTTTGGGAAAAAATTTAACATGGTGTAAAAAATTCGTCACCCTCCCTGCTAACTGTCGTAACTAGCAATTGATATTTTTCCAGGGCGACTGTTTTGCGGTTTGTAGTTGCGTTGGCTGTAGCTTTATTAATGAATTAATAAGTTTTTTTAAATTAATCTTTGCATATTCTTTTAGTTAGCCCTAAAGCCCTAAATTACGAAGGTAGTGAGGATATTTTTTCGCTTCTTTTACACTTCCGCAAAACGAAATACTTGAATATCTTCTAAACGGTAAACGATACAGATATGACGATTAGAGAGAACTTATTCGAAATAATGTTATGAACATGTTGGTAATATCAGTGCAGATACGCCAGTTTGTGAGATACGACAGTTAGCGGGGAGGGCGACGAATTATTGGAATCGATTAATTTACTGAATCCGAACAAACATTATACAGGCATCGCAAGTACCAACTGAAAATAATGTTGTATAATAATATCCTCTTCTGTTCATGAGAAACCGATGTTGAGTGGAGGACACATTCGTATGACATGGGATGACATTTCGGAGACATTTGCGAAACAACACGGCACCCATAATTTAGTAGGCTCATCTACTTACATTTTGATTGATATTCAGAGACCTAATGGTTGTAAGAGGTGGGAAAGACTGTGCAAACGAAGGATGGACTGAAAGATAGATGATATGGCTGGACGGTGGGTGGCTGATTAATGAAATGATGACTATTTCTTTTTAAACTAGTGCTTGACTGCGATCCCACCTGAGCAGTGATACAATCGTTGATGGTGAGGTGCACTGGTTTACTAAGAGCCTCATTCACTCTAGCTTTGAAGACACCTAAATTATAATTGGACGGAAAGACCGCAGCAGTCAAATTGTTTCAGCCTTTCGATGTACTTTTTTTTATCTGATATTAACTAGTGTTTGATTGCGATGAACCTGATGGCAAGCAGTGATGCAATCGTTGATGGTGAGGCGCACTAGTTTGCTAAGCTAGCTTCTAGCTTTGAAGACACCTAAATTATAATCGAACACGAAGACCGCAGCAGGCAAATTGTTCTAGCCTTTCGATGTACTTGGTATAAACGATGAGGTGATAGGTTGCTCCTCACTAAGAATTACTTTTGTGACGTGGATGTGTTCACAAAAATGTAAACTTACATACACAAGACAATCAGACACAGAAAATTATAGCCCATACAATATTTGTTCCAAAAAGGAATTGAAGCCGCGACGCTTAGTATGGGAGAGGAAGATATTCGTATAGGTAACGTCAATCTATATTACTATGATAATTTATGAAGCTGAAGTGTTCGTTTAAACGTGATAATCTCAGAAAGTACTGGTTCTGATGGTAGTAATGGCTAGCCTATTTATTGAGGAAGGCCAAACGCTATGCTCGGAGTTTTTTTGCGTGATCACATCATCAAGAATGAAGATATTCACAGGAGAACCAGGGTCGCCGGCATAGCCCGAAAAATCGCCAAACTTAGGAGGCAGTGAGCAGGGCACACTGCTCGTAGAACTGATGGTCGATGGGGCTGAAAGGTTCGAGACCGCGCACCGAATGAGCTGATAATCTGATGAGAGTCGCGGAAATGCGATGGATACGAGACGCACAGGCCTGTTCGTTGTGGCGACACTTGGGAGAGGTCAATTTCTTTTTTATCTTGGTAAAATCATCAATGACAACCCCCGCTCTTGGGCGGAGCGAGAGATAGTGTCAGACTCTTACTGACTAAAACCCCACCCCGTTCCATCAACCCTTCATACCGGGGCTCGAGCTGTCTTTCGAAACTAACCCTGGCCTCGGTAGGCTTCGACCCAGCTGGGCCCCTACTGTTGCAGACAACTCCTTGAGGCGCGCGGGAACAGTGCGTGCCGTTGAGGACTTGGGCTTGGTCTGGACAGTTACCGGACGGACGGACAGCGAGCTACCTATTGCTCACTGTCCGCAAGCCCGCGCCTACGGTGGCCGGAAATCGGGATCGGAATCCCGGCGGCGGCGAGAGGTCAATGTCCAAGTGTGGACGTCCTTCGGCTGAAATGATGATTTAAGGCTATACAAGGTGTAAGGGACAGCCCTCCACAAACTTTAAGGGCTTGCTCAGTAGACGAAACTGAACCAACTTCCACAAGATTTTTTTTCAGGAAACGAAAAAAAAAATCAGCCTCATCATACAAAATGATAAACTTGGACAATTTGTATGGCGAGGCCGATTTTTTTTTTCGTTTCCTGTAAAAAAAATTTGTGTCAGGTTGTTCAGTTTCGTCTACTGAGCAAGCCCTTAAAGTTTGTGGAGGGCTGTCCCTTACACTTTGTATATGATCTCGCAACGAGTAATGGGAGCGATGCAGTAACCAAAAAAGCGGGAGACAGCTAGTTCATTTTGGATGTTATGAAAATGATAATGATTTAGATTCAAAAACCTAATAGTCTACAGCAATACTAATAAAAAGACATCGACCCGAAAAAATGCTTAGAGTAACAGAAAAACCGTAAAATCGGACAAAAAAAGGGCCGTTTCATTCCAAATTGAGAACAAAACACTTTGGACAGACTAAACAGTTGATCCGATTTGTACAAATGGATCTCCCATTTATTGGAATAGATTGGATCCGTCTTAGTACAAAGGGTCACTGTGTAGCTTTGAATGTAAAGACTATTGAGTATCAGTAGTGTTCCACTAATGATTAAGGACTTCTACGTACAAACGTGATGCGACAACGTGACAATTCGTTTTTTTAAGCTATTGCATAGCTTCTATCGCGGGCCTTGAGCGTGGAGACCGAATCCAGAAATTCCGTAACGAAAATAACCTAACACCCCCCACTCATTTGTTTTTTGAGCGTGGTGACCGATAAGAAAACAAATGAGTGAACAATCAATCAAAATTCAATTCAATGTGTGAAAGTGTAACTTCAATTAATATCAAAGAAAAAAAAACAAAGGAAAAAAAATACTGCATAAATAAAATAAATAAATAATTATAATTGCATAAGTTGATAAAAATGCTATGCAATAGCTTTACCGCGGCAGTCCCCGAGTGCCACACGTCTTTTTTTTATCAATTTTGCATAAGCATACTCAGCTTTTTATTGTTCTCACTGCTGGGACTCAAGCCTCCGCTCTAGGAGAGGAATTGGGTCGTAATCAACCACGCGGGCCCGGTGCGGGTTTTTTTTTTCGATGGGAAAAATCATCCAATGACAACCTCCGCTCTTGGGCGGAGCGGGAGATAGTGTCAGACTCTTACTGACTAAAAAACCCATCCCGTTCCTTCGAGCCTTCATACCGGGGCTCGAGCGCCCTTTCGGAGCCCGGTGCGGGTTGGTGAACGTCACAATCATGTTTTCGATATTTTGGTTCTAGGACATGCCGGTTGGTTTCTTCACGATGTTTTCCTTCATCGTTTTGAGAGCAGTGGTGATGAAATAAATTACACAAAGTAATGCGCCTGGCTGGGTTTGAACCCGCGACCTACAAACTCGTAAGTTGGGGTCGTTACCACTCGGCCACCACTGCTGTCACATAATTATATTACATGCTCATTAGGGTTCCGTACCTCAGTTGGTAAGAACAGAATGACCCTTTCTGGACCACTTTTTCGTCTGACTGCTGAAACCCTTTTTCCCAGAAACGCTTAATTCCGAACACACCTGTAACCTTGGGTAACTACAATGTCCTAACAAATAAATGATAATAATTATTTAGTAGGTACTCATCATTATCATCATCATTGCAGTATAAAGACGTCCACTCTTGGACATAGCCCCCCCCCCCAAGTGTCGCCACAACGACCGACCCTGTGTCCTGTGTTATTTAGTACTGCATAATGTGAAAAAATCTTCCGTGACCTCCTACCATCAGGTAGACCGTCTGATAGTTGGCTATAAAACAAAAGATATCTAGTCCAATATTTGATCAAATAAATATGAAGTAACTACCAATTTGGCCTATTTCCAATAGATGTTCGGGAATTGATTGAATGAAGGAGAAAGATTTTATCGCTAGGGTTTTGAAAGTGAAACCACAAAATAGATAGGTACAGAAGACAATATACATACAAAGCGCGCTCGAACAACGCACACATAGACACCTCTCACGGACATGATATCTCGGCTCAATTCAGCTTATTGCGAGCGCGTATGCATCCGCTTGAGACCCGCGTCTTTGGACTTTTTATGGAATAATGGATTTTGGAAATGGAGTTAAAACTGTTTAGGGGACGGTTTTTTAAATTCAACATTAATTGCTGAATTATCGTTTTTTTAACTACCAGTTTTAAAAACTGCGTGATCGAATCAAAAATGAGGATATCCGCCAAAGAACCAAGGTTACCGACATAGCACGAAGAATCAGCCAACTTAAGTGGCAATGGGCAGGGCACATTGCTCGCAGAACAGATGGCTGCTGGGGCCGAAAGGTTCTGGAATGGAGACCGGAAGACGTAACGTGGGAAGGCCTCCTAAAAGGTGGACCGATGACCTGGTAAGGGTTGCGGGAATCCGATGGATGCGAGACGCATAGGAGCGTTCATTTTGGCGACACATGGGGAAGGCCTACGTCCAACAGTGGAGTCTTTCGGCTGATGATGAAGCTATCAGTTTTAAGACGTAATTAGGTAGGTATTTGCTTGTACTTTGATAGTTTGCTTTTACGCAACGCAAATTAGGTAGGTAGATAAGTGCATGACTTTGTGGCCATGTAATATTTGTACAATATAAATTAGGTATCTATAGCCGCGCCCAAACGCGCTCGGACAGAGCGGCGCCGAACCTAGCGTGATTGCTGAACTTAGAGGTATGAAAAGTCAAGTACATACATGAGATTGACTTCTGTACCTATTTACTTTGTGGTCAAACTGTGTTTAAATAATTTAAAGTGACTAGCACTTAGAATGGTGAAAGGTCGCAGCTCAAGATTTGATCCATTGGACTATTTAATTTATTGCTTTGAATCGATTTTGTTTCAGAATGTTAGCCTATAAATAAATTTACAAACTTTCGAAAATAATGAAATAATGCGAACAGGTCTTACTTGCTTCTAGATTATTCTGAACTGAGTATATGGATAGTATTTCGACTTGATACCTCTACGCGTTCCCGAGATAAAGGGTCTTGACAAACAGACAGACGGATAACAATTTTTTTTTTTCTTTTGAGGTACGGAACTCTAAAATTGAATAAACTCAGAAGTTACTAAACCGATAAAAAAAAAAAAAAACAATAAAAAGCTATACCTACTTTATCAAAGGCTAAATATTTTTAACTACATATTACGCGGGTAAAGCCTTTCGTAGAAGCTAATTTACTGAAATAGTCCAATACTATAATCAAAAGAAGTATAAAACTATATATATAAACATTTAATTACTTCATCAACCAGCACAGTATCAAAATTTTTACTAATATAAAACAGAATAATTGTAGATACAGTCGGAACACCTAAAATAACTACCTGTTCCGATTAAATACCTATCACAGGTACTAAGGTAGGTCAATCTAAAACTTAGTATTCGTATGCATTCCACTTCGTTCTACGATAAATCTTTCACGATACAAGCAGCTCGTTTGTGGAATGCATTACCAATAAAAGTGAGGCGTGCCCAAACGCTACCGAACTTCAAAAAAATGGTGAAGGAGCACTACCTATCACTTTAATTGTTCTTCCCCTTTCTCTATTGTATTTTTTGATATGTATTAGTTTATTATTTGGTAGTTTATTTATGTATTATGTATGTATATATATATATATATATATTTTCTATTGTACTATATTATTATACTATAATATTTATGTTGTACACTGACAGCCCCAAATCTTTTTCCTTTCGTTCAGTCCATCCAAAGGTTGTCTGGTAGAAATTGCCTTGCGCAATAAGACCGCCTATTGTACACATAATCTTTTGTAAATGTTTATCCTGTATTTAGCTAAGGTGTGCAATAAAGTTATAAATAAATAAATAATAAATAAATAAGGTAACAATTAAAGACCCGTTATATAGCCATACATTTATATTGATATGTAAGACATTTACTGTACCATCTGTAACCATTCACACGTAATAATGAGTGTCCAGTGCTAGAGGGTGGGGCCTCAATATCGCCCTGGTGTGGGTGGGACTGGAAATACCAGGTTTTTAAGTCCTGGTATGTCGCTAGGGATGCTATTATTATAAGTGCCGTGTAAGTGTTGAATAGGAGTTTAAGTACAGTCAAAAAAGGATATTGGTAACCAAGATCATCAGTTGAAGTTTTCTGTGTTCAATCTTATTTTTATTAATAAATTGTTTATTTGTTATGAATTTAAATATGTTTCATTCTATCCATATCCATCCATCGGTTGCCATGAAAAATTCAAATATTTCTGACCCTTTTTTAGTGACTTCTCGCGCAGTAGGCGGGGCGCGAGGGTGTGTCAGACTTTTACTGACTAAAACCACACTTTTGTCCCTCAGTCTCCCTTTGCGTTATAGGACCAAGAGTTTCCTTTTCAAAAAACCCCAGTGTTCCTAGCGGGCATCGGCCCTGCTGGGCTCCTATGGTTTGCTAACATATCTTAAGGGTCGACAACTTGGGCTCGGTCCGGGCGGTTACCGGAGGGCAGGATGGCGGGCTACACATTTGACGACCCTGGTTACTTATCTCCTTTGCTGACTGTACCTAGAGTGTAGACTGTTAGTCTTGGAATATTAATCACAACGGAATATTATCCTGCCGAAGCCGAGGGTTTCTTCGGTAATTTCTAGAACATTACGGGTTTTAGTCAGCAAAGACACATGACACTCACACACGACACGAGTTCTCACGCCATCCTGGAAGGCGGTCATCGGATGATTTCGGTACTTTCGTAGTTCGATAATATAATTTTTCCGGTTTTTCGGTTTATGGTACGGAACCTTGCGGGTGCCGGTCCAACTCGCACTTGACCGGTTTTTTTTTTAATAAGAAAACGACTTTTTTGTTGTAATATTTCACAACTTCTATTCTGAACGCAGACTAAGTTATTTTAGTATGATAATTACTGAAGAAATGGAATTCTAAATATGTAATATATGCATTGTAGCGTTGAAATGAACCACGTTATATGTTAATTTTCGGAATAATTCATTTTGGTTGTTATAAATATGTCTGGCATTTCTAAAATTGCTCTCTGGTAATCAATTGTATTATTTTGGTAATGAATACCAGACTGAGCTATTTCAAAATCTAATTTAAATGAAATATGGAGTAAAACATCCCGCAGACAAGCGATGCGTCAATAACGGGAATGAAGCTTGAACTACATTAGACCGATGCACACATGTAACACGTCTGATTTGTTTATAGAACTACGTCGCTAGGCGTGGATCAAGTGTAGCTCTACAAGTCCAGTTTCCATATAAAATGTATGGAGACCGACACGCCTATATCGGCGTGTGTGGCACACGTAATACCGATTGTTCGGTAACCATCCTGACCGAACCCAAGTCGTCGACTGCGCGTAGAGTTACACGCGCGCCTCAAGGAGATGTCAGTAACCGTAGAGACCCAGCAGGGTCGAAGCCTACTGGGGCCATGGGTAATGCGAAAGAGATCCCCGGGGCCCTGGAACATTGCAGGGCCATAAACAACAGGGACGAGGACAGGGACAAAAATCTACAGGAGTGGGTTTTTAGGCAATAAAAATCTGACACTACCAGTAATCAGAAACGTTTATTTCAAATAGACCAGTTACAGGCACTTTTGAATTGTCAAAATGTCGGTCAGTCAAACAAGTGAAGCTAAATTGCACGTTCCAAAGAGTAGGTCTCTATGGAGAAGAACGTGCAAGAAACTCCATGGACACTATCTATATCTATATCCTGCTCCGCCCAAGATGGATGGCGCGGGGTATGTCATTAGATGTTTTTCCACCAAAAAAACAGTCACTCTTTCGCGCGTGAAACAGTGATCGTATGCGATAGAACGCGCTTGTGAAGATTTAAGGGGACGGAAAGACCACGTCTTCAGCATCTGTCTCTTTCGTCAGTCGCACGCGCAATTCTGTACGCTCCTGTGAACGCGCGATAGAATTAAAGTAGAACTACACTGGGTACACGTGGACTAAGTACGCCGATCTGGGCGCGTTGGACTCCACACATTTTATATGGCAACTAAATTTGTAGAGCTACATAAGATCCACGCCACGTCAAACTCAATATCCGAGATAAAGGGTCTCGCAAGACAGACAGACTGAAAACAAAGTGATCTTATAAGGGTTCTGTTTTTAAGCTATTTATTGCATAGCTTCTATCGCGGGCCTTGAGCGTGGAGATCGAATCCAGAAATTCCGTAACGAAAATAACCTAATACCCCCCACTCATTTGTTTTTGAGCGTGGTGACCGATAAGAAAACAAATGAGTGAACAATCAATCAAAATTCAATTCAATGTGTGAAAGTGTAACTTCAATTAATATCAAAGAAAAAAAAAAACAAAGGAAAAAAATACTGCATAAGTAAAATAAATAAATAATTATAATAAAATAAAATAAATAAATAATTAAGTTGATAAAAATGCTATGCAATAGCCACACGTCTTTTTCCTTTTGAAGCACGGAACCCCAAAAAAAACGTTGATACGATCAAACTAACTTTAATTTCAGAAGTTTCTGGTGTTGTTTGTTTGATATTGAAAACCTGTTTCCGAAATTAAAGTTATTTTTATCGTTTTCGTTTTTTTTTTGTACTGAAATCGTTTTTTTTTTTAATAAACCGTTTTTTATCATGCAGTAGGTATTGACTGTGGGACTCACTGCTAGTTACAATTGCCGAAACGGATCTTGAGCGCTCGGCGTCAGAGTGGGGATTGCTTTGCGCATTCCATACATTGGCGAGCCAATCGCCTTCGTTGTTAGATACATGCAGCAACGGAGGGAACGAATCAGTGACGTCTATGACGCGATGACGCGGCGAGCCAATCACTGACACTCTCCGCCCCCGCGTCTCACTTCGCACCACTAAAGAGACTGAATATTTGACTTCTGCGCAACTTGAAGTCAGCGCCCAAGATCCGTGACGGCCGTGACGGCAATTGCAACATCAGTAACACTAAATAACAAGTCAATATACCTTATAAAACCTAAAAAAAATCCAATAACAAAACCTATATGCCTAAACTACGAAGCCCTATCTCTAAATATAACATAACATTCGTTCAATCCGTCTGTCCGTTCACACGCGTTCAATAATACATGCCGCTGCAGCCGGCTTCGCTTCAGTCCCATGAATTAATCATGACCGTTTAACTAAATAGATACGTCATCGTTATCAACTGTTAAATGGCGTTTGTGATTTTCAATTTGTACTGCAAACGGATTGAAAAGTATCAAGAATTTTTTGCGATTTTTCAGTTCACTTTTTAGTTTCTGTTTATATCAACATAGAAGGGATCAAATGCATGTTCATCATCATCACATCATCATAATCAGCCGAAAGACGTCCACTGTTGGACATAAGCCTCCCCCAAGCGTCGCCACAACGACCGATCCTGTGCGTCACGCATCCATCGGATTCCCGCGACCTTGACCAGTTCATCGGTCCTGTGGAAGGCCTAGTAGGAGGCCTTCCAACGCTGCGTCTTCCGGTACGCGGTCACCACACCAGAACCTTTCGTCCCCATCGACCATCTGTTCTGCGTGCAATGTGCCCTGCCCATTGCCAGTTAAGCAACGCATATTACCGAAAGAGTAATTAGTTCAGATGCGGATGCAAAGGTTTCCAGCCACCATAGGCAATGGATAGGTAGCCTCCGGCCGATCCTGGAACCTAGATGTACCATTACCACTAAGACAGTGTTTCCTGATAGCTACAACTTGGGGGTCTTTAAGTCAAGAGTGAATAGGTTACTTCTAGGCAAGCGTGCTCTATTGTCGACCACATCATCGCTTACCATCAGGTGAGATGGTGGTCAAACGCAAGCCTATTAACAATCCCTCGTGGGGGCGATCGGCGGAGACCTCTCGCGCCGGGCCTTGCTTGAGGCCATGGTCCGGAGCGAGGAGGAGTGGCAGGCGGTCGCCGACTTCTGCGAAGCAGTAATGCTTGCAAAGGAGGAGGCCGACCGCATCAGGCAACGGCGCTCTCGCCGCCGCCGGGATTCCGATCCCGATTTCCAGCCACCGAAGGCGCGGGCTTCCCGCGCGCCTCAAGGAGTTGTCAGCAACAGCAGGCGCCCAGCCGGGTCGAAGCCTACTGGGGCCAAGGTTATCCGAAAGGGAACTCGAGCCCCGGTATGAAGGTTTGAAGGATCGGGGTGGGTTTTTTAGTCAGTAAGAGTCTGACACTATCTCCCACTCCGCCCAAGAGCGGGGGTTGTCATTGGATGATTTTCCCCACCAAAAAAAAAAGCCTATCAACAATAATAATAAAAAAAAATCAGCTAAAATCTACACTATAATAATGTTATAAATAGGTAAAGTTTGTTATGTTTTTCTGTTTTTTTGTTTGTAGTACGTAATCTTTGGAAGTACTGGTCCGATTACTAAATTTTTTTCACCGATAGAAAGCTGCTTTATCCTTGAGTGACATATACTATATTTAATGTACGCAGTGAAACCAAGGGCAAAAGCAAGTAATATATACCTACAAAATAATGGTTTTTGATTCTATTAGGAACTCATTAGTGCCCCAATTAAATCTTCATATAATACACGTCCCCATTACAAAACCCTACTTCAAGGTCCAAGGCTCAATATTGATCGTAGACGATGAAACTCAAACACCCACTTACACGATTCCATTGACGATGACATCAAAACAGTCGTCAAACAAAACAAGATCAATAGACGCCCACTCGGCTTCATAGGAACTAATTAGTTGTATTGTAGACAATTAACAATTTAGATCACTTTGAAGACGAACGAATTACACCGGTTTTCATACGGAAAGGTAAGTCTTCGGCAAGGTGTAAGGATAGTCAGCTAGACTCGGCTAAGGCTGACTCCACCTTAGGCGTCCGCTTGGGCAGAGCATCGCCTTGTCCTTGAGGAGGCGATCGGTGGCGGCGATCTCTCGCGCCTGGCCTTGGTACAGGGCCATGGTCCGGAGCGAGGAGGAGTGGCCTTCTGCGAAGCAGTAATGCCAGCAAAGGAGGAGGCCGACCACATCAGGCAACGGCGCTCACACCCAAGCCGCCGCCGGGATTCTGATCCCGATTTCGGGCCACCTTAGGTGCGGGCTTGCGGACGGCGAGCCCTGGGTAGCTCGCTGTCCGACCGTCCAGTAACTGTCCAGACCAAGCCCAAGTCGTCGACGGCGCGCACTGTTCCCGCGCGCCTCAAGGAGTTGTCAGCAACTGTAGGGACCCAGCTGGGTCTAAGCCTACTGGGGCTAGGGTCTGTTTCCGAAAGGGAGGCTCGGCCCCGGTGTGAAAGGCAAGAAGGAACGGGGTGGGTTTTTTTAGTCAGTAAGAGTCTGACACTATCTCCCGCTCCGCAAATGGGCGGGGAATGTCATTTGGATGATTTTTACCCACCAAAAAAAAAACCCACACTAGGTGTGTGAGTTCCTCGAGCGTGTGGGTAGCGCGGACGTCGCGAGCGCACTGCGTGAGCGTCACGTTTTACTGCCTTGTGGCGTGTGTGGATTTCACACACGCCTCTCCACACTGTGAAGAGTGCACGCGGCACTCGCGTCACGTTCTTACCCCTTCGCCTGCTATCCTCGCCGCTCGCTACTGTCATCGCTTACGCAGCGTGCTCGCGGCGCGCACGCTGCGTCCGCATCGCACACACGCCCGAGGAACGCGCGTACTTATATTATGTACGTTTTTGCCATCATGTTCTTCAAACTGTTAGATACTGTTTTATGGAAATAACTTTGATATCAAGTCAATAGGGTCTAACAAGCCTTTTTATTATCCAATACATTACATCAAACATCGTTAACATCTTTATTGACGTCATAAAATTATCTAACAACATTCTCAAGCGTACTCATAATACTAATAAAGACATTAGTAGTCCTTCGATACAGTTCGCTACAAATTATCCGAAAATATGCCAAATTCATAGCAAAAGGAATCACATTTATAGAGCCCATGTATCGTCGGCAAAACAAACCGTCTGTACGTTACCAAAATACACTTATGTAACGTCAGCACAAAAAATAACTGATAAAAATAAAAGAAAAATAAATTTAATGTTCAATTTTGTATCTGACATTGAAATGACAGTCAAAATTCAATTATTTTAGTAAAAGCGATTTTTGTTTGAAATAAAAAATGTTTGTGAGAAATATGATTAAACGGCACGTGTTGGAATAAAGTCCATATTATTGCTTTATGCAATTATTTCACTAATACAACATTATTTTTAGTTTGTACTAAACATGAATATAGTTTGTTCAGAACTGAATGGATTCCAATAGTTTTTACACCATGTTATATTTTTCCGCAAAAAGGTCACAAGTTGGACACCACCGGCACTAAGCATAACACACTTCATAGCGAGTGTTAGGCGCCATCAAACATCTGAGTGCAAGTGCAAAACCACCCCTCAGTTGCCTGGATGGTCCGGTGACCTTGTATTTTTGCTGACATATCAAACTAACGATATAACTTTATGATTTTTCATAATACAGTTTTGTTTTGTACAACGATGCTTATTTTTTTTTTTATATACAAATTATGAAGGTTTTTATTTCCTTACAACTTAAAGCAACAAAATTACATTCAAAAAACAATTCTTTACATAAAAATACTAGACAGAAGTTTCAGGTTTCGTTCAAAGGTAATACATAAGGTTGCAGTAGAAAAAATTAAGTAAGTACTTTTTTTTCTCTTTTTTTTTAGGGACTCTAATCTCAAAGAGCATGTCAGCCCCATCGTAACTTAATAATCAACACTACTCGAAGACATGTGTATTCGAAGACGTGTGACATTCACCAACCCGCACTGGGCCCGCGTGGAGGATTACGGCCCATTCCCTCTCCTAGAGAGGAGGCTTGAGTCCCAACAGCGGGAACATTAAAAAGGCTGGTGATGGCAACACAATTGATAAATTCGTTAAACCCCAGGCGAACGCCGGCGTTCGCGCACCCATTATCTTTCTATTGTGTCTCTAATTACCACGATTGAATGGTTAAATGTTTTTTACTAAGGTTAAGCTACCGGCACATTGCCTTGTCAAATGTAATCTTAGCAGCATCACTTCTAGGATTAGCAAGGATTTCAAAAAAGAATCCTATATCAATTTTATTGATGTTTTGCAATTTTGTCAGTAGCTACCTTCCGGTTTGATAAATGATAAATGATCTTTATTTTCCAAGTAGGTTTTATAAAAACACTTTTACACGTCAATTTTTTTTTTCGTCAAATAAAGCTAGATGAGGCCGGTGTTTCCTAGCTGACTACCCTGAGAAGAAACACCGAAACAAACTCAGGGGTCAAAGTCTCTTTTAAAGTCCATACAGCAAAACATGTAATGGTCAAATCATGTGAGAACTATGCAGATTGAGCCTGAGATGGTCTTTTGAAAAAAGAACCACACAGTTCTAAGTGTACCTGTCCAGTCAGTGCAAGAATTTGTCAGTATGCGTGTAGCTCAACTCAGGACTACTAAGGAGCTCAACGACTTGACGAACAATGCCATAGAAAGGACATTTGGGTAGGCCGCATCAAATACTCAAAACTGCCAGACATCATGTGAAAATAAAAGAAAAGGAAAGAGTAATCCACATAGTTCTCACATTCACAATAATAAAATTTACAAACGATTTTGATTTTTGATTCTTTACACATTCTACTAAAAGATGCTGGACATCATCAATAACTCCAAATAACATCCTCTAATTTTGGGCGTCAACTATCAAACACGAGCAAAAAATAAAATCATAAATTACAACTTCTAGATCAGCATCCACAAATCTGTTTACTTTGATCTTGGCCTACTTTTGTAACACCCCTTCGACGCCCCCGTCACCCCCTTTCGCCTCCTGAATATTTGACAATTTCATAGACAGGTCGATTAATTCTTACGAGTCGTTCACGCGAGTTATTGGATTCAACAGGAAAACATGGCGACTTGAGTGAGAAAAAAAAATTAAATTATAAAAACCGTAGACAGTTCGAAATTGCTGCGAAATTGACGAAAGATTCGTTTGAGGGGACCCTCTTCCTTTGCATAATATTCAAGTTTTGTCTGAGATTTTTTCCGTTGGAATTTGACCGAGAATACTGGGTAAACCTTTGTATTTAAGGAGCATTTCTCCTGAACTCCCACGCCAGGCCCACTTATGTAGGTGTCAGAGCAATCACGAGGAATTTGCTATCATCGTTTTACAGCCTTTAAACTTTCACAGAGAAAACTCCACTAATTTACTCTGAGACCTTTAACAATCCGATGACTCTAAATTACTTTCATGAACGGTTTATATTCAGAACTCAGAATCTTCAAGGCATTTAAGAAAATAATTAAGCCATCAGGAAAAACTTTTGTATTTAAAATATTGCTTCACACTAGGAATTATTCCTGTATCGTCTATGCGTTCACATATACAAAATATCCAGACCCGGAACACCAATCTTTAGACTCTACTAGCTTTTGCCCGCGACTTCGCCCGCGTAACTACATAAAACATAGTCTACCTCAGGAATAAAGCAGCTTTCTATTGGTGAAAAAATTTTAGCAATCGGACATTCCCGGATGACAGCGATGTAGAGGAGTACTTCGACGCCTGAGTGCACTTTGTGTTTTTGTGTTTTATTTATATACGTTACGTATTTATTTAGGTTTTACTATAAATAGTTTAAGTTTGTTTGTTTATGTAGAATCTTTTGATTAATTATGTTTAAATGATTAAATTTTTACAAGCAATCGGACCAGTACTTCCAGAGATTACCTCCTACAAACAAAATGTAGAAGAAGTGTAGATAAATGCTTGTACCTATCGGCGATCGAACCAGCGACACACAGCCCAGCAGCCAATCGCTCAACCACTGCACATTCCAAGCACGAAGGCAAAGAACCAAGCTAATTTAGCTGCATAATCAGCCGAAAGACCCCATCACCCCTTTACCTTACACCAAAACCAACCTTTAATCCACCGTTCGTACTTCAAAACTTAATAACTTATCTCGTGCCCCATTTAGGCGCCATTTTGCTTATCTGCTGACGGTACACTGAAACCATTAGGTTGGTAATTGTGCAGCGTTGGCTTTGAGCCTAATACAGTGGCATGTGATAGTTTATGCCTATGTATAGATATAGATATATAAAATATATAATAGTAATAATGTATTAAATAATAATTACAATAGATATTTGAAAGATAACGTTTAAATTCAAACTAAAAACCAACGTTCAAGCGGTAACAAGCAAGTGACTCATGGTTGTTTGTTACCGCTTATAAAAGCCGCTGCGCCGACCGTCCTGAGTGATTCTCGGTTCAGACGTCGGACGGTGCGGAGCTCTCTCTACAAAAATAAGTTACAGAGTTTGTGTACAAGTGTGGAAATTGTGAGTTAAAAGATAAGTATAATTATTATTTTATTAAATTAATTGTTGTTGCGATATTATTATGGTTGTAAAATATCTAAAGACTTTGTCTACTAAAATGTAAGAAGTTGTGTGTTGTGCGACAACCTGAGATTTGTAGAAGGTGGAAGGATATTTGATGTTTAAGTGTCAACCCACAGGTTTGACACTTGAACGTCAGGACTTTCCTATAAATAAGATTGGTTTCTATTAAAGTCCTCTTACTTGCTGTTCAGCTCTAGATCTTTACGGACTGCCTAAGTTCACGTAAGTTATTTAATATAATAGCTTAATATTATTGCTAATGTTGTTTTGATTCTGTGTATTTGTTATACTATGACTTATGTTTCTAATTATGTTATTGTGATGATAAAATGCTTCCGAGGTGTTTCTTGGCCGTTCTTCACCTCGAAGACCTAGATTCCGAACGAGCCAGTAGTTTATTCGATTAACTGACAAGCCAATTGAAATAAATACTTAGTCTTGTCTTTCTGTGCTTTTCTTCATAAAACCCTTTCCTTACACACCAGTCATAGGAACTTTGATACACAGTAAATAACCGTTATCCATCTTGACATTTTATTATGATATATAGGTAGTTATAAATATATATATAGTTCATTCCTAACATCAGAAGTGGGACAGGCCTCTGGCTTACACAACTGATTTTTAATGCCTTTTGTCTTGTTATTTTCATGAACTATAACCGTCGAGTCTACTACCATCAAGAAGATGACGCCACGATGTCACCATGCCGTCCCGGAAAACGGAGCTGCAAATGAGCTGTGGATCTTCAATCAAGCTACCGCATCTGCATTGGTAAAATATAGCAAGTACCTTCAGTAGCTAAAAGATAAGATAAGATCATTTATTGTATAAACATGTGTATGTTAAGATGGTGATAAAGTGAATACAGTTCAACATGTTTTGCCGTAAATCGGCGTACAAAATTAATTTAAAAAAAAGCAAAAAAAAAAAAAAAAACAATTCCTTAAAAAAAGCATTCAAAATTCAGTCAATTCAATAATAGTCAACATATACAAATAAAAATATTCAAAATTCATTCAATTCAATAATAGTCAACATGTACAAATAAAAACATTCAAAATTCAGTCAATTCAATAATAGTCTACATAATTTAGTCAAAATTCCATCAATAAAAATTACAGTCAATACAGTAAATAGAATAATAAAATTAAAAGTAAAATTAAAATATTAAATAGTCATGGCTCAAAATTTTTCGTTTAAAAACTCCGCAACATTATAATAAGCCTTACTGAGTAGCAATTTTTTTTTATTTAAGAGGGGAAACAAATGCGGATTAGATTTTACAAATACCGATATCTCTAATATGTAAAGTGACGGAAGTGTTAGAATTCTGTGCTAAAGTCTGTAAGACCTTCGTTAGCATTGCTTTTTGTTTTTAAAGATAATGTTGAGTATCTTATATGTTGTAAAGGGTTTTTATAGATAAACGTAAAATTGGTCCCAATACAAAGCATTAAGAAAAATCCCGATTCTTTTACCAGTGACATAAAAGGCTACATGATTTTGTAATCATAAGTATAAAGTTGTACAAAAAGATTATGCATATTAATATAAAAATGGGGGTAGTCTACGGACTACGTCGATATTAGTTACATCTAGGATGGCTATTTGAAACAAAACTAAACACTTTGCTAAAGATGTCTCACTGTAGGTAATGGGCATTTAGCATTGTTCCTATAAAGCCACGAGATAAGATCGTTAGATTTTTATTCGGTGTAAAATGTTTATAATTATTTTGATCACCAGAGTGTATTTTTACAAAAAGTGTACTTGACATAAAATGGAAATAGTTGGTACCCATATTTTTGCAAGTTTATTAACGTAATACCGTCAATAGTTTAGTTAGGTAGCGTAGGTATTGGGTTTAGGTAATATTTCAATAAAGTCGAATAGATTTCTATAAACGCAATTTTATTCTTGTTCACAAAAAAAAAAAAAATATTTTCATGACATGACGGTGACGGAAAAACAACAGCGCCACTCGTGTTCGAAAATGAAACGTAAGAACAGGTTTACGAAGACACTCTTCCACAAAGGTGTTTACAAAGGCATCTATCTATCTTATGAATTTATATCTGCTCAACAGTAGGGTAGTTATTTAGGTTGCGTAGGGTAGTTGTTATTTAGGTAGCTTAGGATAGTTGTTAGTTAGGCAGCGTAGAGTGGTTGGTTAGGTAGGAAATCATATTTATATTTTATTGGACTACCATAATATTCATTAGAAATATTTATACTTCAAAACAATGTTTGCCGAATCGGCTGGTTTTCTGTAATATTCTCACGTTTAGAAGAAGCTAGTCTTTGGGCTATGGTTTCTTGGCGTGTCTTGTTTGATAAAATTTTAAAGGGAATAAAATTAGTGTGCTGGTAGTTCAAAGTTACTCGTTTTAAATAAAATTAAAAGTTGATGTGGAACAATAAAGTAAACAATCTATTTCAAAGTTTCGTGATCATAGATTTTGATATGTCGGAAAACAAATTGAGGTCAGTGAGTCGTCTTAGGGGCGTGAAAACTATTTTACTAAGATATCTTTTAAGAATTGCAAAAGTAACTAATGATAGTTAAGTGTAAATTTTATTTACCCTCAGTTTTAGTCACAAGCTGTGATGGTAACTGATAATATCAAATAAAATTTAATGTTGTGGTCTGAAGTAAATAACTGATATAGTAGGTCTAAACAGAAATTCAACGTTAAGAGCAATTTGCAATAATATTGTCAGGTTGACCGAGCGATGTATTGTGTTGATTATGTTGCTAAAACGGGTTAGTGTGTTGAATCAACTGTGGAATAGCATTGAATTATTTATTTCCCGGTTATTTTGAAAAGTCAATAATGCCGACTAAAACGATCATTCTGTTCTATTAAAGTAAAATAGAAAAATACAATTCAAAATTATGCTCTGTAATTTAGCGTTGATTAATCTAATCTTACCGTAACTAGGTGTATAGAATCAACATAGCTGTTACAATGATTTAGTTATTGCTTATTAGCTGCTAGGCCTTCTATTTGGCGCTAATGTGTCTCACCAGCAGCAGGTGAATGTGCTTAGCGTGACTAGATATTTGGCTCAAGTATTAGCTGCTAGGCCTTTTATTTGGCGCCAATAGGTCTCACCGGCAGCAGGTGAATGTAATTGGCGTGACTAGGTATTTGGCTCAAGTAGGTATTGTCTAGAATGCTTTTGTGTCAGCTGTGTCGGTTATCTGCAAATGTTTAGGTTACAAATTAATGACAAAATATTGTAATTAAATATGTACTAATTTGTGATTGAGGTGTATAACCTTAAATGTGAAACTACTTCTACCTTGTCATTGCCAATATTTTAAAGTCAATTCAAGGTTCAATCTTATTGATTTGAATTAGAAGTTATTTATCAACTGTACAATGTTTTGGTTTAAATTAAGGCTTTTATAAAAACATAAGTTGCCAACATAAAATATTATTGGAAACATATACATGATACAAAAAATAAATACCCTGATTAACTTTCCCGGGAGAAACTCCTAAATAAGAAACTGTCAATGTTAGAACCTATGTCATATTGTAAATGAGTAAAAAATATTTGAGTACCGCTGGTCGGCCTACTATTTGGTGTCAATTATCTCACAAGCAGCGGGTGAATGTGATTGACATGTCTATGTAGTTGGCATTACTCAATAACCGCTGGTCGGCCTACTATTTGGTGTCGATTATCCCACGAGCAGCGGGTGGATGTGATCGACATGTCTATGTAGTTGGCAAGAATACTGTTACCTATTTCAAGAGGACCATCGTGTCCATACAATTGGTTAACTCGAAATTTATGAAATATGAATTTCGTTTTTGTGTTATGTATATGTTGATTAATGAATCGAATGTACCTACTTGTATGTTATAAACAACATAGTAATACTTCGAGGACGAAGTACTGTCAGTATGGCCGTGATAGTTTATGCCTATGTATAGATATAGATATATAAAATATATAATAGTAATAATGTATTAAATAATAATTACAATAGATATTTGAAAGATAACGTTTAAATTCAAACTAAAAACCAACGTTCAAGCGGTAACAAGCAAGTGACTCATGGTTGTTTGTTACCGCTTATAAAAGCCGCTGCGCCGACCGTCCTGAGTGATTCTCGGTTCAGACGTCGGACGGTGCGGAGCTCTCTCTACAAAAATAAGTTACAGAGTTTGTGTACAAGTGTGGAAATTGTGAGTTAAAAGATAAGTATAATTATTATTTTATTAAATTAATTGTTGTTGCGATATTATTATGGTTGTAAAATATCTAAAGACTTTGTCTACTAAAATGTAAGAAGTTGTGTGTTGTGCGACAACCTGAGATTTGTAGAAGGTGGAAGGATATTTGATGTTTAAGTGTCAACCCACAGGTTTGACACTTGAACGTCAGGACTTTCCTATAAATAAGATTGGTTTCTATTAAAGTCCTCTTACTTGCTGTTCAGCTCTAGATCTTTACGGACTGCCTAAGTTCACGTAAGTTATTTAATATAATAGCTTAATATTATTGCTAATGTTGTTTTGATTCTGTGTATTTGTTATACTATGACTTATGTTTCTAATTATGTTATTGTGATGATAAAATGCTTCCGAGGTGTTTCTTGGCCGTTCTTCACCTCGAAGACCTAGATTCCGAACGAGCCAGTAGTTTATTCGATTAACTGACAAGCCAATTGAAATAAATACTTAGTCTTGTCTTTCTGTGCTTTTCTTCATAAAACCCTTTCCTTACACACCAGTCATAGGAACTTTGATACACAGTAAATAACCGTTATCCATCTTGACATTTTATTATGATATATAGGTAGTTATAAATATATATATAGTTCATTCCTAACACATGCTTATGTAGCCCGGGTAGAATGGATACCTGATATGTATACTTAGGAAGCCATTCCCGCTAGGACCTAAATTTTGAGAGTAGTGTTAGGATTTGCTCACAGCGAGATACGAGGCGATAAAAGATGTAAAAATAATCCTTTCTCACTTAATGCTAAACCCGACCCAACGCGTCTGTGCGACAATCTCTTCTAACAACCATGCAGGATAGTAGGTATCACTAAATCATAAACAACAACTTTTGTTTTATGACTTTTAACAAAACATAATTTATTTACCAAAAACAAACCTTCAAGATTTCGTTGTTCTATTTAACACATTTCAAAACTGTATTTTGTTATCGCGACGCAAGCGCACCCACTTCCCTCCACTATATTATCGCTTGTTTAACTTAGACTTCGTAATATTTAGAACATTTAATTTAAATATTTTTATTTTTGTATGAAAATTTTACATGTGGATGGATGGAGAGGGAGAGGGAGGCCAAAGAAAAGATGGATGGATTGTGTGAGAAGTGATTTGAAAGAAAAGGGAGTTAGTGATAGCGTGACGAATGACAGGACAGAATGGAAAAAAAAAAACGTGTTGCGCCGACCACAAATAAACAGGGACAAGGGCAGGAAGATGATGATGATGTTTGAAAATTTGATGAACTAAAATATGATATTTTTTTATAAATCATAGAACAAAAGTTGTTGTTTATGATGTTAATAATGTAGTCTTGAGAGGATGCCAGTGTTTTGTAAATAACTTTGTCATTCCTTAAACAGTTCAGTTTAAGTCGTCAAATGCATCGCATTAAGGGCCAAGCGCCCGAAAAGTGCCATAAAACAGTGATTTTCTGAGGCCTACTCCTCCGTAACGGCTAGGTCAATTGGTTTGAAAAAAATATATGTTTATTACAGATTCATGAACAATAATATCAACATTTGATTTTTTCGTGCAATTAATACTTTTGTCAAAAAAAAAATATTTAGCAATTTCGCAACTTTTCGCAACTTTTCCCTACTCCTTCAAAATCAAAACATTTATTTCAAATAGACCATTTACAGGCACTTTTGAATAGTCAAATGTCGGTCAGTCCAAGAAAAGTGAAGCTAAATTGCACGTTCCAAAGAGTAGGTCTCTATGGAGAAGAACGTGCAAGAAACTCCATGGACACTCTTTTAAATCATATTATGTGTTACATATAATGCTTGGTTACATATTACTTGTTGCTTCTATCATGTGCGCACAATGTCGATAATGAAATAAAAAATGTAAAATAATTAAAAGATAGAAACTGAATTAAGCCACTGGCAGCTAAGAGATGACCAGTCCCATCTGACGGCACCCGTTCACGAGCATGACGCGTGCATCAGCCCCACTCAGCTCAACCATTTTGAAGGGAACTGAACGACCCAATAACACGTGCCACCAACAGCGAGACATTTGAGTGAGCATGACAAACTCTCAACTGCCATGCTCGTAATGTCAAAAAAGGAGTTGTAACCTAATAAAAATGCTCCATGGTGCCTCACATTCACAAACTTGGAAAAAGTGCTTCTACATTATACAATGCAATTGTGTCTTTCAAATTAAAAATAATAATATTAGTTTCCAACTAATCAACTAATTAGTACGCCCTAGTGGTAGTGGAGCTGGACCAGCATTGAGCCAAGCATTTTTATCTTGAATATAATCCTCCAACTTATAATATGCTTGCCTGCATAGTGTGCGTTTAATACAAGATTTAAATTTCGTTTCATTGAGTTCTAATATTTGGGGTGGTATTTTATTATAACATTTCAAACAGTACCCCATGAAAGAAGAGGCCACTTTAGCCAGTCTGAAACCTGGTTGAACTAATTGATCCCTATTTCTTGTAACATAATTATGTCTATCGCCTCTTTTGCTAAAAAGATGAAGATTTTTTCTAACATACATGATGTTTTCATAGATATATTGACAAGGTACCGTCATTATGTTAATATCTTTAAACAGTTCCCTTAAAGAATCGCACCGGCGGAGATTGTAAATAGCTCTGATGGCTCTTTTCTGTAATATAAAGATTGACTCGATGTCTGCAGCCCGTCCCCATAGTAAGATACCGTACGACATGACACTATGAAAATAACTAAAATAGACTAGTCTAGCGGTATCAACATCCGTAAATTGGCGGATTTTTCTAACAGCATATGCAGCCGAGCTAAGCCGTCCTGCAAGAGATGTTAAGTGAGGACCCCATTGTAGCCTAGAGTCAAGCGTAATCCCCAAGAAAACTGTTTTATTAACAAATTCTAGTTTCTCATTGTTCAATACTATGTCGCAATCACTACTTATGACATTTGGTAAGGAAAATCTTATGCATTTAGTTTTTTTCCCATTTAGAACTAGATTATTAGCAGTGAACCAGTTTTGGACCTGCAATAAAGCGTTATTTTCATCGTCAAGATTATTAGTCCTTCTATTTATCTTAAAAATCAAAGAAGTGTCGTCAGCAAACAACACCATATTAAGTTTATTTTTCAGCAAATAGGGTAAATCATTAATATAAACTAAAAATAAAAAAGGACCTAAAATTGAACCTTGGGGTACCCCCATTTTCACATTTAATCCCGACGAATTGACACCGTTTATTTGAACAAGTTGCTGTCTGTCATTCAAATACGATTTTAATAAGCTTAACGCTGCTTTGCCTAGTCCGTAATGCTCCAGTTTCAGGAGTAATGTTTCATGAACCACACAATCAAACGCCTTAGACAGGTCGCAGAAGATGCCTATAGCATCTTGTGCCTCCTCCCACGCATTAAAAATGTGTTTTAGTAAGGAGACACCAGCGTCAGTTGTACAACGCCCTTTGGTGAAACCATACTGTTTATCGTGTAAGATGTTATTGGTGTTAAAATGATTAAGCATTTGATTTAACATCACCTTTTCAAATATCTTGCTAAAAACCGGCAAAACGGACACCGGCCTATAATTATTAGTGTCTTTACTGTCTCCGGATTTAAAAAGTGGTATCACTTTACTATATTTCATTAGATCCGGAAAGACTCCTTGATCTATACACAAATTAAATATTAACGCTAAGTACGGCGCTACAGTCTCAATAATTGAGGTACAAACTTTGATAGACATACCCCATAGATCTTCTGTCAATTTAATCTTGATTTCTTTAAAAGCTTTTATTACTGTTATGGGGTTTATATGTTTAAAGTTAAATTCAGTCGAACAGGCTGCAACGTTCGCCTGTAATAAACCAAAAGCATGCGATGGCGACGAATTTAGGGCTTCAGTAGTTTTAATTGGAATGCTGGTAAAGAAATTTACAAATTCTTCTGCAACTAGTTTGTTATCGCTAATAAGACCATGATGAGTCTCCAATGTGTAATCATTATTATTTCTTTTGTTTCTGTTGGTTTCATTATTTATTATATTCCAAACCGTTTTTATTTTATTATCTGCTGTTTTAACTTTGTTGCTGATGTATAAGGCCTTCGAAACGGCTTGGACCTTTAGAAACATTTTTACACATAAAAATTGGTGGTTAAATATTCTTTAAAGTGAACATTGCCTATGTAAATCAATCAATATCTCGCTGAGAAAATGGATTTAAAGCGCTTTCCGGGCGCTGCTGGCCGCAAATAAATGCACAGATTTGCGTACTGCCGCCTAGGCGAGTGCGAGAGTTGCGTTCACATAATTTCGGCCAGATGGTTCAAGGGATTATACGTCTTAAGAGCTCGTGGTAGGGCTTCTGGCCCCATCAAGCGTAATCGCGTCGCGCCTCCATGTGTGCTGACCCTTCCGAAGTAACGCCAAGAATTTGTCAGGCCCTATTTACTTTAAAAAGGCCCGAGTAAACACTAGCTCTTGCTGGAATTACTTGATAAATAAGGATTCCCGTGAATTACTGGCTTGGGTAGCTGTAACCAGTCCAAGGCTAATATAGGAGAAAATTGGGTGAAGTAAACAAATTGTAAGTACTTAAGTGGGTGTTCAAGGCCTTCAAGAACTGTAATTATAGCTATATAATGTATAACTTTAAAGTAAGTGTCGCCAGAATATACATAGAGGATGTTTTGCTATCTAGCCTTGTTTTTATCATCATAGTTTCCGTGGCAACTAGTTTATATGCGTAATTAAGATTTATTCTACTACTTCTACTAGGAACTAGTTTCCCTAAGACTGGGACCCTAACGCAGGGAGAGGCATTCTGCTTCTGGTGCCATCACCGAAAACTGCTCACTGAATAAACATCTCCTAACAATAGGCACCCCCGTCCATCCTACTGCAGACAGTCTCCCATGGAGAGCATGCTTCGAGACGGAAGAGAGAATTGTGCACGTGCTCCTTGACTGTACAGGTGTTACCATACGAACCCTAGGATCCTTGAATTCCATTCATTTGCTTTTTACGTTCCAAGGCCGCGGTAAAGCCTACTGCCCATGGAAGCGTATTCGTCATTTACGCTTGGCCTGCGTGAAGCTTATATACAAAATTATAGGCTACTGTTCACGGAAGCTTACATATAAAATTATGAAACTCTGTCGACGAAGCGGCAACGTCCAGCCATAGTGTCACGTCTATGAAGCTACGCGTCCGTGGACAGTACGCCATAGTTTTGTATGTAAGCTTCACGCAGGCGTACACCAAGCGTATAATGACGAATACGCGTCTATGCAGCTACGAGTCCCTGGACAAAGTGCCCTGGACAGCAGGCCCAACACTTTTGGCTTGCGGACGGCGAGCTATGGGTAGTTCGCTGTCAAACCGTCCGGTAACTGTCCGGACCGAGCCCAAGTCGTCGACGGAGCGCACTGTTCCTGGGCGCCTCAAGGAGTTGTCAGCAACAGCTGGGGCCCAGCTGGGTCGAAGCCTACTGGGGCCAGGGTTAGTTTCGAGCCCAGGTATGAAGGCTTGAAGGAACGGTGTGGGTTTTTAGTCAGTAAGAGTCTGACACTATCTCCAGCTCTGCCCAAGAGCGGGGTTGTCTTTAGATGATTTTCCTACCATAAAAAAAGCCCCAATACTTCCGAAGAATCGCGCAACCCTAGCCGATGTTAGGTCGAGTTTATTGTTTGAAAGACCTGAAAGTCGCTTAGGAGACCTATTTCTAACCCAGTTAGAAATAGGTCTCCTAAGTGTCACAATATCAAACAGTCCTTTAGAACTTAGCACTTAGCAATAATTAATTATTAGATCCTTTCGACCCAGTGACCCAAATATCCTAAGAAAATATTAATGGCAAGCGTGGACCTCACAACTAAATTAAAAGTTAATTCTAGTATTTACATTTAGTTTTTATTTTCTTTGTTCATAGGACCACTAAAGCTGTCAAAAAATAAAATTCCCGTTTTGACATTTGTATTTTAACTGCCTAGCGGCTTGTCCAGTGTAGTGTAGCTACTAACATCAACCACATTTTTAAAAAGAGTAACCATGGAGTTTCTTGCCGGTTCTTCTCCATAGGAAACGACCAATTTGAAATGGTGCACTAGCTTCTGACGTTTATAAGTGCCCATGTAGGCCCTATGTGAAATAAAAATCATTTGATTTCTTTTCGAATTTCACTACTAAAATAGCTAAATTGCTACCACCAGTACCAGTGGCGTATTAGCGTACGTCTGATGGTCCAATGATAGAACGGGCTTGGCGAAATAAAATTCCGATGCACACTCTCCGAAATGTAGAAAATAGGTTTTCAAATCACAACTGAAATCAGTTAACTCAGAGAATTAAAAGATTGATGAATCGAACTGAAGTAAGACTTACGATCCCCCTTCAATACACTGTCAGTTATTAATTAAATAACATTGATGAAACAGTATCAGGCATAATCATTAATCTCATTACCCAGTTGGATCTTACTGATATACCTCTGTATAAGACACGCTGATTAAAATTTAATCCCAATTACTTCGATAACCTTGGCTGTTCCAAATTGATTGGTTTCCATTATGTGCAGTCCAATTCAGAACGGATTTTTACCTTAATGAAGTACGGTAGCTTATGATTTATAGGATCGAAGCGAAATATTTTGGGCCAAAAGGGGGATTTTAGAAGGGTTGAATTAATAATTAAATTCCCTGAATACCCATCGTTCATCAATTTGATTGGTTTAGGAGCGGCGTTGTCAAAATACTTCAAAGTCTTTCAAACAGTCTATATGCAAACAGGAATCGAGTCAAATCGATCGTTTATTCTTCCCGAGCTTTGTGACCACATCGTTGTCAAACAACAAAGAATTTTCCGACCGAAATTCGGTCAGACTCTCTAACAAATCAAAACCGCCTCACATGCCAAAATTCGACACAAAGGACCGAATTCAGACATCAAAAACCACCTCTTGGCTCCGGCACAGTTTCCGAACAATGGAAAGAAACACCGAATACCCGTACAGCACTTTTAATTCACCCCTTTAGATTGCCGTGAACTCCGACGCACTACTTTTTCCATTCCAAGGCAGTATTTGCCGTCGGCCAGTACAATAGGGCAAACAACCAAAAGGAAAGAATCTACAGCCACACGAATGGATGAAAAGATTGGACACGGCTCTGTAGAAGCGCCTTTTAAAGTGGCTTTTGTGGAAGAATGTTTTTAAAGATTCCTGAGGACCGCTTCGTATTGAAACGAACGCGCTGATGCAGGTTTCTGTCTCTTTGATTGAAGATTTGAAGAGTTTGAACTTAAGCAAACGATATTGAGTGTATTGTCTATAGCTGTAAGGTAAGCTTAATCAGACCTTGGTGCAGAAGCGTAGCATGGATTAGTCTAAACGTGGGCGAAGACGCATCAACGAGGCCTATTCTTTCACTACCTATTTTTTCTCCCAAGATCAATAAAGTGATCTTGCCGATTCTTGTCTGGTCTTAGGTATAGGTAGTCGTACCATTTAAAATGAGAATTCAGCCGCATCCGATTATCCCACTGGAAGCCGACCCCAAGCTAATTGGAAAAGGCTAAGAAAATGATCAATGCAGTCATCTTGCAATGTTTATGTGAATACAAGTGTGATTTTTTTTGTGTTTTTTGGCTTTGAGGTTTTATCCACATGGATACGTCAACCCCACTGCACCCTCTTAGTTCTAAGTTACATTAGCTAAATATTTTCTTTGAGTGAGAGAGAATCATCAATTGGTTATCCTTGCTAAACTACTTAGTCTTTTTGCTAACGGTGATTTAGGACTTGCCAAAATTGTGAGTAGGTACTAACCCAACATCTAGAAAATTCAGATTAAACTCTTCAATTAATGCTTATTTCTCGTCTTTATTTCGCTCGTTATAGCGAGAGGCCCCTTAGGCGACTATCACACTGCCACGTACCACGCAGCGTAGCGCGTGAATGCGTGTTTTAACATTGCTAGTAAGTATTGAAAACACGCACAGTCCAACACATCGAAACTGCATTTATGCAGATCACGTGCCTACATGCGGAGAAACATGCGCACACGCGCGTGGCTGCATGTTAAAAAACCCGCACGACGTTGCAAATCGTTCGTCGATACGTTGACATGCAACATGTAGCGTGATGCGTCGCAGTGTGATAATCGCTTTAAAATTCGAGGCCGTGGATATGGGGCCACTTCACCCATTTCTAGTTACGCCACTGTCTTGATGAACCGGGTTGACAATATAGCGGTCAAGGTCGTGACCCATTGGAGACGAGCTAATGGAACGTGCCAGGCTTACAGATGAGGTGAATCAGTGAAAGGATTAATTGATAAGGGCACTGTTTTGGCTTTATCTTTTATCTATAACGTACTTTCATTAGAAACCTTTTAAAAATATCAACGAGAATGTCTTATACTGTCCAGTTTTTTTTTTTTAAATTAAACTTGTACTTGACTGCGATCCCACCTGATGGTAAACAGTGACGCAATCGTTGGTGGTGGGGCGCACTAGTTTATTAGGATCCTATTCGTCGGACAGGAAGACCGTACACGGTATAAACGACGACGCCAAACACTTAGTCCGGACCGTAGAGGTCTAATGTACATTCATTAGAGCTCTTTAGAAAATATCAGCCAAAATATCTTGTACTGACCAATTAACTTGAACAACTGCAGTACACTCCTGAATGGAGTCTTAACTAACAATACTAGTCCAAAATGGAACTAGTACACCATCAACAAAGACTGAAAACTGAACGTCAATATCTTCCCACATCCTTACCACAAAGCGTCGTGCCGGGAGCAATCAGGACACATATGGGTCGGCACAGCCTGTTCCGAACGAATATCGGCCCAAAGCATAACACAGAATAGATAGGCACAGAAGCCCAGCTCTGTATATCGGGGCGAAAACGCACGCACACATGGAAACGCGTCACGTACAGTGAGTGCAAGAGCAGCATTAATAATGGCGGAAAGTGGGGACTTTGATGAGTGGCTAGAAAAACGTCACGGCGTCCTCATTTTCCGCATATTGCAGGTCCTCACGGTAAGCTCGGGAGGTTCCTGAACTTGAATCGTGCGGAATAAATTCAAAATAAATATCATTTATCCCACAGAAAAGATGAAAAAGGTAAGAAAGGAAATACCTACTTTCCGATTCATACTACAGCGAGTGTCACCGCTTGTCCCCCACCCTTTAACTCCACTACAGGCAATAAACCAATAGGAACGCGCATTACGCAACTAACAGACCACGCACACTTAGATCGCAAGTTTGCTATTGGTAGTTGAACTATGAGCGTTGCCCTATTTTGTGACACGCCTGCCCCACCAGGCCATTCTAACCGCTTTCATCAGTTCTGTGATTTATTCCTCTTTTTTGCTCGCATGCCTGTCATTTTAACACGTCATGCTAAGGTGATATGAACCCAACCTTCTGTGTTTTATTTTGTACTAATAGTTTATTATCTCCACTTGTACATATATTTACGAGGATATATAATATACATAGTGCAGTTACGTCTCAGGTACGGTTTAATCGTAATTGAAATCTCAATTTAGTGTCTCGAATTTGAATGGGTTATAAATAAGATTATTCAGATTATTATTCATAATTGTCTTGGTTGGGATCTTTGGGATGCGAGTTGGGGAAGTATTTGAATTCCTTCAGGATAATGCTGATGACGGTGTTACGTCACGCACATGTGTTTTTAGGTCGGCCATTTTGTACAAACTCATCTGAATATTTTGTAGAATATTTTTAATTTGGGCAAAATAGATCCCAGAATCAAAATCTAGAACACTATTAAGTAAGTAAGTAACAAAAAAAAAACACTCAAAAATTACTTTACAATTGGGCTATTAAAGAACTCTACCTTCACTGACTCTAGTGTTCCTTCAAACTTCATATGGAAGAAGAACTCACAGTCCTACCACAAGCTCTTAATGCGATCCATTTCACGACCTAAACTGTTAAAGGGATGGTGCTATACGCTCCCTTTTTTTTATATCACTCTTCACATAAGACGTAAGCTATCGACTTGAAACTCAAACTTTACAACGAGGATATATCAAAATGTTTGCCACAACTTCTCCGCACATATCTATCGTATCCCACTGCATCACATCCTCGAATGGAAATCAACACAAACAATTCAAATTGCCCCTCTAAACTAACAGTTTGTGTAATTATTCAATTTGATATATTCACTAACTTATTCAATGTTATCGACCCACTAAATAATATTCCCGAGTAATTGAATACCAAATTGGACCCTATACCGAATCGGTATCAGTGCCAATTTCCCTTTACAATCAAGATTTATAATTCGCTTGTAATAACGCCTGAAATATTGCTAATACATTTTAGTCTAGACAAAACGGTGGGAAAATTGACTAGAAATATAATTTTAGACCCAAATTTTAGATAAAAGCTAGTGGTGGGTCGCTGTCGAATTTTTGAACGACGAAACGCAACCGGTCTTGCGACGTCAGAAACGGTTGTTAAAAACGGTTCGTCGCGACTGGTGTGAACACAAAACTTGCAGAAAACGGTCTTTGTTACAAAATCTGTACTCGTCGCGTCGTCGTTTCAAAATCAGTTATTGCAATGAAAAATGAACTTTGTTGCTATGACTATAAAGTATATTTTTCATTGGAATAACTGGTTCACACTCGTAGTTGAATCAATGGATTCTCGACCTTATTTTCTTAGCAGTATTATTATTATTTTTGAAGATAAGGGCTATGCATCTCCCGTAGTGTAGGGGATGTAGTCACTGCGACCTAAATGATCTATTGTGACTCGCCACCTTGTTATAGTAACTCTTTAAGCCCAGAGGCTTCCAGTCTTTTTAGCAGTAAGATAACAATACAGTAATTCGAAGACTGGTTTGTGCAACGAAGACTGGTCGCAGGATGGAAAACGGTTGTACGTTGCAAAACAAAAAACGGTGTTTAAAAACTTCGTTGTTGAAGCGCCCACCGCTAAACTCCGATATTTATTGAGAACAAGTACAGAATAGCACTTGCCTATTTATTTAAATTTATTATTTTATTTGGAGCGTCGAATATTAATTTTGCTGTTCGGACCAAACAATAAAAGATCATTTCTGTTGCTCGGATATAATATTAATTTCTTGATTAAAAATATTCCTTTGATCTCTTTCAAGGTAAATATTGTATTTAAAGGAAGAGAGGGTCTGAAATTGTTGGCAGGTTTATAAACTGGTATTGGTGTCAAATGTATTCCATAATATTTGTTTTGTTGTAAATCTTATTTTACTTATAACAGTAAAGTAAAAATTATTCCACAGTAATTTATTAAAGAGGTAAAAATTGTTTTTTTTTTTTGTTTGTAGGAGGTAATCTCTGAAAGTACTGGTCCGATTGCTAAACAATTTTTTACCGACAGAAAGTTGCTTTATTCCTGAGTGACATAGGCTATATTTTATGGACGCGGGCGAAGCCGCGGGCAAAAGCTAGTAATAAAAAAAATAAAAAAGATACAACTCAAGATTCTACACCATGACACTTATTTCTAAATTACATAGAATAGCAAAAAGAGAATGAAAGAATCTTAGCAGATGGGCAGCGGGAATGTTAGAAAGAATTACTGTAACCCGCGTTTGAGGACGACGAGTCATAGGTACCTCGACGACCTGCCGTGCTCCATCATGCCTCAAAGCGATGCCAGCAATACTGAAGGGTCCGAGTAGGGCGGATGCTTGCTAGAGCTACGAGAACGTTTGAAAGAGTGACTATGGTCCTAGATCGGGAAGAGCAACTGAAGGAACCGAGGTGGGTTCAGTCAGTAACAGACACGCCCTCTCGCTTCACTCAGAGTGAGAAAAGTTATTTCATGATTTTCCATCTCAAAAGTAAAGAGTGGGAACAGGTGGCTGTCTAGCTTCTACCTATCTGTATGGTAAAATGCTGTAACGTTATTTAAACTATTTGCCTATTTAACAAATCTTCACATAACCCTATACCAAAGAACACAATCATAACCACACAGACAAAACATCGATAAACGAAAAAAAAAAAAAACAAGACGCACCAATCAAAAACTCGGCAACATACATACTAGAAAACTGCATCCACATACAATAATGGAGGCGTATAATAAATTGTGAACCCCTCTTAAATCTGTGCTGTAGAACACAAAGTGAGATACAGACGGTTATAGAATAGATTGGTACAGAGAGTCAACTATTTGCAACAAGCGAAAACAGCAGGATCAGCAAGATAACTGCTTGAAAAAAATTTTCTTCTGCATTGCGATATAAGAAATAATAAAAAAAAAATATATATATTTATAATCAAACCCCAGTACCCCTAGCCAAGTTGCTAATCTGCAATAGTTAACGCTTGTAGAAAGCTTCAAATGTACGGGAATGACGTCGTCTTAACGCTCAGCCACGTGGTCAGAACAAAAGAATTGGCGGCAAGGTCAACTCGAAGCGTTCGGCATAAGCGAAACGTTTGTAACTTGGCTAGGGGGGCTGATCTTTTAAAAATTTGTACAATGTAATTTTTACTGCCGAAAGACGTCCATTACAATGCGTAGCGTAACCCTAAGAATCGTAAAATTGGGCGATCCTGTGCAAATCCTGTTTCTTCTAGTCTTTTTTCTTATAAGGCCTGCAGCCTGGCCTTTATAACCGTCCAAGAAGACTATACATAGAAGACTATGTAATAATTAGGAGCATCATTCCATCAATTCTATGTAGAGTAGAGATAGAAGATTGCCTCCTTGTCACGCGCTATAAGATCGTTTAGCATTCTTTCTACTGAGATATATTTATTTCAAGTAGCGCTTGAAAATATAATTTAACATAATTCATAATATATTATGCATTGGCGTATATTATTAGTAAAGGTGTTATTAAAAAAAATATTATATTAAGAATTGATTACGCACGGTCACATAGACTCACGTATGGAAATCTCATTTGTTTGCCGGTTCTAAGTGCACTTGCGGTTGTACTGTGTAGTTACACAGTACAACCGCAAGTCAAGCCTTCTGTACTTCTCTAATTTGTGGCGCAGTCGTATAGTACTGATTAAAGTTTGTACTGCGCTGTCTGATTGTACTGCACGGCGATTTCTTTATTTCAAAAGGAAGGAATGGAGAAACGAAGAATGGAAGTGTTAAGAGGAAAAGTGTGGACAGGTTGGGTGATAGAGGCGAGAAGTAAATTCAGTTTTTGTGTGATTAAAGCGTGAACACCAATGGACACGTATTCCACGTCTGATTTTTTTTTATTACTGATTGATAAACTACTGGTGTTTAACTGTGGTCCCACCTGATGGTAAGCAGTGATGCAATCTCTCGCGTCGGGGTGGATTAAATGTAGCTCTACAAGTCTAGTTGCCTTAAAAAATGTATGGAGATCGGCGTACGTGGCCCGCGTATTGCCCAATCTAGAGAGTACCTTAAATTTTTTTTACTGTTTTGTTTCAGGAAACGAAAATAAGAAAATCTGACAATGTTTTGATAGGATGTTACACTATATCGATTGGTAAAAAATCAAATTCAAATGCCAAAACGGATCTTGAGCGCTCGGCGTCAGAGTGCCGATCGCTTTGCGCATTCCATACATTGGCGAGCCTCGTCGTCGTTGTTACATACAAGCAGAAGCGCAGGGAGCGAATCATGAGTGACGTCTATGACGCGATGGCGCGGCGAGCTAATCACTGACACTCCCCGCCCCCGCGTCTCACTTCGCACCACTAAAGAGACCGAATATTTGACTTCTGCGCAACTTGAAGCCAGCGCTCAAGATCCGTGGCGGCAATTGTAACTCTGATAAATGGACTCGAAAAAAGCACTCACAGATATGACTTCTAAATATTTTACAACTTAGCAATAAACAGGTTTCATCTAAACAACGTCAAATATCTTGTATTTGTCTGTTTTATGATCTTAAAATATAACTACTCTTCTAATCCTGTTTTCTAAATTCTAGGCATGAAACTTATGAATAGCACGAACGCTTGGTACATTATGTGCCGTCATGATGTTCTATGTATGTTAAGATTTCTGATTCATAGAAGATAACTATAAATGTTTTACTGATTTTAATTCATTAAGCCCCGAGCAAAAGCTCTTTCACTGTCTTTCTATACACCAAAATTTTTTAATTAGTACACAAACTTAAAGGGCTTATTAGAAAAGCCCTTGTTATTTTATAAGTAAAATCTCAATAAATAATATTCATAAACAGCAAAGTTATTAGCGTTGGTTTATGTCCCAAAATGTCACTCAATTTATGGAAATATTGTGCAGGCTATTGATTAATGAATGAACAAGTGACAATTATTAAGAAAAACACTGCCCGCAGTATTTTCTACTAGCAATTGTTATGTTTGATTGATTCTATGATGAATTTACCTTATCGTGGTCAATTTTAGGATTTCGGTTTTTTCTACTTTTGACTACAAAAATATGATCAGTGACGGGTACAGATAGAGTCCCATTTTTAGGGTTCCGTAGTCAAATGGCAAAAAATGGAACCCTTATAGATTTGTCATGTCTGTCTGTCTGTCTGTCTGTCTGTCTGTCTGTCCGTCCGTATGTCACAGCCACTTTTTTCCGAAACTATAAGAGCTATACTGTTGAAACTTTGTAAGTAGATGTATTCTGTGAACCGCATTAAGATTTTCACACAAAAATAGAAAAAAAAGCAATAAATTTTGGGGGTCCCCATACTTAGAACTGAAACTCAAAAATTTTTTTTTCATCAAACCCATGCGTGTGGGGTATCTATGGATAGGTCTTCAAAAATGATACTGAGGTTTCTATTATAATTTTTTTTCTAAACTGAACAGTTTGCGCGAGAGACACTTCCAAAGTGGTAAAATGTGTGTCCCCCCCCCTCTAACTTCTAAAATAAGTGAATGATAAAACTAAAAAAAATATATGATGTACATTACTATAAAAACTGCCAACGAAAATTGTTTTGAACGAAATCTAGTAAGTAGTTTTTTTTTAATGCGTCATAAATCGAAAAAAATACACTATAATTATAACATCGATCAAAGTTACAACACATTACAAGAGCTTTTATATTATGTTACTTGCTGCTACGGAACCCTTCATGGGCGAGTCCGACTCGCACTTGGCCGGTTTTTTTTTGTGTACTAATTAAAAAGTAGGGGTGTATACGGTATTCGAAATGAAAAGGAACATCATTTGTTTTAAAACTAGCAGATAGCCGGTATGTAGGTAGTAGCATAATCAGCTTTATAATTTGCCTCCTCTCTAGGAGTGGGAATGGGCGGTAAACCACCACTAAGTTTTCCACCTCACCTCATTAGATTATTATCTAATTAAAAAAATATAATGGACTAATTCTTTGCGTGGGCTAACTTTTTTTTATGATACTCTTAGATATTATCTTAAAGAGGTAAAGTTAGTTTTTTTTTGTTTGTAGGAGGTAATCTCTGAAAGTACTGGTCTGATTATCGAAATTATTTCACCGATAGAAAGCTGCTTTATTCCTGAGTGACATAGGCTATACTTTATGTACGCGGGCGAAGTTGCGGACAAACGCTAGTATAAATAACAGCGGATCTTAGGACTCAATCCTAAAGCTAACAACATTATCATTATATTTCTTATAATAGCAAGCAAAAGCTTTTCAAAGTAATAGCATATACTAGGTACAGACTCCATAAATGGAATAAGTAATACATTTCTATAGAATAATGTCAAAGGATTACATTTATTCATAGTCAGGAACTCTAAACCAACGTTGTTAGATAATTTTATTCATCATAAAAGTTTGCAGTTTACAACAAAGGATCTTACGAGTCTATTCGTATCAGTGTTATAATATCATAGACTATTTACTTTTTAAACTCACAATATAATTGTGTTTAATTTAAAAGGCTCTACGACGATGAAATGGATCTTTGAATAAATATCCATTCACACAATTTCTACTTACATATTTTAATAAAGCAAAAAGGTTTTAAAATTTTATGATTATTTTGTGTAAAATCTTTATCAATATGTATTGTAAAGCTGAGGTTTTTCATTTGTTTGGTTAGTCGCGCTAATCTCAGGAACTTATAGTTAGAATAAAACATTATTTTATTATTAGATAGCCCATTTATCGAAGAAGACTATAGGCTATGTAGCTTATAACATCACGCCACTACCAATAGGAGCGGAGCAGTAAACAAAGACGCAGTTGAAACCGCGTGGGACAGCTGGTCACTGATCAATTTATTTCTATCTATTTAATTATTTTTACAAGCTTTTATTTAGTTTCACCTGTCCCGATGTTTGTCTGTCATCAAATCTTGCAAATTAAATTTGACCCACTTCCCGGTTACCGATTGGGCTGAAATTTTTCATGCATGTGTAAATCAGATGACAATGCAAAATCATTATGACGTGGAGCTGATCTGATCTTCTGAACCGGAAGGTGGCTATAGCAGCTTGGTAGTTCAACGACACAACTCCATCGAGTTTGGGCTCGTATGATTCGTCTTGACGAGTATTAATTATATAAGTATCATACCTTGCTATATAAACTTGTTTAGCAAAAAAACATTTTCATTAAAAACTTGTTAATCAAATCATTCCTTTTCATATTTTACCATTACTGATCTTCAAATCGACAGTTAATACATGGGAGACACTAGTTTTTTTTTTATTGATATAAACTAGTGTTTGACTGCGATCCCGCCTGATGGTAAGCAGTGATGCAATCGTTGATGGTGAGGCGCACTAGTTTATTAAGAGCCTATTCACTCTAGCCTTGATGACACTAGTTGATCTTCATTATATTAAACAATGTATATGCCGTTTGTTTCAATCTTTGATAGTATAATTTCAAGTTCAACACCAAATATTTTTTTTTTAAATATAAGAACAAAAATAAAAATTTGTATCAGATGTCGTTACATCATTTCTGCCCACCGCCTTGGGAAAATGCGTGAGTTTATATATTAGTATGTATGTTTTACCTTCGCCATTAAAATATTAAAGTGAAAGAAAATCTCATTTATTTTTTCTTTCACAAAGAGTTCTTGAAATCAAAACCTCCAAGGAACTTATTAAAAACCAATGTTAGATACAGAATCGCTGCAAGGCTATTATTTCTTTTAGAAATTGTCTTTATAAAATTAAAACAATCCTCTTTATTTACCGTAGTCTTTTCGAGGATAATTTCTTGTATGTTTGTATAAAACCCATTATTTTCAGTTTACGAATGCTTTGTTTAAGATTAAATATTTTAATGTGTTCTGTACCCATAACAAGGTTCTGTAGCCATGCGAATCTTTTCGAAATAAATATGATAGTTAAATATTTATTTTCAAATAAGAAAAATCTAGGAATCCGATGAATGCGAGACGCACAGAACCGGTCGTTGTGGCGACACTTGGGGGAGGCCTATGTCCAGCAGTGGACATCTTTCGGTTGATATGATAATGATGATGATGAGGAGAAATCTGTAACACATTTGCATCTAATTCTAAAAAATACGTTGACTATTTTACTTTGTATGAACATTTACATGGAATAAGACGTTTCTTTACAATAAAAATTTAAGTAACAGCTATCCATAGAATCTATTATTTCTGAAAAACTAAATGTAATCTATAATTTTCTAAACAACCTCCTAGGTCATAAACCAAAGACAATATAAAAAAAAATGATTCGCTTCATCTGCAATCCACCGTTACTAAATGCGTACAAAATAATCGCGCCAAATAGCAGGGCTAGCGCACTTTTATTGCAATTAAGAATGAATATCGATTAGCTACAGTCAGATTACAATTACGGCTGTTAAAGCGGCTGTTATGGTGTGCCATTCAGTTGCTGTGGTTAATCATTGATAACGGTCGTGTGCATACGCTTGGTAAAACTGGGGGAAAGGATTTGAACAAATAGATATGGGATTTATGGCATAATAAGCCTATAAAGTTCCCACAGCTGAGACTCAGGTCTCCTTTTTTCGAGGGCTTAATACACTACGTAAGCCCAGTGCGGATTGAAGAACAAAAATAATTTTAAAACTCTCCGAATTGGTCCTTCGAGACGGACTTTGTTTTGTGAGAAAAATCAAGACTATAAATACGGGCCAGTGCTAAAACGTGTAGCATGTTGATTTACATCAAGTAAAGACGATGATATTATTATAGTAGCTGAACATGTTACAAACAGTGACAGTGATAATTCTGTGTTCAATACTCCTTCAAGGGTCTGGAGTAAAAGAAAAAGCGTTCAGAGCCTGTAAAGCTTATGGACAATTCATGCTGGAGTGTCACAATATACTGTTTCCTAAGTTAAGAGTAAGAGTGCCAGTAGACTTTCTTCTATACCCTCACATGGTTTTAATAGGGTTTCGGAGAACAGCACAAGACCCACCATCTTGGAAGTGTGGTGGAAGTCTTATCAGCGAAAAATGGGTTCTAACTGCAGCTCATTGTACTGAAGACAGAGATGCTGGACCTGCAAGCATCTTGAGGGTCGGAACAGCTACCTTCGAATTCGATGAGGTAGACGAACTGGTACAAGAGAGAAAGGTAGCTGAGATTGTACCACATCCGGAGTATAAACCTCCTTCGAAGTACCATGACATAGCATTAATGAGGGCAATGCCTGCATTCGTGCTGAACAGGGACATAAGAATAGCTTGCTTGCATTTAGGAGAAGACATCAGCGGTTTCAACCTAACAGTCATAGGCTTCGGAAAGACGGCTTCCAGTGCGACTTATGGAAGCCAGACTTTAATGAAAGTCGACATAGATCCTATAGCAAGTGATGTCTGCAACCGGTCCATGAAGTTTCTGATCAAAAAGAAGGTCTTAGCTGAAGGGATCACGGAGAATCAGATCTGTGCAGGTGATTACGTTAATGGGGGGAGAGATACCTGTCAAGGTGATTCTGGGGGTCCGATGCAGATCATGGAAGAAAATGTAGATTGCATCCACAATTTTCCCTTGCACAAAATTGTTGGAGTGACTTCTTTTGGAAGGGACTGTGGGAGGAAGATGAGTCCTGGAGTGTATACAAGGGTTTCTGCGTATGTGGACTGGATTGAGAAGATTGTGTGGCCTGGTTACTAAAGAGTTGTGAGACTATGGAAGATGGGGTAGTGAAAATGAGTAGAATCCCTTTTTTTGGAGGTGGAAATCGTCTATAGTGTTCTCTCGCTCTAGGGTGGAGCGGGGCGTGTAGATTTTTTAATTACTTAAACCCCTGTGTCCTTCAGTTGCCTTTTAGGTTCTAGGACCACAGTTACCATTTAAAAAATTACCCGTGGTCCTAGCGGGCATCGGCCCTGCTGGGTCTCTACGGTTTACTGACATCTTTGAGGCGCGAGTGGAACACTACGCGCCATCGACGACTATCGTTCGGTCCTTACCGGAAGGCCTGACGGCGATCTACCCGTTGCTTGTCGTTCACAAGTCCGCACGCTGTTTCCCATGGGGGTAGGTAGAAATGATTGAAGACTAACTTCTACGTAAACGTACCCATTTATGTATGTTAAAATCAAAAGGAAATTCAGGTCTTAATACGTATTTCATGCAGTTTGATTAAGTTTATTTACAGTGGAAAATAATAATATAAGTATTTAAATATAGAACGAGCATCATTGTTTCTTTTTATTGGTCTTCTTTTAATAATTTTGTCCCTACTTTTCTCTTTGAGGAGTGGTTACAGAGTCGCCATGGCGGCGACGTGACCGTTCCGAAATATTTGGGTATATAGGTATTAGCGATGGGTCGTTGAAGGTTTTTCCGTCAACGAAACGTTAACGTTGAATTGCGTTTGTCAACTAGTTGATCAACTAGTTAATTTCGTCAACGAGTTAACGTGTTACGAACGTCAACTTGCATGAACGATAAACGCCTAAACGCTTTTATTAACGTATGCTGAATATTATGTATATGAATTTGATGCAGTTTACCTAATGAAATTGGATAAAATTTTACGATGACTTTACCTTACAGTACGATTTGGCACGCTTTTATTCGTCAAAGCTATTAAAAAACATTTTATTATGCAACGTCCTTGTATTGTATTTTTAGCGTTTTGTATCTCAAAGGGAACTTCTCAGGAACTCGTGGAGATAGTTAATCACATTATTATTATAAAGATGAAAGTTTACCAGTGTTTCCGGTTGTGTAGTGTGACCGGTAAAACGGTTATACACTCGTAAACGAGCGTGAAGAATAACTGTCCCTAAAGAAATACAATTTATGTACGTTGAAAATAACAAAACGTTGACCGTGTACAAATCAACTCGTTGAATTCGTCAAACGATGAAACGAGTTGAATTCATAAACGTCGTTGTCTCGTAACTCGTTGACGAATTCAACGAGTTGATTTGTACACGGTCAACGTTAATTCCGTTGAAGAGACTTCAACGTTGATTCAACTAGTTCGTTGATTCAACGCCCATCGCTAATGGGTATTTCGGGACAGTTACAAGCGGTTTTTTTTTAGTCAGCAAAAGCCTGACACTCCCTCACGCTCCACCCAGAGCGAGACTAACTTTTTGATGATTTAAATCCTACCTACCTACGCGGGTAGTTTTATTTTAAAAGTAATCTATAAAACGTAACAAAAAAAAAGAAGTCGAAACTTTGAACTCACGACCCGATGACCACTCAAACCTTCACCTTGAGTACAAAAACGAGGCACAACAGGAAACATAAAAAACGAACAAAAAAAAACAAACCATCTCCGGAGATCATTCCGTCTGCTCACGACAGCTTCCTCACCGCTATTATTTACAAAACTCCTCTTTCTTACCTGAAACAAACAGACAGTTTTCATGAGAAAAAACCCTTGCGTCAATGTTTTACTCGGTTAGGGCACAAAATAGATAGTTACAGAAGACAATCTACATACAAAGTACGCTCGAGCAACGCACACATAGACACCGCTCACGGACACGATATCTCGGCTCAATCGTCCGGTGGCATTCGTACAGTTCGGCGCAACGCGCTGACGTGTGTGCGATCGCCTAGCGTAGGTATAAAAAGTGAGGTACATACATGAGATTGACTTCTGTACCTTTCTATTTTGTGGTCAGGGGCAGGGGCGCACTTGGCCCACTAATGTAAGGGGCCCAGCGGCTCAAGTGGGGCCCGAGTTGTGATGTGGGCCGCGGAAATGTGCTGCTTATTTTTTATTTGCAGAATCATGTGATAGAATGGAATAAACGTTATTATTCACCAAAAAGTAACATAGCTTATATATAAACTTAAATCTATGGATACAATGGTAGTTTTATCCCTGACAGCGATGTATATCTACCAGACAACCTTAGGATGGATTGAAATGACTAAAATAATATACAACAAAACAACAAACACACATAACAAATTAATCAAACACTACATATGATTTACACGTTATTTAAACAAATTAATGAAGAGATGAAAGTATTAGATTCTTACTTATGTTGTTTATATGACAAGTGACATTCACCAACCCGCACTGGGCCCGCGTGGTGGATTACCGCTCATTCCCTTTCCTAGAGAGGAGGCCTGAGTCCCAGCAGTGGGAACATTAAACGGCTGATTATGAAATGCTTATAGATGAAATTTGTTTCACAGGTAAACCACGTCATGACATAGGAAACATTTTACTTTTCATCTCTTGAGGCTGGTTTCCAATTCAATGTCTTCTGCCATTACACTAGTTACAAAATAAATCAGTTAAGAAGCCTACAAATAAAACAAAAACATGTTTGTCCTTTAGGACATGGCCTTGTTTGAAAAATCGCCAAAACTTGTTTGTTGATACATTACTGAATTTCGGCAGGAAAATATGTAAATGTCACGATGCCGAGTTGTCGAGGGCCCCCAAACTTTGTGGGTAGACGTGGCGTAACGCGAATGTAAAAAGCATTGTTTAAAAAAATATCAGCTGTTTAGAAAAGTTTAGGGTACTGCTTACCACTTAGCGGACTAAGATGTTTCAAGGTTAGAATGGAAAAGTTTTAGGACATGTTTCAATATTTTAACCCTTGTCTACAATATTCGTAATATCCCTCGACTCTCAAGACGTGACCCATATTTTTTGCGTTAGGCTCCATATTTTCTACGCAAATTATAAGTAGGTACACAAAAGTTTTTAATAAAAAAGTAATACATGAAAAAAACAGAAAAGTGCCGACGAAAAATTCTGTCATTGGGGGGCCCAGTTTCATGTACTTACTGAATCATTTTTTTTTTTATTAAATTTGGTTAGTAATACAATCCGACTCGGCTGGGCAGCGTTCGGGAAGCTACGCGGTATCTTCTCATCCAACATACCACAGTGTCTCAAGACGAAAATCTATGACCAGTGTGTGTTGCCAGTGATGACATATGGATCCGAAACGTGGTCGCTCACAATGGGCCTCATCAAAAGGCTTAAAGTCACCCAAAGAGCAATGGAAAGGGCTATGCTCGGAGTTTCCTTGCGTGATCGAATCAGAAGTGAAGATATCCGCAGGAGAACCAAGGTTGCCGACATAGCACAAAGAATCGCCAAACTTAAGTGGCAATGGGCAGGGCACATTGCTCGCAGAACAGATGACCGTTGGGGCCGAAGGGTTCTGGAGTGGCGATCGCGTACCTGAAAACGCAGCGTTGGAAGGCCTCCTACAAGGTGGACTGACGACCTGGTGAAGGTAGCGGGAATCCGATGGATGCGGGACGCACATGATCGTTCGTTGTGGCGACGCTTGGGGGAGGCCTATGTCCAACAGTGGACGTCTATCGGCTGAAATGTTGGACATAGGCCTCCCCCAAGTGTCGCCACAACGAGCGGTCCTGTGCGTCTCGAACAGATGGCCATTGGGGCCGAAGGCTCTGGAATGGCGAACATGTATCAGAAGACGTAGCATTGGAAGGCCTCCTACAAGGTGGACCGATGACCTGGTAAGGCTTGCGGGAATCCGATGGATAGCAGCTTTCTAACGGTGAAAAAATTATCGCGATCGGACCAATACTTTTAGAGATAACCTCCTAGAAACAAAAACAAACTTTACCTCTTTTTATAATATTATTATTGCCAGACACAAACCTCCCTCAAGTAGCAAAACGCAAACGCGTTCATAAGTCTTCCGCATCCAGAAAAGCTAACTAAGCGCAAATTATAAATAGACTCCTCAGCCATAAATTACTGCAGTCAGATTTGAACTCGCGACCTATCGATCGGTATCCTTCCGTGAGTTATAGTTACCGTTTCGTATTGTTAGAGACGGAATAACTAGTCGACAGCTAATTGGAAAACGATCCCTAATAGTTCATTTTGATACAAGTGCAGAAAGTCTGTCATTGCGACCGAGGGGATGGAGCCGAGGGCTGCAGTGACAAATTTGCACATGTATCAACAAACGACTTTTTTCAATACACTTACGAAGAAATGAATAAACGGAGGTTGACCGGCGACTCGTGGGGGTTGACACACGCCCAGCCTGATACGATAGATAACGAACTTGTGAAGGGGGAAAATACGCGAACTTTTCTGCACTAGTGCGAAAAACAGCCTATTGCGTGCCTAAAAGTGGTTGTATAAGAGCGGGTTTTCGAATACGTGTATTGAAAAAGATTTTTGTTTTAGAATTGGTAAACACCTAATAAGAGGTCGAAAAAACGATGGATGGTTTGTATGACAAGTGATTTGAAAGAAAAGGGAGTAAGTGATAGCGTGACAAGTGACAGGACAAAATAGAAGAAAAAAAAATGTTTTGAGCTGACCCAAATAAATAAAAATAACAGAAAAATGTCGAATTACTACAGTTATAAATTACCATGGAATTACATAAATTCACCATGTCAAATTGTCGTTTAACTGTAATAAAATGATTTACCTATTTTTTACGGAAACCATTGTAGGCACCTACTTTAGTGATGAAATTGCAATGTTATGCAATTTGAAGTAGATTCCAATATTAAATTCTTGTTAAGTCTAAAACGTGCCTGTGACTTCCGTCATCATCATCATTATCATTTCAACCAAAAGACGTCCACTTTTGAACTTAAGTATCCCACAAGCGTCGCTATAACGATTGGTGCTATGCGTCTCGCATCTATCGGATTCCCGCGACCCTGACCACGGGCCTAAGTCTGCTATTTTTATAAATTCGTCATTCCAACACGATCCCATTGTCATTTTGCTAAAAGTTTGTCATCTGCTAATTCATAATGATCGATCATTGATCGGTCAATGGTCTTATATTAGAATTGTGGTAGAATGACAATATTGAGCTTATTAAAAGCACTAATTGCGCAATGACGTCGTAATGGTAGGTCACTGATCAAAGGAACTGTCAAAATTTTTGCAGATTAACGCATACGTCAGATATTCATTTGTCATTATGTACGAGATTATCATTCTGTGCCATTTCTTTCAATGGAGTGTCAGTGGTTGACCATCGGAAAGTCATAGTGACGCCATTATATTAGGAGATTACCAAAACATGTCAAAATCATTCTGACACTATTGTAATAGCAGACTTGAGGCCCTGGTCATTGGTCCACCTTGTGGGAGGCCTTTCAATGCTGCGTCTTCAGACTCGTAATATAGCATAATGCATCACTGCTTACCATCAGGTGGGATCGCAGTCAAGCACTGGTTTATTTTATATCAATTAAAAAAAAATGTTTTACACAAATCTTATTCTACTTCTAAAATAAAAGTACCTTAAGTTACTCTTTATAACATCAGCACCATCACCACTGTTTTGGAGATACTGTACCGTCCATACAAAAAACAGACAAACAAACAAACCATTTTAAAGTTACATTTTTGTAACAGGTAGGTACCTATTGAGTGCTTTCATATAAATTTTAAAAAAAAGATCGATATCTAAATTTTTTTTTTTTTGAATGGGTTCGCGTTTGGCCACTATCTCATCTAATGGAAAGCGATGAGGAACACGCTCACCTAGAAGCAACCTTTTTACTCTTGACTTAAAGACCCCTAGGTTATAGCTATCAGGAAACACAGATTCCGGCAGGGAATTGCAATAATTAGCTGTGCGCATAATGAACGTGTTCCGAAAACGCTTTGTACGTATGGGTGGGATGAAACCAATACTTTATTCATATGTATAGATGTATAAAGATAATAAGTTACCTACTCACGCAAACAATAGTATCGTCAGTCAAAAGTTATACTGACAGAACGCTCTCTAAAGTTTTAACCGTCCCAAGATAACTTACGATCAAGAACCTTACAACTAACAAGTACCACAATCACATAAAAATAAACCGGTATCAGTCATACTGATGGCGCAGGAGTAGATAATACAAGGAGCATTACCTTTCACTTTAATTTTTTCTTCTCCTGGCTTAATTACATATTTATTAGTATACTTTTTTGTAATGTATGTATTGTATTTGTGTTGTTACTTCTAGTATTATTTCTGATGTTGTACACTGACAGCCCTAAATCTTTCTCCTTTCTTTCAGTCCATCCAAAGGTTGTCTGTAAGAGATTGCCCTGTGCAATAAGGCCGACCATTGTATACTTATTTTTAATAATGTTTGTCCTGTATTTTTTGTTTATTTGGTGTACAATAAATAATATAATAAATAAATAATAATACGACAAAGGCAACACGGATTATAGAACACATCACGATATACACACACACGTACCTCTAATAGGCAACTTTTTTTTTAAATTGTTATAAACTAGTGCGACCCCACATGAAGGTAAGAAGTGATGCAATCGTTGATGGTGAAGCGTACTAGTTCATTAAGATCCTATTCACTCTAGCTTTGAATTATAAACCGCAGCAGATAAATTATTCCAGTCTTTCGATGGTGGATAAGGCGAAATGCTTAGTCCGGATCGTTGAGATGTCAATAATGTAAATTGTACAGTCAAAGAAAACTTGCATTATGATTTTTATAATCACCCTTAAATCATAATTCTCTCGACCGAATTCCGATTACGGCGGCCAGTTTCAGATGAGATTAGCCAAGAATGCAGGAGATATTAAGTGCTCTCTCTGTGTCTTTAGTCCAATGGGACGGCAATCTAACAGATTGCGTCCCATTCAACGATCGGAAACAGATCAGGCGCTAGTCCAAAGGCTCGAGTTCGTGTGTACAACGAAGTCTGTGCACGATTGCATAAAGTTTGGACTCTGGTCTCTAGTTATTCTGTTCCCGCGTCTCAATGGGTTACAAAATAACTCCTCCACGGTTCAATTGCCATATGACGGTAACCCATCCGTAACATCTTTGTAAAAAACCGACCATCACAATGCCAGAACCAATCAACGTTAAATACTATGAAATTAAATTTGGCAGCGGTCTGTAGTTATTTTTTAACTGTTACATAAATTAGGAACAGTTATTTTTTGAGCGTTAATACTTATATAATTTTGTGTTTTGTTCTCATAGTGATTGAAGAATGTCGGTGCTCTTCTCTGTGATTTTGCAATTTTGACGTTTCATGGTAAATTTTCTTTGTGATTTTTTGATTGGAGACTAGATTTTGTCCTAGAGTTTGTCCAAAGTTTTGAAATGTTAAAGCCATCAATTACTAAATACAATTAAAAATAAATGCAATATGAAAAAAAAAAACAATATTTTTTTAAATTATTTGTCACTAACTTGATTCGACGTGTTCCTTTATTTTAAAGTTTTTTTTTTTTGGGTTTGCGCTTGGCCTCTATCTCACTTGATGGTTGGCAATGATTTCGTCGAAAATGGTGCACGTTTACGTATAAGTAACTTATTCACTCTGGACTTAAAGACTCCAGGTTTTAGTCATCAGGAGAGATAGAATTCAGCAGCGAATTACCGACTTCACAGTAAGGACGAAAACGTCAAAACCACAGATCAAAAACCCATTTTAAGTAACCGCAGCGGCATCCCGGCGTAACATTTAAAGAATAAGCCCCATTTAAGTTGGAATTAAGTTTAAAAGTCATCTTATTATACAGGAACACAATCTACAACTTACATGAAAATTTCTAATATTCATTTAAACTTTTACATCGGCCCGCTTGGGAGACGGATTTTCTTTGGGTACTGTGTTCGTACAGCTTTTGGTACTGTCTCCGTTTGAGACGTTATTTTGAAGTCAAATACTGAGTTTTTTTTTATCAGAAATCGAAATAAATACATGTTACGGTTGCAAGTTATATTTTAATCATTATACCTGCAGAATGCAAACATATTAAAAAAACTTTTAATTTTTCATTTGGCGTGATCAAAATTAGTTTTAGGGGTTCAGTTTTTTTTTGGCATTGTCTATTACCATTTTAAGAAAGTTGATCATTTTTAAAGACAGACGCAGTAACTAAAATATGACCACACTTATATCTTACACACCTTTTGTTTTGGTAGTAGAAAATCATCAAATAACTTTTCCCACTCTAGGTGGAGTAAGACGAAGTGACAAACTTTTACTGGCTAAAAGTTCCTCCACTTGTCCTTTGAGTTCCAGGGCTATGGTAACTCTTTCGATCAATCTAGCAAAATTATCATACCTTGTTTACAAAACCTGTACCATAATTACATGGTTCAATATAAGTATAAGTACATACGATTAGCTAAGAAGCAATCGTTCAAGTAATTGCCAAACCATTAGTTAAACCGAACAAACATTCTCTCATTTAACTCATGACCAGTTAAGACAAGCAAGGTTATGGTTAAAATTTAAAGCATTATGATCGTTTAATTAGGAGAAGTGATGTTATGTAATGGTTTAATTTTGACGGTTACTGAACTGACTAAAACTAGAATATTGTGTAGGTAATAAAGTACTGTTTGCGGAATGGTTAATGAGCAATCATATTTTTAACCATTACGTAGCATCTATTCACAAAATAAGTCTGTCAAGAGGTCTTTTTGGTTAAATTGATAAAACATGCATCTACAAATAAATTGGTTCACCCGTTTAAGAGTTTTGATGTCACAGATAGACACACACATAGCGGTTAAACTTAAAACTCCCTTTTTTATGTCGGCGATTAAAAATGTAACTACAATAATTTTTCCCACAGACAGTCGCGACGTGACGACGCGTTGAAAATATTCAATAATAAAAAAAGTTCCTTTATGTCACTCGACAGAGCAATTTTATTATTACTTTATTGTTGCTTTTTCCTTTCTTTTATTATTATTATATTCCTTCCATGAATAAATAAAAAATATAAAAAAAACAGTTAGTTGCGTCTATTTCTTAAACAATTGCCATTTTAACTGGACATGACCCTTTAAAAAAAATACAGCAGAATAAAACAGTAACTACACAATTTAAATCTGCCGACAAAATGGCAAAGCGCTTACGTTTAATCTAATATACTCCCAAGTTGTACCACCGAAACATATTGTTAATTTCATGCTTGTTTCACACTGAAAGATAATATAAAAGAAATTGTTCTAAAGTAAGTGCAGACACAAAAATTTTTTTTTTATTCTATTTTTTCTTTATTGTACACACACAATTTATACAAACAGTTAAAAAATTACAGATGATTTCATTTTATTATTGTGTTTTCCTTACCTATAAAAATAATAAATAAAATAAAAAACGGTAAGTTGCGTCTATTTCTTAAACAATGGCCATTTTAACTGGACATGACCCTTTAAAAAAAATACAGCAGAATAAAACAGTAACTACACAATTTAAATCTACCAACAATACGGCAGAACACTTACGTTTAATCTAACATACTCCCAAGTTGTACCACCGAAACATATTGTTAATTTCATGCTTGTTTCACACTGAAAGATAATTTAAAAGAAATTGTTCTAAAGTACAGACACAACAATTTCGTTTTTATTCTATTTTTTTCTTTATTGTATACACACTATTTATACAAACAGTTAAAAAATTACAGATGATTTTATTTTATTATTGTTTTGTCCTTACCTATAAAAATAATAAATAAAATAAAAAACGGTTAGTTGCGTCTATTTCTTAAACAATGGCCATTTTAACTGGACATGGTCCTTTGAAAAAAAAAATACAGTAGAATAAAACAGTAACTACACAATTTAAATCCACCTACAAAATGGCAAAACGCTTACGTTTAATCTAACATACTCCCAAGTTGTACCACCGAAACATATTGTTAATTTCATGCTTGTTTCACACTGAAAGTTTACTTAAGGTGAACGTACACAGTCCCTAGGGACGGACGGTCTTGTCCCCTTTTTATCGGGCACAATTTTGGGGCCATTTTTTATAATTGCCAATCTTGCCCGAACGATATCTTTTGAAATTCGAAGGTCTGAAATGGAACGATTAAGAATTTAGAGAATTCAATTATTTTTGTGTAAAACTTTTTTTAGGTTAGTATACGGAGACTGAGAAAATAATGCCAGAAAGTGGGTATTACATTGTGATTGTATTTTTTTAATTGTTATTAGATAGTTTATTTGTTTTATAATCTTTCAACATAAAGTACAAAGGCGGAATTAATGCATTAGGCATTCTCTACCAATCGACTTACGATGGTGAAGAGACAATATGGTAGGTACATAAAAAAAGTAATAGTAGTTTATGTGACTACGGGATAAAGCAGTGTCTTTAAGTCGCGGGCGGCATGTTGAATTCCGAACGAAACGAAGGTTGCCGATTTTAATCTATATATTTATAAAATTAACTCCCGAGCATTGCGAGGGAGTTAATAAAGAAACCTGAGTGAAGTGAGGAATTTAAGCCGCTCAAGACAAATACAGCTTTATCCCCGTGTTGCATACTCTACTTTTTACACCATCTGTGAGATAATTAAAAGACAATTTGTTCGACCAAATCATATATTAGAGAAATATAAGTATTATATTTACAAGTTGATCAAACAAACAAAATTCACTACTCCAAGATTCTATAGTTTCAATTTTCTATAATGCTCCCGTGTCGTCAGTATGTACGCACGTTTTATTCTATTTTCTTTTTTTTGTTAGTGGCCAGTTTGAATCATAGTGATTACATACTCTTTGGTTTGAATTTCGAGTCAACTTGTTCGATGCGCCTACATTTTAATTCACAATGTTGACGATTCTTGATGCTCCAAATTCAAATCTCATTATTCCCTAGGGATCGGCCATACTGCATTATCTCCCTAAGCATATAATGACTTGCTTTAAGTGAGGTTTGTATGACGTGTAAAACGACATTATCGAGCAGGTGGTGTAAAAATGTTATTTTTTGTTGTGTAAAACTTTTTAGCTTGGTATACGGAGGCTGCGGATCGAGGATCCGCTGGATGCGAAATCGTGTAAAATCATATTCGCAGTATCGTGTAAAATCATATTACTACTTCCACGCTCTAGGATGGAGCGAGAGGGAGTTTTAGACTTTTATTATCTAAAACACACTCCTGTTCCTTCAGTTGCCCGTTGCGTCCCAAGACCGCGATGACTCTTTCAAGTAAACTCGCCCTTAAGGCCATAAGCAATAAGCAAATGCCATAACAAAAAAATGAAAGTTTCACAATACTAATTAGGAAAAAAAAAAAAAATTAAATGTCAAACCAATTATTTATACAACGACATCGCTTCTACAAAAAAAAATAAAGTTTTACATAAAAATCTAGGTAAACATAAGTATAAAAAAATATATGTGCCCTTATCGATAGCAAGCTCCAAATGGTTAGATCATCATACTAATTTAAAGGCTGTTTCCCCTCAGGCCTACAAGCAAAAGCCTCGCATAATCTTTTACAACATCATTATTTTATGGAAAAAACAACACATTGGACTTTTTCATCCTAATATTTTAAACTACCTGCTGCCAGTGACTTCGCCCGCGTAACAGTAAAAAGTTGTCCCAAATCGTTCAGCCGTTCAATAGTGAAGAAGTAACTAACATACACACACGCACGCAAACCCACACATCTAGCAACTTTTGATTTTATAATATTTAGTGTGATCCCAATTTAAATTCAATGCATAAATAGTAGATTTGGATTTTACTAATAAAATTAAATCACAAGAAAATTGAGAAATTAAAAACATTTCAAGAGTAAATAGCAATCGCTTGTGTCCACAAGAATTATTTAAATTATATTATATAATAAATTTCACTTCACTTTTTTTGGACTGACTGACATTTGACTATTTAAAAGTGCCCGCAATTATTCTATTTGAAATAAATGTCTTTGACTTTTGATTTGACATTTTTTTTTAATTACTATAATTTCGTAAATAAATATGTGTTACGGTTACAAATTATATTTTAAAATAGGTATAAATTGATGGTGACCTGAAAAATACAAAATTTGGAGCATCCACCTTACATAATTTCATATCCACTTGAAAAAAATCCAAAATCTACTTTCTCCAGAAAGTTGTCAATTCAAACCAAAACGGAACATTTCAAAACTAACAACTAAAAAACACAAACACCCTTCCTAAAACATCTTACCAAAAAACCATTTCATAAACTTCAAAAGAAATCATAATGGCATCTCTAGGATTTCTACTCCTTCATCTTTTCTAGTAAACAAATTCTTTTTAACTGTTTCCTCAGCATCCACTAAGATCCCAGTCTCAATTAACTGCCGTCTTAAGTACTCCGCAGCATCTGATAAGAATGAGCTTATAAAAATAATGTATTAGGAGTAGCTGACTACCCCTTTAAGCTGCTGAGATAAAATGGCGATGAAAAGAAAATCGTTATGAAGTCGGGAATGAGACTTAATTATAGTGGTTAGTTTTTATTTTAAGTACAGATTATGCAAAGCTTTGGAAGGTTCGGACGACATGGTTTTTTTTTCGGAGGGAAAAAACCTCCAAATGACATTTCTAGCCCTTGGGCGGAGCGGAAGATAGTGTCAGACTCTTACTGACTGAAAAACCCACCCCGTTCCTTCGTGCTTTTCATACCAGGGTTAGCTCCGAAAGGTATTTCGGAGCTAACCCTGGCCCCAGTAAAGACGACCACCGCTGGAAGTAGGCAACCCCGTGCAGCATAAAATAACTACCAGACACAATTCAGATTGCCATAGAAAAAACTAAGAAAAAATGTGGAGAATTTCCTCAATTTAAAAAGTAAAGAATCCTTAGTGGCTGGGCCTAAATCGCGGATCCTGCGGACAATAGCCACGCGATTAAAAGCGAGTTATTTCATTAGCACTTGATCTACGGAATTCTATTAAGGCCGCGGTGTCCTCACGATATTTAGGGTCCCGTAGCTATTCAATGGACCGTTTGTGTTTCGCAAAGGATTTAATTTAGTCTCCTAAATTAAGTTAAGGTTTTGTTATTTTAATATTATGTAGTATAATAAGGTCCTACAGTGGGTGTAGATTTAGGGCCTGTGTAAATTTACGTGTCGGCGGAGAATAGGGTACTTAAGGTACCCTAATAGTTTTGAAACCTGGACGTTGTAAAGGTATTACAGCCTTATGGCAGTAAGTTCAGTCTCGGTTTTATGCGCTATAAAATGCTTCTGGGTGGCGCTGTTGACAAATGTGCTTGTAAACCGGTATTAAATATAAACATCTATAAATAAAGTTGAATATCAAAACATTGCAGGACCATGGTAAGTAACATGGCTTTTAAAAAGCCCATGCTGGAGGTCCTGACATATAGGTACTTATCCTTACATACACAAATGTACATACTTATTATAAAAACCCCCACCGCGTATGTCTGTTTGTTCACGATAAACTCAAAAAATACTAAACGGATTTTGATGTTGTTCTTGACAATAGACAGAGTGATTCATAACGAAGGTTTAAGTGTAAATACATGCATATTATAGCAGAGAAAAGACGAGAAATTCAAAGATTTGTTACAATCTTTTTTATGGTGGGAAAAATCATCCAATGACAACCCCCGCTCTTGGGCGGAGCGGGAGATAGTGTCAGACTCTTACTGACTAAAAAATCCATCCCGTTCCTTCAAGCCTTCATACCGGGGCTCGAGTTCCCTTTCGGATAACCTTGGCCCCAGTAGGCTTCGACCCGGCTGGGTCCCTGCTGTTGCTGACAACTCCTTGAGGCGCGCGGGAACAGTGCGCGCCGTCGACGACTTGGGCTTGGTCCGGACAGTTACCGGCCGGCCGGACAGCGAGCTACCCATTGCTCACTGCCCGCAAGCCCGCGCCTACGGTGGCCAGAAATCGGGATCGGAATCCCGGCGGCGGCGGCGAGAGCGCCGTTGCCTGATGCGGTCGGCCTCCTCCTTTGCGAGCATAACTGCTTCGCAGAAGTCGGCGACCGCCTGCCACTCCTCCTCGCTCCGGACCATGGCTCGTTACACTCTTGCGAAGCTGTGACGGATTGCTAGTCTATACTAAATATTCATTTTATATTTTTATAACATGTCATCATCATCATTTCAGCCGAAAGACGTCCACTGCTGGACATAGGCCTCCCCAAAGTGTCGCCATAATGACCAGTCCTGTGCGTCTGGCATCCATCGGATTCCTGCGACCCTCTTTAGGTCAACAGTCCACTCTGAGGAGGCCTTTCGACGCTGCGTCTTTTGGTACCATCAAAGACGCTTCCGCCTGACCACCGCTATGTTCACTTTTGCTTGCACTCGAAACGAAAACTTCAAAAGGTTTAGTTTGGCGCCGCGCCGCAGGATACAAGCGAAATTTTTTTAAAGTGATCAGACAGAAATGACTGCTATGGTACGTGGTAACCAGACTGAACCTTTCGTTCACATAGATCATCTACAGTAATATTACAAAGAGGTAAAGTTTGTTTTATATATTTTTTTGTAGGAGGTAATCTCTGAAAGTACTGCTCCGATTGCTGAAATTTTTTCACCGATAGAAAGCTGCTTTATTTTATGTAGGCAGGCGAAACCGAGGGCATTAGCTAGTCTGTAATATGTACGGATAAGTAAAGACTTACAAAAAACCAGGAATAAATGTAGTGAGATTATAAGTAACAATAAGAAACCTTTATAAGGCAACCATAGGCGTCTGTGGAATTGTTCCACGGAGGTCACAAGCCAAGGTCGGCCATATTTGGAAGCCCAAGCTGTTGCCTAAAACATTCACATAGCAATACGAGGCTCTTGGTTCCCACAAAATTAATTGAAAATAATATCCAAGAAACATTTCGTTTTCACGTAAAAATCTTCGTACTAAAAGCATCAAATAACGTGAAGGTTCACGTTATTTGATGCTTTTTGGTAGGTTTGGTAGGTAATGGTGGTCCATCATTTATTTTGTGTACAGCTAAGGAGCGCAATTCCCTGCAGGAGTCTGTGTTTCCTGATGACTACAACCCAGGAATCTTTACGTCAAGAGTGAATAGGTTACTTCTAGGTAAGCGCACTCCATCGCCGACCGCATCGTCGCTTACCATCAGGTGAGATAGCGGTCAAGCGCACACCTATCAACAATAAACCTAGATGTAAAAAAAATATCATTGATAGGTTTCCGTTTGACCACTACCTAACCTGACGGTAAGCGATCAAGTGGTCGATCATTAGGTTGCGACAGTCACTATCTCGTTTTCGAATTTATGAAAAAAAAAAAACTGGGCAAGTGCGAGTCGGACTCGCGCACTAAGAGTTCCGTGCAAACTACAATTCCCGAATGGAGTCTCAAAATTTTTCCGAATTGCAATTTTTTTTTGTGGCATTTGTAACAACAAATTTACTGTTTTTAGATTTTCCCTTTACATGTGCTATAAGACCTTGCTTTGTGCCAAGCAAGCATTAGAGAATTCTGGGTCAACGGGATTATCAAAATATACGTTTTTTTGCGACTTAAACGGCCGCATCTTTTTTATTCGAGCTCGAAGGGACCGCAGACTGGAGTATATGGTTTTAATTTCAACTCGATACGTTCACGCGTTCTAGAGATAAAGGCTCTTGACAGACAGACAGACAGACGGACGAACAACAAAGTGATCCAAATAAGGGTTACTGGGGCCAGGGTTATCCGCTCGAGCCCCGGTATGAAGGCTTGATGGAACGGGATGGGTTTTTTAGTCAGTAAGAGTTTGACACTATCTCCCCGCTCCGCCCAAGAGCGGGGGTTGTCATTGGATGATTTTTCCCATCGAAAAAAAAAATCCTATAAGGGTTCCGTTTTTTCCTGTTGAGGTACGGAACCCTAAAAAGGCCTCGCTGATGTGCCTTCGCCCACGTCTAAATTAATGCAAGCTATGATTCTGCTACTGGGCACGGACGATGATAGGACGCAGGGTGAAGCCGCAGTCAGCAGCTAGTCTGAAATAAACGCTTTGATTGATTACTGAAAAGCACTTGTACAACAAAAGAACAAATATACAAGCTGATTAAAAAGGACCATTGATAACCGTAGCTTTTGTTACCTTTAAAAAGAAAATTGGTCCTTTCACCCCACACTTGGAATCCCGCAAGTATCCACGCTTCTATACACCCACTCATCTGAAGAATATAGTGAAGTGTCGAATTAAACTTTTTCAATCATCTCCGTGGTTTGCTTCGCCAGACACTTTCGTGGCGCAGAAATTCATTATTTTATGGACTTCGAATACTTTTATATCGCTTTTTTTTATACTTTTGTAGCGAATAAAAGGTTTTCTCTTTGTGGGTACTACCAGACACCTTTGAATGCTTTTTTTTGTGTAGGAGGACTTGCTAACAGTGTTGTAAAAATGTAACTTTTATTTTGTTTCTAGATGAGCTGAATAAAATGAGTGGGTGTTAAGTGTTTAGTAGAAGTAGTTTAAATGAGAATAAACTATTAAGGGGCCGGCGATGGATGAATTTCCATACAAACGTAATACCACGCTCATTTGCAGTTGGAGCATATTTCCAACATATTATGATGATATTCGGTTATAGACAATATTTATCTAGGTTCCGACGTCTTTCTTTTTAAAAAAAAAAACAAAAAGAAATTTAAGCGAATTGTATTTCGCACTTTTTACAGCGTAAATGGCAAAACATGCCATTTGGCTTTTCCTGTATTAAAAATAACAATATTTCTAATATTCTCGACGTAGGAACCTAGATAAATATTGTCTATAACCGAATATCATCATAATATGTTGGAAATATGCTCCAACTGCAAATGAGCGTGGTATTACGTATGTATGGAAATTCATCCGTCGCCGGCCCCTTAATTTGCTTATATTATTTACGTAGTATAAAACTTAGTCGCTTCCCGTGTCTATCTGTAAGAAATATAGTTTATTTCAGGTAGCATGACTCATATTACATTAAAAAAAAAACAGATATACAATCACAATTTTGTTTTCCTAAATTAATTAATTTTTCGTTAAGTCCGATGGATGCGAGAGGCACAGCCATCGTTGTGGCGACGCTTGTGGGAGGCCTATGTCCAACAGTGGACGTATATCGGCTGAAATGATGATGATGATGAAGTTAGGGTAACGGATTTTAATGATATTTTATATTTTTTTGCACGATAGAGTGTATAAAATACATCTCAGTCAAACATTTGTATAAAGAAAAACGCCCCTTGTAATAATTGTAAAATTAAAACTACCTATCACAAATGATGTGTACAGTAAATAACATAGCATAATCAGCCTTATAATGTTCCCGCTGCTGGGACTCAGGCCTCCTCTCTAGGATTATAGGCATTCCCTCTAATGGGCCGTAATCCACCATGCGGGCCCAGTGCGGGTTGGTGAATTTCACATGTCTTCGAATTTTTGGTTCTAGGCCATGCCGGTTTCCTTGCGATGTTTTCCTTCACCGTTTTGAGAGCAGTGCAATCGCCAAATATACCACCAAGCAAGGCAGATGCATATTTCGCAAAATTAATTTAGTTCCTATAATAATTTTGGTCCTCCCGAAATCCACTTAGACTACGAGGTGATTTACTGAACTAGTGCCGAAAGACCAACAAAACTTGACTATCACCCCAGTGGCTTAACTGTCAAAAGGTCAACAACCCTAAGACAACAGTGGCTCCTGGGTAAAATATGTAAATTTGACTAAATACTGAAATAGCGTTCGCGATTTGATCATAGATTAAGTTTCTTAGTACTACGAGTACAGACGTACCACAATCCGTAATAAATTTTGTTATTTTATTAGGAAATCATCACAATTATTATTATGCCTTTTCCTCTGGATGGAACTAGAGCGAGTGTCAGGTCTGACTAAAACTAACCTCTGATGTTTCAATTGCCCTTGGAGTTCCGGGGCTATGGCAACGGCGAGCTACCCTTTGCTCGCCGTCCGCATTTCTTAATAATTTAAAACCGCGTTCTGCTGGCAAGCATGTATACCCATTATTGAATCAGGCTCGATCTCGGTAAAATTTAGCTAAAATTTTCATTGTAGTATTGACTACGCAAGTTATTTAAAAACGAAGAACGCGTTACAACTAAATTTTAACGGGAAAACAAGTGAATATATAAAACTGAAATATCTAATTGCTAAAACAGACACTGCATTAGTACAGAAACTATACGAAGCCAAAAGAAAAAATATAAAATGAAAAATATCTACACAAAATTACATTTCTTCATCTGTGTCGAAAAGTTTATCTTATATTCCAATATCTGCAGTCATATTATCACCAGAACTCATCCATCATTCCATTTAGATATTATATTTATTCAATCTTGATATTCACTCAAGCTTCAAGTATGATTGGTCTTGAAATTTTGCTCCATTACGTCATATCTCTCCAGAGGCGTAAAGGTGCATTAACTAGGCTTATTTCTCCCATAAATTCGAAAACGTTTCAGCTGCTGTCACAACCTCGTGTTTGACCATATTGTCGTTTACCATTAGGCGAAATCAAAAAAGCTCTTTAAGATCAAATGTCCTATTTTTTTTTTTTGGGAGGCAATCTTTGAAAGTACTGGTCCGATTGTTAATTTTTTTCACCAATAGAAAGCTGCTTTATTCCTGAGTAACATAGGCTATATTTTTAGCTGTTGATAAAATAATAGAAGATAAACCTAATAATTTCTATATAATTATGAATTTAGATGCTACAATACCTCAGTATTGTCGCATCTATATACATCCTACTCTATGACCGCCAAGATAATACGGCCAAAATTATGTAGGCCCTAATATTAGGTTACGATAATATGTTACTAACATAATGGCCCCCCTAGTGAAATGGTCCAGGGCCATCATTTGACTCAATTATGATAATTTATTGAGTGAATTATTCAACATTAGCTTTCATTGGCAGTGGTAATTGAATTGTGTTTTGGAAATGTGACTTGTAGATAGAGGGCAAGCGTCTGTCGGTAAGGTTCCGATTTGGATGGGTGGGCCATTGGCACTGTCGATTTGAGAAATACAAATTTGCTAAAAATGTTCCTTATATTTTCTGCCATTACCCAGCAGTCGGTAAGAACAAGTTGAAATAGAATAAGGCTGCCCGCCCACGTCCGATAAATCGGTGACCGATTTCTTGTAGGAGAAGAATAGAACACACTGATAGCAATAGTGCAACGCACACGTCCTACAAAAAGTTGGTCAATATACAGAAAAATGTTACAAATATACAAAATCGGCTAGATTATCTGTCCTTTAAAAAGTCTGAAGTGGGCGCGCAGCCTTTAAACTTGAATTTTTCAATCGGTTTCCATTATTATCCACTAGTTTAGAAAGCAGAAAATTGTCTGAAAGGAAAATCCTTCTGGAACAAAAAGTTTCCTTTTTTTATTTCAGGACATGGTCTACCTGTGTGACAAAATTCGTACAAAACCGTTCAGCACTTTGATTGAGTGACAATGTTACAGATTAATTGTTCTGGGCATGGGTGATTTTTTTTGCCCTTGTTATCTATAGGTACTTCTATACATATGCATAAAATTGGAGTGTCTGTTTGTAATATTGAAATAACCGCTTTTTACTACATGCATATAATGAATATATATAAGGTATATTATTGAGGTTTTTCGAAATAAACCACAAATTGTTTCTCTGAAAACAAAGATTTGTTTTATTCACATGCTTTTACAGTATTATGTAATAAATTATCGTTTAACTAAAATTACACTTTTATCTCACCTGAAAACAAAGAAACGACATTAAAGTTCACTAATATCGCCTCCTCAATTATATCCCTTTAATTATCTCTCTACAAGTTTTTATAACAATAAAATGCACAAAATTAATCTCAACATCATCTGTCATTGAATGATACGTCACCCCGTATCCACAGCTTAAAAATTAAAAAAATGAAATGTCATTTCCAAGGAGGTCATTTCATTACACCTCCCCCTCATAGGAACGAAAATTCTAAATAATATAATACAAACCATGCACCTGCAAGCTATCTTTATACCTATTCGTTTTCTTCTACTTCATCTTCTGCCGTAACAGGTTGTAATTTTGTTATGTGGAATAAAGTTGATTCTGTTTTTCTGTTGCCAGTGTCAATCTTATAAATGGAGTTCGATATTTTCTCTATTATCTTGAAAGGGCCTATTTTTAATTCGTCTAATTTTTTCCTGTTCAGTCTATTTCCATTTTTTACATATACACTGTCTCCTATCTCGAACTCTTGTATTTTCCTATTTCTATCAAATATTTTCTTGTTATACTTGTGAGATTTTATTGTATTCTCTAATGCTAATCTTCTATCAGCAATCCACTTGTCTTCCTTTTCTATTGTTTTAATTTCATTTGGTAAAATACTGACATTTGTACCATCCAGTAAATATTTTGGTGCAAAACCTGTAACAGAATGGTCTGTTTCATTATATTTCTGTACACATTCTCTTGCTACTGTTGTCCATGTTCTCTTATTATTTTTCTCATTTATTTTACATCTTATTTTATTTACTATTGTTTGGTTTAATCTTTCGTTCAAGCCGTTCGAAAATGGCGTATTCACAGCTGTAAATATTAGTTTGATGTTATTCTCCTGCAAATACTGTTTAAATTCTTTTGAATTGATGCCTGGATATTGGTCTGTCAGAATTATTCCAATCTCATCTGTCTCGAGTACTTTCTTTGTTAGTTTTATAAAGTCACTTGCGTTCTGTGTTTTTGAAGTCACAATAAACGCATATCTTGTGTAGTGGTCTACTAAAAGGTGTAAGTATTTTTTTGTTGACCTAGATCCTCCAAAGCCACCTATAGTATCCATTGACATTATCTCAAATGGTTTTGTTGCTGGTCCCAGTTGTGACATTAACCCAAATTTTCCTTGACATCTTGATTTATTTTTTATGCATATTTCGCATGTTTTACAAATATTTATGATATTTTTTGTTAGGTTTTTAGCTGTATATAGTGGACTTATTTTTTTCTGTAATTGTCTGATTCCAATATGGCATAAATCTTCATGTACCTTTTTTATAATTTTTTTACTAAATTCTTCTGAGAGTATAATCTTTTCAAGTTTCTTTATTTTTTTATAATAGATTTTATTTTTATGTAGTAGATTTTGTTTCTTTTCTTTTATTGTTTCATTTTTTTCTTGGTCTTCAACTATATCTTTTATTTGTATTAAATTAACTATTTTTAATAGTTCCTCCTTGTTATCTTCTGATTCTAATACAGGGTTTCGGCTCAAACAGTCTGCTTCTATATTTTCTTTACCAGGTATATATTTTACTGTGAAGTCATATTGAGATAGGTAATATGTGAGGTCACCCAATTCTTCATCTGTCCTGCATTTAATATTCATGTTCTCTAGAGGTTTGTGGTCTGAGTAAATAGTGAAATGTTTTCCAATTAGCCAGTGTTGCCAGTATTTAACTGCTTCTTTCATAGCAATACATTCCAAATATATGGCCTTTTTTCGTTTTTGAGATTCGTTTAGTTTTTTTGAAAAATATGCCACCGGTTTGTCTTTACCGTCTAGTTGAGTCTGTTTTAATATTGCCCCGATACCCTCTAAAGATGCATCTGTAAAGATTTTTATTGGTAAGTCTTTGTCGAATATTTCCAACACAGGTTGAGAACATAAATATCTTTTTATTTGATTAAATGATTCTTCACACTTCTCTGACCACACAAACTTTTCATTTTTTCTTAATAAATTATGTAATGGGTCTAAAATAATTGCACTTCTTGGTATGTATTCATGGTAGAAGTTAATTTTTCCCAAAAATTGTCTGATATTCTTTTGTGTCTTAGGAGTTGGAAAATGTCTTATCGAGATCAAATTGTCTTTTAGTGGTCTTACCGAATTGTTCTGAATTACATGGCCGAGGTACTTTACTGAGTCTGAAGCAAAGTTACATTTCGTAAACTTCAATCTAAAGCCTTCTTGTATTATTGCCTCTAATACATTTCTTATGTGTTTTATATGTTCTTCAAAGGTGCTCGAGTATATCAGAATATCATCAATATAGTTCACGGAGTATCCTGTGAGATTGTGCTTTCTTAGAATATTGCTTAAAATTCTCTGGAAAATTGCTGGTGATGTTTTCAAGCCAAAGGGAAGGCAGGTCCACTGGAAGTGGCCATCTTGTGTGACAAATCCTGTTTTATATCTGTCTTCCACCCGTAATGGTATCGCCCAGAATGCTGAATTTATATCCAGTGTAGTAAAATACTTACAATTTCTAGTTTTAACAATCAAATCATCTATTAACGGAAAAGGTTGAGCTTGTGGAACAACAATTTTATTTAGTTCTCTGAAATCTATACACAAGCGGGATTTCCTATTTTCACCCTTTTTAAATGCCAATGTCACTGGAGCAGCGAAAGGACTGTAGGATTCTTCTATTAAATTATTCTTTAGTAACATGGATATTTGCTTTTCAATTTCTAATTTATCTTCTATTGTACATCTGTATGGTCTTTTACTACAGTATCTATTTACTAGTAAATCTATGTGAGCTTCATAATCTCTAACTGTTCCTATATCATACTTGTCCTTTGCAAAAATTGTTTTATATTCCTTTATTATTTTCTCGATCTCAATTTTCTTTTCATTATCTAAATGGTCTGTCATACTTACAAACTCTTCTGTTTCTATATGTTCATTAAAATTTATTGCTAATGTTTTTATATTCTTTTCTTCATTTCTGTTATCTTTAGACATTTCATCTATTTTATTTGTTCTTATCTTTTGTTCTATCCGCAAGTCCTCGTTTTGGGTTAGTTTGAATTTCTTTATCATATCCAATCCGATTATAAAATCATCAAAATATTCATTTTCTACTATGTATACATCCACCTCTTCTTCTAAATCAAATATTTTTATTTTTATTGTTATCAAGCCATCTGTTTTTTTCACACCATTAACCGTTTTCATATATGCTATATTCTCACTGTCCTTTTTTTCTTTTATTTTAATCAGTCTTGAATTTATTAAAGAGATCTGTGAGCCTGAATCATAAATGCCGCTCACTTCTAGTTTATTTTCTAATAAGAGCTTGATTTTGATTAATGGTGTACTTACTCGTTTTTTTTCTCAGTATTTATATCTACTTCAATAATGGAGTTGTTATTCACATTTCTGGGCTTAAAAACTTTTTCAGATTCATTTTTATTTTTCTTGAACCAACATGACTCCTCCGGATGATATCTAATTCCTTTGTTCAAAGATTCACAAGTGCTACATGGCTTCTTCTCATTAGTTTTATTTTTATAAAGGAATTTACAACTCTTTATTGTACTTGAGTTTTTCTTGTACATCATACCTTCATATTTTCTTATCTCATTGAACAAATCAGTAGTGTCATTGAGTTCATCTCTGTTTAACCTATTTAAGATAAACCCAGGTAAACCTGTTGCAATAAGATCTATCATTGTTTTGGAGTCTATCGATTTGTTTATGCCTAGCATTAGCCTTTCTTTTCTAATAGCGTAATCAATCAGTAGTCCCTCTTTATATCTAAATGCGAGAGCATATGTAACTATGTCCCATCCTCGGTTTTTAAAAGTTTCTAAAAATTTGTTTTTCCATTCATTCCATTCAGCCTTTATTGTTAGTTTTATGGCCATCGAGCTATACCAATCCAAACAAGATTTTTCTAAAAATAATCTCAATATATCTATTTTTGATTCATCTTTTGATATATTAAAGCGCTCACACTCCTTTTCAAAATTCTCAATCCATTGCATTGCATTAGGGTTCTTGCTTGTGAATTTTTCAATAATAAATTTCTCTGAAATATGTTTTAGGTTATGTTGATTTTCTTTCTTTGTAGTAGTTTCTATTAATTTTTCCAAGATATGTTGGAAATTGTCGTTTATGTCTATTGGTTGTTTTGTGCTCATTTCTTCTAAATATTGATCTAAAAATTGCATATTACCTTCCTCATCTCTATATGTTTTTTTAAGATCTTCATCCAATTTTATCCATATTTTTCTACTTTGATATCTTCTTTTTATACTATTTTTTATTTTTGAGAAAGTATTCATTTTGACAATATATGTATGATGAATCACCGGCTTCAGCTCATCAGGTAAAACATAACATTTTCCTTCTTCTGTAGATATTGAGGTTATGGCTAATACATTCGATTTGCCATCATTTGAAGCTATCATCGTAAACTCAAATTGCAGCCGGTCCATCTTCTTTTAGTTAACAAAAATGTCGTTTTATAAGGTATATTACTGAGGATTTTCGAAATAAACCACAAATTGTTTCTCTGAAAACAAAGATTTGTTTTATTCACATGCTTTTACAGTATTATGTAATAAATTATCGTTTAACTAAAATTACACTTTTATCTCACCTGAAAACAAAGAAACGACATTAAAGTTCACTAATATCGCCTCCTCAATTATATCCCTTTAATTATCTCTCTACAGGTTTTTATAACAATAAAATGCACAAAATTAATCTCAACATCATCTGTCATTGAATGATACGTCACCCCGTATCCACAGCTTAAAAATTAAAAAAATGAAATGTCATTTCCAAGGAGGTCATTTCATTACATATATATACGGTACATGCACCAAAATAACATTTTTTACAATTTTTGTCTGTCTGTCTGTCTGGCTAGACCGATTTTGACGGGACTTTTTTTGGCAGGTAGCTGATGAAATAAGGAGTAACTTACTTTTATTTTAGAAAAAAAGAAAAAATAAATTCAAAATCCTGTAGTCCACGCGAACGAAGTCGCGGGCACAGCTAGTTTATGAATAAGTGGGGCATGTTTAAAAAAAAGTACTACACACACACATACTCATATACATACATCTTTCAGCTACAATATTAAGTGTAATAATTATGTATGTGTTAATGGTGACGTATACCTAATTAAGCACCAAATAAGTAAATTATTACTTACGAGTAGGTATTATATTATTATTTAACAATTACTAATGTTATTCTATCCATATGGAATATCGATATTAAAACCTAGGAGAAAAACGACCACAAAAACTAAAAAATAAATGGTCACCCATCCAAAACCCAACCGCACCAACATCCGCTTAACCTCACCCATCAAACATCAATCGATTAGCTCCACTAATTAAAACTAAACCTATCGACCTACATACACAAAATTACTAGCATTAAACGCAACAACAATCCAACATCAGAATTTATGGTTTGAATAATTACGTTTAACACAAATAGCGCATATTCGCGCATGGATAGCATATTCGCATTGTTTAGCATATTCGCGCATGGATATGCGAGAATGGTTAATGTCTATCAAACGAGCGGTGCGTCCACTGAATTCAAATACGGGAGAACGGTAAGCCTGTTACGTAGGGTTGTCAAAGAAATATGAGTGTTACAAAAAACATTTTTCAATACTCGAAGACGTTTTTATCCCTACCGCTTTTAGGCACGCAGTTTACTGTTTTTCACACTAGTGCTGAAAAATGCTCGACCCGCCACAACTTTATTACATTTATCGTATCAGGCATCGAAGACATGTGATATTTACCAATCCGTGGATTACGGCTCTCCTAGAGAGAGGAGGCCTGAGTCCCAGCAGTAGGAATATTGAAAAGCTGATTATATTGTATCAGGCTGAGCGCTAAGCGACCCCCACTAGTTGCACGTCGACACCCGTAAATTATATCTTTGTAAGTGTATTGAAAAACGTCGTTTGATACATGTGGAAATTTATTACTGCAACCCTAATGGGCAGGGCACATTGCACGCAGAAAGGATAGTCGATGGGGATGAAAGGTTCTGGAGTGGCGACCACGTACCGGAAGACGCAGCGTTGGACGGCCTCCAACAAGGTGGACCGATGACCTGGTCAGGGTCGCGGGAATCCGATGGATGCATGATGCACAGGACCGGTCGTTGTGGCGACGCTTGGGGGAGGCCTGTGTCCAACAATGGACGTCTTTCGGCTGATGTGACGATGATGATGATGAACCATAAGCTCTATAACACCTCTGCCTACAACTTGGGTGAATTCCACCTCGGTCGCAATAACAAACTTTCTGTACTTGTATCAAAATGTACTAATCCTTTATATAACGTGAATACGTCTAATCTCACAGATTTCCATGGGGTGAAGTAATTTAAAAAATTAATGATAGCATTTTAGAAGGAATCTTATTAGTAGGAATTTACATTTATTATTATTTATTATACACTTAATTGTACACCATTACACATACAAAAAGGAAACTATAACTAAAACACACTGTATTAAACATTTATGTAATATAATAGATACACAGATATATACAGATGACACTACAGTGTTCTTGGGTATAACTCTTGATGCTAAGCTTCAGTGGGGCCCACACATAGATAAGTTGTCGAAAAAACTTAGCTCTGCCGCATACGCTGTTAGACAAATTCGAAATCTAACTGACTTAGAGACAGCCCGTTTAGTTTACTTCAGTTATTTTCATAGTGTCATGTCGTACGGTATTCTATTATGGGGAAATGCCGCCGATATCCAAACGATTTTTGTTTTGCAGAAAAGGGCCATTCGTTCAATTTATAAATTAAGTCCCAGATACTCCCTCAGAGATAAATTTAAAAATATTAATATTTTGACTGTGCCATCTCAGTATATCTATGAAAATATTTTGTATGTTCATAAAAATAAAAACATGTTTAAAAAATACAGTGACATTCACAACGTTAATACTAGGAACAAACACAAGTTAGTGGTTCCTGCCACCAGGCTCAAAAAAATAGGACGCTCATTTAGATGCCAAAGTATACATTTTTATAATAGGCTTCCCAGTCCCATCCAGGAACTTAGCATTAATAAATTCAAAATATTTGTAAAGCGAAAACTTTGCCAAAAGGCTTTTTATACTGTAAAAGAGTATCTCGAGGATAAAACGGCTTGGGATTGACCTGCTCCAGTACCTACTCACTATAATTATTATCATTTGAATGTTTTTTTGTTTTAACTGCTTTTTTTTATTGACGATTATTGTTGTTTTACAATTATGATATTGTATATATATATATATATTATTATTATTTTTTAACAATTATGACATGTTTATTTTTACTATTTGACTGATTTTTTTTTTATATACTTACTTTTTTTTACAATTTGTAATATTTACACTTCTGTAAATTTTATTATTGTGAATGTGAGAACTATGTGGATTACTCTTTCCTTTTCTTTTATTTTCACATGATGTCTGGCAGTTTTGAGTATTTGATGTGGCCTACCCAAATGTCCTTTCTTTGGCATTGTTCGTCAAGTCGTTGAGCTCCTTAGTAGTCCTGAGTTGAGCTACACGCATATTGACAAATGCTTGCACTGACTGGACAGGTCCACTTAGAACTGTGTGGTTCTTTCTTCAAAAGACCATCTCAGGCTCAATCTACATGGTTCTCATATGATTTGACCATTACATGTTTTGCTGTATGGACTTTAAAAGAGACTTTGACCCCTGAGTTTGTTTCGGTGTTTCTTCTCAGGGTAGTCAGCTAGGAAACACCGGCCTCATCTAGCATTAATTGACGAAAAAAAAAAATTGACGTGTAAAAGTGTTTTTATAAAACCTACTTGCAAAATAAAGATCATTTATCATTTATCATTTATCATTTACATTCACAGTTATTACACTACTAATGTAATATTTATATTTACGTTCAACCCTAGCGTCAACCGAAACGCAAATCTATAATGGCCAAGCAGAACCGATCGCTCGGATACCAATCGCTTCGATTTATACCCGGCGTCGCCCGCGCATACATCATATTTTTATTTCGGCACGTTCATTGAAATATATCTGAAACCAGTTACTCTTTCAAAGCCTAGGATTTTATGTAAATTGCCTGTAACGGTTTGATAGAGACTAGTGAGTCCTGACGGGGAATTTAATTTTAGGCTGTATTTATATTTACTAGCTATTTCTACCAGCTTCGCCCACGTGATAATAGTGTAGCTCGGGAAAAAAAGTAAAAGTACCACATGTGCTATTCCATCTACACATGTACCAAATAATAGTGAAAAATATTTGTCTGTCTGTACGGTAAAATTTTTTTTTCGCGATTTTAATAAATAAAAGGACAACATTAAAAAATGTCTTTTAAGGACACTAACCCGTGATTTCTAAATTGACAATTTGAACTTGATAAGTTGTCAAAACCTATTTCAATAAGGGAATTAGTGACTTTAGTAAATTACAGTTTGACATGCAGGTACTTCTTCTTCTTCTTCCTGCCCTTATCCCATATTACTTGGGGTCGGCGCAACACGTTTTCTTCTTCCATTCTGTCCTGTCATCCGTCAAACTATCACTAACTCCCTTTTCTTTCATATCACATCTCACACAATCCATCCAGGTACTTAAACTCCAAATTCTCAATTTGAAAACCATGGGTAAAAATTCAGATAAAGACAATGTAAGAGAGGAGATGAGAAAAATGAGTAAAAACGTCATCTATCCTCAGCAGAAAATTTTTCAAACCTCGAATGACTCCACCATATTTGAATTTACTAATCTAACCTAATCATGCTGTGATCACAATAAAAAAATTCATTCATCAAAACCATATATGGTCAAAGCATTTTGGGAGAACATTCATTATGCGTACAGCTAAGGAATGGAATTCCCTGCCGGAGTCTGTGTTTCCTGATAGCTATAACCTAGGTGTCTTTAAGTCAAGAGTGAATAGATTGCTTCTAGGCAAGCGTTCTCCATCGTCGGCCACATCATCGCTTACCATCAGGTGAGATTGTGGTCAAACGCGAGCCTATCCATTATAAAAAAAAAAAAATACTATCACATCATCATCATCTTCCTTCCCTTGTTCTACATTACTTGAGGTAGGCGCAATACTTTTTTTGGCATTCTATCCTGTCAACTGTTACGCTGATCATTAACTCCCTTCTTCTTTCATATCACTCCTCACACAATCCATCCATCTTTTCTTTTGCCTCTCCCCCCGTCTCCATCAATCCACAAGTACTCTTATATACATACTGTTCTCTGTTTTCTCTGGAAATCTTAAAAAAAATCTGGCCAATAACTATTTTTATTTTAACCTGATGATAACCAGTGATCCAATCGTTGATGGTGAAGCGCACTAACTAGCCTACTTCTTACGTCTGCTATTACAATAGTGTCAGAATGGTCTGTCATTGATTTCATAATTGTTTATTTTAACAATAATGGCGTCATTATGACTTTCCGATAGTCAACCACTGACACTCCATTGAAAGAAATGGCATAGAATGGTAATCTCGTACATAATGACAAATGAATATCTGACGTATGCGTTAATCTGCAAACATTTTGACACTTACTTTGATCAGTGACCTACCAATACGACGTCATTGCGCAGTTAGTGCTTTTAATTAACTCGGTATTGTCATTCTATTACAATTCTATTACAAGACCATTGACTGATCAATGATCGATCATTATGAATTAGCAGATCACAAACTTTTTGCAAAATGACAATGGGATCGTGTTGGAATGACGAATTCATAAAAAATAGCAGACTTGGGCCCCTGGTCATTACTTTGGTCTTAGCAGCGAGAGGCGGCGCGGCGAGCGGGGCGGCACCAGTAAGCAGGCGCGCGGTGCTGTGAGCGGCGTCTTGTGGCGTGACATTCAAACATTTAAAAACTTTTGACCTTACCGCTCGCCGCCCCGCGCTTAGCTACCGCTCACAACGGCAATCGTAAACGGGCCGTTAGTAATATTCTCCGTCCATTCTTATGTCCACAACAACACCTTAAACTACCACGCTAAAAATAAAATAAAACCAGAATCTCGAAAACAAATATCTGATAACAAACAGAATCAAATAAAAACCAAATTGACCACTTTTAAAAGGATTTGATCACACGAGCGACGACGCGAGGCCGCACTAGCAATCATTTAATCCACCAATCTATAAAAGGATTAATGCTATACGTTTTCAATAAAAATAGCTGTTTCAATTCCATTTAAAATCATTGCGAACATATCACCACAAAATAGATAGGTACAGAAGTCAATCTCATGTATGTACTTCACTTTTTATACCTACGTTAGGCATTCGCACACAAGTCAGCGCATTGCTCCGAACTGCACGAGTGGGACCGGGCGATTGAGCCGAGACATCGTGTCCGTGAGCGATGTCTGTGTGTGCGTTGCTCGAGCGCGCTTTGTACGTAGATTGTCTTCTGTACCATCTATCTTGTGATTTCACCCAAGGGCTTTAACTCTTTGAATGTCGTAATTAGAGACACAATAGAAAGACAATTACCTTATGTCGGACTGTGTAACTTAAGACATTCGAAAGGTTAGTAAAGAAGTAATGGATCTTTTGTCCGAAGACTCCTTGATTTTTTTAAGCTATTGCATAGCTTCTATCGCGGGCCTTGAGCGTGGAGACCGAATCCAGAAATTCCGTAACGAAAATAACCTAACACCCCCCACTCATTTGTTTTTTGAGCGTGGTGACCGATAAGAAAACAAATGAGTGAACAATCAATCAAAATTCAATTCAATGTGTGAAAGTGTAACTTCAATTAATATCAAAGAAAAAAAACAAAGGAAAAAAAATACTGCATAACTAAAATAAATAAATAATTATAATTGCATAAGTTGATAAAAATGCTATGCAATAGCTTTACCGCGGCAGTCCCCGAGTGCCACACATCTTTTTTTTTATTACTAGGCTCGTGCATGACCTCTATCTCACCTGAGGGTAAGCGATCATTTGGTCGACCATGAAGAACGCTTAGGCTTCATCGTCATCATCAATTCAGCTGAAAGAGGTCTACTGTTGGACATAGGCGGGAGGCCAAGCGTCGCCACAACGACCGATCCTGTGCGTCTCGCATCCATCGCTTAGGCTCATCTAGAAGTAATTTTTTCACTCTTAACTTAAATAATTTTATTTGCCTCAGATACAAAACAGATCCATATTTTTGTTAGTAGTTATACTTAAAAATTTATGTTAGTAACCTAAAATTAAAATGACACATTACTTTTTCACACCCTTTTTTAAAGACCCCTAGATTGTAGCTATCAGAAAACACAGACTCCAGCAGGGCAGCACTCCTTAGCCATATTTACAATAACTGTGTTCCAAAAATGCTTTGTGCGTATGGGTGGCACAATTCCGTACGTCTAGTAGTCCGATGATGGAACGGGCTTGACGAAATTAAATTGTGCAATTCCAATTCACAGTCCTCAAAATGTAAACGATAGAAAACCGACACGTTAGCAACTCGTGTTAATGTTCAAGACTTCGGAGTTTTGACTCGACGAGTGCACCATTGTCGATGATCTTCTAGGCTCGCTTCTCAATAGACTCTAGCGCCTCTTGCTTGTGTTTAGCAGATGTCATGCCATGTCAATGATGAGAGCAGTACTGCAATACTCCATACACGATCTAACTTGTGCTTGATAAAGGTTCAGCAGCTGTTTTACCTTAGCTAAGATCCCCAACTTTTTGGCAGGCCATTGAGCTTTTGCCTCGATGGATTTACGGGTAGTAAAAAAATCGTTTTTTATTTAAGTTTTCTCTTTATCTTGGTAAGAAAATATTAATAATTTATCTGGCTTTAGCTTAAAAATCTAGACGCTTTATAATTTTAATCAGCCTGTACATTATCTTAGCAAAAAGGGAGCATTTATATCAGCCGTTTGTCTTCATCAACGATTAAACAGACCATTGTAACATTATTTCTGTCTAAAAAGTAAGCATTTTTCGCCTGAAAGGATCATTTTTCTCCCTCGCTGATTGCGAATTTTTATTTCGGTACAGAATCTAGGTATTTAGCTTGTCACAAAATATTAAAATTATTCATCCGATTCGGGAGTAGAAACAAAAATATCGCGATTGAAACAGACGATATTTGTCGCACCCACACGAATAAAATGTTTTTGGAGTTAGTCAAAAATGTTTGTTGATAAGGTTAAGTATGCACAAGGGGTTTTATGTTGGGAAAAATATGCGACTATTTCATTTTTAGTACACTTTTACGCAATACCTTTTGGTTTCTCAAAAAACAGATTCAATTCTGATTGAACAGTATTTTCTTTATTATCGAATAACTCTTCACGCTCTGGGTGGAATTAAAAGGAAATGACAGACATTTTGACTAATACCCATCCTTGTTCCTTCAGTTGCTCTTTGCGTTCTATGGTCACGGTGACTTTATTAAACAACGATGCAGATTAAAAAGAGTCGGTCTACAAAACTTTGAAAATCTAATCAGCATCATTCTCTAGCGCGGATACCCTTATTTGGGGTCCTCTTGACTTGTAAGTAATCTTCTTCCATTCGTCTCTCAGTAGACATTTCTAGTTGCATCAGCATGTTCGCACTCAATATTCCCTACCAAAAAAAATCCCAATATTCAAACTCAAAATTGGTGCGAAAGGTCGCAACAACTCGCAACAGCGTCGTCGATTAAGCTCTTATAGGCCCATATAGTCACTTAGCGTTCCACGCCTAGTGCGTCTACAGCCTTATAGTCCCCGACGGCCGATTTATTCATGTTAAGGATACAAGGGAAGCCACTCAAACGATTACGATCACGTCAAGCGGAGGACGGGCGCGATTTTTTTGTCTTATATTTACGGGATCACTATTCACTTGGGCTAATGTGAAGTATCTTCTCATGGCGTGACACGGAGAATTGTTTTATGGGCGAAAATTGTTTTTGTGTATTTTTTGTCGAAAACATGGCGGGAAAATCAAGCAGGGTATTATGAAAGAGGTTTATTTATTTATTTTACTGTGTACACTTTTTTTTTGGTGGGAAAATCATCAATAACAACCCCCGCTCTTGGGCGGAACGGGAGATAGTGTCAGACTCTTACTGACTAAAAACCCACCCCGTTCCTACAAGCCTTCATACCGGGGCTCGAGTTGTCTTTCTAAACTAACCCTGGCCCCGGTAGCCTTCGACCCATCTAGGCCCCTGCTGTTGCTGACATTACTGTGTACAGTCAAAAATTAGAAAAAGATAGTCATAATAAAGATTATGTACAAAGGTATAGTCTGTCTAAAAATTCATACAACTTAGAAATTTTTTAAACGAATTAAAAAATCTGTTCTAATATATAGGGTGACTGGTAATTAGTGTACGATACTTAAACACGTGATTGTGCTCATGATATATGAGCAAAGCCGAAATCGCGAAAAAAAAATCAGCTGTTCAGTACACTTATGTTTGCCTAATGTACTGAACAGCTGATATTTTTTTCTCGATTTCGGCTTTGCTCCCATATAAAAATTGTTTGTCACTAATTGCCAGTCACCCTATATCCTAACTAATGAAAAAAAATAAATGTGAAAGTGTGGATGTTTGTTACTTAATCACGCAAAAACGGCTGAACGGATTTGGATGAAATTTGGCATGCATATAGCCTTTGACATGAAAAAGAACATAGGCTACCTTTTATCCCGATTCCTTAAGTACCTAATGCCACGCGGGTGAAGCCGCAGGCAAAAGATAGTATTACATATACAATACTTTTTATAAGATTCTATTAGTAAACAATGATCATCTCTTTGCAACCTTGACTGTTCAATCAAAGTCAACACTAGGTTGACTAATTAGATTTCAAGAATTTGATTATTTGATTAGATTACACAAGTCGTTTGACTTATTAGACAGACCATACAGCTTACTTCCAAAGAAATTTCTTTCAGCAGACCTGCGAAAGGATAGATAAAAACCGGCCAAGAGAGTTTCGGGCCACGCTCAGTGTAGGGTTCCGTAGTTTCCCGTCCGTCATAATAAGTGTACCCACTAATGAGTTTAAAAAAATGCTTGCATATACGATTATACTACAAACTTAGTCCAGAAATTATTTTGTACAACCTTTTTGTCTTTTTTGTACAAAAACTGTTATTTCCATCAAGTTCAAAATAATTTTCCTAGAAAGTCCTTTTATAGTTCTACTTTTCAGATTTTTTCATATTTTCTAAACTTATGGTTCAAAAGTTAGAGGGGGGGGACATTGTTTTTTACTTTTGGAGCGATTATTTCCGAAATTATTGTAATTATCAAAAAATGATTTTAGTAAACCCCTATTCATTTTTAAATACCTATCCAACAATATATCACACGTTAGGGTTGAAATTAAAAAAAATCACTTCCCACTTTACATAATATATAGGGCTACCCTAATAAAACATTTTTTTCCAATTTTTATTTTACCACTTTGTCGGCGTGATTGATATACATATTGGTACCAAATTTAGTTTTTCTAGTGCTAACGGTCACAGAGATTAAGCGAGGACAGACAGACGGACAGACAGACAGACATGGCGAAACTATAAGGGTTCCTAGTTGACTAAGGAACCCTAAAAAGAAATGATGATGAGTGATGTTGTTATTTTCATTGACTTCATTTCGCTAAAATTTTTCCGATAGAATTTCCCAAGTCTGGTCTTTTAATACGATCACTGACAATAATGGTCCTTTAGCCCTAATGTCGGTTTTCTATACTGAAAGGATTTTAAAGTCTACATAAAAAGTTATTGACCAATATTTAGAAAAACCAACCATTTTGGCCTTATTCTGCAAATCGAATTGGAATTGAACGGACGCGAAATTATGTTATAAAACCACAATCTCGGGATGCATTTTGAGGTTATAAAAATAAAAATCCCGACAAATCCTAGATCTCGGGATTCCGACGGAGGTAATGCTTCATATTAGTTTCCTCTCAAAACTGAATCCGACGAAAATTGAACGATTCTGAACGGATTGAGTAAAAAACAGTTGGTATTTTTGTGGTTAGACGTTATTTTTTTGCTGGAAAATTATCTCGGGACAAAAGAAATTGTGTTTGAATTTCTCCTTGAGACTAGTTTTAAAATTAATAACGTTGAATTTTAATGCTGGGGTATTGTGTTCAAAGTTAGTTCAGTGTTAGTGAAAACCCCCACTGTTTTATACTCTAGTATTATATACATCATAGTACATAGATATATAGGGTGACTGGTAATTAGTGTACGATATTCAAACACGTGATTGTGCTCATGATAACCAACAACTTTTACTATGGGAACAAACCTGAAATCGCGAAAAAAAATCAGCTGTTCAGTACATTTATGTTTGCCTAATGTATTGAACAGCTGATATTTTTTTCGCGATTTCGGCTTTGCTTCCATAATAAAAATTGTTTGTTATTATGAGCACAATCACGTGTTTAAGTATCCCTATATATCTCTCTCATGCATGAAGAAGCATGCATAATTATCTCAATTGATACGTACCAAATTAATCTACGCCATTATTGACACCCGACAGTGTTGACTCTGGTCTCAGTAAGTGCCCGATAAATCTACTTTTTTTTTCACATATGTCTACATGGGCACTTTTAAAACTTCAGAAGCTTGTGCACGGTTCCAAATGATCTTTTACAATGGAGAAAAACCGGCAAGAAATTTCATAGTTACTTTCAGACTTTAGTTCGAGTTCTTATTTATTTTCAGACTGTTGCATATAATATTCATTAAATACTATAGCCACACCAATATACAGAGGCGGCTTAATCAGTAAACCTTTAGGTGATGCAGAAAAAAAAGCAAATTAATAATATGTATATTACATGAATTAATTATATAAATTTATTTATTTGTTGCTGACATAGCACGAATAATCGCGAAACTAAAGTGGCAATGGGCAGGGCACTTTGCTCGCAGAACAGATGGCCGTTGAGGCCGAACGGTTCTGGAGTGGCGACCGCGTACCGGAATACGCAGTGTTGGAAAGCCTCTTACAAGGTGGACCGATGACCTGATAAAGGTTGCGAGAATGCGATGGATGCGAGACAGTGAGAAGACCGTTAATTGTGAGACGTGCTCAGGATCGTTAATTATAGCGACACTTGTGGGAGGACTATGTCCAACAGTGGACGTCTATCGCTGAAATGATGATGATGATGATGATTTAGATATTAGTAATAATTATTTCAAATTCATAATACACATAGCAATCGCGAGAATAACTTAGAAACCGCGACATAAGATTTGTGTGTAAACACACAAGCCACAGTCAAAACAGACGCAAGAGACAAAAACCTCCATTTTTACCAAACATGTTGCTCCAGTAACCTTCCTGTCCCAGGCTTACATTATCAGGACGATAATACAGCCTCGGAACATCGATCAGAGCGAAGCCCGGTCATCAGTGGCACGTGCCCATGATTTATAGAAGGCACGAGGATACACATGCCGATTTGAATTCTGAGGAAAATGGGGGTAGATGGAAATTTTTGAGGTTGATGTTAGGCATAGCCAATGTTTCTGGCAGTTGAAGAGGAAAATTGAAGGTTTATGAAGTAGGAATGTTGTTAAGTATATAATATAACAATAACTAACTTGTAATTTGTTGTGGTGTATGATAATTATTAAAAGAAATACAAATAAATTGAGGATTATTTTTTTTTACGTTTGTTAAAAACATAAAGAAGCCGCTATTAATTTTTATAAATGATATTTATTTTGCAAATAGGTTTTAAAAAACACTTTCACACGTCAATTTTTCTGTTCGTCAGTTTGAACTAGATGAGATCGGTGTTTCCTAGCTAACTACTCTGAGATGAAACACCGAAACAAACTCAGAGGTCAAAGTCTCTTTTAAAGTCGAAATCGGGATCGAAATCCCGGCGCCGCCGGTTTCCCGATTTCCAGCCACCGTAGGCGCTGGCTTGCGGACAGTGAGCAATGGGTAGCTCGCTGTCCGACCGTCTGGTAACTGTCCGGACCAAGCCCAAGTCATCGACGGCGCGCACTGTTCCCGCGCGCCTCAAGGAGTTGTCAGCAACAGCAGGGGCCCAGCCAGGTCGGCCTACTGGGCTGGCCTACTGGGGCCAGGGTTATCCGAAAGGAAACTCTAGCATGAAGGCTTGAAGGAACTGGTTTTTTAGTCAGTAAGAGTCTGACACTATCTCCCGCTCCGCCCAAGAGCGGGGGTTGTCATTGGATGATTTTCCCCACCAAAAAAAAAAGACTCGGTCTGGTCGTTTAAAAGCTGGCCGGACAGCACGCTACCCGTTACTCGTGGTCCGCAAACCCGCTATGATGTAGATAAGAGAAACTCTAAACTAGAAATCCTCAAGCATTATACATCTCAATGAAGACAGCTTCCCACCAAAATGATATTACTAGGAAATTCCATAGAGACTAAGAAAGATGTCACTCCCGAATTGAAATCTTGAGTGCGCAATTGAAGTCTAGACATTTGGCGAAATATTCCATTAATTTTAACTCAAATGCCATCAAATTTTGCTTCGGATACGACTCTTGTCAGCCGAGTATAGCCGTATTTTGTGGATCTGACATTGTAATAGATACTATGGCTGTAGGTACTTAGTATAGATAAGCGCAGTGTCATTAAAATTCTCACTCATCTATCCTACTAATATGCAGGCAGTGGCGGTCGCCTCCTTCTGCGAAGCAGTAATGAGGGAGGCCTATGTCCAACAGTGGACGTATATCAGCTGAAATGATGATATGATGATGATCCCCCGTCGGAGCTGGAGATAGTGTCAGACTTTTACTGACAAAAAACCCACTCCTGTTCAGTTTTGCCATTGTTCCAGGCCCCAGGGATCTCTTTCGCATTACCTATGGCCCTTGTAGGCTTAGACCCTGCTAGGACCCTACGGTTACCGATATCTCCTTGAGGCCCGCGTGGAACAATACGCATCGTCGACGACTTGGGCTCGGTCTGGACGGTTGCCGGACGGTCGGACGGCAAGCTAACCATTGCTCGCCGCGCCTACGGTGGCCGGACATTGGGATTGGAATCAGCTAGGGCGCGAGAGTATGCGGCCGCCTCCTTTGCTAGTATTACTGCTTCGCAGAAGGATCCGACCACTCCTCACTCCGGACCATGGCCTGTACCAAGGCCCGGCGAGAGAGATCGCTACCGCCGAGCGCCCCCACGAGGACACGGCGGTGCTCTGTCCAGGCGGGGCACACCTCAACCCTATGTTCCACCGTGTCTTCCGGGCGGTCCACACCTTTGTACTTGCTCCATGGTCCACACAGTGGTGACACTCGGGCGATACCCGGTGAGGACATGCGTCATGCGAAAGGTAAGGCCATTTTGTTTTTACCAACCACTCCTCAAAGTGGGGACTTACAGCCATAATTATGGCGTGCCCATCTAGTCTGGAGACTGTCATACGGCTCGTTGTGAAGTCTGAAATAGTTTGTTTATTGCTTGATACCCAGTCACCGCCCACGAAATATACTTCGAAGGTGATCGGAAATCTGCACCGACATAAATATCTTTATAAATAGAATAAAACTTTATTATACACGAAAATACACCCACACGAATATTGTACCTACATGAAAAAGTAACACAACACACACACACAACATCTTTTTTCACAAGATTATTTGAACAAGTACATTACACGTGTCTACACATCTATTATTAACGCCTAAACAAAATATTTTTTGTACCAATCTAAGGAAAATATGGCACCTGAAATGTTCGGCTAAAATTGGCGACAGGAAGGTTGAAGCAATAAGGTAAAATGATGGAAAAATCAATAAGGGAACAAAGATGATAATAAATATAATAGTAAAAATACTCTTTTGTTTAGGGATATTCTTCATAGTTCCTCGAATCGCTAAAACCAATAACTTCAAAGCACGTATACATTTCAAAGAAGAATGAAATATTTCGAACAGAATATCACTATTGGGATGACTGCATGCCAATAGGGAGCAGTCGTGGCCGAGTGGTGATGGTCTCGACTTACGAGTTGTAGGTCGTGGGTTCAAACCAGGGTTGTTGCTGATGCAGGATTTTGTCACATCAGCGGATGCTGATGCTGATGCTGATTTTTTGTAATTTACATCAGCTGATGCTGATGCTGATGCTGATTTTAAGTTATTTTTTTTTAATACTGAATTTTATAGTTTTTAGGTAAATATTTAGTAAAATAAGTGTATCGAACCCTAAAAAACTACATTATGGTAAGTAAATTTACTAAAACTTTTTTGTTTCTATGAAGGTTAAAATAATAAATAATTAAGTACAAAGAAATTTAGGCATTTACTTACATTCTTTAGTCGAATTTATTTCAGATTCGCTGCTGGTTAAAAACTTGTCGTACTCTTCGGGATGTATTGATCTCAAATGATTTTTTAGTGACGTATTTGTACGTCCTTTGCGTGAATAATTCTTCTTGCATATTATACAGTTTGCGGTATCTTGATTCACTAATTTAAAGTACTGCCAAATTCCGCTTTTTAATATGGGAGGCATTTTAAAAATAATAAACACGGACCAAAACAATGCGCTCTGCATTTGCTTGAAATATTGACTAAATCACAGAGAATAATATTGACGATTTGTTTTGAAATGTACATATTTTGATTGGCCAAAACTCGGAAGCGACAACGGCACGTGCCATTAACTCCGCCCTCCGTCGGTCATGTCGCGACACGAACTTTGAACATCAGCATCTAACATCAGCAACAATCAATGCGGATGCTGATGCTGATGCGGAAAATAATGCTGATGTTCTGCTGATGCTGATGCTGATATTCGCAACAACCCTGGTTCAAACCCAGCTGCTAGGCGTATTACTTTGTGTAATTTGTAATTTATGTCATCACAACTACTCTCAAAACGATGAAGGAAAACATTGTGAGGAAACCGGCATGTCCTAGAACCAAAAATTTGAAGACATATGACATTCACCAACCCGCACTGGGTCCGCGTGGTAGATTACGGCCCATTCCCTCTCCTAGAGTTGAGGCCTAAGTCCCAACAGTCGGAACATTATAAGGCCTTACTATGCTATGAAATATAGGAATATTTGGGACATGGGTTTGCTTCTAGTACACTAGCTTCTGACGTTTTATAAGTGCCCATCTAGGCCTATGTGAAATAAAATATTTTGACTCTGCCTTCCGAAAGGGAAAAGAAGGAACATAGGAGTGAGCTTTAGTCAGTAAAATTCTGATACACCCTCCCACTTCGCCCAAGATCGCCGGAAGTCATTGGATGATTTTTTTTCTACCTATAAAAAGGGACATTTAAGACGTTTCTGTTTCTATCAGCAACCGCCTGTCTGTTAGAAAAATACTGTATTTTAACATAAATAACACAATTCTCTTTTTTATAAAGGTTATTATTATCCTGGCCAGACGATGGCCCACTTACTAGAGTGCCCAAACTGTCTCTGCGTCCAGCATTTTGGAGAGCCTTAAAAACGCCACTGATGTCGCTATAAACACGGCCACTTACTGGCTCCAAATACATAGCGAGAAAAGAATACCATCGATTCGAAAAGAAGAAGCTTATTAGTAAAATGCATACCAACTACGTTATTCAAGAACTTTCATTTGGATACTATATTTTTAAATTACGTGACAGAGTGAACGAAATAACTACACCTCGTCACATTTTATTGCACTGATTGGTTGGCGATAGAAAAAAAATACTGTCACAGACATGGCAGTCTCAGGCATGTGACCACCACCTTGCAAATTGGAACAAGGGCATAAGAATGATGAACAAACACCAAGGTCTATACTATGCCTTTTTATAGCCTATTTATGTTCTACTGTAAGGCAAACGCCCCCCCTTTCTACTACCAAACCTCTGTCTTGGGCGATCTCTGGTCAAGTTTGCCCCGCAATAAGATCGTCACACCACCTTTGCCGCGGTCGACTTACAACACTAATAGAAATAAACGCTATAATAATATATATCGATATCGCTACGATGCAGAACTCGTTCAAAGAAAAGAAAAATGGGACTGAATGCAATCGTTCCACGTTGTATTGATTCCACCCCTATCTTGGACTAAAATTTAACATAGATATATAGTTTAGCACTACTGAAATAAATTACAAAAGAATAGTAAAAAACCGTGTAGAAGAAGAATAGAAGATGACTTTGATAAAACAGGAATTTGGGCAAGGCGGAATTGTTTACTTTTTAGATAAGAATAGTGTCAATCTTCGTAGCATTCTTTAAATCTACACTAATAATAATAAAGAGGTAAATTTTGTTTTTATGTTTTTTTGTTTGTAGGAGGTAATCTCTGGAAGTGCTGGTCCAATTGCTAAAATTTTTTCACCAATAGAAAGCTGCTTTATTCCTGAGTAACATAGGCTGTTTTATGTACACAGGCAAAACCGCGGGCAAAAGCTAGTATTTTCTAATCTGTTTTTTTTTTAAATTATGAATTGCTTTGCACGTGTAATACAGCGGCTTTAAAGCCGCTAAAGATAGATGATCTATCTCGTTGAATTTTTTATGAATTAACAATACTATTTATTTGTTCAAAGTACTTATGTCTAGGTGAGATACGGAGGAGTGGCGACCTCGTACCGGAAGACGCAGCTTTGAAAGCCTCCTACGAGGTGAACCAATGACTCGGTGAGGGTCGCGGGAGTTAAATGGATGCAATACGCACAGGGCCGGTCATTGTGATGACACTTGGGGAGGCCTATGTCCAACAGTGGACATATTCGGCTGAAATGATGATGAGGTGAGAAATCATCAACTATTATTTTCCGCTCTGACTGCAGCAAGAGGGAGTTTTCAAACTTTTACTGACTAAAATCCACCGTGTTCTTTCACTCGCCCTTTGCTTTCTAGCACGACGGCAACTCTTTTGAACAATCCTGTAAATATATCGCATACTTTCTACATATATTTTGTCACAATCTCCGTTGGTACGCTGAAGACTGTGACGAAGTTATGCAAGCCAGAAAGCCTTTGTAGAAATTTACAGAAAAATTCAGAAACAATTTCTTGGCCGTACACTTGGCTTCAATATATACGTACATGCTACCGACAGAGCATCGAAAGCTTTTGCCAATTCTCATTGAATCTGTGCACTGTTTGAACGAAGTAGGTTCGAACCATTGCCAAAATATAATTTGGCCGTTTTAGCTTCGTTGATTTTTATCGTCTTCATCGCTTTGTATTTCGAAATAAACGCGGCATCACTTCGTTACGTTTTTGTTTATGAAGCAAATGGCGATATAAAGTTAAGGATAACTGGTTCAGTGTGCTAGAGAAAAATTTAAAAAATATATTTCTTGAAAGAAAAATATTGAATTCTTTCGTTGCAATTCTTGAATTGAGTTACGGAGGTATTGTTTGTGTTTGGGGACATATGACATCCTGCGGCTTGATATTGTAGAGTGCAATTCGACACTTTGTTACACTATGTTTGTGTGGGGTGAACGATGTTATAGATGCTCATAAACCACAGAGTACTTGGCTGATATCACGGCTTATCGTGGTAAGCGCTTCTTCTCCATTTTTACGAGTATTATTCGCAGATCCAAAGTGTAGATCTCCCCGTCAGGTCCTATGTTCTCTACCACTTACAAATCCATAAACCATGAACCAAAAACCAGCAACCAACCAACCAACCATGAACTTTCAAAGCAATAAATAAAGAACCTGGCCTAACTGTGGGCTAAGCTCGTCTATGTACATCGACTGTCCTATTTTTATTGTCTATTAAAATTATGTATACAATAAAGAATAAAAAAACCTTCTGGACTCGCTAGTTTCATGGTCGCTAGACCATCGTCATCGTCATTTCATCCGGAAGACGTCTACTTTTATTTATTTATTCAATTTAGTACAGCCACATCACATACATTTTACATAAAAAGAAAGTCTTATTAACAATAGGGACTAATGCACATGACAATTAAGGCATACATAGCGCTCACCATAGTATTACTGCTGCCTTGAGAAATATATTTTGTCATTACATAATTTTAGTGTATAATCAATTAAATCATCTAAAAATAGAACCAAATACATTAAGATTATTAACACTACAAATTGAATTAAATTGAAAATGTCAAAAACGTATTAAATAGTCAAGAATAAACAAATGAGGATTACTACTACTTTTGGATATAGGCCTCCCCCAAGTAATAACGACGGTCGGTGCGTCTCGCATTCATCACATTCCCGCGACCCTCATCAAGTCATCGGTCCACCTTGTGGGGACGTCTTTCGGTTACTTTTGGATATATGCTTCCCCAAGTAATGCCATAACGACGGGTCCTGAGCGTCTCGCATCCATTGCATTCCCATGACCCTCATCAAGTCATCAGTCCACCGATGTCTTCCAGCATTGTAGAATCCATTCATATCATGCACCAGTTTAAGGTCAGCAGGAGCATACCCCAAAAAAAAGGAAATGTTGATCTGATGAGAGCCTCAATTATCAACCGGCTGTTATTTTTTTCTCATTATCGTTATTAATTAAGGCCTACTGACCACGAACGCGTAGCTTCCTAGACGCATATTTGTCATTATACGCTTGGTGTTAGTAGGTTTATATACACCCCTATTTTTTAATTAATACAAATAAATGAGGCTCTATTCGTAACCGTTACTAATCATATTTGTGTTGTATAAAGTAAAAAAAACAAAATCCCAAAATTATCCACGAACAATTGGTAAACTCACATTGATTAATAATACTATTCTACAACCATGATACAACGCCGTCTAGTCCCAAACTAAGCAGAGCTTGTGTTATGGGTACTAGACAACTGATAAACATACTTGTATATTTCTAAATACATACATATTATAGATAAATTACACCCAGACGCAGAACAAACGATCATGCTCATCACATAAACATTTGTCCTGGATGGGAATCGAACCCACGACCTGCGGCATAGCAGTCAGGGCCACTAATACCAACAGGCCAGTCAATAATACGTAACAATTGCTACTAGAAAATACTACGCTCTGTTTTTCATTCGTAATCAATAGCTTGTACAATATTTCCATAAATTGAGTGCCATTTTGGGATATAAACAAACTCTAACAACTTTGCTGTTTATGAATATTATTTATTGATACTTTACTTTACTTTACTTATATGATAACGAGACGTTTTCTAATAAGCCCTTTAAGTATTTGTACTAATGAAAAATTTATGGTGTATTTCTAAAGACAGATAAGATATTTAGACAAATTACACCCAGACATAAAACCAATGATCTTGCTCATCTCACAAATACTTGTCTTGAGTGGGAATCGAACTGCTTCACACTGGAGCACCAGCGCGTATATGACGAATACGCGTACATGGAGTACCTCTGCCAATTTCAAACGCAGTAAAATTTAACCTAAATTCCCGGAATACAACTACACTGCTAGATATCAGAACTAGACATATTTCAAAAAAGCTCTGCGCAGTGCCGTCAGACTATTATGAAACAATTTCGAAACTCCACATTTGTATAGTGCGATCATTTGTACAGTTTTTACGTACTACTGAAGCGTTGGATCGCCGGGAGCGCGAAACTCAGTCGCATCTATTTGATATTAAACACTAGGGTCGCGAGGATATGTTGTCGGATTTGTCGTGGAATGACATATAGACGAGATGGACATTGAATATTGTGATGGACGGATATCAATGTTATGTTTCAGTTTGGGTTGGTGTGAAAGTAAAGTGATTGATGAAGTTTTGTGAGATTTCTGTGTTTTATAAAGAACTTTGTTTATATCATCTGTTTTAATATTCTTAATAATAAAATTGCTACTAGAAACAAGACGGATATACTGAGCTACATTGGCGCATGGGGACTTAGCCCTTGACATGCTTGATTTTTTTTTGTGATTTGTTATCAGTATTTTGGCGTCCATCACAGAATTTGTCCAACCCCAACCCACTATCTTGGGAAATCGAATAAAAATAAAACAATTAATCATTTTAAATGAACCGTACCCATAAATTTTTTGGTCCTTCGTGCCGGATATCAAATCGATATTGTTTGATTCTTACATACTCGCTCGTACATACAAAGTACCGCAGTTTAATAATATAACAATAATAAATTTATTGAACCATTGTTATAAATAGTACCTTGAATTAAATAATCAGGTCTGTAACTATTTGCAGGCTTCAGCTAAGAAACATACGGTGGTCCCCAAACCAGGCGGCGCCTATTTCTTGGGGACCGGAGTTAAAAAAGTAAAATCGCTGTTTTCCACTGGAGATAAAGTAAAAAAGTTTTAGCGTATTCATCAAGTGTGTAATACATAACATGAATGAAAAAAGTATCCATGGAGTTTCTTGCACATTCTTCTCCTTATAGATACGCTACGCTTTGGAATGTACAATTAGCATCATTTTTTGACTATTTGACTTATTGACATTTCAAAAGTGCCTGTAAATGGTTTATCTACATTAATATTATAAAGAGGTAAAGTTAGTTTTTTGTTTGTAGGAGGTAATCTCTGAAAGTACTGATCCGACGGCAAATTTTTTTCCACCGATAGAAAGCTGCTTTATTCCTAAGTGATATAGGCTATATTTTATGTACACACGTACAAAGTCTTGGGCTACAGCTAGTTTGAAGTAAAATCCTTTGAGTCTTTGATTACAAGTCCCTTAAGACCTGAGATGGTAAAACCTTCAATAGTCAAAGATAGTTAGGCAAACTTGAAATTCAACAAAAGAGTTCGCAAACTAGTTTGCAGCAGCCCTATTGAAACATTTCTTACGAGTTAGCACTTTTCAGCACAGTCGGGCTCTGTCCCAAAGGCTAGCTTAGATTTGTTGTTTTTACTTACTATTCCTACATTTATTGTGCTATGCGGCTGTCACAGCGTTGTTTTAAATTCTGCATGTCTACGTAAATTTTCTTACATTTTTATTGTGGACCGGAGAAATATGGGTCTTGGATTTTTGTAGCGTTTTAGAAGTTGAGAGTAATAAATTTGTAGAAACAGATGGTTGTGTATGGAGAGAAGTCTGAGTCTCCGTCTCACTCCATTCAAAGGAGGAGTGATTAAGCTATTAACAGCTATGCTGTGTATCGCGTGTTCGATGTCCGCACGGAAGAAATATTTACATATCCCTACATATAGATGTTCCAAGTGTTCTTGTCTTGTGTATGTGAGTTTACATGATTCTGAACGCACCCACGATACAGGAGTAGAATAGAATAGAAATAACTTACATCTATGGGTACAATAGCGGTCTTATCGCTAACAGCGATGTCTACCAGACAACCTTAGGATGGAATACAAGAACTTAAAATAAAAAGGGGGTAGTCTGCGATGTCATCATCATCATCATCATCATTTCAGCCGATAGACGTCCACTGTTGGATATAGGCCTCCCCCAAGTGTCGCCACAAAGTTCGATCCTGTGCGTCTCGCATCCATCGGATTCCCGCAACCTTCACCAGGATGCTGTGAAAATTAATGAAATTTTTTACATTACCTATTTCCTATTGTGGGGCAATTTTTTTTTTATTCCGAAAAGTTTATGAACTAAGCCAGTACTCAATTTAAACTCTAAAACGGTCAACCTAAACAATGCCAATTGTTCACGCATTCATGCAAAACACAATTCGTATAATGATACCAATTCCAATTCACGCAAAATAATCCGGTGAACTCAATCAATACATATGTATATGTAGATATTTCACATAGAATTTAGGTATGGGCTAACAAATTGGCACGCCATGGATTAACCGAAATCGAAATTAGGCAAATGGGACTAATACCGCAGCAATGAATTAGACCGTATGTTACACCGCAATGTAACATGGTGAAAAAAAATAAGATTTATTTTGGACCGCGCTTAGCCGAATCTGGTGCCTCTGGTAGTCTCCATAATGTGATCCTAGTCTTTTGTGCTCACACACACTAATGGATTTCGTTTAAATTATTATATAGCGGATTTTTTTGAAATGCATGATTGTTCCGAATTAATCACCAATTCCGAATTAAAAACCAAAAAGTCACCACGGCCGACGATAAATTACTCAAGACTGAGAAGGAAAAGCGTTCCAAATCTAATAAAATGATTCCACAAAGAATAGACAGGGATAGATATGGACGACTGACAAATGCCCAATCAACGGAATAGTTAATATCTATGACAGACTGCTGAGTTAAGTAGCAAACAGAAAAAAATAACTAATTGTCTTAACATTTTAATAATATTGTTGTTCCCAATAGATTTTTTTTTGAGTTTCCTTTTATTTTTGTAAATATTTTAAATTAAGATGTATAAAACAAAGTTAGTTTTGAGTTGTCAATTGCAAGGTGTGGTTTTCATTTCCCCTTATCCTCAAATTCCTGGTTTCCCTGAGCAATAACATTTGTAATTGTAGCAGTTTTAAATTGAATATTAATTGTAGTTTTTCTTTATTATTACAAAAAAAAGACCCCAAGACACTATGAGAGCGAACGCCGTCGTTCGCTAAAATTTAATGAATTAACAAATAAAATGCTTCTAATTTGTTACGGTTCGGTGTAAGAGGCACACGAAACTGGCACACTCGTCACTAGCGAGATTTATTAACCGAGTTGCATTTCTGAATCAAACTCATACAAACAAGGTACAACCAATTCACCTGTCAGCTTTATTAGCTGACAGGTGAATTGGTTTGTCTAATTAGTCTATTGTTAAGATTTTAGATTATTTTTAGACTGTTTTTTCCTGCGGTTACGCTCGAGGACCCGAGTAATGAGTATCGTGGTTTGGTTAAGTTAAGCATGAGCATAATCAGCCTTATAATGTTCCCACTGCTGGGATTTAAGCCTCCTCTCTAGGAGATAGAATGGGCCGTAATCCACCACGCGGGCCCAGTGCGTGTTGGTGAATGTCACATGTCATCGATTTTTTTATTCTAGGATAATTATGCCACTTTCCTCACGATGTTTTCCTTCATCGTTTCGAGAGCAGTGGTAATGAAATAAATTACACAAAGTAATGCGTCTTGCTGGGTTTGGACCCGCGACCTATAACTCGTAAATCGGGGCCGTTACCACTCGGCCACAACTGTAACAATCGACTATTTTCCAAAAGTACGAACAAGCCGCTTCGCATAGAAATTGAAAGGTCACAATAGTACCCCTTACCGTAAAAGAGAATTACATACATTCTTGTCAAAAAGATCCTATCCCAAGCTAAATGTCAGTAATACATTGGGTACGACAGAAAAAAGTCCAGATAATGGAAAAATATTTGATCCCCGAACCCACTATTGGTCCGATAAGACCAAGCAATAAATATCAGGTAGGCAATCCTTATCTATAACAGCCAAACTTATCAGGGAGGACCAAAAAAATATATTTTGGTCCTTCTATACTTAAAACCGCAAAAAAAAGAAACTTTTGATCCCGTAAAATATCTACTGAAACTTATCGTGATTAAACCAAAGAAAAAAGAAAAACTGTCTTGAAATTCAAAGAAAAACTTTTCTATTGTTGATCAGAATTTGCGATTCATTATTCAAAGTCTTTGAACAATTATAACACCTGCGGAGCTTGATAAGACAATGACTAAATTTTGACTAAATAATATTCCTTGTTTGCGAAAACCTTAATCTTTCGTAGTCTCTTTGTAGACGGATTACAAAAAAGCGGGTTTGAAATCTGGGGGCTTATGAACTTAAGGTCGGTGTACACTGTCGGCTATAAATTATATTATATCTGAAAATAAATTAAGAACTTACTATTCTTTTACTTAATTAAACTTCTTGCACAAAGAAGGTTTTAATGTTTTAATCTTTTAATATGGAAAAGTGAAATCAATCATTTTTAGGGTTCCGTACCTAAAAAGGAAAATACGAAACCCTTAAAGGATCACTTTGTTGTCCGCCCGTCTGTCTGTCTGTCAAGACCCATTATCGAGTTGAAGTTAAAACCATACACTCAGGTCTGCGGTCCCTTCAAGCTGTGAAAAAATCAAACTTCTAAGTTAAGGAATACAAAAGATACGGCTGTTTATGTCGCAAAAAAATAAAAAAAAACGTATATTTGATACTCTCTAAGATCGTAATTCATAGGGTACTTCCCGTTGACCCAAAATCCTGAAATTTAATAAACCTGAAAACAGTTGTTGTTACTTAAGTCACAAAAAAAATACTTTTTTTGCAATTCGGAAAAATCTTCTAGAATCTATTCGGGAATTGTAGTTTGCACGGAACTCTTAGTGCGCGAGTCCGACTCGCACTTGCCCAGTTTTTTTTTTTTATATAGATGCACAGACTGAAATGTGACGTCACCGTCATTAGTTTACGCGCGTGGAAAAGAGATAGCACGATGTCCCCACCACGCGCCCTCTCTTCTTCATAAAATTTTTTGAAATGCTAATTGCGGCTTCTCTACTTAACCAATTTTGAAAAACAAATATTTTTAATGTGATTTCTGTTTTAGAATTCAAAAGTTTAATGGTTTTATTGAAAGAAATTATTTGAGTTTGTTGAATTAGCTCAGGGTGGTAAAGAAGTAACATAGTAGGTGTATTTCCCTTTGTAGTCCAATTATCAACATGACATTCATGGACAGACCTGGAAGAGGGGCTCGCTAGGACAGATGACAACCAGGGTTACGCGGTTATGACTTACCAAAGCTGGAACGCAAAGGGCATTGGTATTGGGAGGTTAAAAGACTTTTAGAAGGGTGAGACAACGGCACTACTTCTCGCTCTATCCATTGCTAGCGTATATCGGGTTTCGATAGACACAAACAGAATAGTCTTCTAGGAATAAGTGATCAACTGTACCCACGTCAAACGTAGCCAGATACCACATTGTTCTGAGTATTGTTCGCAAAATGGTACCTATGCATGTTGCGCTGCGGGATTGAATGTTCAAAAGAGTCCACTTCACAGTAGCTTCACAAAGGGTTACTGAAAGAACACAAACGAGTTTTAGTCAGAAAAAGCACAAAAAAATTTGGCACTACCTATACTAATATTAGAAAAAAAAAACAGGCAGTGGTGCTCGAACCGTATAAATATATACCTAACTAGCTGTGCCCGCTACTTCGTTCGCGTGAATTACAGGATTTTGAATTTCTTTTTTCTTAAATAAAAGTGGACTACAGCCTAAAGCCTAAAACATTTGGTTTGGATAGGTATAGGCCCGTTCTTGAGTTACAAAATAACAACGAAAAGTGGCATTGATTTTTATATAGATAGATACAAATACATCCATATTCTAATAGCAAACAAATTAACTATTCATACAAAGATATGGCTTAAAGAACTTAGTATCCTAGCCCAAAGGCCAAAAAACATTACATTAAAAAAAGTTAAGTATTAAAAACGCCATGTTTCTTGATGAAAACTTACAAACTTTCTAACCGTCTCATTTTCACTGTTTAAATCTATACAACAGAATTGTCAAAACCCTTCACCATTAAACACAGGACAATCCATATTTTCTCACTCAAACAAAGCATGCTTTCGTGTGAACATTCGAATTTCGAATACCATTTCGCGCTTTTTTTCTGGCGCGAAGGCAGAGGCACAGATAACACAATAAAGTGTTCAACGGAAAGGTTCTTTTTAGTGCACCATTGCGAGCTCAAACATTCGGTACATTCGTTAGGACAAGTTGGTGGCGAAAATCTAATTTCCTCTGATGCAGTGCGGACAGACAGTGTTTTGTTACGTTTCTTTGTGATGTAGGAATTTCGTTGTCGATTGTATGTTATCGTGAATTATAGTATTTTGTTTCTGTTTGCAAGTTAAGAGGATGCATCTCGACATACATTTTCAATGTTTTTCATACAACCGCTCTTACGCGATTATGACGTTATTACACATTTTTCATTAGATATTTTGGAAACACAGTATCTTGTGGGTATTATCTAGGCTTCTTTTAAGTGATTGAATCTCCTCACAGTTAAAATTACGGAATTTTCCCAACTTTAAGTTCAATAATAACTTTTTCATAGAAATCAATCAGATGTACATAAGTCGCTACTTAATTTCACTTAAGCGTCCCCCCGCACACGGGCCTCAAAAAAACGCTAGAAGCAGCTTAAAAAAAAGCTAGAAGAGGCTGCAAAAACAGCTGAAGCGCGCGACACCTTGTGTCCGGAGAAGCTTGAACCCGCTTCAAGCGTGTTTTTTGTGGCGGCAACGCCGCACACGAGCCACATAAAAGGCCGCCTCAAAGAAAAGCTTGAAGCTGCGTTTTTTTGTGGCCTGCTTGCGGGGACAGTAAAGAATGAAAACATGTATTTTGATATACACAAAAATATACACAATGTTGGAACTTAAGACCAAGTCTTAACTCTTCTTGTCAAACAAATTCTTTTTCAACTGACTTCAATTCTTCGGAATTTTTTTTTTTTTTTTTTGTTTGAATTGGTATACTTCCTAAGAGTTCGAAAAAACAGAACCAGAAACACCAATTTTTTCTCCTCATTGTTTATACCGCGTACATCGAAGAACTGGAACGCCTGCTGTGGTCTTCCTGTCCGATTATAATTTAGGTGTCTTCAAAACTAGAATGAATAGGTTCTTAATAAACTAGTGTACCCTCACCATCAACAATTGCATCACTGCTTACCATCAGGCGTGATCGCAGTCAAGCGCTAGATTATATCATTTAAAAAAAAATCTGTTCTAATATTTTAAAGTAGTTCATTCGAGCTAAGTAATATATTTGTTTACTTCAAACACTTCAAGTTTGAAGTTTTAACTGTAGCAGAACCACTCAAGAGCTGTCGAAGTGTTGAAAACTGTTATAAATATAATACCAAGTTATTGCCATTGAACATTGACCCGGATTCAATAGTTTTTGAAGTGTAACACTTTTGTAGACGACTGTATTTATGCCATAGAATTGTATTGATTTGTAGTGGGGTCAGGGACTTTTGACTCAGGAAGTTTAGGATTAGTCGAGTCATTTCAGGAAGAACATCGTAACCGACTAGGGTAGCTCGCTGTCCGGTCGTCCGGTAACCGTCCGGCTCGTACTGACCCGCCCCGGTTTCGCACGGGAGCAATTAACACCATGATAGTTCAGCCATTCTGTTCATATTATTTACAAATAATATACCCAAAGCATATACGTTTATCGTGTGAAAATCTTTTGCGCTATCTAGAAGAAGTAAGCGAAAAACGGACTTAGGCAAGCAGCAACTTTGTTATATTATTTAGATGAAGTAGAGTTTTTCCTGTATATTTAGTTTATGTGGTGTACAATTAAGAATATAATAAATAAATAAATAGGCTTCAATCTTGAGCACAGGCGTAGGGTAGCCAGCGTACCATATACCCTTATATGGTTATATGGTAACCAAACAAATATCCTCCACCCCCGTCAGTCCCAAACCGCTCCAACCGTGAAGGTGCGCCAACAAACACGTCATTACTCTTCGCCAGCCGTCAGGGCGACGTTCGGAAACTTACAGAGATGCATGCCCAGCGGAATTCTTATGTTTACTCCCTGCAAGTTTCTTAGAACAGGTGTCGTTTGGTTCCTGAACGAATATCCTAATTCGAGAGTATTCGGAATACGTTCGGAATTCTATCTAGTTTAGTGCACTCGGAATTTTATGGGATACTACCACAAGCTGTGACTGGCCTGTTGGTCTAATGGTTAGTGGCCCTGACTGCTATGCCGAAGGTCGTGGGCTCGATTCCCACCCAGGACAAATATTTGTGTGATGAACATGATCATTTGTTCTGTGTCTGGGTGTTATAATTTATCTATAATATGAATGTATTTAGAAATTAATAATAACTAGACCTATGTCACCTGATGGTAAGCGATGATGTGGTCGACGTTGGAGTCTTCAGAATGATGTGGACTTTGAGGCAATAATTTGATTCTCTGTCTCTTTTTCTCTCCATTTGTCACCTCTACGGTCCGGACTAAACATCGCGTACATCGAAGGACTGGAACTATTAGCTTGCTGGGTCTTCCCGTCCTATTATAATAACCTTTCAATCGTGGAAATTACAGACACAATAGAAAGACAATTGGTGCGCGAACGCCGGCGTTCGCTTGGGGTTTATGAATTAAATGTCTTCAAGGCTAGAGTGAATAGGCTCCTAATAAAATAGTGGGCTTCACCATCAACGATTGCATCACTGCTTACCATCAGGTGGGATCGCAGTCAAGCACTAGTATATATCACTAGCTTTTGCCGCGCCCACGGATATAAAATAATTATAGCCTATGTCACTCAGGAATAAAGTATATCTATGAAAAATTCGATCGGTGAAAAACTTCAGCAATCGGACCTCCAGACTTCCAGACTCCAGACTTCCAGAGATTACCTTCTACAAACAAAAAAAAAAACTTTATCTCTTTATAATCTTATAAGTGTAGATATGTGTAGATTAAAAAAAAGTGTCCACTTAATAGGAATCCGGTCATATCATCGATTTTGAACTCACAATAATTAACCAACAAGGCAACAACTATTAAAAGTAGATGTTAGGGTGATTTTGGTTCGGAAAAAGTTTTCCACGCGTTTAAAGTTGTTCCTTCTATTTAGGTCAGTTTTCTTTTACTAAAATCACTTGGACTTATTTACTGTACAAAGAAAAAGTTCCATCGCATTTTTTTTTTTTTCATTAAGAATGTCTAAACTTTTATTGGCTGAACTGGGGCCAAGTCTGCTATTTTTATTAATTCGTCATTCCAACACGATCCCATTGTCATTTTACTAAAAGTTTGTAATCTGCTAATTCATAATGATCGATCATTGATCGGTCAATAGTCTTATATTAGAATTGTGGTAGAATGACAATACCGAGCTTATTAAAAGCACTAACTGAGCAATGACGTCGTAATGGTAGGTCACTGATCAAAGGAACTGTCAAAATTTTTGCAGATTACCGCATACGTCAGATATTCATTTGTCATTATGTACGAGATTACCATTCTATGCAATTTCTTTCAATGGAGTGTCAGTGGTTGACCATCGGAAAGTCATAATGACGCCATTATTTTAGTAGATTACCAAAACTTTGACCATTCTGACACTATTATAATAGCAGACTTGAGGCCCTGCTTATGGGCAGTGTTATATAGGACTAAGACAAGACAATTTAGCTTCGGTTTTTTTGGCCTGAACAACATTTTTTTATTTGAAGATACAATGGGACAGCCCTTTACTAGATTAAAGCTCAAAAGTTAAAAAAACTGTAGTCTAGTACATATAAAAAATTTTGTGATAAAAAAAAAACAATCTTATTATATTTACAATACTTAAACCTCATATTATAAATCTTTTTACAAACTATAATAACCTTATCTATTCAACATACGCGCCAAAAAAAATTACGCACCACGGGAGATTTAAATTTCGAATAAGCGTTCTCCAAGGAACGAAAAAAACATGGCCGTTCCCACGCAATTTTAAATCTGATACTAAGTCTTTTCGTTCATGAATTTCTAGCAAAATTCATATGGTATTGATTTTAAAGGTTTCCAAATACCCACATATTGTATTAATAACTACGGACTATGGGAGCAAAAAAAAATTACAAAGGTGTAATATTTTTTCAGGCAGCCAGTTTCGAAACTGAAGTTCGGATGGGGCAAAGGTAAAAAAGTCGACTGGCAATCAACGTAGCGATATGTTTTGCAATTTTCCGTTCGCCCCGTAGGGGTTGTTGCAGTGAATTTGACCTTCGTTAAAACTTGATGGTTTTCATCCCGCTTCTATCATAAACGAAATTTTAAATTACAGGTAAGTGTGCTCCATCGTCGACTCCATCCGTCGCTTTCCATGGAGGTGAGATAGTGGTGAAACGCGAGCCTAACAATGACAAAAGAGACGGTTTGGTGATCAACTTTTAATTGTAGTTGTAGTGTAGAAATAGTAAAAAATGTCGTTGATGATAGTTCTGTACTAATATTTGCAGTTTTAATACATTTCTCTTGCACTATGATCTTACGTTTTAAAAGCCGTTGTGCGGAGTCTTAATTTCTCAAAAATGCAGAACTTTCATAAAATTTTCCATATAGGTTATCAGACGTCCAAACCCGGAACACCTAGTTATCTGTAGGCCAGACAAATATTTGTTCCGTGTGAGAATTGAAACCTGGACCTACGGGTTTACAGTGATGTTGAGCGATTTGCTTCTGTGCTACGGCACAGGAGCCGATCAACTCAACATCGCTGTACTATGCTCAACGGCACTAACTGTGCCGTAAAATTACTCTAGTAGTACTAGAGTATCTATACCAAAAAAAGGTCAGACAACTTGTCACATTTTTTTTGGTATAGATACTCAATTCAAGATACCTGCCCCCCTAGCCAAGTTATGACCGTTTCGTTTCGATTCTCTTGCGTCGAACGTCTCGAGTTGGTCACGCCTCCAACTCCTTTGTTTTGACCACGTGATTAAGCGTTGAGATGACTTACTCATGGCATTCGATGGTTGTAACTTGGCTACGGAGGCAGAAATATACCAAAAATAGCAATATTATCAGAAACAAGACTTTGTGAATAACGATGGAATTACTCGTGATATCAATATCAGATAACATCATTGTGGGCGAACTAAGAGAACTACTTACAAATATCAATTCTTGAGTTCCGTTCATGTCACATGAATTTCTTTATTTGTATCTACGAGTTTCTTGTTATTACCGAATGCTTGATTTAGGACTTTCGATTATATTATTTTAGTTTTGATTTTCGATACGAATGTTACTAAGTACAATATATATATGTATTAGTCATAAAAAACAACTGCGCCATATTTTTTTTAGTTTGATTTTAGTTAGTCGTATTTAGCGTAAGGTTTTTTTATTATTATTATTGATAGGCTTTCGTTTGACCACCATCTCACCTGATGGTAAGCGATGCTCTGGTCGACGATGGAGCACGCTTGCCTAGAAGTAACTTATTCACTCTTGACTTAAAGACCCTTAAGTTTTGGCTATCAGGAAACACAGACTCCGGCAGGGAATTCCACTCCTTGGCTGTACGCACAATAAATGTGTTCCCAAAATGCTTTGTGCGTATGACTACCATGTTAATTATTATTTTTTATTTTACTGTAGTGTACCTATTTAGTTAAGTATTTTTTAACGTAAATAATTTGTAAAATATTTAATAAACTTTTACGAAGACTGCGTATTTTAATATAAATAGCAATAAAAATATTCATAGAGTGGAATTTCCTGCCGGAGTCCGTGTTTCCTGATAGCTACAACCTAGGGGTCTTTAAGTCAAGAGTGAATAGGTTACTTCTGGGCAAGCGTGCTCCATCGTCGGCCACATCATCACTTACCATCAGGTGAGATAGTGGTCAAATACGAGCCTATCGATCATAAAAAAATTAATAAAATCCAATAGATCACTTCACCACTTCAAAACCTTTCGGCCCCATCGATATTTCAATATTTTTTGAACGACACTTTTCAGCTAAAACCTAATTTCTAAAACGACCACGGATCCCCAATATGACCTTTCAATAAATATCATTTAGGGTGACAATGCCTTGTCACCAAGACGAGCATAACAATAAATCTCAGTGTGTTCCACAGTAACATTTGCAAGCAATAAGGGCTCTAACAATATTACCGGAATTCCCTTATATTAGCTTTCTAAACTATCGTTTCCCTATACACATCCATTCGACTTTATATCTCATACCAATACCGTTAACAATTCACGAAAAATCTAAAATTCCAACACCCATTACTGCTCCCGTATGAGGCAAAGAAAACAATGCACTATATAACCAGCATTGCATACCGAACAATAAGGAGATGTCGTTTGAATAGCGCGCCTTCGAAGGATTTCGAGATAGGATTGATTCATGATCACAATTACCTTCGAATGTTGTTGGGAATCTAGTTGGACCAGCCCTATTGACGGCCAGCGGAGATTGACCTGTGATCTCTTTACTTTAGCAAGTACAAAAGGATCAAGTTGTGTCGGATAGTGCAACGAGACACGTGTAACGTCCAGTGTAAGATGATCTGCTTCGTAGTACAAATTCAATAGTTTCGAAGGTCTTGTAGGGTTGGACGTGTAAAACTAGACATGCGTCCAGGCTTTGCCGTATCGGGGATTTCTTGGGATCGTTCCTCGTTGGTATCAATTGGCCTTTGTTTGGACTATAAATACATCAAGAGTTTACGTTTAAAGGTTGATGTATGGACGTTGTTTTATTCTGTCGGTGATGGACGGGAACCAGCCGTGGCAGGGAATGGCAGTCGCCATTTTTGATTATAATTTATGCGCTTTATTATTATATTTCACTTATTATTGTTATAATTCTGTACCTCAGAGGTAAACAATAGTAACTCCATTTTTTTGAAAATATGTTTTTTTGCACTATTAAAATCGTAAGAACCTGTTCTACGTAATGGTATAGGGTATAAAGTCCTACGACATCTAGGAAAAGAAATATCCAATGGTAAACCCCCAAAAACGTGTCGGGTGGAGGACTTCAAATGATGATAAAATTGTTTACTTTTCAGCTTTATACGCACTTAATGTTGTTCTTAACTTTATTGTAATTATGTGTAAAACATAATAATTACATCTAATAATTATAAAAAATACAATTGAGTTTGTTCCAATATCTTTAAAGCAACTATGTCAAAAATACATTTAAAGTTTCTATCCGCACGTTTTTGCCTCTCCTGTAAAATTTACTTTTTGGCACATAATGCTGTTTACCTCTGAAATACAGAATTGAAAGGGGGGTTGATTTTAAAGGAGATTTGGAATGGTTTGATTGAAGCATGATTTAAGAGACATTTTTTTTTAATGTTATCTACACTTAATATAATAAAGAGATAAGTTTGTTTGTTGTCTTTTTCTTTGTAGGAGGATCTGAAAGCACTAATGCGATTGCTAAATTTTTTTCACCGATAGAAAGCTGCTATATTCCTGACTGACACAGGCTATATTTTATGTACGCGAGCAAAGCTGCGGGCAAAAGCTAGTCAAGTATATTTAATTACTTAGTTTAGTGGTTATTTTTTTGTGTTGTGTATTTTTTTTAACATTTTTTTTTAATAATAAAAAAACATATTAATCGACTATGATTTACTTATAAAACATACTCAGACATACTTATAAATAATATTCTTACTTAAAATAATAACAACATAGGCAGTCCCAACCCCATACCAAACGCCAAACACAACTAAACGCGAAAACCCAACAAAAAAATTCACTATCAACTTGAATACAATCCAGCCAAGACAAATAGACACTAAAAACGTACATACGAAACGCAATACATCCCTATACGATTCAATACTGCGACAAACTACAAATAAAATGCCAGAAGAACGTAGCTCGGAGAAAATTAAGTCCTATTGACTGTGCTGTGCAAATACAATCAACAGAGGAAGGATGCCTCCATACCACTACTTGCACCCACCTAAAACTTACGACCCCTCTTCTAAACTCACTGTTCATTGCGCTGGAAAGACCAAAACGTGTAAAGCATCTTTGAAGAGAACTAGCAATGGATATCAAAGCCGAGGCTATGAAAACGGTTTTAAAAGAAGAATGGTTGTGATAAGTGAAGGTATGGCCAATGTGTGAGAATTCTAAGTGAAGGTGCAATGTCGTTCGCAGTTTTAAAGCGAACTACGAAGTGGGGTAACAGGATAAATGGAACGTGATTGGCTTTCTTGAAACCTAACTTTGGCTGGAAATGTAAGAGCAGCGGTTTTAGGTGCTGTGTTTGGGTTGGTTATTGTCTAGTAAGTTTATTGACGGTGGAGGTGTTTACTGTTGCATGTAACGGTGCAACATTTTGATTTCTTTAAGGATGAATCCCATACGTACAAAGCGTTTTGGGAATACCTACATTATTAGTGAATACAGCTAAGGAGTGGATTTTTTCCTACCGGAGTCTGTTTCCTGAGAGCTACAACTTATAGTCGGTCTTTAAGTCAGGAGTAAGCTATTCAGTTACTTCTAGGCAAGTGGCAACGGCCGGATCACCGTCGATGGAGCTTACCTTTAGGCGAGTTAGTTGTCAAACCTATCCATAAAAAGGACCAGAAAAATTTTAAGCTCACAATTTTAATCACACTAGGTACCTAATCTACTAGACATATCTACACTAATATTATAAAGAGGTAAAGTTTGCTTTTTTTTATTTATTTTGTTTGTAGGATGTAATCTCTGAAAGGACTAGTCCGATTGCTAAAATTTTTTCACCGATAGAAAGCTGCTTTATTCCTAAGTGACATGCGCTATTTTTATGTTTATGTAAACTGCCAAGTCCTAGAATAAAAAAATTGAAGACGTGTGATATCCTTGTGCTACTTTTGTAAATTTTATTATTGTGAATGTGAGAACTATGTGGATTACTCTTTCCTTTTCTTTTATTTTCACATGATGTATGGCAGTTTTGAGTATTTGATGTGGCCTACCCAAATGTCCTTTCTTTGGCATTGTTCGTCAAGTCGTTGAGCTCCTTAGTAGTCCCTGAGTTGAGCTACACGCATACTGACAAATGCCTGCACTGACTGGACAGGTCCACTTAGAACTGTGTGGTTCTTTCTTCAAAAGACCGTCTCAGGCTCAATCTGCACGGTTCTCATATGATTTGACCATTACATGTTTTGCTGTATGGACTTTAAAAGAGACTTTGACCCCTGAGTTTGTTTCGGTGTTTCTTCTCAGGGTAGTCAGCTAGGAAACACCGGCCTCATCTAGCATTAATTGAAGAAAAAAAAAAAAAATTGACGTGTAAAAGTGTTTTTATAAAACCTAATTGCAAAATAAAGATTATTTATCATTATCATTTATCATTTATCCATCAACTCAAATAGGGCTCGCGAGATAGATTGCGGCCCATTCCCTCTCCTAGAGAAGCGGACTGAGTTCCAGCAGTGGGAACACTGTAAGGCTGATTATGCATATATTGCCATCGCCGGTAAGGACCAAGCTCAATTCGTCGTCGGCGCGTAGTTTTCAACTCCCGAACTCCCGAGTAAAGCCGAAAGTTTCCGAGAGGCAGCAATTGGCGGCAGCATTGATTGATTGATTAATTAATACAAAACTTCCTGTAACAAGAACTTCTTACTTTCTTAATATAAACGGAAAAAAACGCGAAAATTTGTATGTATTGTTTATGTGTATGGATCTTTGTTACTCTTTCTCGTACAAATTACTGAATGGATTTCGATAAAACTTCGTGTGCGGGAGAGAACTAAGGTTGCCGACATAGTACGAAGAATTACCAAACTTAAATGGCAATGGGCAGGGCACATTGCTCACAGAACAGATGGCCGTTGGGGCCGAAAGGTCTGGAGTGGGGATCGCGTACCAGAAGGCCTCCTACAAGGTGGAGATAACCTGGTGAAAGTTGCGGGAAACCGATGGATGCGAGACGCACGGGATCGTTCCTTGTGACGACACTTGGGGGAGGCCTATGTCCAACAGTGGACTTATATGGGTTGAAATGAGGATGATGATTGGTGTACGGGTAGAAAATGTCCAGGAATAGGACATAGGATACTTTTTATCCCTGGTTTTGTTCTCTTTCTGAGAGCAGTGGTTGCCGAGTGGTAATAGCTCCGACTTACGAGTTGTAAGTCGCAGGTTCAAACCCTACCAGGCGCATTACTTTGTGTAATTTATTTCATTACCACTGCTCTCAAAACGGTGAAGGAAAACATCCTACCTAAACATCCGGCGTGTCCTAGAACCAAAAATTCGAAGACATGTGACATTCACCAACCCGCACTGGGCCCGCGCGGTGGATTACGGCCCATTCCCTCTCCTAGAGAGGAGGCCTGAGTCCCAGCAGTGGGAACATTAAAAAGGCTGATGATGATGATGATGATCCCTTTCGTAAATGTTCTACACACACGCGGGCGAAGCCATTGGCATCAGCTAGTAAAACAATATTGTGTATAAAAATCTCGCAAAGTATGACTTTCCTTACAAAAATGATGGCTTATTCTTATAACATGTATCATATATGATAAAACTGTTATGTTTATGGAATATTATTGTTCATATGACGAAACTTGAATACGTAATCGTGGTTCTTATGGGTATTTCATGGGGTGGCCCTGCCATTCAATATTGAACCTTAATTCATTGCTTTAAGATATAGGTTTCGTTGGATCGGTTTGACTAAGATATGGTTTAGTACGTGTTAAAAATATGGGATCATTTAAGACTCATATAATATGAGTGAGATAAAAAAATCTATAGGTATTGTATTATTTTGGATATTGTGAGAACAATCTGTGCTAGGTTAACTTTTTTTTTACTGTTAATAGGCTCGCGCTTGACCAGTATCACCTAATGGAAAGCGATGATGTGGTCGGCGATAGAGGATGCTTACCTAGAAGTAACCTATTCACTCTTGACTTAAAGATCTCCAGTTTGTAACTAGTTTGTCATGCACATAACGTTTTGGGAACACATTCATTGTGCGTGCAGCTAGGGAGTGGAATTCCTTGCCAGAGTCTGTGTTTCCTGATAGCTCAACCCGGGAATCTTTAAGTCGAGACTGAATAGGTTTCTTCTAGGTAAGCGCGTTCCATCGTCGACCACATCGTCGCTTTCCATCAGGTGAGATAGCGGTCAAGCGCGAACCTGTCTACAATAAAAAAAAATAAAACTATCAGGAAACGCGGACTCCGGCAGGGAATAGCTATACCTACGCAAAATTAATGTGTTCCCAAAACGTTTTGTGCACATGGGCGGGATGTCCACCATGTGACTTGTGACTATTTGATTTACATAAACAGCCTTATAATATTTCCACTGCTGGGACTCCAGCCTCCACTCCGTAATCCACCACGCGGGCTCAGTGCGGGTTAGTTTTCGAATTGACAATGACCATGAATCGACCCCGTGATTTGACCAGAAACAGGAACAGATGGAGGAATATCATAAAGGTAAAGGTGATGAAGCACGACTCATTGAGTACTAACCATTTCGCCTTGACGTTTATACCATCGAAGGACTGGAACAATTTGCCTGCTGTGGCCTTCCTGTCCGATTATAATTTAGGTGAATAAACTAGTGCGTCTCACCATCAACGATTGCATCACTGCTTACCATCACGTGGGATCTTAGTCAAGCACTATTTAAAAATACGACGCAAGGAGGATGAAAACTATATCTTCAGCTTTGCCAAAATTTGATAACATTACTTACTTAAGATGGCAAGTCCTTTTTCATTTCTTTGAACAATAATAACTGGCACCAGAACTTACCTGTAACAAAAAGGAAATAATAGTTTAATTAAAAATAATAAATTAGTCTTAAATATAAAATGTTTCTACCTAGAAATATAGGTAGCCGTTATAGACTGAAACCATCCAACACAAGTGCCCCAAACCTTTTATTAGAAAAGGAATAATGCGAAGATGATAATATTAGACCTTTAGGGCCTGCACCAAATCAGTCTTCGACAGACTTGCTTCGCATAGACGAGTCTGTCTTGCACTAGCGAAAAAAGACCGTCAAAGATTGTCTTGTCTCAAGTGTGCGCAGGCTCTTAATTAAATGCAAAGCATAAAAAAAAACCAGCCAAGTCCGAGCGGACTCGTGCGCGAAGGGTTCTGTACCATTATTTATACATTAGCCATTACAACATAACCAATTTTTAAGCTTTGGTATTTGCTGCTATATCAACAACAACAAAAACAATCTGTGAAAGTTTTAACTGTCTAGCAATCACGTAGTGGAGTACTAGTAAGGATAAGGAACTCTAAAAAGCAGATTTCATTTTTTGCCAACAAATAAACAAAATATATTTATTTTTAGTGTAATAATAGCATACGCCGAGTATTCCTAGAAATTAAATAAAACAATAAATAATAAATACGTTTTAACTTCAGGAATGTTCTCCAAAGAAAAATTTCGTCTTCGTTGAAATTTATTATTGACATAATTATATTGATAGTAACATAGAACATAATAATATTACGGCTTTCTTCTAAGAAAGAAAAAAAAAACAAACCCGTCTAAAAGTTATTTTTAGTGTTAAAAAAAAAACAAGAAAATATAATTCTTGATCAAGTTCCGTCAAAAATTCCAAATTTTCGAGAGACTTTTTATCTTTTCTTCCTTGAAGTTTTGTAAAAGAACTCTTTTTTATTCTTAGGTAAATAACGGAGTTTTCCTTTGATATTCAAACAGAAAAATAGGTAGTGAATATAAATGTTGATTCTTATAGAAAGTTGTAGGTTGGCCCGTATTTCTATAGAATAACATAATCTTATTTATACAAAGAAAAATTCTTTATTCTTAGGCAAAGTATTTTTTGGTCGTAAAACTCAGTAGTAGGTAAGGATATTTTTTTTTTTTATTATTATTTCATTTTATTTTATGGTGGGAAAAATCATTGAATGACAACGGCTCTTGGGCGGAGCGGGAGATAGTGTCAGACTCTTACTGACTAAAAGCCCACCCCGTTTCTTCGTTGCCTTCGCACCAGGGCTTGAGTTATCTTGGTCTTGGAACGCAAAGGGCAACTGAAGAACATGGCTCCACCCTAGAGGTGAAGAACTCATTGAATGATTTATCACCTCATAAAAAAAGTTCTTTTTTTAAATCGACCCTATAATCCTAAATACCGATTTGTTTTACCATCTGTCCCGATTTTAATTAAATCCAAAGAAAAGAAATAAAGAAAACAAGTTTATTTGGCACAAGTACATACAATGAGATAACAATTATAGAAACTTAACTACTTAATCTCAATCTTTTCTTTTTTTTTTTCTTTCTTTCTTAATCAGGCCTGACAACACTACTGGTGACAGACAGACGAATAGTGAAATCTCAGCAATAGGGTCCCGTTTTTACCCTTTGCCCACAGAACCCTAAAAAACTTCAAAAAGTTGAATACAAAACATGCAACAGTTTGGTCGATAGTTAAAAATGTACAGGTTTGCATAACGCATGATTGACTCGACTGCGCCGTCGTTTTATCTGTAAATAATTTTCAGCTTGTTGCGGATTTTCACAAATATTTCAGGACAGTCAAAACCTGGTGTTTGTATACTGGGAATACACAAAAACCTTATATGATTTTTTGTTTATTATGGCATTTGTCATGTACAACCAAATATAAAAAGATAAAAATCCAGTGGACTCTCTATTTATTTATTTATTACTAGCTTTTGCCCGCGGCTTCGCCCGCGTGGCATTAGGTACTTAAGGAATCGGGATAAAAGGGAGCCTATGTTCTTTTCCATGTCAAAGGCTATATGCATGCCAAATTTCATCCAAATCCGTTCAGCCGTTTTTTCGTGATTAAGTTACAAACATCCAAACATCCACACTTTCACATTTATAATATTAGTTAGGATATATATTTTTTATTATACAACACATAAACAAAATACAGGACAAACATTATTAAAATAAGTGTAGTACAACGGGCGGTCTTACCGCACAGGGCAATTTCTTACAGACAACCTTTGGATGGACTGAAAGAAAGGAGAAAGATTTATGGTTGTCTCTATTGTCTTTTAAGTTTTAAACCTGTAAACGAACAGACATATCTTCGTATTAGATTAGCTAAAACAGAAGCCATCACTTTTCTTTCTTGGCTATATTTTCGTTGAACCATCTCGACCAGTTCAGACGCATTTTACTTGTAAATGTAGGCCATGGTTGGCTGACTTTAATGAAACTGTCACCGTTGGGAGGGAAAAAATTATGCTTCGCTGGCTCACGCAAGTACATGGCCGTGATTGGAGGCTGAAATGGATACGTATCTGAAATTTTGATTTTTGGGACATGGTCTGTGTGTAAAAGTAAGTATTGATTGATTTTAGGTGTCAGTAGCTTATTTGTTTTCTTTACTTTTCCGTTTCTTAAGGCTCCGTACATCAAAAAGAACAAATGGAACCTTTATAGGATCATTTTGTTATCCGTCTGTCTGTCTGTTAATACCCTTTATCTCAGGAACGCATAGACACAAAATAGATAGGTATCGAGTTGAAATAACATTTAAAAAGTACCCTTACTAAATTTCAAGTGATAAAGACGTGAAATATTATGTTAGAACATTAATTTCCTGACTAGTTTCTGCCAGCAGCTTCACCCGCGTGAAAGTCACTTTCTCCTTACAAACTTTAGACCACAGTTTCATCGCATTAGGAGGTGAACTCAAAACGTTTTGGGAACACATTCATTGTGCGTACAGCAAAGGAGTGGAACTCCCCGCTGGAACCTTTTTCCTGAGAGCTGCAATCTGGGGATCTTTAAGTCAAGAGTGAATAGATTACTTCTAGGCAAGCGTGCTCTATCGTCGACCACATCATCGCTTACGATCCGGTAAGATAGAGGTCAAACGCGAGTTTATCAAAAATAAAAAAAAATACGTGTGGCACTCGGGGACTGCCGCGGTAAAGCTATTGAATAGCATTTTTATCAACTTATGCAATTATAATTATTTATTTATTTTATTTATGCAGTATTTTTTTTCCTTTGTTTTTTTTTCTTTGATATTAATTGAAGTTACACTTTCACACATTGAATTGAATTTTGATTGATTGTTTACTTTTAGGGGGTGTTAGGTTATTTTCGTTACGGAATTTCTGGATTCGGTCTCCACGCTCAAGGCCCGCGATAGAAGCTATGCAATAGCTTAAAAAATTGAAAAATCCTCTTAGTGCCCCCTACGTCATAAAAGGAAACCTTATGCAAAATTTCATGCTCCATGTCAGTCAGTCAGTTTCACCATTTGTACATACAGATAGATAGCTCTACATTTGAACCCTGACTCATGTATCAGCACAAAAAATGGTCAGGAGTTACGACAATTTCAATCAAATCCTCAGTATCAAAGTGCCGTCCAAACTTTCAACTATCCCACTATTCCCCACGTCAAATCCAGTCTAAAACATGCCTTATCTGCTAGATAAATCAAAATTGAACACCCTTCGACGGTAGCTTGAACAAGAGATCCATCAACACAGTGGCGTAGGTAGTGCTAATGGGGCCCCATCGATACATACAATAAATCTATAGAAGATTTTTTTGTGCGCGCATCATGTAAATGTAAAATGTATGCAATCGATGTAGATAACTTTTTATAAATTTTTGTGTGTAAATCTATTACTTATTTTACTACATTCAGAGGTACGAAGTTTGCCGGGTCAACTAGTATCAAGTTTTTTTTGTACAAAATAGCATCTACTAGCATAGAAAGGTTGAGTTTTTATTTTGGTCTTATTTAGAAAATGCTAAAACGACCTGAGCGAGCTAAAAACTATTTGAACAGCCTACCATTTAGTCATTATCATTAATTACTTCTTTGTCTTCCAAAGCCTCTAATTTGGAAGACCTAAAACCAGCTAACACTCGGTAACGCAGTCTAGCTGACAAATCCTTTCAACACGATGGTAAATCCAAACGGCTCCCCTCATTAAATACTGGTCTTTTATCAATAAGAGAATTTAAGGTTGTGGATAACACATTACGAACATCGGTACATGTCGGAGCCCCTGCAGTTCGAGGGCCCCGTATCGGTATTAGCTACGCCCCTGCTGATCAACACCCAAACGCGAAACCTCGCGTGCCTTATACAGGGTGATTCATTGCTCGTCCCAGGACGAAGTGCCGACAATAAATACTGCCCACACGCATGGCCAAGTTATTTATTTTCTGGATCAAGCTGTATCTTAAAGTAGAATTATGTCTTGTCTGCAGGTAATATTGTGAAGATTTTGGTTTTGACACGTAAGAGAATAGATTTTGGAGTGGTTGTAAATAGAAATAATATGTAAAAAATAAGTTGTTTTGTCTTTGCTAGTGTTGAATTGTTGATATACAGGTTATGTAAAAATAGCTCTCAGCGTGAAAAAAAGATTACCTAATCGCCAGTATTCAAACGACTTAAAAAATCAGTTTCATATCAAAGACCAGCATATGGATACTACAGCAGGGGCCCAGCTGGGTCGAAGCCTACTGGGGCCAGGGTTAATTCGAAAGATAGCTTAAACCCCGGTACAAGGCAACGAAGGAACGGGGTGGGCTTTTAGTCATTAAGAGTCTGACATTATCTCCCGGTCCGCCCAAGAGCGGGGGTTGTCATTGGATGATTTTTCCCACCATAAAAAAAAGCGTGTGGATACTTTTTTACTAACGTAGGTCTTACAGATCCCTATTACGATAGCCGTGGGGTACCATATGATCACGTTCGCGGATCAAACTTAGGCAGTGATTGCACAAGCCGAGATGTTTCGATGAAAAAAGGGAAAGCAATTTGCCTGCTGCAATCTTCCCGTCCGATTATACTTTCAGTGTCTTCAAGGCTATAGTGAATACAGGCTCGTAATAAACTAGTGTGCCTCACAATCAACAATAGGCTAGTTCCCGTAAAAAAATGTAATTAGTCCGTCCTTTAGATTATTCAAAAATAAGGGACACGTATTTTTTTATTTGTAAATTAAACCAAAAATGACCAATATATAGCCCATTAAAGTTACGTGTAACGTCACGCCGTGCTGCAGTTTTTCGCACGGAGTGACGTCACTCGTAATTTTAATGGGCTATATCTTTGTTATTTTTTGTTTAATCGAAAAAAGAAAAAATACTGTCCTATATTTTTTTATAATCTAAAATAAGGACTAAATAAAATGTAATTATTTTGACCCTGGAAACTAACCTATTGCATCACGGCTTACTGTCAGGTGACATCACAGTCAAGGACTAGCTTATATTATTTAAAAAGAAAACCTTTTGAAGTCGCTAATTGGACTAACACAACAAAAAAGTAATTACTGGAACTTATAGCATGTATTTAAAATGATACGTAGGTATACTATAGTTCTTAGCTACCATAAGATTCCACACATCCCTTCAAATCGAAATCCTCAAAAAAAAACCTAACAATAATACTTTAAAATCGCAACACAAAGCGACAAACCCGCCGATACTTTACGGGCGGGTCCCGGTGCATAAATTAATAAGTCGTTTTGTCGACGCGATCAATTGCGCGTCGTGTTTATGTCGCACACTTGTGAAATGTTTCGGCTTTTGTCGCTGGAGTCGTAGGATTCGTTCACATGAGCGACTTTTTTTGTCTCGAAAGTTTGAAAAGCTGGTTGTTTTAAGTTGGGCTTGTAGCTCTCGAGAATGTATAAACATTGTGATTAAATATCGTACATCTATTTGTTGAATGGTATCGTCCTTTTTTGTATAGTTTTAATGTTAAAATTAGATCATTTTGATTTTTTTAAATTTTATACGCAAAAAATAATGCAACTGAAAGAGACGGCGGAAGATTTGAGGAGGCCATAATACATACATACCATACATATATTTTTACACCGTACTAGCTGACCCGGAAAATTTCGTACTGTCTAATAGTTCTTTTAGCTAAGCTGTCAAAAGATAACACCATCTACAGGCATTACCAGAACCAGCATAATTCATTTCGAAATGACATTTTAATTAGAGATGGCGTTGTACTCGATTTTTTTTTCGCGGTTTTTTCCAGCTTTTCTCACCGTTTAAACCTTCCCTGGATTTCCACGAATATTTCAAAACCAAAATGAACCCAATCGGTCCAGCTATTGTCCAGTTTTAGCGAGATTAACGAACAGCTTCACGCTTGACCGCTATCTCACCTGATGGAAAGCGACGATGCGGTCGACGATGGAACGCGCTTACCTAGAAGAAACCTATTCTTTCTCGACTTAAAGATTCCCTGGTTGAAGCTTAGAAGAAGTGGAGAATCCGACAGCTACTTAGATTTATACTATATCTAACATTTAGAGACGTACAGACTAAGGTGGTGGAAGCATGGTCAGTAGCTAGGTACACCTCATCACGAAGTCACAGCGCCGCCCCCACGGAAACACACAAACTCTCCTAAAGCAACATGGCGTCATTGTGCACCGCAGTCGGCAGACCGCTGAGTCAACATGGGCTTGATACTTCGCACCTTATTAATTAACCATGTTTCATTATCATTACACTACTATTATTATAAAAGCGAAAGTTTGTGTGTGTGTGTGATTTGGATGATATTTATTTGTAACCGATATATTTATAATACGTAATATGATTTAAGGGTCACCATGGAATTTCTTTTTCCTCTCTTAGAAAGGAGGCTGAGTCCAGGCAGTGGGAACATTAAAAAGGCTGGTGATGATGATGATGATGATGGAATTTCTCACACATTCTTCTCTATAGAGATCTACGCTTGTACATTCTTTTATTTTGGTTGCAACTAGCATCATTTTTCAGATTGATTGACTACTTGACTGTTCAAAAGTATTTACAGACACGGTTCATTAGCAATCAATGCTTGCTTTAGATTCTATTAGGTAAATGAAACTTCAACTTTTAATATATTTACATAAAAGTTGGTATAATTTTTAATTTGAATCAATTTAATAAAAAAAATAAATAAAAAAAAATAATTTAAATTAACTAATTAAAATTAATTTAAAATTATAATAGTCTAAGTAAAGACATATACAGACCTTTTTTTATGTGTTTTTAATTTTTCGTGTTGTTGCTAACATAATTCTTTTTTTTATTAATGATAAGCCACTATCACACCTGATGGTAAGCAATGATGTCGACGATGGATCACGCTTGACTTAAAGACTCCCAGGTTGTAAGTACTTAGCTATCAGGAAATACAAACTCCGGTAGGGAATTACACTCCTTAGCCGACTCCATAAAAAAACGACTCTTTTCTGGAAAAAGTCGACAGTGTGTGCAAGCCCTAAGTGTCAATACACGCTTAATATTTCGCACTATATTCGACCATTCGGCCAGTCGCGAGCGGACATTTGCATAGTATTGTCTTGCGGCTTTATTTATCTTTGTTTCCTTTTTTACGCCCTTCTCGGCTTACGTTTTTTAAGTTAAACTGTTTTTATTATTTTTCGGTTTTCTTACTAGGTCCTTTTTGGGCTCGATTTACGACGGTAGAGGAGTTTAATACTGTCCAAATTTGGGAGGCTAAATAACATCATACTGTAACTAACCATATTATTTTAACTATATTATATACTTCTGAACCCTCGTTTTCTTTGAAAGATTTTCTTTTTTTTATGCACTTGCCATGTTGTCTCTACCACCCTTAGTTGACTGGTAGAACCTAAATAGATGCCTATGATATTAAGTCCACTTTTGTAGCTTTGTGTTCATGAAGTTTAATAAATAAATATATACTATAGTAGCCGCCAGATAAGCGCGGAATAAAGTACATTGACCTTAGTAATATGTATCACATTTTATTATGGCGATAGTGTGTGTGTATGCGTGTCCACGTGAATTTCGAAGGTAGATAAAAAGTAGCCTGTCCTTCCATGGAGTACAAAGCTTACTCAATTCATTAAAATAATTTAAGCAGTTTAACCGTTGAAGCGTAACAGACAGACAGAGTTACTTTCATATCTACACTAATATAATAAAGAGGTAAAGTTTGTTTCTTTGTTTGTAGGAGGTAATCTCTGGAAGTACTGATCCGATTGCAAAAATTTTTTCACCGATAGAAAGCTGCTTTATTCCTGAGTGACATAGCCTAGGAGCCATAGCCATAGGAGCAGTGGTGGCCGAGTGGTAACGGCCCCGACTTACGAGTTGTATAGTTGCCAGGCGCATTACTTTGTGTAATTTATTTCATCACCACTGCTCTCCAAACGGTGAAGGAAAACATCGTGAGGAAACCGGCATGTCCCAGAACCAAAAATTCGAAGACATGTGACATTCACCAACACGCACTGGGCCCGCGTGGTGGATTACGGCCCATTCCCTCTCTTAGAGAGGAGGCTTGAGTCCCAACAGTAGGAACATTAAAAAGGCTGGTGATGATGATGATGATGACATAGCCTATATTTTATGTACGTGGGCGAAGCCGCTGGCAAAAGCTAGTTTATAATATTAGTACGCACCAAAGTATTGATTTGATTTATCCTACAACTGAATATACAAAGACCTATCAAAGAACATAGGTGGGTTTCAGTCAGTGAAAGACTGACGCGCTGCTCTAGGGTAGAGTGGGGGCACTCTACCCTAGATAGAGCGAAATAAGTCAATGAGCAATTACCATCCTCAAAAAAAAAAAAAAAAAACACCAACCGGACAATGCAGGCGTCGTCTGTCATCTCCCACACATACCAAGAGCAGTAGTAGCTCATGTCCTAGCAGTGAGAACATTGTCCCAACTTTCCTTTCAATAAACAAACGACATTCTTTTGATCCTTAAATGCGATTAATGATCCAGAAACATCAAAAACTTCCTCCAATACCGTAATCCCGAGAACTACATCCACGAAATCCGGTACAATTTTCGAGAACATTCGATTACATGAATATACCGGCAATATATAATCCAATAGGGATGATAAATTCCCTATGAAATTTCTTAGAAAAAGGCTCTTAAGCATGATGACCCTACGGGATCCTATCACGATATCTTTCTGGCTATTTGGTACTGGACATCATTTAATTTTCCACGGCACTGGTCAATCTCTTTATATTATATTTGTGTTATCAAAGAGGAAAATGTTGGAAAAATTATATAGCAAGCTATAAAGATGTTTTTGGTAGTAACGTATTTAATATTTAGGAGGTATTATTTTGGTGCTCAACGAGAAATTGAACGTAATGTACCATAGACGAGTATGGAACTTTGTTTTTAGAGATAATAGTTATTTGTTATACAAGAGTGCAAAGTTGCTTTTTAACCGCGTGATCAATTTTGATGACCGAGCAAGCGAAGGATTCTAAAATTGAATCACGAGCGTAGCGAGTGACTCAAGAATTAGAATCCTGAGCGTTAGCGAGAAAATCAAAAGAGCACGAGGTGAAAAATCTTTGCAGTCGAGTGCAACACGTAACTTTTCATTCCACCTCAGCGAGGAAATGACTAAATGTAAAATAAAGTACACCAAAAAGGTTCTGAGTCTGAGTTTTTAACAAATTAAAAAAAAGTTGTATGACGAATTTGGTACCATGGAGGTAGAAGTAAATAGGTTTAATGATGTTTTGAATACATAAACATAGTACACGCGATGTTCTAAATTTAATTTACTTTATCTCTCTAGAGAATAAAAACGGCTTTTGCTCTCAGATACCGAAGAGCAAAAACTCTCTTTCCGAGATGGTGGGATGAAAACACTTTTTAACCCCCGACGAAAAAGAGGAGTGTTATAAGTTTGAGGTGTCTGTGTGTCGGTCTTTGGCATCGTAGCGCCTCAGCGAATGGACCGATTTTGATGCGGTTTTTTTTATTTGAAAGCTGACGTTATCGAGATAGTTCTTAGATACAATTTATGAAGATCTGTTCAGGTGTTCAAGGTCAGCAGCTCGTTTGTTGGCTGTGGTAGGGATCTTAAACACTAAATGGATCTATACTTTACTAATCAACACTTATGTATATGTGACCTAATGTTTGAAATACTCATATACTCTACATGCCGGTGCTATCGAGTTAGTCTGATGATGCAGGTCGGAGGTAAGAGACGTAACCTTGGATTGATTAATAAACCTGTCGAGTTTGGGCTTATTACATTCTTCTTAACCAGTTCTAAATATTTATCATGATGACGAGGACCTGATGCTAGAACTGGCAGGTGGCTAATGGAACCCTGGAATGCCTACTTGTAAGCACGTCGAGTTTGGGCTCATTAGACTCGTCTTAACCAGTTCTTTTACTTTTTATAAATTTTATGCGTCGGGGGTTTTTTAAAAATTTTAATTTTGCTATTATTCTAAAATACATTTCATAAGAGTGCCTTTTTCGAGATATTAAGTAACTTAATTTAAAGTCGCAAAACTTAATTATGTTGAATTACTTATCAATAAGGGTTGTAGCTATCAGGAAACACAGACTCCGGCAAGGAATTTCACTCCTTAGCTGTACGCACAATTAATGTGTTCACAAAACGTTTTGCGGGTGTAGGTGGGATGTTTACTATGTAACGGAGGCGCATCGCTGTACCGCCTCAAGGAGCTGTCAGCAACAGCAGGGGTCCAGCCGGGTCGAAGCCTACTGGGGCCAGGGTTATCCAAAAGGAAAGTTTGGTCCCGGTACGAAAGGCACGAAGGAACGGGGTGGGCTTTTAGTCAGTAAGAGTCTGACACTATCTCCCGCTCCGCCCAAGAGCGGGGGTTGTCATTGGGTGATTTTACCCACCATAAAAAAAAGCATCGCCGTACGTCTGATGGTCCGATGATGGAAGGGGCTAGGCGGAATTAGGTTATGCAATTCCGACGCACACTCCAAGAAATGCAACTGATAGAAAACCGTGTACCTATCTCCTTCTTCCTGCTTTTGTGTGTGTCCTGCCTTTGTCTGTGTATTAAACGCACACTATGCAGGCAAGCATATTATAAATTGGAGGATTATATTCAAGATATTATAGATATGCTTGGCTCAATGCTGGTCCAGCTCCACTACCACTAGGGCTTACTAATTAGTTGATTAGTTGGAAACTAATATTATTATTTTTTAATTTGAAAGACACAATAGCATTATTATAATGTAGAAGCACTTTTTTAAAATTTGTGAAGGAGCATTTTTGTTAGGTTACAACCTATTTTTATTTTTTTTGATATTACGAGCATGGTAGTTGAGAGTTTGTCATGCTCACTCAAATGTCTCGCTGTTGGTGGCACGTGTTATTGGGTCATTCAGTTCCCTTCAAAATGGTTGAGCTGAGTGGGGCTGATGCACGCGTCATGACGAACAGGTGCCGTCAGATGGGACTGGTCATCTCTTGGCTGCCAGTGGCCTAATTCAGTTTCTATCTTTTAATTATTTTACATTTTTATTTCATTATCGACATTGTGCTCACATGATAGAAGCAACAAGTAATATGTAACCAAGCATTTTATGTAACACATAATATGATTTAAAAGAGTGTCCATGGAGTTTCTTGCACGTTCTTCTCCATAGACACCTACTTACGCTTTGGAACGTGCAATTTAGCTTCAATTTTCTTGGACTGACCGACATTTGACTATTCAAAAGTACATGCAAATGGTCTATTTGAAATAAATGCTTTGACTTTGACTTTATCCTAAAATTTTTTTTTTTATGGTGGGAAAAATCATGCATTGACATCCCCCGCCCTTGGGCGGAGCGGGAGATAGTGTCAGACTCTTACTGACTAAAAGACCCACCCCGTTCCTTCTAGCCTTCATACCGGGGCTCGAGCGCCCTTTCGAATAACCCTGGCCCCAGTAGGCTTCGACCCGGCTGGGTCCCTGCTGTTGCTGTCAACTCCTTGAGGCGCGCGGGAACAGTGCGCGCCGTCGACGGCTTGGGCTTGGTGCAGACAGTTACCGGACGGCCGGACAGTGAGCTACCCATTGCTCACTGTCCGCAAGCCCGCGTCTACGTTGGCCGGAAATCGGGATCAGAATCCCGGCGACGGCGGCGGCGATAACGCCGTTACCTGATGCGTTCGGCCTCCTCCTTCGCGAGCATTACTGCTTCGCAGAAGTCGGCGACCGCCTGCCACTCCTCCTCGCTCCGGACCATGGCCTCAACCAAGGCCCGGCGCGAGAGGTATCCTATATTACTTGGGGTCGGCGCAATATTTTTTTTTTCTTCGAATCTGTCCTGTCACTCGGCACGCTACCACTAACTCCCTTTTCTTTCATATCACTCCTCACACAAACCATCCACAATATTCGTCTCCTTGTGTACCTATGTGTTATACTCATCTTTTAATTCTTGAAAATCACTATTCTTAAGACGATAAATAAAAATGTCGTCTCAAAGTGATTTCAACCACTAAACTGCATGAAGCAGAAACTTCCTAATATTTTATAAAACAAGAAGAAAACTACAATAAAGACTGGTGCTGTCAGCAGCATTTATTCATGCTGAGTCAAGCTAAAACCTCCAGAATGTGAGAACTTACAGCTAATTAAAAACTTCGCGACCAAACCGCTCCGTGTACATTTTTAACGGCATTCCTTGAAGACCGTTTTTAAGCGAGAAACTTGGCGAGTGTTTACTTTAGGGTTTAAAGTTTGTGTATTCAATCTTGAAAGAAGTTGGACAATATGATTTTTAATTAGTTCTAGCTGGTTTTGGTGTTGGAATAATCCAAAATTTCAAGTTTTAATTACCTAAGTGTAGCGTAGGACCATAGTAGGACTGAAATGTGGTCGCTCACAATGGGCCTCATCAAAAGGCTTTAAAGTCACTGAAAGGGCAATGGAAAGAACGATGCTCGGAGTTTCCTTCGTGATCAAATCAGTAATGAAGATATCCGCAGGAGAACTAAGGTTGCCGTCATAGCACGATGAATCGCCAAACTTAAGTGGCAATGGGCAGGGCATATTGCCCGCAGGACAGTTGGCCGTTGGGGCCTATGTCATGATTTTTCCAACCAAGAAAAAAAGAAAGACCAGTGGATGTCTTTCGGATGAAATGATGATGAATGATGGCACCCTCCAACTGGCACCGGGCCCGCGTGGTGGATAACAGCCCATTCCCTCTCCTAGAGAGGAGGCCTGAGTCCCAGCAGTGGGAACATTAAGATACAACATTATTTTTATTTAGTGTATATGCGAAACCAGAATATAGTTTTATCAGAATCAGTAACTGAATGGATTCCAATAGTTTTTACACCATGTTATACTTTTTCAAAAAATATTTAAAATTGTCACAAGTTGGATATTACACACCAAGTACGACACAGATCACGGAAGGTCACGGGTATTAGTCGCCAGCAAACAGCTGGGTGCAAGTGCAAAACAACCCCTCAGTCGCCTAGATGGCCCGGTAACTATGTATTTTTGCTGACCTAACAAGCTTATAACTTTGTAATTTTCCATGGTACAGTTATGAAATTTTGTACATAGATTCTTTAAATAAAAATACTAGGGTTCCGCATATACTAAAACTAATTATGTATAGTTGATTATGCTACACAGTGATCAATGCACTGCCAAGAACCAAGAACTTTCTCTAAATACAGAACAGCAGGAAAAATTACAGTTACATTTTTTACTGTCATAACTTCCATTTAAACTTTATAAAGTTTATTCCTACGAAGAGAAGCGAAGAATTCTTTCCTACATTTCAGTTTAAATTATAAACTGACTTTTGTCTACCAAGATAAATACAGTATAACCTGGATAACTGAGATCTCAAGGGATATTTGTTCCTTTAGCGCCGCATCGCTTCGCTATCAGATTCGCGTTGAACCTGTCGCGGTGACTGGGGCGTGAGGATGTACGTTCCCCCACTATTATTTTTTAATTGGTGATAGGTTTGCGCTTGACCGCTATCTCACCCGATGGAAAGCGATAATGCGGTCGACGAAGGAGCGCGCTTACTTAGATGTAACCTGTTTACTCTTGACTTAAAGATTCCCGGGTTGTAGCCATCAGGAAACACAGACTCTGGCAGGGAATTCCATTCCTAAGCTGTACGCACAATGAAGGTGTTCCCAAAACCTTTTGTGCGTATAGGTGGGATGTCCACCATGTACCGTTTCCCACGCTAGCAGTACTGCTTCGCAGAAGGATGAGGCCGCATCCAATTCGCTCTCGCTCCGGACCATGGCCTGAACCAACGCCAGGCGCGAGAGGTCCGAGAGGTTCCGCTCAAGCGGGGAATTACAAAAAGTCCTGCGATTTTTTTTTTATTCTTTGTAAAGACACGTGTCGCAAAGTCTATCCAGACGAATGATAATTTTAAATAATTTTCTTACTTATACAGATTATTGAACTAAAAAGTCCTAATGGCACAGGTATACAGAAAAAATAGGTTTATACGTTATTATAAAAAGATAAGTAGTAAAAGTAGTTATACCTATAATCAGCTACCAGATTACAATGTATTACAACAGGAAGAAAAGGCAACGTTTGTAACACTAATACTACACAAGAACAATATCTGGTAACAAATGAATCCAATACCAATTAGTTTTCCTTACAAGCTTTGTACTGAGAAATTAATTGATACATTGATATTTTCTCATGTTCCACCCACAAAGGAAATTGAGAGAATTGGCTACAAGTGGTGTTTGTGTGTCAGAGGAGATGGGAATATGGGTGACCTAATTATGGGACAGATAGTTATGAATTGTTTAGTGGTTGATATCGATTGTTATGGTTTCATACATAAGGTTTATAAAGGAAAGTGGGAAACGTTTCACGGTGTTGGAATTATTTAAGTTTCAAGAAACGAGTCTACGAACCTACCTTAGGATTTTTGTTCTGGATACTTATAGTAAGTATAGAAAATTCAAATTGGAATGAAAAAAAATTATTTGACACACATAGCACACTGTTGAGAAAAAAATAATAAACTTAATGTTAATAAAGAACAGTGTGTCTCACGTATGGCGAATGTGTGTCTCACGTATAGCGAATGTGTGTCTCACGTAATGCGAATGTGTATCTCACGTATGGCGGACGTATAGTTTCAGTTCTGATACTTTTAATTTATTTTGAGCTTATACTGGTTATGGATTGTAATAAGTTTTTGATGATGAAATTATCAAGTAAGCTTAGATATCAGAAAAAAATATAAAAGCTAAAATTTAATATGTATGTAAATTTGTAGGTATGTAATTATATCATTCACGCTCAAACAGCTGAACGAAATTGGATGAAACTTTACAGTAACATAGCTTCAACATCAGAATAACACATAGGAACTAGTTCTTCTTTCAAGTTCCACACTGGCGAAGCAGCCCGTAGCAGAACTCGTGTCTAAAATATAATGGTGCGTAATCTGTGACCGGATATTCAAAACTAAATTCGGTCTACCGCACATAAGGGCACGCACAAGGAAACAATTTCAAAGGGTCGTCGTTATCGAAATCGATAAGGTCTATACAGAGACAAATAAAGACTTAATTGCTTTATAGTAATTAATAAAGTTTACAAGCAAAGAGCGATGGAAAGGGCTATGCTCGGAGTTTCCTAGCGTGATCGAGTCAGAAATGAAGATATCCGCAGGAGAACCAAGGTTGCCGACATAGCACAAAGAATCGCCAAACTTAAATGGCAATGGGCAGGGCACATTGCTCGTAGAACAGATGGCTGTTGAGGCCGAAAGGTTCTGGAGTGGCTACCGCGTACCGGAAAACGCAGCGTTCGAAGGCCTCCTACAACGTGGACCGATGACCTGGTGAAGGTTGCGGGAATCCGATGGATGCGGGACGCGCAGGATCGTGCATTGTGGCGACACTTGGGGGAGGCCAAGTCCAACAGTGGACATCTATCGGCTGAAATGATGATGATGAATTAATAAAGTTACGTAAACCTTACGCACACATCACAGTTAACTAGCTTAATTCGACATTGATTTAACAGTCAAGTTTGATCATTAAACCGTACTGAAGAAATCTTAAAATCCTGATATGGCCATATTAGGTTCAAAGGAGATGACAGGGGATAAATGGAGTGAGCAATGTTAGGGCCAGAATGATATTTAGCGAATGCATCGAATACTACATTTAATGTGCGAACTAGCTAATGCTTAAGCCATTTGTACAATAGGGTGACTCAGTGACGCTAAAATAATAAAATATGGCCACTATAGGTTCGAAGGTAATGACGAGGATTAGTGAGAGTAAGCAATGTTAGGCGCTGAATGATATTCCGCCTTATGTGACTAATATATGATTTAATGTTCTGAGCGACTAACGTTTAGGCCATTGAGACAATAGTGACTCTGTGACGAAAGAATCTTTAAACACATTGGGTTCGAAGGAGATGACAGGGGCTAGGGAGAGTGAGCAAAGCTGGCTGAATGATATTCAATCTTATGCGACTAATATAAATATCATTTTAATGTTCTGGCTGTCTAACGCTTGGGCTATTCATACAATAGTTATTCTGTGACGAAAGAATCTTTAACCACAGACACATTGGGTTCGAAGGAGATTTATTTATTTATTATTTAATAGATTCTTTATGCAAAAAAAAGTACAGAGGCGAACTTAATGCCTTAGGCATTTTCTGCCAGATCAACCTTTGGGTGATGCAGAGAAAAATAGTTAAATAGGAGATGACGGCTAGAGTGAACAGGCAAGGTCTTTTCCACACTATTTCTACAAAATCGAAGAACAAAGTATTAATCTAAAAATTGGTGCATCAGATAAATCTGTTGGACATTAAAATTAGAGGAATGGCAGCGAAGTCCGTATTCAGTGGTATCCGCTAAAATTTATGCTGAAACTCTTGCATAAATTGCAAGTCGCTGTTAAATGTATCCATTACACGTTGACACTGGTTAAGGGGTGGTTCTATAAGCGCAATTATTTGGTAAAACAGTTTCATTTGGCGCTATTCAATAAGTTTTGGTACACATCTGTTTAATCTGAGGTTGCACGCTTGGCGCATTCTGTACTTGTTCTTTTTTTTACTTTGTTTTTGTAACTGTTGTGCTGTGTCTGTCCCAAATAAAAGTATTTTTTTTTATTTTATTCTTATAAAATTACACTTTCAATATTTCTTTTTTTTTTAATTGAGGAAATTGAGGTTCAGACTCTTATTAAAGACAAAAATTGCCTAATTTCGTCTTTGTCTTCCATGTAATCTTCTTACCTCCTCACTTGCCTCCAAATATCTCTTCATCCGATGTAGCCTCCTTGTCATTCAAGTGTTACTTGACAAAATAAGTAAAAACGTTCCACTTCACACAAAATTCTAAAACGGTACATCAAACCCTGAAATAAACTTATCATCAAAATCATATTGCCACACACCATACGTTCTCATTTCAAAACCCCGACTTTATAAATCCGAACTTATCACCTCGAGACGTTTTAAAATCGCGTCTCAAGAAAATCGTTTGATCGCATTTGTGGGAGCGTACTTTTAAATCGTAGCACTTCGTGCCCTGGCTTCGCTCCAAGCCGCGAGTAGCCGCAGATGACGAAGCGTCTACGTCTCGTTATCGCACTTCTGACGAACAGACCAAAGACTTTTTGTAGTAGCGATAATTAAAAGAGTGGCTCGTGGGTCAAATATTAAATTAACGTGTTAGTCAAGCGTGCTAGCGTGAAAGAGGGATGGAGCTGTGTAGTGGGGTGGTGCTGTATCATCATCATCATCATCAGCCTTTTTAATGTTCCCACTGCTGGGATACAGGCCTCCTCTCTAAAAGAGGGAATGGGCCGTGATTTACCACGCGGCCCAGTGCGGGTTGGTGAATGTCACATGTATTCGAATTTTTGATACTAGAACATTCCGGTTTCCTCACGATGTTTTCCTTTACCATTTATAAATTTAAATTGCTAGTAGTAGTTAGCGTTGCGTACTAACTACCTACAAGTCATTGGACTCGCTCAGCTGACGTTTTCTTAGAGAAATTAATTTCGTACATGCGTGAATTAATACGAGTTTAAAAAAAAATTACTTTAATTTTTTAATTTTATCTTTACACATCGATAGTGTTTTATGTACCGGATCGACCCTCCACGGGATTAAAACGATCAAAATTTAGCGGTGTATAGTGTGTATACTCTATCACACCATCCCTTTAAAAGTTCGGTTTTGGTCATCAAATAGATCAGGTTAAGAGCCTCTGGTCGGTCTATGCTGGATGATGGATGGATGATTTATCATTCAAAGACTGTGTCTCGGTAAGCACATGTTTTACTGATGATAGGCTAGCGCTTGACCATTATCTCACCTTATTGAAAGCGGCGATGTGTTACCTCGTTACTGGGATGTGGAATCAACAAAATAGTTGCTCCACGTTGTGGTGTTCAGTTACATCCAGCAAGACTGGAAGCCGACTCTAACATAGTTAGGAAGTGTTGGCTTACGGACGACGAGCTACCCATTGGTAGCTCGCCGTCCGGCCGTCCGGTAATCGTCCGGGCCGAGCCCAAGTAGATGACGGAGCGCGTGGAACACTCTCTGTAATCAGACCAGCTGATCGAAGGGACCGAAAGGTTTTGGAGTGGCATCCGCGTACCTACCGGAAGACGCAGCGTTGGAAGGCCTGCCACAAAGTGCACCGAATACATGGAGAGAGTCGTGAGAATACGATGCAAGACACACAGACTTGCTTGTTGTGGTGATACTGGGGTCCATCAGTGGACTTCTTTTGACTGTAAAGGTGATGATCACAGACAGTTATTAAGGCGACTTTTTGAATGATGATGAAGCTACAAGAAGCAAATGAATTAAATGGAAAAAAAACTGAAAAAAGTAAATTTTAATGCTAGTAGTAAAATACTTTAGCAATGGCTGACACATTTATTTTTATACAAACAAAGTTAATAAGAATAAAGTGTTTGGATTTTTATCAGATAGTAACGTTAATAGTAATCCGATCACAAGAATCCTGAATGCAAAATCTCAGTTTCATACGACAAGATAACATCTCAATTCCATCTGCATTCTAAAAAAAACACAGAAAATTCTCCAATTCATACATAAAAAACCATTCACACACATAAAATCAATACCCACAGCGAACTCAATAAAACGCAAAATCGTATATGGAAATCAAAATACCAAAAAAAAAAGACGCAAAACCGACTGGATATGCGACACCGAGCGCACCTGACGTGCAAAATAATTAACATTCCGTGTACATCGCGCGACTGTCGTTATTTTTAGAATTGCGCATAATCGTAAAGTCGCGAAACGCGATAAAGTCGCCGGTTTACGCGCCCGGGTACGACGGGCGGACTATGCGACGCATGGCCCTAAATTGTACTGATAATTGCCCCAGCCGAGAACACGGTTTCCTGTGTGCCCTCGTGTGATAATTTGAGCTTATGTAAATAAGGAATAGAAATCTAAGTTAATTGTTATTGGGATTGCCGGAGGAAGATGGGATTTGATAGTTCTTGTGACCATTTCTTAGGTATAATTCGCCGCGTAAGTCTATGATTAGATTACCATCGTTTTTATTAGTTTGTCAGTGAAATTGCACACTGCGATTTTACATTTACGTTTCTAGGCAAACGTGGTCTATCGTCGATCTCATTATCGCTTACCATCAAGTGAGATAGTAATCAAACGCGATCAATAATAAAAAGAGAACAAAACTCGTGCTTTATTTTTAGAAAATTATCCCAAAGGAGTTGGTGTCTTTATACTCGTAGAATAAACCGTAAGTTCCATTCCAAGATATTGTCTACCCATCTGCCAAATTTCATTCAAATCCGATCAGCAGTATGAGCATAAAAGAGTAACAAACATGTACATACGCAAACTTTCATCTTTATAATATTAATTAAAGTTTAAAGTTTGTGAGAGCGTGTGTTTATTATTTAATCCTTCACGCTTAAACTGCTGAAAGAATTTGGATGATTGATAGACCATGCCCTAAAATAGCACATATTGATACTTTTTATCCCGAGAGTATGTTCCTAAGGTAGAAACTCATCATCATCATCATTTCAGCCGAACGACGTCCACTGTTGGACATAGACCTCCCCCAAGTGTCGCCACAATGAACGGTCCTGACAGATGGCCGTTGGGGCCGAAAGATTCTAGAATGGCGACCACGTAGAACGAACGAACGTGGCGAAGACGTAGCGTTGGAAGGCCTCCTACAAGGTGGGCCAATAACTTGGTAAGGGTTGCCGGAATCCGATGAATGCGAGGTAGAAACTAGTTACATTAAAATCCGGAGAGTACTTGATAATTTCTCCATCCTAAAAATTATTTCTAAAAATTTTTGTTAGCACTGGAATATTTTTACTTTATATAACAAAAGTCTAGGCACAAAGTTTCAAACACAGCCTGTCTTTTCCAGTAACAGATCTACATATTTACTTAGGATACTTACAGAATAACTTTCGACAAAGCGCTCTGTTTTTGAGTTTCCGACTTCTTCCAACTTTGAAGATATATTAAAGATGCGTGATGTCAATAGCAAACAGCTTTCATTTTCGTTTCCATTTTATACACGATTATTACTAAAATATTAACTTTTATTACGGAATATGAATCTGTCTCCTTTTACTCAAAAACTGGGCAAGTGCGAGTCGCACTCGCGCCCTGAGGGTTCCATGCAAACTATAGTACCCATGTAACTAGTTTAATTCCCAAATGGAGTTTCAAAGATTTTTCTGAATTGTGACTTATAAACCCAAATTTACAGTATTCTGATTTATTCTTATACCTGTGCTATAAGACCTTGATTTATACCAAAATTCAGGATTCTAGGTCAACGGGAAGTACCCAATGAATTTTGATTACTTCGAGAGTGTCGAATTATATGTTTTTCGCGACATAAACGGCCGTATCTTTGTTTTTCGTGAATTTACAAGTTTGATTTTTTCACAGCTTCAAGACCCTGCAGACCTGAGTATATGGTTTTAATTTCAACTCGATACCTTCACGCGTTCTCGAGATAAAAGGTCTTGAAAGACAGATACGGATAACAAAACATTATAAGGTTCTAGAAGTTCTATAAGGGTGAATAAATGGTTCTATAAGAGTTCCATTTCTTCCTTTTGAGGTACAGAACCTTAAAAAAGAACAATAAGTTTGATGGCATCTTCGCATGCCATAAGGCGACAAACTGCCACTAAGTAGATACACACTATTACAGTCCCATAGTAACTTGAGTGGATACGAGTGATACAACTGAACGCACCGCTAACTTTTCAATTCAACTTTTTCCATTGTCACCTCCTTGAACACACCTTCAAACTATTATCCATTTGTGAGGAATCCGAGGTAATTTCTACTTTAACGTTTCACTTATTGCTAGATATTTTACAAATAGTTTTGGAAATATATATGGCTGTTTATATCGCAAAAAAACGTATATTTCGACACTCAAGGGAGCCAAACTTCTAGGGTACTTCCGTTGACCCAGAACCATGAAATTTGTCATGGAGCAAGATCTTATAGCAGAAATATAGGAATAAATCTGAAAACTTAAAAAGTTTGTACGGAAGCCTCAGTGTGTGACGGCAAGCGTGTTCCATCGTCGGCCACATCATCGCTTACCATCAGGTGAAATAATGGACAAACGCAAGCCTATTAATAATGACAAAAAAAAAATACTTTTCGAATACATGCATCATTCAATCCGAAGGAAAACAGCTACAACCAATATTCGTCTTCTACGATGTCCCTCACACCGCTCTGGGCTTATCCACTCTTCCTTTTTCGTCCAGGCGATATCTCTTTGGAATGCGCTCCCTCTGAATATCAGGATGGCAACAAGCCGATTTTCTTTTAAGGTGAAGGCACGTGAGCATATTCGCAAGATGTTGGTAGAATCATCACCGAGCTAATTGGTTGGATTTGTTTTTTCACAACAGCATTGTTTTTGTTATATGTATGTATCTAAGTATGTATTTACTATTGTATATATTTGTTTCTCTTCTGTTTTGTCTGTTTATTAAGTTGCACCTGCCATGTTTTGTTTCTGCACCACCCTAAGGTCGACTGGCAGATAATGCCTAAGGCATTAAGTCTGCCTTTGTACAGTTTTTTTGTGCATAAAGCTTTAAATAAATAAATAATATTAATTATTTAAAAGTAGGTACTAAACAATAGACAAACAAGTTTCTAAGATCACACAAAAAAAATGCCATAACCACTAACGTTAAAAAAAAAAACACAAACGTGCTAAAACAGCTTCGGAATCCAGCAGAACATAAACAATAGAAGATTTTCATTAAGTCCCAGAAGACAAGTAATTAAAACATCTAAACGATGCAGACGATGGTGTAATTCACGCTATAAGAGTTAAACTGACACTGCGAACAAAAGGACCAGAGAGCATTTATAAATAACAGTACAAGGACCAACTTGAGCAAATGGAACCGCGAAGTTAAGATACCATCGTTGGACAATAACAGCCTTACATAATTTATTATATCACTGGCAAAAACTGGGGGCGGTTAGAAGTTCAACTTACATGGGGACATACGGTTAGAAAAGTCACCAACTCATTTGTAAAAGCAAAACTATTATAGTTTGTACAGTAAACCTACAATTGACAATTCAAAAGACTGGGGTCTTTTTTTAATATTGATAGGCTCGCGTTTGATCACCATCTCACCTGATAATAAGCGATGATGTGGCCGACGATGGAGCACGCTCGCCTAGAAGTAAACTATTCACTCTTGACTTAAAAAGCTCTAAGTTGTAGCTATCAGGAAACACAAACTCCGGCAAAAAATTCTATTCGATATCATGACAAGTTAAAATGTCATGCGTGCGAGTGAGAGAGATGAAGCTAGCCCTACACTATAGCTCCATCCCTTTAACATTTCAGTTTAGGTCCTCAAATGGATTGCGTTAAAAGCTCGTGGTAGCTCTGCTATTTCCATTGTATCTTGAAACTGTTCATCTTGAATCTTCATCGTTATTATAGACTAAAGACTTACTGGATAATGTTCTCACGTACGCAAAGCCACATTGGTCTTTCTCATCTAGAGGACTCCCGAGACCCGAGCCAAGTCATCAGTCCACCTTGTAGAGAGGCATATTAAAACTGCGTCTTTTGTCATGCAGTCACTACTCCAGCCCCCTAGCGAAGTTCTGACCGCGTAACTAAGCAATCATGGTAAGCGTGACATTCACCAACCCGCTCTGGGCCCGCGTGGTGGATTCTGGCCCATTCCCTTTCCTAGAGAGGAAGCCTGAGTCTCAGCAGTGGGAACATTAAAAAGGATGATGATGAACTAAGCGTTACTACGTTAGCGTGCTAACTAAAGGAATCAGAGGCGTGGCCTACTCGAGACGTTCGATGTAAGAGAATTGAAACGAAACGGTCGTAACTTAGTCAGGGGCCTAGCTAGGGGTGCAAGACTTTTCAGCACCATCGACCACCCGATTTGCAAGCAATGTGCAATATCCATTATCACTTAAAGACTGCACTCCAATTTCAGAAGCGTACCTTAAAATTTTACTTCCTAAAACGAAAAAAAAAAGTACGTGCACTGTGAAAAGAAAATGTCGACTTCGAAATTTAATGTCGGACGTCCAAATCCTATTAATTTACATGCAAATTACGGATGAAAATGTTCAAGAAGACATCCAAAGTTGGACAGAACATTGGTCAAACTTCTGGAGCCTGTGTCTCCAGCCAAACTAAGTAACATTTGCCCCTCGTCACGTGTCAGGAGAGAACCGCAAGGCTCAGGATGTTCCCCAAAAATTGGTTTTCGGCTCGCCAGCGCGTAAGATTAATTTACTTATATGAGCCAACACTAAGTTAGTTAGTCGAATTGTTCTAGTGTTGGTCCTTTGATTTTATTAGTTGGATCATAAACTCATTACCAGGTCCTTGTGGTTCTCGCTCATTATCTGGATAAAATCTTCTTCAATTAAACCTTGTAAAATGTTGCCGTTGCTGGTAATCAGGCCTTCTTTCTGGATGTAACGTGCCTTCGATTTTTTTTTGTTCTAGGACATGCCGCTTTCTTCACGATGTTTTCCTTCACAACCTTGAGAGCAATAGTAATGAAATATAATACACAAAGTAACGTGCCTGGCTGGGTTTGAACTCGCGACCTACAAGTCGTAAGTCGAAGCCGTTTCTACTAGGCAACCACTGCTCTAAATCAAAAATTTTTACTTAAGTTCTATTCGCAGTGAAAACACATTCTGATAGTAGACACTACAATCACTTCGCAGCGTGTCGGCCATGCATATTTTCATGCATGTACACCGGATGCAAGGAGCCAGAAAATTAAATTTTCACAACAATAAATCACTTGTGCAAACAGAAGCAAGGTTTTTAATAAAACTGCAAGGAACTTTACAACGCTAGTATCTATGAAAGAACAGGTAGAAATTCACGGACTTAAAAACAAAGTCACATCAAACGCGGCAGGTGACACAAACGCCAAAAAGTAGGCCACGGGAAATCCGAGCCTCAAAGTTCATAGCCCACGTCACAACCTACACAGCCCTCCCTTACGCCACACCCCTACAAAAACTACCAACACTGACAGCCCTAGAAAAGATATAAATTGCTCCCATAGCCCTCGGAGCAAAAACTTAGGAAAGCAACAACACAAAACCTAGATAAGCTCTATGATAAATGTTGCCACACACAAAATATCTTAATTTTCATTCAAAATTTCGAACGGAAACTGTGAAACTGGATTGTACAAGAAGTGAATATGGAACGCTATTGTTGAATCGCTAAAAACAACCTAGTGTGGGATGTACAATTGGGATTACTGGAAGCGACAGTGAGAACTCGAGATAAAAAGAAACTTTACCTGTTTATTTTAGTTGTTACTTTCAATACGAAGAAAAAAAAAATAAGACGGTTATATTTTTTTGTCAATGAAAAAAACTAAACAGTAATGTTAAGTAATGTTTTAAAACTAAACAGTGAAAAAGTTCTACATTAAAGTACCTATAGATATGATAAAATGACACATTGGTGATGTATGTGAAATGAGGGTGTACCAGGGTAAACTCTACACATCTGCGTACTCTTTCAGAGCGTGTGGGCGTGATGTTGTCGTATGCAGACTTTTGATCTCAGAGATCGTCTTTTCCTGATAGCTATTGAAGAATTTTTGTCTCTATCTCCGAAGGTCTCCATTAGATTCTAATACACTATAACCTTCAAACTAACAAAAATTCTATCCAAATCAGGTCAGTAGTTTTTGAGAAAACCACGGACTTACAAATATACTTAATACGAATTGTCTTTTATAACGGATAAATGGATTCAAGCAGCGGCTAACTGAAAACTAGAATTAAATGTTCCTATAGTTAAAAAACCTTCGTCAAATAATTAATCAGTTCACCTAACCGATCGGGTCACTTCTTCCACGAAATTGGAATTTCCAATCCAAGGATTTACCTTCAATCGACCCGACATAGACTTATACCTCATTTTAGACAGTTAAAATAAACCACAGTCAAAAAGTAATTATCTATTTTACAAAACAGTACAAGCTTAAATGGGATATAGAAATGCGACATAAAATGGCGACCATTCGGCATTGTGCCAATTGTAATACAGCAATGATATTTGGCGATATAACAGTTTACATAAATGAATACAATAATTCGGTGATCGCCAATTTGTCGATATCTAGAATGCAGATAGATAGATAGAAAGACATAATCCTAGACTAAAATATCTAAAGAAACAAAATGATATGTAGCTAGATATTACTAAAACCCCAACTACATCAAAAGATTACGCATGTAGGAAAAAAATCTGATGAATTATGTAGGATACCTCAAATCGAATGCCGACAACGAGAAACCTAACAACGCCACACAAATTCCTCTTTGTTTTTATCATATTGAAACACCTGATCATTCAGGTATGCCGTTTCATAGTATAGTCGGCCATGGCCGGAGAGTGAATGGGCCGTAATCCACTACTGCGGGCCCAGAGCGGTTTCGTGGATATCACACGCCTTTGAATTTCTGATTCTAGGACATGCCGGTTTCCCCTTAATGTTTACTTCATCCTTTTCAGAGCAGTACTGATGAAAATAAGTTCCACAAAGTAAAATGCCTGTCTGTGTTTGAAACCAAGTTGTAATTCAGGGCCAGTACCATTGGGCCACCATTGAATCATCATCATCATCATATCAGCCTAAAGAAGTCCACTGTTGGACTTTGTCCAGTTGGAATGTCTAAATAACGATAGATCCTGTGCGTCTTGCATGCATCAGATTCCCGCGACCTTCACTAGGTCATCGGTCCACCTTGCAGGAGGCCTTCTAACGCTACGTCTTCCAGTGCGTGGTCCTCACTGCTCCTTAAAAATAGACGCTCAAATCATAATCTCCAAGAAAGATTTCTTAGATAATAATGGAGATCAAATTTCCAGAGGTTGTCCAAAACTTTTACAAAAGAATTCGTTCCATTAAGAATTACTTAAAACGAATTTAAGACTGTGACTCAGATTTCGTTTTTTTCCCCCCTAGAAATTTAAATAGCTTTTTGCGGCTGACTACTTGTTCGGGCTTGATAAAAGTAACAATGGAAAAATAATTGAAAGATTTGTAGATCTTAGATTCAAATTCAGTCAATTTCCTAGCTTGTTTACTGTTTACAGCCGCCTGATCTTACTTTATCCAGTTTTGACAATCTTTGGTAAAACATTATTTTCGTATAGTTCCTTGGTAGTTGGCAAACCTGCCAACATTTTGATTTTGTTTTGATATCATCTCTTAACCTAGTTTATGACCTATGCCCGACCTAAGTTGACCTAGGTATGACTCTGAAACTTGGTCCTTCACAATGAGGCTCTTCAGAAAACTTAAAGTCACCCAAAGAGTAATAGAGAGGGCTATGCTCGGAGTTTCATTGCGTGATTAATCAGGAATGAAGATATCTGCAGGAGAATCAAGGTTACCGACATAGCCTGAGGAGTTACAAAACTTAAATGGCAGTGGGAGGAAGGAAGGAAAGGGTGCATTGCTTGCAAAATAGATAGTCGATGGGGGAATCATCTTTTCCTGCTCTGGATGGTGCGTGAGGTAAGGATAGATTTTTACTGATTAAATCCCACAGAGTATCGTCAGTTACCTTTTTTGCGAGGGCTAAGGTAACTCTTTCGGACAATCCGTAGCCCGGACTAGCATCGGCTCTAACTGACCCGAAAACTTTGCTGACATCTCTTTGAGGCAAGCATGGAACAAAATGTGCCATCGACCTTGGTCCTTTGATCACCATCTGCAAGTACGTGGTTAAGGTCATACACCATACACCATACACGCCATACACCATACACACCATACACGCTACGGTATACCTGTACAACTCAGCTGGACAGGCAAACATATTCAGGCAAGTATATTCTAGCGTGTATGGCGGGCATTACAATAGCCGGAAATCGACCTGCAGCTCCCGACGCTTCCATCATCCCTTAATTCTTTGTTTCGGACCTTATCCAGCATAGCTTGGGAACAACAAATGATATTGTAGAAACACAATATGATATTACAAAACTATAAAGAGACTGGAAACTCGCTATGGTTCCGCTATTGGATTTTAGGACATACAACAAAAGATGGTAGACAATAACGCTTTAATGTATATCTTCAGGTATGAAGGTTTTGGATTGTTTTCTGTTTTGCATTATACTTATGCTATGAAGGCGAAAATTTGTAAGTATGTGTGTTTGTGAGTTCCTTTTTCATTTACGCTCAAACGGCTCATCATCATCATAATTTCATCTAAAAAACGTCCACTGATGGACATAGACCTCCCCCAAGTGTCGCCACATCGACCGGTCCTGTGCGTCTCGCAACCACCGCATTCCTGCGACTCTCACCAGGTCATCGGTTCACCTTGTGGGAGGCCTTCCAACGCTGCGTCTTCCGGTGCGTATCTGAATGGTTTTTAACGAAATGTGTGAGTGAAGCCGTGGGTAATAACTAGTGGTATATTCGTAATGCAAAGTAAAGAAGAATGGTAATATTGTTCGAAGCTTCGACACTTAGGACCAAAATTCATAAATCTAATAACAAATTTTGGTCCTGGAATACAAAGATGGAATTGAATAAATATCTCAAAGGCAATAAATGTTCAGTTCAGAAAACAATTTGGACTATAATATTTCACGAATGAAATTAAACCCTAACACTTATTGTAAGGTAAAACGTACGTAATTTTGCTTTAGTACGAAAACAATTTTCCTTTTAAACGCAAAGTCTGTATTTGACAGCCAAAACAAAATCTAACCTACAAATTAATAAACTGTCCAAGAAAACAGACTAGAGAGAGACCCTACTATGAACTCTTACCGGAGGACACGGTGGAGCACACGGTAGAGGTGTGCCCCGCTTGGGCAGAGCATTGCCGTGTCCTTGTGGGGGCGATCGGCGGCGGCAATCTCTCGCGCTGGGCCTTGGTAAAGGCCATGGTCCGGAGCGAGGAGGAGTGGCAGGCGGTCGCCTCCTTCTGCGAAGCAGTAAAACTAGCAAAGAAGAAGGCCGACCGCATCAGACAACGGAGCTCACGCCCCAGCTGCCGCTGGGATTCCGATCCCGATTTTCGGCCATCGTAAGCGCCAGCCCAAGTCATCGACGGCCGCACTGTTCCCGCGCACCTCAGAGTTGTCAGCAACCGGAGGGGCCCAGCAGGGTCGAAGCCTACTGGGACCAAGAGTCTGCTTCTGAAAGGAAAGCTCGGCCCCGGTATGAAAGGCAACGAAGTAACGGGGTGGGTTTTAAGTCAGTAAAAGTCTGACATTATCTCCCGCTCCGCCCAAAGGGAGCGGGATGTCATCTGGATGATTTTTACCCAGTGAAAAAATAAAAATAATAAAAACACGAGCTCCTAATGCGATCCATTTTACGACCTAAACTGAACTGTTAAAGGGACAGAGCTATATAGAGTGTATAGCTCCATCTCTCTTTCTCGCTCGCACGACTGACATTTTAACACGTCATATTGCCCCAGGGGTCAAAAACATTTACTCTACAAACCGACTTTCGCAAACTTACTTAGACTGCTAATCAAATCTATTAATAACACCTAGTCCATAAATCTTCCATATCTTTTACTACAGCGACAACTTCGCAAACTTAGTCCCAGCAAATTTTTTTCAACACCTAAAATCAAGACTAAAACTATCATTTTTCACCCAGGTTTAGACCTGAGTATGATTTATTACGAACATGCGCCGGTAAATATTTAACATGTCAGTACCTAGCCACATTCATCAATCAATCATAAGTAAGCTCAGTTTTCAAGCTAACTCAGTGAAATTCGGTGATATTTCAGTTAGTAAGTACCTTAGCTGTCTTTGGAGTCAAATATGTGCGTACTTTAAGTTTGTTGGAGTTGAAGTATCGATCAATCATTTTAGTATTTGTAGATCAATGCTGGACCTGTTTATTTTTAAACTTATTGAGTCTAAAATTGGACGAACGAAACGAACGAAAGGTTCTAGAATGCACGAAAGGTTCTGGAATGGCGACTACGTACCGGAAGACGCAGCAAAAAAAATCCCAATAAAACCAAAAATCAATATCCGACAACATAATCGCAGCGACAAATCGCCGGTTTATAATCAGCCTTAACCCAGCAACTTAGAACTTCACAGTCGCATCTGGAGCACTCATTTAGCTTTCTGTTTTACGCTTCTTTCTGCTACAATTTTAATGAGATATTTTTCTCTTTCCAATTTAATAAATGACTGTAATGAAACACTATTGAGTGCTTCGCGAACAGATCCGGTTTAAAAAGTATTGAAACATAAACGAAAATGTTTGCGATCTGCGAATGAAAGAGATATTTTAAAATGAAGGAAAATATTTTATTTTACGTGAAACAAGCATTGATAAGATTAATTATTCGTCGAGTATTGAAACCTACAGCACAAAATAGATAGGTACAGAAGGCAGTCTCATGTATGTACTACACTTTTATACCTACGCTCGGTGGACGCACACTAATGAGCGTTTGAGCCGGAACTGTTCGACGAGTGATCCGTGACGCGACCGAGACATCGTGTCCGTGAGCGGTGTCTATGTGTGCGTTCCTCAAGCGCGCTTTGTATTTAGATTGACTTCTGTACCTATATATTTTGTGCCTACAGTGCGAAGGTTTATTGTCCCAATTTTTTAAGTTTTTCTTTACTTAATATGTATTAATTTAATTCATCACCACTGCTCATAAAACGGTGAAGGAAAACATCGTGAGGAAACCGGCATGTCCTAGAACCAAAAATTCGAAGACATGTGACATCAACCAACCCGCACTGGGCCCGCGTGGTGGATTACGGCCCGTTCCCTCTCCTATAGAGGAGGCCTGAGTCCCAACAGTGGGAACATTATAAGGCCGGCTATACTATTGTTGATAAGCTCGTGTTTGTTTGTGATGAAATGCATTTTACTAGAAGAGCTCTGTGCGCTAAGTGCGAGTTATTTTTACGTTAAGGGCCAAGCGCCCGAAAAGTGCCATAAAACAGTGATTTTCTGAGGCCTACTCCTCCGCAACGGCTAGGTCAATTGGTTTGAAAAAAATTTTTGTTTATTATAGATTCGTGAACAATAATATCAACATTTGATTTTTTCGTGCAATTAATACTTTTGTCAAAAAAATATATTTAGCAATTTCGCAACTTTTCCCTACTCCTTCGAAACGGCTTGGACCTTTAGAAACATTTTTACACATAAAAATTGGTGGTTAAATATTATTCAAAGTGAACATTGCATATGTAAATCAATCAATATCTCGCAGAGAAAATGGATTTAAAGCGCTTTCCGGGCGCTGCTGGCCGCAAATAAATGCACAGATTTGCGTACTGCCTAGCCTAGGCGAGTGCGAGAGTTGCGTTCACATAATTTCGGCCAGATGGTTCAAGGAACTATACGCCTTAACGTGATCGGAACGTTTGCCGCGTTTGGCTGTCTGATTGGTGAAGAGCTTGTAGCGGACCAATCCGAGCGCCGGTCGTCTCAAACCTGTCGATTGCGTTAACGTAAAATAAACTCACATTAGGCACTCTGAGTGTGTTCGTGGATGGATGGAGAGGGAGAGGAGGGCCAAAGAAAACATGAATAGATTGTGTGAGGAGTGATATGAAAGAATAGAGGTTTAGTGATAGTGTCACACTGGTGACAGGACAGGATGGAAAAAAATCGTGTGGTGCCGACACCAAGTAATATGGAACAAGGGCAGAAAGAAGAAGACACGGTTGCGTTTTATCACTCGCCTGAGGATAAGCGATTATGTGGTCGACGATGAAGCACCTACGGTCATTTATCCGAAGATGCAGAGCATGCATAGCCGCCAGTGGTGGTCATTTCGAACATTTAGTTTAAGGATTTTGCTAACAATCATTTAATAAAAAAATTATTAAAGAAATTTAGAATGTTTTTTTTTTCTTAAGGTAAAGTTTATATTCTTCAATTAAAAGGTAAAAAAACTACTTCTAGCTAGGTTCAAAATATTTCGCAACATGGGTAACGTACTTAATTCAGCTCTTTTTCAAGTTAAATGGTAATAACTTTTTTTGTTATGTGATAGCTGTGACGGTATGTGATAGGTAGCTGAATATATGGTATGTCGACCCCTTAACGTTAGACCACTATTTACGCCACAGCCTGTATAAGTACGTTTATGAGTTGTCTAGTACTCATATCACAAGCTCTGCTTAGCGTGAGACTAGATGACGTTGTAGATTATTATTATACCTTATTCTAAATGACGACCATAATAACCACATTATAAAAAGTAATACGAGTTCTATTTTCAGAACGAACGTATCATGAACCAAGCTCTCAAATAAAAAAGGGTACTTTAATATTAATACGGGTCTCAAAGCTTTCCCGATACCAAAATATTAACCGCATCGAAATCCGACGCTAAAATAATCCTAAAGCGACCAATAACCGACGGATTGTCAGTAAATTAAAAATCAATTCTCTAATACGAGTCCAGTAGGCAATAATAGCCCCTGTTAAAACGGGCAGGCAACGCCGGGGCAATTACGAGCTATTTAATAGACACCAAATAAAACACTAGGTGAAACGATTCTAAACGGATGCCTGTTACACCGTAGTGTAACATGTTAAGTTTTGACTAGGTCGACTAGGCGACTAGTAAGTGCTCAAACGCCTGACTAATTGCCTTTTTGAATATAAACTAGTGAAGAAGAAGAAAGAAAGAAGAAAGAAAATATGTTCATTCCGCCTAAATAGACGCACAAATAATGCTTGACTACGATCCCACCTGATGGTAAGCAGTGATGCAATCGTTGATGGTGAGGTTTATTAAGAGCTTATTCACTCTAGCCTTGAAAACACCTAAATTATAAATCGGATGGAAAGACCGGAACAGGCAAATTGTTCCAGTCCATCGATGTACGCGGTTGCCTGACTAATTGTAGCGATATCTATGACGTTACTTCTTCTTCTTCTTCCTGCCCTTATACTTATACTGCCATATTACTTGGGGTCGGCGCAACACGTTTTTTTTTCTTCCATTCTGTCCTGTCACCCGTAATATCTATGACGATACATGGAACTAAAACTTTAAAATCCTGCATGGTGGCATTAAAGTACTTTGCGAAATTAGAACATAAACAACAGCCCGAAATCAACTATCAGGTAGTTGCGCAGACCAGACATAATATTTGACAGGTAGGAGGATCCCCTCTTTCAAAGGAGGTTTGCGGGACTTCACACTCTGTTCCACATACCTCTAAATAGTGTGACAACTATGAAGGTCACATAGTAATGAGATTGCAAACTAGCAACGTAATGGATCTTTTAAGGTGTATGGTAATGAAAAATTTTAGATGAGATTAGAATTAATTTTTGTTGATAGATGTCAACAAAGAAAATATTAATATAATTTTATATAGAAATACATTCTAAAGGCATAGAACAATATAATAAGTTAAATTGAACTTAATGCCTTTCATTCGCGTCTCCGCACGCAATAATAGTCACCGAATATGAATACGTCTGATTAGTCGGCCTTTTAGACTATTCAGTGCATGTCTTGATTATAGCTGAGAATGGAGTTCCTTTTGAGGTTCGCAAAGTATTAACGAAGTCGTAATGGCCTAGTGGTTAAGGCACCCGCAACTCAAGCATGACGTTACGTGTTCGAAACTGGGCAAGTACCAATGTGATTTTTTTAATTAATATGTAATTTTATAAGTTTATCTAGGACATTACTGGCACTCTGATCCTCAGAAAGCACGTAAAGCCGTTGGTCCCGGTTGTCATTCATAGATCTATGTCAGTCGTCACATGTCAGGCGTCAGAAAGTCTGACAATCAGTCTATCCAAAGAGTATCATGTTGCCCAGTTACTGGGTAGTGAAGGACTGGTATGCAGTCGCTCTAAGTAAAGCACAGGCACAAAACAACTAGGTACAGAAGTCAATCTCATGTGTGTACTTCACTTTTTATACCCACGCTAGGCGAACTGTATGAGCGCGACCGGGCGATTGAGGCGAGATATCGTGTCCGTAAGCGGCGTCTATGTGTGCGTTGCTCGAGCGTGCTTTGTATATAGATTGTCTTCTGTACCTATCTATTTTGTGGCACAGGTATTCAGTCGCGCCCAGTTAAAGTGGAAACCGACCCCAGATATTTGGGAAAAAGCTAGGAAGATGATGATGATTGATGATAAACCGACTATTCTATTCGAACTTACCGCAAAATTAGTTAAATCATTCATTGTTACGCTACGGTGTAACCGCAGTCCACATTAAAACGTTTTCCCATTAACCTGTGAAGGAATTAAGTCGTCCATGTGTGTGTTTGTCCTTTATATAGCGTCGCTTTGTTTTATATGTCCCATGGTACATAACGACATGCCATGGATTTGTTCATGTGACGCAGTTTGATGGTTCAAATTAGGCAACGAAATTCTCCGGGTTTTTTTTTTGATGGCGAACTGTTTCGTTGAAAAAACGAGTTTTTAAATGAGATTATGTCATCATCACTTCAGACAGATAAGGAGTGGAATTCCCTGCCGGAGTCTGTGTTTCCTGATAGCTACAACCTAGTGTAGGTTGCCCCTAAGTCTCTTTAAGTCGTCTTTAAGTCAAGAGTGAATAGGTTACTTCTAGGCAAGCGTGCTCCATCGTCGGCCACATCATCGCGTACCATCAGGTGAGATTAACGTGAGCCTATCCATAGCAAAAAAAACCTAGCAAATGCAAGTCAGACTCGCGCACTGAAGGTTCCGTACAAACTTTTTTATGAAATTAGTTCAAATCCCGAATTGAGTTACGAAGATTTTTTCAGGTCGCAAAAAAAAATTGTGGCGTAACTACAAATTTAGAGTTTTCAAATTTTTTCTTATACTTCTACTATGAGTTTGGGACTTCTACCTTGCTTCATGCCAAATTTCAGGATTCTAAGTCAACGGGAAGTACCCTATGAATTATAGATTTCAATAAGAAGTTCATTTTTTTTTACAGCTTCAAGGGACCGCAGACAATCTACATAGAAGTTTTAAATTCAACTCGATATCTCCACGCGTTCCCGAGATAAAGGGTCTTGACAGATATACAGACACACAGACGGACGGACAACAATAATGGTATGTGCCAAATTAATATTATTGACTGTAAATTTTATTATGTTTGACTAATGTGACTAATGACAGTGATGAAATTTCATGACATTATTGTACTATTGTGCATGTTTTAAAATATTTGCACGACTGTTTAGTCAAATATAGTGATTCTAAAAAAATATTTCAACATGTTAATACCTATATTGGTACATGGTATACCTATATTCTAGCAAATAAATAAATTTCATTTAATTTCAACAAAGTGATCTTATAAGGGTTCCGTTTTTCCTTTTGAGGCAGCAAAACCCTAAAAAATCCCTATGGGAAAATCAAACCAATTATATCAAAACCGAATCTCTGTATATAGGAAATTCACTTAAAACCAGACTCCAAGGACCAGTCATAACACCATGATGAATAAACCATGAAAATATTATCAATTCCCATCGTACGACGCACGGGTTCCCATGGAAATTCCCTCTCAGCCAATTTGGTCAAATCTCCTGAAAATTACGAGCAGGTCGGGCTAAAGGTGACAATTTGTAACCATGTCACATTGAAACCTTAATTCAGTTTATGTACTATAACTGAATAAGTACCTCTGTCTGGTTTACGACGTGTAGTGAGAGAATATTTTGTATGTCCGTCTGTGTGAACTGTGAGAAATTAGTTCAGTTTTAAAGTATTGTAAATTTAAAGGTACACTGCTCACACGTGTGCCACACACGCCGATCTGGGCGCGTCTGTTTTGCTATACCTACCTACTTCTGTATGAGGCGACGCAAGCGCATCCAGCACCCTACCGCGCGATCCCCGCTCCCCTCCCCTATTGTACTATCGCTTGCTTCGCATAGACTTCGTAATATTTAGAACGTTCAATTTTAATGTTTTTATTTTGTATGAAAATCTGATGAACTAAAGTATGATATTTTTTTTAAAGTCATAGAACAAAAGTTGTTGTTTATGATGTTACATAGTCCTGAGAGGTTACCAGTGTTTTACCAATTATCCTGTATAGAGAATCGTACGGAACATTTCGTACGCGAGTCCGATTCGCATTTGGCCAGCTTTTAACTCAATCATCATGTATTACCAAAGTCATAACTAAACCTATATTTGATAGGTCATCCCATAGAGCCTAAAGTTATGTTACTAAACACATACACAAGCTGGTATGTACGGAATTAAACATATGTAAGCATATGTCTAAGATATGAGGCGGTGGATTGCGTGATTGCTTCCACGATGCATCGCAATGCATTGTGTTCTACATAGTGTGTTAGGTACCCTTCGTTCCTTTATGCTATTTTGATAATTTATACAACATTATATTTAGTTTATGCGAAAATTGAATATGATTTTATCAAAATCAGTAATTGAATCGATTCCAATAATTTTTACACCGTGTTAAAATTTTTCCCAAAAATTTGAAAAAAAAAAATCACAAGTTGGACACCACTAAGTAACTAAACAGGTCACGGCAGGTCGTAGCCGGCATTAGGCGCCAGCGCTCACAAGCTGTGCGCTGGCGCCTAATGCCGGCTACGGCCGGCGCGGAGGCAAAACAACCCCTCAGTCACCCGGGTGGCCCGCGGTGACCATGTAACTATGTCGCCAACTAGATACCTTATCTGGCTTATAACTTTGTGATTTTTCATAATACAGTTTTGAAATTTTGTGACTCATGAATTTAAACACACACTCAGATCAGATATTAAAAAGAACAGTGAAAAATACTTTAATTGAAATCAGTCATCGAATTCCGTCAAAATTGTGGTAATATACAACAATAGCTTTTGCCTGCGGCATCGCTCGCTTACATAAAATATGGCCGGTAGTAGTAGTAGCCAGTGGATGAATTCTGATTGCTTACCTGAAACAAAGAAAAAAAACATTAGTGTTTCTGTTTTTAGTAGGCACTTTATGCATCTTCGGCGGTACAGGCCATGGTGATGAAATAAATTACACAAAGTAATGTGTCTGGCTGGGTTTGAACCTGCGACCTACCGCTCGTAAGTCGAGGCCGTTGCCACTCGGCCACCATTACTCCTGCTCGCTGCTCTGTGTTTTATACAGGGTATAAGGGACAGCCCTCCAGAAACTTTAAGGACTTGCTCAGTAGACGAAACTGAACAACCTTCCACAAGATTTTTTTTCAGGAAAATAAATCGAAAAAATATGGGAGGCTAATTTTTTTTTTTTTCGTTTTCTGAAAGAAAGTCTTGTGGAAAGTTGTTCAGTTTTGTCTACTGAGCAAGGTTAAAAGCTAAGCGTTAAAAGCAACTCCAACGAGTCGCCAGTGAACCTCCGTCAAATTATTTCTAATTAAGTGAATTGAAAAACGTCGTTTGGTTCCATAACACCACCTCAATTCAGACACAACAACACCAGAATTTCACCTCGATCGCAATGACATACTTATTAAACTTTATTGTTATTAAGCTGATCTATAAATGAAGTTGTCAAACTTCAATTATATATTTTGAATAATGGATGTCTAACAATAGAAGTTCAGGCTAAATTCGTGCAAATGATGGATCCATCATGAAACAATATTTTTCTGAGAAGTTTGTCAAATAGCGGAGATTATAATAAACTTTTGTTATTGAGAACCTTGTTAAATAAGTTCAATATCTTTTTCTAGGGTCCCGTACCTCAAAACGAAAAAAACGGAACCCTTATAGGGTGACTTTGTTGTTCGTCCGTCCGTCTGTCTGTCTGTCTGTCTGTCAAGACCCCTTATCTCGAGAACGCGTGGAGGTATCGAGTTGAAATTAAAACCATATACTCAGGTCTGCAGTCCCTTCAAGCTGTGAAAAGATCAAACTTCTAAGTTAACGAATAAAAAAGATACTGCCGTTTATGTCCCAAAAAAAAAACGTATATTTTGATATAGACTGTCTAAAAAGTCAACCGTAGTCTGACTTGGGAATTTTGTATAATATTTATAATCATTTAAAAAATACTTACATTCAATTCTTTTTATAAGGTTTTTCTGATAGTAAATAATGATATCTATATCTTAATCGACCTTGATTATTGAACCAGTGTTGACTAAATCAGATTTAATTAAATCCTAATAATCACCCAAGTCGTTTGACTTTTTAGACAGACAATACTAAAAAAAACGCAATAAAGTAAAACACAAAAAAAGTACAATAAAGTATATAATAAATAAATGAATACTCTAATAGAACTAAATTCATAGGGTACTTCCCGTTAACCCAGAATCCTATGGCACAAAGCTAGGTCTTATAAGGAATAAATCTGAAAACAGCAAATTTGTTGTTATCTACGCCACAATAAAAAAATACTTTTGAGCAGTAGTTTTCTTTTTTTTTGCTGGTAACTTCGACGTACGAGCTGTAGGTCGTATCTAATCTAGCCAGGCGCATTACTTTGTGTGATTTATTTCACTGCTCTTATTTATGACGGTGAAGGAAAACATCGTGAGGAAACCGGCATGTCCTGGAACTAAAAATTCGAAGACATGTGACATCCACCAGCACGCATTGGGCCCGTGTGCTGGATTACGGCCTATTCACTCTCCTAGAGAGGAGAGGAGAATGGGTGCATTAAAAGGTTGATATCGCTTTATGCTTGCCGTCACGACCACAAAGTAACATGGCGCCCAGTGTTTTAGTCAAATTACGCGCGAAAATAGAAATGTAAAATTGAAATATGCATTTTTATGGTACGATTGTATTGATAACCAACCGACGTTATTCAATACATTTGAGAAGAAATAATTTATCTAACGGAGGTTGACCGGCGACTCGGTGGAGTTGCTTAACACTACACGCTTAAAATAAATTGTGTCCAGGGCAAGCTCCCGGAAATTACCGCACTAGTACGAAAACCTGTAAATTGCGGGCCTGAAAGCGGTAGGTACAAAATGATTGCGTAAAAATTCCACGTTTTTTTTAGTAGTTTATTAACCAATTTGAGACACTTTTCAAAAATAGATATCTCTATACCTTATTGGAATAAGATATTTATTAAACTCATATTCCACTACTCCCAAAACAGCCTCGTAACACAATACCTTTCTTCGCAGATAATACAGGCCGTCCTACGTAAGAACCTTCAGTTTCAAAGGAGCTCCAAATCTTAATTTCCTTGAACGCTCAAGGGCCTATTCCAGCTAAGGTTTGTGGGCCAAAGGTATTTGTGACAACGAACACCTCCGGGCGACAAAGCTATATAGTTTTATAGGCGCCCTGTAAACTATACGGAAGGTTTAATTAAATAAGGTACACCTGAGGTGCGAATAAAGGGAGATATGATAGTTTGTTGTAAAATAAAATATATATTTTTTTGTATTGTAGACTAAAAATTAATATTTCAAGTACTTTGCAGTGTGTGACGTTAGATAATTTTAATATTTTTAATAATTATTATTTATTATTACTATCTTTTGTCCGCGTACATAAAATATACCCTATGTCACTCAGGAATAAATTAGCTTTCTATCGGTGAAAAAATTTTAGCAATCGGACCTGTACTTTCAGAGATTACCTCCTACAAACAAAAAACAAACTTTACCGCTTTATTATATTAGTGTAGTTAGTGTAACAATTTAATTTAAATCAATAAATAAATAAAAGTAGATATTTTTTTTCAGTTTAAAAATTTTTAGTATCAGGTTTTTTATAATTGTATAGTATCTTATGTACTATTCCAATAACCTAAAGGATAAAAAGATAATCTTTTCATTTATTTTTTATCTTTTTTTTCTTTAAGTTTGGTTGTTTAATTTTTTTTAATTGTTATTCATGTTTTAGGTTACGATGGAATTGGCATTTACTACCATGTATAAAAATTCCTTAAATAAATTTAAAAAAAAACTTTTTTCTTTTTTTTCCTTTTTCTCTTTTTATTCCTTCCCTTATTGTCCTTTGAGACAATTTTCTATGCGACAGGCGATGCGATTTTGTATATTTTGAGCATACCTAAACGACAGATACTACCCACATACATAACCGCCGGTTACACCATATAGTAGGAACTTCAGTTATTTACGGCTCCCCAAATTGTGTAATCATTTTACTGTTTTTGACGTAGTTCAGATGTTTATGTTGTTAAGTACTCGCAATTATGTTTGTGCGGAAATAGTTACCTGAATGCCGGCGAGATTGATGTTTGTTTTGATGTTGATTAAGTTAAAATTAACGAGAATCGCTGTTAACTAAACTACTACACAGCGATAGTTTGAGAAATACGGAAATACACTTTAAGCGCGCCTTCGTTAGTAATAATATTTTTGTTAACTTAAGCACCACTTAAACCGTTATTTGGGAATAGTTTAAAAAAAAATTGTAATGACAGTTTTTATTATTAATTTTGATTACAATTTGACTTTTTTAAATATTTTATAAAATTTTATTTTATTTACAAAATTTACGTTAACTTAAGCCAGTCAAGAAGAAAGCGCAGGTGACTGAAAAGTTGAAAGGGAATCGGTTGTTTTGGTATGGTCATGTAAAGAGGAGGGATGAAACGCATGTTATTAAAAGAGGTCTGAGTATAGATGTAGATGGATGGAGAGGGAGAGGAAGGCCCAAGAAAAGATGGACGGATTGTGTGAGGAGTGATATGAAAGAAAAGGGAGTTAGCGATAGTGTGACGGGTGACATTACAGAATCGAAGAAAAAAACGTGTTACGCCGACCCCAAGTGATATGGGATAAGGGCAGGAAGAAGAAGAAGCAGTCACGAAAAAAAAAGCATATAATATAATATTCCACAAATATCACACGCCGTCTAGTCCCAAGCTAAGCAGAGCTTGTTTTATGAGTACAATATTGAGTATATTATAGATAAATTACACCCAGGCACAGAACAAATGATCGTGCTCATCACACAAACATTTGTCCTGGGTGGGAATCGAACCCACGACCTCCGGCATAGCAGTCAGGGTCACTAACCACTAGACCAACAGGCCTGTCAACTCAACTAATCGATTCAGTTTACTCCGAACAGCAATTTGTGTTGCCTTAATAAATAAACAACAGTCATGGAACTTTATCAGATAATAGCGATCGAGTTGCCAATACAACCGATCCTTAATTTGAGCGAAAAATATTATATCATCTCAGGAGACAGATCAGAAAATTACATGGAATCAAAATGGCGGACACATGACATCGATAGGATTTCATATAACTTGATATAACAGTGATATCGTATAAATTGTGGACAGTAAATTAAGATATTCTTGTGATAGTGTACTTCTTATAGATTTGGTTGTAAATCGCATGTATCTGTGTACCTACAATCTACTGTATATTATTGTCGAAGATTTTTACAAGACTTCCAAAAACTGGCGAAGAGCGAGTCGGACTCACACATGATGAGTTCCATACTACAACATTAAAATCGAGCAAAAAAAAAAATCGCCGATAAAATAACGGTTCTTATACGGGAAACCCGTTTAATTTTTAACTTTTTTTTATAATTTGTAATAGAAATACACATTCTGTGAAATTTTCAACTGTCTACATATATTTATGATATACAGCACACTGACAGACGGACGGACGAACCACGGAGGCTTAGTAGTAGGGACCTTTCGGGTACCTACGGAACTCTTTACGACGCAATTTGACCTATCTATGTATAATTGTACATGTGTTGTTGTGTTTTATTGGTAAGTTATTTGAATATTTTTTAACTATTTTTACTGTGCTAACTCTAGTAACCTTTGATACTAAAACAGATAATCCGAAAAATAACTTGAATACTGCATTTTATTTTCACTTCCAAAAAATATTGCTTCATAACACAAAAACCGTTCATTTTTATGTAGGTGTTTCTGTATAGTATTTTTAAACTAGTTCATTTCATAATTCCACAAAAATCCCGCATATGATAGAATTACTAGCATAGATATTCCTGCAATTCTGAAACACTGAATACTGGAATCAAATGCCGAATTTCGGTATTAAAAAACCGTGATACAAAATGTAATAACCCAAGTCTTTATACAGGCTAGATTATATTTGTTTTTGCACCACAGAAACGAAAAATACAGGATTTTTAATTTAAGGATTCGAATAGTTTCTAATGTAGGTATTTTATATTATGCACTATTTTTTTTTATTTTTTTATTCCCAATATATAATAATAATAATTTATTTAAAAAGACAACTTTTGGTCCACATTGTATGTTAGTAACACTTATTTCTATGTTAGTTCAAAGTATTCGCGAAAAACTAAACAAAAAAAAAATTCTAAAAAGAAAATATTCGCGAAAAACTAAAATAACAGATATAGATCGGTCTCTTTAGTGGTACGAAGTGAGACGCGGGGGCGGGAAGTGTCAGTGATTGGCTCGACGCGCCATCGCGTCATAGACGTCACTCGTGATTCGTTCTAGTAGCTATAAAAAGAAATTGTCTCTCCAGCACCTTGGTTGACTGGTTGTCAGAATGGTTAAGGCATTAAGTCCGTCTTTGTGGCTTTGTGTTATATGAAGTTTACAATAAATAGATACATTTTATTCCAGGAGTGTGTTTTCTTGAGACGATTTTCTAGGTAGTCGCGGGTGAAGCCACTGGCAACAGCTAGTATGTACTAAAAATGCAAAATATTCTACTTACTGATATCTATACATTTATACATATAAATAAAATTGGAGTGTCTGTTTGTAACATTGAAATAACCGCTTTTTGCTACATGCATATGATTATATATACGGTACATACACCAAAATAACATGTTTTACAATTTTTGTCTGTCTGTCTGTTTGTCCGGGCTAATCTCTGAAACGGCTGTACCGATTTTGACGGGACTTTTTTTGGCTTGTAGCTGATGTAATAAGGAGTAACTTAGGCTAATTTTATTTTAGAAAAAATAAAATTCAAAATCCTGTAGGCCCCGCGAACGAAGTCACGGGCACAGCTAGTTAGTAATAAAAATTAATAAATTTTTGCCCTGCTAACGACCAGAAAAGATAACAATCATTATATTTCAGTTAGAAAATAAAATAATAAAAACTGATATAGCTTGAGGCGAAAACTGCTGTAGTGGTAAACGTATTTCATTAAAATTATTCTTTTCGCTTGCAGACTAGATTAAAAAACCTTAAAAACATCTCTATTATTTCTCTAACTATACCAATTTAGGAATATGAATTAAAACCGTTTCATTAGTCTTGGCTTTGGCCACTACACTAGTTTGGGTCACCATTGGTAAAGGAAGCCTTACACGCTAGGGTATACCTGACTGGTTTGCCTGTACAGTTGTACACTTGTACCTGTCAGGTAAGCTTGTGTGGAAACCTGCAGTTTTTTTAAGCTATTGCATAGCTTCTATCGCGGGCCTTGAGCGTGGAGACCGAATCCAGAAATTCCGTAACGAAAATAACCTAACACCCCCCCACTCATTTGATTTTTGAGCGTGGTGACCGATAAGAAAACAAATGAGTGAACAATCAATCAAAATTCAATTCTCTGTAACTTCAATTAACGTCAAAGAAAAAAAAAAACAAAGGAAAAAAGATACTGCATAAATAAAATAAATAAATAATTATAATTGCATAAGTTGATAAAAATGCTATGCAATAGCTTTACCGCGGCAGTCCCCGAGTGCCACACGTCTTTTTTTTTATTGTTGCTAGATTCGCGCTTGACCGCTATCTCACCTGATGGAAAGCGACGATGCGGTCGACGATGGAACGCGCTTACCTAGAAGAAACCTATTCACTCTCGATATAGTTGTGAAACATACACGCTCCGGTTTACCTGTACAACTCAACTGTACAAGCAAACCTGTCAGGTATACCCTAGTGTGTAAGGCTACCTTTACAGTCTATGCAGGTTCCTTAGAAAATATCACCAAGCTATATAGCTGCCAATGTATTTTTTTTTTTTTTTGATAATGTTTCCATTTTTGTAAATTGTGATCTTGATGTACAATGAAGTATATAACGGCTGCGACTTACGAATTACACGCTGGAGGCTTTAAACTAAGGCAGGCACATTACTTTGTGTAATTTTTCATCACCATTGATCTCAAAATGGTGAAGGAAAAAATTGTGAGGAAACCGGCATATCCTAGAACCGGAAATTCTAAGACATGTCACATCCACTAACCCGCACTGGGCCTGTGTGGTGGGTTACAGTTAGTGTTGCCAGGCGTCCCGATTTGCGCGGGATGTCGACGCTAAATGTCCCAATAAATAAAAAACCCTAAAACTCAAAGAGCGACTGAAGAAGTCTGAGTTTTACTCAGTATAAATAAGACACGCCCTCTCGTTCCACCCCAGAGGGGAAGGAGTCATTTGATGATTTCCCATCTGAAAACATCTTTATTAAAAAAATATATTTGTCCCGATCTAAAACCCTAAATCCCGATTTGTTTTACCATCTGTCCCGATTTTTATCCAAACAGACCTGGCAACACTAGTTACAGCCTATTCCCTCTCCTACAGAAGAGGACAGGTACATTATAAGTTCGTTTGCATGTTCTGTCCTACTCCTGGGCAAAAGCCTCCCTCTACTCCTTCCATCTTTTGCAGGTCCGTGCTTCTTCCCGTTAGTTCTGGCGAAATCTGGCTATTTTGTCCCACCATCTGCTTCTTGGTCTGCCGCGACACCGTCTTACTGTCTCACCAATTTTGCTACTTTGGCCTACATTTTGTCCATCTTGTCATGACATGTCCTCCCCGATCTTATTTAAGTTTAGCAGCCTTCTTAGCTTTTTTTTTGTTTTTAAGTTGAGCAATCAACCAATGACTTCTCCCGAGGGAACGAGAGGGCGTGTCAGACTTTTATTAAAACCATACCTTTGTCCCTTAAGTTGCTTATGCGTTCTAGGATCACATTTTCCCCATGGCCCCAGCAGGCATCGGCCCTGTTGTGCCCCTACGGTTTACTGTCATCATCTCTTTGAGGCGCGTGTGGAACACTACGCGACGACTTAGGCTCGGTCCTTATAAGACGAGCGGACGGCGAGCTACCCATTGCTCACCGTCCGCAAGCCCGCTCCTATAGTGACCGGAGACACAAAAATCTACTACATGAATAGGGTAGGTACAAGCAAAAACAAACATTGACTGAACTACACTCCGATAGCCAATTTCCTTCAATGGCACGTATGAAAATAATCAATTTTATTCTCTAGGGCTCTTTGAATCACATACTGAGACTCTTTGAAGATGTTTATTTTTATGTTAATAGTTGGTAAAAAACCGACCAAGTACAAGCGGACTAGTGTACTAGGGATCCGTACTGTCCGGAGCAAAAAACGGCAAAAAAATCACGTTTGCTTTATGGGAGTCACATTTGCATGGAGTATGTATTTTGGAGAGTGTGCGCGGGAATTGCATGACTTGATTCCGCCATCTGCTGCGGTCTTCCCGTCCGATTATAATTTATGTGTCTTCAAGGCAAGAGTGAATAAGCTCTTAATAAACTAGTGCGCCTCACCATCAACGATTGCATCACTGCTTACCATCAGGTGGGATCGCAGTCAAGCACTAGTTTATATCAATAAAAAAAAAAACTACTTTCTACTATTTGACAAACCGACGTACGGCGAATATTCATATCCACCCTTAGTGCGCATCACCATGAACGATTAAGTAAGATCGCAGGTAAACACCAGTACCCCTAGCCAAGTTACTAATCTGCAATAGTTAACGTTATTAGAAAGCTTAAAATGTACGGGAATGACGTCATCTCAACGCTGAGTCACGTGGTCGAACAAAAGATTCGGCGGCGTAGCCAACTCGATGCGTTCGACGCAAGCGAGACGGTTGTAACTTGGCTAGGGGGCTGTTTAGATCAATAAAAAAAATTCAATATTTATTTTATTCTGTTTTTAGTATTGGTTGTGTATCATCTGAAAATTTCAACAGTCTAGTTACCACAGGACATGAAACACAAACTGGTGACAGATCGACGGACAACGAAGTGATAGCAATAGGGTTTTTATCTTATGAGTACGGAACCCTAAAACAACCAAGTACCTGCCTATCGTAAATTGGTTACCCATCGCTAGAGAGGAAACATGTGTAAAAGTACGAATTCGCAGAAAGTTGGATCTTCATATTCGTACACTCTTGACAGAGCGGTCGTGGTCATGTCTCGATCCGCTGACAACCGCCACACAAGTTTAATACACAAACACAGTTTTGTTTATTTGTTGAAAAAAAAAAGATAATTTAATTTTTGGTTTTGAAATTATCCAGTGGCTTCTCCGGCTCTATGGTTGAGCGAGAAAGCGTGTCAGACTTTTGCTGACTAAATCACACTCCTATGTTCTTTCTTTACCTAGCGTTTCAGGACTCTGAGTGTTCCTTTCAGAAGCGAACCCATGCCCCCAGTAGGCTTCAACCCAGCTAGGCCCCTACGGTTTTAATGACATCTCCTTAAGGCAAGCGTGGATCACTATGGGCTCAGTTCAGACGGTCAACGGACAGTCGGACGGCGAGCTAACCACTCCAAAAAAAAAATCATCGGTCCACGAGACGTACGGCGTTATACCACCGGTACATGGTGGGCATCCAACTAATAGGTACGTACCAAATGTTTTGGGAACACATTCATTGTACGTACAGCTAAGGACTGGAATTCCTTGCCGGAGTCTATTTCCTTATAGCTACAACCTATAACAAGGTCTTTAAATCCAGAGTGAATAGGTTCTAGGGTAGAGATTACTTCTAGGCCAGCGCGCTCCATCGTCGACCACATCGTTTACCATCAGTTAAGATAATGGTCAAATGCGAGTTTCCGAGTATGAATTATGAAAAAAATGACCTTAGTATGACCTACGAGTATGCGTGTACCATGTCATACAACAATACACACAAAAACCTTCCGTAAACTCTTCCAAAGAAAGAAAGAAAGAAAAAAGTCCATATTCTTAATCCAGCTTACCACAAACACCTGCAACGTCGTACTCAACATAAGTATGCGAAGTGCTAGGGGTGTACAGTTCGCCACATAATTGGATACGTGGATAAAATGAGCCAACTGGGCCGCACTCTGATTGTTCTGGGCTTTTTTAATAACAACCTCACTCGTAGTGGCTGGGAGTTAGATCTTCTGGATGTGGCTTTGAAGAAAATTTCAGTTTGGTGCACAAATGAAAAATCTCCATGGTTAGGGACCGAACAGTCGATGCCCGCTAGAGCGACGTGGGATTTCCGAAAGAGTAACTGTAGTCCTAGAAGAACACAGGTGTGGTTTAGTGGTTTTAATCAGTAAAATTGTGACACAACCCACTGTTAGAGTTTAAAAAAAAAGGTTAAGTAAAGAATTTGCGCAAAGTCAGCATTATTTCATTAAAAAAAAAACTTTTTTTTTTTCATATTCTTTTGACTTTTAGTCCGAATAAGTTAAAAATGACGTAACTATGGGTAGGATGTTGCTAGAAAAAAAAAACACTTTTTCCAAGGCTTTCACTAATCACTAAACTCATGTGGTCACTACAAGTTTTTGGCAGCGATAATGCAGTATTCTGAGTAGATAAAATTTTACAGTATAGCAGATTCGTCGAGATTTGGCAATATCATAATCAACATCCCAACTTTGCCCACAGTTGACCCCACAGGCCTTTCTTGTGCCAATACCCACATTTCAAACCAGTAGCGGTCGAACACTAAATACTTTCGAACAAAATCTTTGCCAACTGGCAATTTTTCCTTAAACTCCTCTAAATCCTTCTTTCTGCTCTCAACATAATGCTGAGCACTGGCCGTTTTTGGCCGGTTTGGACGTATATTTTCCCTAATTGTGTCTCTTTTCCTTTCCGTTTCAGTTTTTCATATTTGGCGCTAATAAACTCTTTCTTCTTCTTCCTTCCTACCCAGCTAACTACGCTCAAGACTCTTCTAGTTCGGTTCTAGTTCTTGGTTCTCAGCGCGGCCCACCATAGCCCTTTATTGGCCACAAGCGCCTACAGTCCGCCTTTCTTGTTTACCACTTTGTATCTGTTATTATATTTTAGTTCATCCAGTACTTATGTTTCATCTCCGTTTATTGTCTGGAGTATTGTTTACCTAACTTAGTGTTCGCGGAATGAAAGGAAATGTTGTTACGTATTTATTATTGTGTGGGTTTCATTTCTTTGTGGGATTATTTTGGTCAGGTTTTGTTGTTCGCAGTCTCTTTATTAATTGTATCATTTGTTATAGATTGTTTGAGGAACTTGTGTTAGTAATAAAAACTAGAATAGTAGATTTTCAAGGTCGACGACTTTGAGCAGCGATGCTGTCGCGCGTTTGCATCGCTACTAACGCGCGTTAATCGCATTTGCAAGCGCTACAGAAAAAATGCCAACGCGCTACAGCATCACGACTGTATGGAAGCGATCGCGCTACAGCATCGCTACGAAACGTCGCTGTAGGCGAGGGCCCTTGGATATACTAGGGGACAAAATGTCCCCCAACTTGACACGCAACTCTAAAATGTAGAACTACATTGCGCTACCGTGGGTCACGTACGCCGGTCTCCACACATTTTATTTGGCAACTAGACTTCCTAGAGTTCTTATTGCAATTTTATTATTAGTGAACAATAAAGACAAAAGATCTCGTGGACGCTCTCCACCACGATGGACGGACCTCATCAAAACCGTGACACACTGCAGCGTAAATGAAGGCTCCCAAGCTACCAAACACAGAGCTGCATGGCGTCGTATCGCGAGAGAGGTGGTGGTGCAGGACTGGAACGAGACATGACCACGACCACTCTGTCACGAGTGTACGACTAAGAAGAAGAAGTACAATAAAGAAGAGCAGTGGTGGCCGAGTGGTAACGGCCCCGACGTATGATGTAGGTCGGTAGGCATCCAGCCAGGCGCATTACTTTGTGTAATTTATTTCATCATTACTGCTCCCAATACATTTCCATCCATTTGTTTCAGAGCGGAGATCGTGGCTCAGTGGCAAGAGCGATGGCAGTCTTCCAGTGATGGAAGGGAGCTGAGCTCGTTCTTTTCGGACGTGTCGGAGAGAGTGTCGTACGGCTGGGTCGAACCAGACTATGTTATGTCACAGATCCTCACAGGTCATGGGAGCTTCAGAAGCCGACTGCATAAAATGTCGCTCTGCGACACAGCGCTATGCTACTGCGGGCTGGCGGATGAGACTAGGGACCATGTCTTGTGGGACTGTGAGCTATACGCGGAAGAGCGGGAGGAGATGTTAGGTAACTGGGATAGAGGAGAGATAGGGGCTGTCTATCACAGAGAACTTGTAGACAGTCCGGAGGGTTTTCGAAGGCTGAGGTCTTTTGCTAGCAAATGGCATAGTAAGAGAAAGGCGCTAGAATTGCAGTAGGGTCCGCTAGAACAGAGTTAGATAGGTAGTAGGAAGCAATTCTAACTAGCGGTAGGAGTGTTAGGATTAGGAATAGCCGAGGCTTTTAGTTTGAACAGCAAGCCATTAAGGGCTGCTCGTGCGCGAAGTCACATTGTGTGGTGTAGCACACCCCAGAAAGGGGAGAAGTGTAATTAGTAGAGAGGGACAGGAAAAAGAATTTAAGGAGTTTACAAAGCACGTCCCGGTAGAGCAAGCTGTAAAGACATACGCAGTCACGCAATTGCCGGGAGTGTCTCCAATGGTCCGTATGCCGCAAGGCGGGTAGGACCTACAGTGGTGGGAGGTGGGATTTGCTCCCAATACGGTGAAGGAAAACATCGTAAGGAAACCGGCATGTCCTAGAACCAAAAATTCAAAGACATGTGACATCCACCAACCGTCCAATCCGCACTGGCCCGCGTGGTGGATTACGGCCAATTCCCTATCTTAGAGAAGAGGCCTGAGTCCCAGCAGTGGGAACATTATAAGGCTGATTAATGATTATGCTAAGCTTATGCTAAGCAAGTTTGTTTGTTTCAGAACATACAAACGAGTTTGTCATCTGTTTTGTGAATGTCTTCGCCATTTTGATACAGAATGCACGGAAAATTAAGGAAAGTAGCAATTTCTTCTGATTTACTTCGTAACATTATTTTGCTATATTGCTTCCGTATCAGCAGTTTTATTGCTACTGTTATAAAATGTGATTTAATAAGACTTAGTGCATTTCATTGCTATTTTAAGGTTTCTTACCAAGTAGTAGGACATCGTTTACATATCGGGGAGTGCGCATTGGAATTGCACAATTTAACTCCGTCAAGCCCATTAAATCATCCTTATACATACCTAGCTACAAAACGTTTTGGGAATACATTTATTGGCGTAGAGCTAAGGAGTGGCTTTCTCTGCCAGATTCTGTGTTTCCTGATAGCTACAACCGAAGGGTTTTTTAAGTCAAGAGTGACTAGGTCATCGGGCCACCTTGTGGGCGCTCCTTCCAACGTTGCGTTTTCCGGTACGTGGTCGCCATTCCAGGAAAGCGAAAGCAAAATACCACTCACTGATTAGGTAATCACGAAATCTCAGAAACTACAACACCTACAACCTTAAAAATTGGCAGGTTCCTTACAGGGTGAAGACATTCGTTATGAATAGATTTTACGAAACTCTACTCCTACGGGTGTAAAACGGGGGACGGTAGTTTGTATGAAAGTCCTATAAAAACGAAATACCACTACAATAATAAATAATAATAATTATATTCCACAACTATCACACAACGCCGTCTAGTCTCAAGCTAAGCAGAGCTTGTGTTATGAGTACTAGACAACCGATAAACATACTTATATATTTCTAAATACATACATATTATAGATAAATTACACCCAGACACAGAACAAATGATCGTGCTCATCACACTCGCTGATTAATCACGAAATCTCAAAAACTATAACACCTACAAACTTAAAATTTGGCAGGTAGGTTCCTTATAGAGTGTAGACATCCGCTAAGAATAGATTTTTCGAAATTCACTCCCTAAAGAGATGAAATGGGGGTCCAAAATTTGTATGGAGAAACCAATTTTCACGCGGGCAAAGCCGCTGGCAGAAGCTGGTCCTAACTATAATATTATAAATGTGAAAGTATGGATGTTTGTTACTTAATCACGCAAAAACGGCTGAACGGATTTTGCCTTTGACATGGAAAAGAACATAGCCTTATTTTTTATCCCGGAAAAACATCTTATTCCTACGGGAAAACACGTTTAGAGTGCGATAACCGAAGTACACGCGAACGAAGTCGCGGGCGGACAGCTAGTATTAGATAAAACTACAAACCACTCTTCAAATTCAATTCAAGTCAACCAAAATTTTGACAATAAACTTCCGGCTATTCAAAAATCAAAACAGCCTGAATATCGGTGGTGTTCCCCGAACAATACTGACATGGTTTAGCGACTTTTAAAAGTGTAGCTGGCAGTGTATACGGTAACTTTTTGGAACCTATATCGTTGACGGTACAAAATGTAAACAAGTGACTCTGACGGCCGGACTTTTTTGTTGACGGTACTTTTTTAAGTTTAAAAATATCGACGTGGCGGCTGTGTGATTTTTGGTGTAAAAGGTAGCAAAAGCTGAGTTTGTTTGCCTTTTTCTAGGTAGGAAATAATTAAATAACACCTGCCGCTCTGGTTAGGGGGGAGTGTCAGATTATACTGACTAAAACTCACCTGGGCTTCTTCAGTTACTATTTGTGTTCCAATACCACGGTGATTCTTTCGAACTCCTGCAGCCTTTAAACTGAACTAAAGTTAACTACGCCTACCTTAATGGCCATATCAATGAGGAGCAGCTCCTTAGTACCGCGGGACCCGTCACTACATCCATTCTGAGAGGCAGACATGATAGAATTTGTCTCAATATGATTATTGATTTTAGTTCTCAGAATGGATAGATCGTCGACAAACACGTGATCGGTCTATAATTTTTGGGTTCCGCAGTACTACCTGATTTATGGAGCAGGTGGGGCTCTAAGGCAGGCTGAAACTGAGATGCCAAGGGAGCGTGCGACCTTTGGAACCATTTCAGCCAGAAATTGTGCAGCCCATCCGGCCCAGGAGATTTCCAGTTAGGCAGCGGACGGACTGCACGAGCTTAATAATTTTATAACTGTAGATATTAAATGTTCTATCTGCACTATTATTGTTAATATTTTTAGATTAATTATTGTTTATGCATGCTGTGTCTATCGTATACTTTGCTTTCTATTATAGTTTGTATCATCTAAAATAATATTATAAAGTTTTTTTTATGTTTTTTTTTGTAGGAGGAGCTCTTTGAAAGTACTGGTCCGAATGCTAAAATTTTCACCGATAGAAAGCTGCTTTTTTCTTGAATGACATATGCTATATTTTATGTAAGCGGGCGAAGTCGCAGGCAAAAGCTAGCTATAAAGTGTAACAATTGTAGATATGCTAATACATAAATAAATTATAACTATAATGATGATCTATAATAATACTGTACTTAGAAATACAAGTAAAATGGTTTAGAAAACGGCTTTCTGTGATACTTAGGATCAATAAAATTATAACGCACCACAGAACCGACGATGAATGTGCAAAAGACCATAAAATTCAACGTACATGACATAAAACAGTAGGAAATGATAAGAAACACGAGGGTGCAATATCACAACACTCTAATGTTAAGATAACGCTGCAATGCCATCCCTAGTACTGTTTATATCACATTCTTACACATACAGGATGATGCGACAATGGGGTTGCTCTCTGAAAGTTTCCTTACGAAAGGGCGGTAAAAGATTTATTTTTTATCTACACAAAAACATTTCAAAATGAAAAGAACAAATACAGATACAGAGCAACAAATACAGAGCACAGAGGTAGTGCTTATTTCTTATTTTTGTTGACTAAATCTGTAAAAACTAATTCTTCATTTAGGCGGTTACCACACTGCCACGCACCACGCAGCGTAGTGCGTGAAAACGCGCCTACGCACATACTTGCAAGCGAGAGCAGATCTGCATCATCGTGCGGGTTTTTTACGCACTCACGAGGATAGGTGCGTTTTGTAAATTCACGCAGGCACGCACTCATTTCATACAAAATCTAATCTACGAGACTCAGTGTGGCATACCTTGCGTGTCGCCCCGCACCGACGCGCGTGTGTGCATGTTTCTCCACATGTAGGCGCGTGATCTGCATGAACGGGCGTGGATGCATTTTCGATGTGTTGGACTGTGCGTGTTTTCTATACAAACGGAGATACAAGCAACGTTAAGACACGCATTCACGCACTACGCTGCGAGGTGCATGGCAGTGTGATAGCCGCCTTATTCTCTGAAAGTTTCCGAAAGGGAGGTAAAAGATTTATTTATGTACACATAAACACTTAAAACGGAAAGAACAAATACAGATATAAGAGCACAAAGGTACTGTTTATTAATTATAAATTATTTTTGTTGATTAAGCCAGTAAAAACAATTTTTTCATTTGTGTATCTTCAAAATTTTCCAATTTTCTAGGTTTACCTTGAACACCACCTTGTCTCTCTGGAATGAATTCCTTCTGAATATCAGGATGGCGACCAACCGTTTTTCCTTTAAGGTGAAGGCATGTAAGCATATATATGTATTTTTTAATTGATATAAACTTGTTTATTACCGAGCTGGTAGGTAATGTTGAACTAATTTGAACTTTGGAACTTTTATTCGAATTGCATCTGTTACCCTTATGCTATCGCCGGTAACGAAACCATATCGACTTATAACTCGACCTTAACGCCATCTATCGAGCAAGTCGGTACTAAAATAAAATAACATACAATATTTCATCATCAACAAAACTAGTGCTTGATTGCGATCCCACCTGATTCGCAAGAAGTTGGTAGAGTCATCACAGCACAGATTGGTTGGATTTGTTTTTTCACAACAACATTGTTTATTTGTATGTATGTAGGTATCTAAGTATGTATTTACTATTGTATTTGTCTCTCTTCTTTATGTCAATTTATTAAGTTACACCTGCCATGTTATGTTTTTGCACCAGTCTAGGGCCGACTGGTATTAATGCCTATGGCATTAAAAGTCCGCCTTTGTACAGTGTTATTTGCATAAAGCATTAATAAATAAATGAACACAAAATCATGTGAGTCTCCAGTAAGCGCAACCACGATACTGGATAATTCCTAGTGTGCGGAAAAATAACTGCTCATTAAAAAAAATCAACCATTGCATTTTTTTAGCGAGAAGTGTCAGGCTTCTACTGACTAGAACCTCTGCCTGTGCTCCTTCAGTTGCCTTTGACGTGCCAGGACCATAGTCAATCTTTGACTATTTCAATCAATCTTTCAAGCCAAACTCATGCATGAAAGATGACCATTGAAGTTACAAGTAGGTACTTGTAACTTCAATGGTCATCTTTCATAGGTAGGTACCTATAGGTGTAATTTTGAATACCGTACTCAGAACAATTTGTCATCTGGCTACATTTGAGGTAATAATTGGGTACAGCTGAAAACCCATTCCTAGAAGACGACTATTCAGTTTTGGAACTATAGAAATCCGATACACGCAAACAATTTCAATATTCGGCATTCATCAAGTATTTCCATGTATGAATCTTGTAACCGTTTACATGGAAATATGAATGAAATATACATACATTATTTATGCATTCTACTTTAAAATCTTTAAAGCCCTTGCTCCCATTGATCCCATCTCTCAAGGCTAGAGTGAATAGGGTCTTAATATACTAGCGCGCCGCACCGTCAACGATTGCATCACTACTTATCATCAGGTGGGATGGCAGTCAAGCACTAGTTTATATCTGATAAAAAAATAGTATCTGATAATAAAATAGTGCCATAAAACAGTGACTTTCTGAAACCTACTCCTCGGTAACGGCTGGGTTAAAAGGTTTGAAAAAAAATGGAATCATAAATAACATTCTCAATATATGATTTTTTTCGTATGACTAACACTTTTGCCAAAAAATCCGGGTAAGTGCAAGACGGACTCACGCGCTGCGGGTTCCCTATAAACTTACCTATGTAAATAGTTCAATTCCCGAATCTCGAAGTTTTAACCAAAAAAAGTTAAAAACTAATAGTTTGTGACGTAACAACTAATTTACAGTTTTTATTTTATTTTTCCTATATTTGTGCTGCCCCTGCTATTGCTGGCAGCTCCTTGAGACATTTGTGGAGGTTACGCAAATCCGCATGCGTGATGTAATCGGCACGATATTAAATACACTATAAAAGGGTCTTGACAGACGGAAAGACGGACTATAGTAATCCTATAAGGGTTCCCTTCTTTACCGACGAGAAGACAATCTCATGTATGTACTTCACTTTTTATACCTATGCTCGGTGGACGCACACTAATGAGCGTTTGAGCCGGAACTGTTCGACGAGCGGGCCGAAGCGCTCCGAGATATCGTGTCCGTGAGCGGTGTCTATGTGTGCGTTGCTCGAGCGCGTTTTGTATGCAGGCAGATTGACTTTTGTACCTATCTATTTTGTGGTAGGGAGCCCTAAAAAATGTAGCTACCTATCAATAAGTCACAAAAAAAACCGAAATAATCAGCTAGAGAGCACCCTGTACATACGTTACAGTCCTTGGGCATGTTCGCTTACATTAGTAGGACATTAAGGGCATCTTCTCGGTATTCAGGTAATATCTTACAGGCAGAATCCTCTACCAGGTTACTTAGAACCCTCTGAGGAGGAACCTCCGTGGAAATGGGTATGTGAAGAGTGAGGCGAGAGGCCTGGGTATGGTGGACGTGTGGATAGATTGAGGTTCTTGGAAATATACGGTGATGGGTTTGGTTTGTACACGTTAGTATGTCTGTGTTTTAAAGTTATGTACTAGGTTTTGTCAGCGGCTTTACCTAAGTATAGGACAGTAATAATTATCTTTTTTTTTTAATACTAGCTGACCCGGCAACCTTCGTATCGCCTATCAGAAATTTACTGTTTTCATATTTATTCTTATATCTGTGCTATAAGATCTTACTTTGTGCCAAATTTCAGGATTCTAGGTCAACGGGAAGTAGGTACCCTCTGAAATTTGATTCCCTTGATTATTTCGCTCATTGTAAGTATACTTACTTATTTTTAATAATGTTTGTCCTGTATGTTTTGTTAATGTGGTGTACTTACTTATAATCCTAACTAATATTATAAATGTGAAAGTGTGGATGTTTGGATGTTTGTTACTTAATCACGCAAAAACGGCTGAACGGATTTGGATGAAATTTGGCATGCATATAGCCTTTGACATGGAAAAGAACATAGGCTACCTTTTATCCCGATTCCTTAAGTACCTAATGCCACGCGGGCGAAGCCGCGGGCAAAAGCTATTAAATAAATAATAATAATATTGTCGAAATATACGTTTTTTGCGACATAAATGGCGGTATCTTTTGTTTAACTTAAAAGTTTAATTTTTTCACAGCTTCAAAGGACCGCAGACCTGATTATATGGTCTTAATTTCAACGCGATGCCTCCACGCGTTCCAGAGATACAGCGTCTTGACAGACAGACAGACAGACGAACAACAAAGTGATCCTATAAGGACTTCGTTTTATCCTTTTGAGATGCGGAACCTTAAAAACGTGGTCATGAATTCGATCCCCATCAGGCCACTGACAGAATGAGACTCGATGATAATGTTTCGAAATCAACAATTAATTTAAGTTTCAACGCTCAAACACGATCGACATAATTTACTTACAATCGTGTCGATAAATATGTCCAATTGGAAGTTCGTGAACACGAAATAGATGTAACGAAATTATTTCTGGACCATTCGGTGTGCAATTGATATCTTTGTTTTGTTAGGGTGGTCTTAGATCTATGGTAGTCTAGAGGTCAGGAGATCGATTGTTTTCATGTAGGCTTGTATTCACTTCATTTCATTTATTCATAACTAGCCTCTGCCAGTAAGTTTCTCCCTACAAAGTGTATAAAATAGAATTGTCACATGTATAAAAAACAAATTATAGAATCAAAATTAAAACACAATAATATAAAATATTGAGTCAAATGATTAAACATTATATCTACAAATAAATCTAATTTCAAATATCAGACATCAAATGTCAACATTCTGTTTCTATATTCCGATAAAAATATTAGGATTCGTTTTATCCCAATGAAAGTCGAAAATTATCCTACGGAAACTTACTATACCTAAATCATCATCATCATCGTTTCAGCCGATAGACGTTCATCTTCATCATCACGTCCACTATTGGACATAGGCTTCCCCAAGTATTGCCACCATGAACGGTCGCTTCGGGACGGGCGTTTCGCATCCATTGGATTTCCGCTACCCTTACCAGGTTATCAGTCCACCTTGTGGGAGGTCTTCCGTTACACGGTAGCCACTCTAGAACCTTTCGGCCCCAACGGCCTATATATAGAGTGACTGGTAATTAGTGACCGATACTCGGATCAAAAAATCGGCCTCGCTATACAAATTGTCCAATCAAGTTTATGATTTTGTATGGTGAGGCTGATTACTTTTTTCGTTTCCTGAAAAAAAATCTTGTGGAAGGTTGTCCAGTTTGGTCTACTGAGCAAGCTCTTAAAGTTTGTGGGGGGCTGTCCCTCACACCCTGTATAGGATAGAATATAATTAACCCACTAATGCCTAATAAAAATATGTGTATTTGTTTATGCTAAGATTTAGGCTTTTTGGCCACGCACAGAACTTTTCTATGTAATTTTTTTTATGTAAGTTAAATATCATGGTTAGTTAATAATTCACTATAATTTGTTGTTTGTCTTGTATGTCTGTCTATACCTACTATATAATTATTATAAAGCTGACGAGTTTTTTTTTAATTATATTTGAATGCACTAATCTCAGAAGCTACTGGTTCGAATTGAAAAAAATATATTTTGGTATTGGATAGCCCATTTATCGAACAAGGCACTAACAAGGCAAAGACTTGTACTATTACTTATTCTGTGCTTTAGGGTATATAACATTACGCTACGACCCACGGGATCAGTACCTAAGTAAGAACGCGAGTGAAATCAGGACAGTTAGTTACTCATAATTTTTTCTTTCTTTCTATCTGAGTATATTTTTAATAAAATTATTCCTTTTTATATTTTACCATTACTGATCATCAAATAGTCATTTTTTTTTAAATTCTTCCACACTAATATAATAAAGAGGTAAAGTTTGTTTTAATGTTTTTGTTTGTAGGAGGTAATGTCTGAAAGTACTGGTCCGATTGCTAAAATTGTTTCACCGACAGAAAGCTGCTTTATTCCTGAGTGACATAGGCTATATTTTATGTACGCGGGCGTAGCCGCAGGCAAAAGCTAGTATTTTATAAAACGATTCCCTACTGACCGTAGGAACCACATATTGGGTAACTGCTCTGTATATCCTGGTATCAGCTTTCACAACATCCTGCCAACTTGTTCCAACGTTTATGAGGCTTCCCACTGGATCTGGTTCCCATGCTTGTACTGTACCTATTTTTTTAGAGCTATTAATACTTTTAAAAGTTTAATTGAAAAGGTAGGTATTTTTATCATGATTATTTATTATCATCGAGAATAGTTGGGAGAACATTATCTTTTTTTTAAGGAGGAGGGTGTACAATACTCTTTCTTTTTAGTAAATATAGATGCTACAAGTCATTATAATTGAATTTCGAGCAAAGAGTGACACTGTAAAATTTAACCCCTAATTCCAAATATAGAAGGGATTTAGCTATTCCTAATATAAAGAGAGGCAAAGGGAGACCACTTTCTACGTGGTGGACAACCGTAAAAAAGAGAGGCAAAGGGAGACCACTTTCTACGTGGTGGACAACCGTAAAAAAGAGAGGCAAAGGGAGAATACTTTCTATGTGGTGGACAACCGTAAAAAAGAGAGGCAAAAGGAGAACACTTTCTACGTGGTGGACAACCGTAGAAAAGACAGGGAAAGGGAGACCACTTTCTACGTGGTGGACAACCGTAAATAGGGATACCAAGCGGGCACAACTAGATATGTAACAGACAACCCGGGACCGAGCGTCCTGGCGCCGCGGTACGAGGAGAGCCGACCCCAAATAAAGGGACAAGGCTAGGCAAAAGAGGGAGAGAGAGAATTCCAAATATAGAATAGAATGAACTTTATTGTACACCAAAATGGAAACATAACTTTTATGCTCGCCATGCACGATAGGGTACCTATACCTGAAAGCTTTGCCTGTACAGGTGAGTTGTACAGGTGAACCGAAGCGTGTATGTTGCACAACTGTGTTGGTTTCCGTACAATCTTACCAGACAGATACACCACAAATTTTTAATTAGTACACATACTTATAGGGCTTATTAGAAAAGCCCTTGTTATTTTATAAGTAAAATCTCAATAAATAATATTCATAAACAGCAAAGTTATTAGCGTTGGTTTATGTCCCAAAATGGCTTGTGCAGGCTATTGATTAATGAATGAATAAGTGACAATTATTAAGGAAAGGAAAAACGCTGCCCGCAGTATTTTCTACTAGCAATTGTTATGTATGATTGATTCTATGATGAATTTACCTTTTCGTGGTCAATTTTAAGATTTCGGTTTTTTCTACTTTTGACCACAAAAATATGATCAGTAACAGGTACAGATGGAGCCCCATTGTTTTGTGTACTAATTAAAAAGTAGGGGTGTATAACTGTGCAGGTAAACCTGTCAGGTATACCCTAGAGTGTATGGCTAACCTTTACATAAACTTAGATCTCTAAATAATATGGCGGTCTCATCGTAAGTAAACCTTTACTATAATAGTAGGCAGTGATTCCTCCAATTATAAGACAGCTTATCAAATAAAACAGTCATCGTCGGCTAATTATTAAAACCATTTCCCATTTCCTAACGGTAACATCCCAAACACACCGTCGTATGTTTCCACTCCCACCTCATTTCGCAACCTGTCCATCCTACCTTGACATTTAGCATTTTGATATCTCACTTTAATGAGTCTCAGCTAAGTTATTTAAAGGACACAAGATAATAACATGGCAAGACACTCTAATGTCTATTAGACTCATAATCTTGTCACTTTTGTGATTATTTATCTTCTTGACGTATTTCTCTAAATATCTTATTGGCTACGGTATAATTGTTATGTTTTAAATATTTTAATTTAATTAGCAGTAACGGCAAACGTATAGCTTTTTTTGCGGAGTGCGTCAGTTACTTTGGTATGTGTATTATTATCATTCATATGACTTTGCATAAAAACTGGTCAATTGTTTCGGTATTTTTAACATCTATTCGTGTAGTATCGGAATTATTTCTGCTAAAATAGTCTAAATATTATTTAATAAGTTACTGAACAGTTATAAATACTACGAATGTAAATAGCAATCATTTTGCAAAAGACCAATAAGCTTAGGATATTACTACAATAAAGCACACAACTACATTCCTTTGAAATCATCCTTTTGAAAAAATTGACCACTGAACTGTTTCATACACGTCCAAACCCTGACTCCATTAAGAAACCCCTCATACCTCACACGACATTTCAAAAGACATGTTTACGCTATAAAAATCAAGGACCCCATAGCTTCAGGACATCATAGTATAGTGCCTTGGGGTACCCCGTTTCCAGTTGATTTAACAGTAGCGTTTAGCACAGTCACTCACTAATGGACATCTGACGGAGGGACGCGAGCAGACGTGACCGTTTTAAAAGGGATCTGAAGGTTTAAAAAAAGTGCCAAATCAGATCTGATAGGACCGGATTTCGTTGGAAACTAGGCCAGATTTTTAGAGAAGATGTCTAGCGTTGTAGATTAGTTTGGAAATTAGATTTTTTCTGAGTCTATATACGGAGCAGTTAACTTTTTTTTGAGGCTGGATATTAGCAACTAACTTCTTCAGGTCTGGATGGAGCAGGAGGAGTGTTCCTTCATGCCATCCTTACTCTTTCAAAATGGGCCGTCGACTTAAAGAGAGACTTTAGGTACGAGTATGTAATATAGCCATGTCGATACCAGAAGTATGAATTAACGTAAGGGTAAACATTATTACGTTTTGCGTAAAATACCTTTACATCAATCATCGTAAGGAACATTTTTGCATTTTAAGTAAAAGTCCCTTACGTTAATTCATACTTCTGTACCCCTAGCCAAGTTGCTAATCTGCAATCGTTAACGCTTGCAGAAAGCTTCAAATGTACGGGAATGACGTCATCTCAACGCTCAGTAACGTGGTCAGAACAAAAGAATTAGCGGCGCGGCCAACTCGAAGCGTTCGGCGCAAGCGAAACGGTTGCAACTTGGCTAGGGGGCTGGTATCGATGTTTGTGAACAAAAATAATTAGTCTATAATATTCGCGAGAGGGTCGACTACGGTCAGCTTACAGTGTAATAAGAAGAGTCTAAATATAGAAAATAATAAGTATTTCTATCTGTCCCTGCCCACTTTCGTATTTATTTTGATGTACAGCTAGAAGCTAAGTCTATTTGACATTTAGGTAAAAGCAAAGGGAAAACCTGTGAGATTAATTTTTTTTTTAGATCACTGTTTGTTCAAAGTTCATTAAAATATGATTAGCGACCGTAAGTCGTATTTATTTACGGAGTTTTTTTTTGGTAGGAATTCATCTAATACCTCTCGCGCTCTAGAGCGGGGCGGAAGAATGTGTCAGACTGTTACTGACAAAAACCACACCTATGCTCTTTCTTTGCCTAGCGTTCTAGGACTCCAGCCCCCCTAGCCAAGTTACAACCGTATCATGTCGAATTCCGTTCTCCAATCGGTAACGCTTCGGTGTCAGCAATTGTAGAAAACGATAAGTGAGTAGCCATGTTAACGCGCCTCAGTCGGCCCCTCGTTCTACAATGTAGCGTTTGTTTATCAAAGGATGTAGCGTTAAACGTTGTAGAAATTCATTCTATTATTTTGAACGATGTGAACTTGGCTACGAATTTTCTATTCGTTTGTTCCGACCACGTGAATTAACGTTGAGATAATGTCATTCCCATACATTTGATTACTTTTCGACTAGCGTTAACGATTGCAGATTATCAACTTGGCTACTTGGCTACGGGTGCTGATTTTCCTTTCGTAAGTCAAAAGAGACAATACTTGATACTGAAAAAATACAAAAAACTTATGAAAATTTCAACTTCGCTACAATGGCGCTTTTGGATTAGCCTACTCTCCATCAGCTACAGTTGAGGGTTTGATTCCTGTGTGATGAACATCACGATGACCTGGTGAGTGAATAGGCTCTTAATAAACTAGTGCGCCTCACCATCAACGATTGCATCACTGCTTACCATCAGGCGGGATCGCAGTCAAGTACTAGTTTATAACAGATAAAAAAAAAAAAGTCGCGGTCACAGGATGGGTCGTTGTGGCGACGCCTGGGGGAGGCCTATGTCCAACAGTGGACATCTTTCGGATGAAATGATGATGATGATGATGAACATCACAGATTTTAAGTTTGTTTCAAATCTGCACAGGATGGGTCGTTGTGGCGACGATTGGGGGAGGCCTATGTCCAACAGTGGGCGTCTTTCGGCTGAAATGAAGATGATGATGATGATGATGATGATAAACATCACAGATTTTAACTTTAGGTTCCAAGCCTAGTTACCTAGTGTTTAAACAAAGGGAGTTTATAAACCTTCAGTAATTAAGGCTAAAAAACAAATAAGATAACTTTAGAGCAGTTTCCATTCTACTAAGAACCCACCTTTTTAGCTAGAATACTTGTTTGTTTAACAAAGCGGGTGCAAAGAAGAAAGTTTAAGAAAACTTCCAACCCCTTGGTAGGTCTGGATGAAATTACAAAGGTGTTGCTAGCTGTAAAAAATGTAGAAAAATCAGTGTAACGGATGTTTATACGGTTTTTACTTGTTTGAGATGAGTTTAACTTGATTCTGAGCTAGTTTTATATTGTGTATTCTATACTAGTTACTGTTAGCGGCATCGTCTGCGTTTTCTGAGAATAGGCTAGTTGCCGTAAAAAATGTAATTAGTCCGTCTTTTAGATTTTCTAAAAATAAGGGACACGTATTTTTTTATTTGCAAATTAACAAAAAATGACAAAGATATAGCCCATTGAAGTTACGTGTAACGTCACGCCGTGCTGCATTTTTTCGCACGCAGATAGATACCTAAGTATAGGTACTCTTTATTGTACATCATAAAAAGTTACATAGATATAAAATTTTGTATTCAATTCAGATACCTGTCATATTTTTTTTAAAGTTCATTTATTTGTTTTATTTTTATTTATAGTTTTACTTTAACAAAAACGGCTATCCGCCAATTACATTACTTAAAGACAATATACAAAAAAAAATCACACACTCATCTCACGAAACTCCAGACACACTGACATGATCTTCTTACATTCGTCCGCGAACACATCACAGTCAGGGTGCGTGTCCAAAAGAGTGTTGAGCGCAGAAAGAGTGCGAGGGACAGGAGACTGGGCTCGCGCAACAGTGTGACTCGCAGGCACAGCGAACAAGCTGTGTCTCCTGATGCGGCTGTACTTAACTGGGTCACAGAGTTGAGACAGTTCGGCATGCAGCTCTGGAGTATCTGTTGTCCCATGAAGGATATTACACATGGTTAATATTTGCTCATGTTTTCTTCTGACCTCTAGTGAATTATACCATTATATCATATAACTTCATACTTTTTCATGTGTATGAGACTATATATGAACATTTTTAGACCACTGGAGAGTATCATCTCAGTGGCCCAAAAAAGTTCTAATAATATATCAATCTAAGCCATTTCCCAATTCTTACTATTGAGTTGGCAAATCATCAAATATCTTCTCCTGTTCTAGGGTTGAGCGAGAGGATGTATCAGACTATTACTGACTAAATAACTCCGTGTTCTTTACTTGGCCTAAAATTTCAGCTGTCAGGCTATAACGGTTCTTGAGATAGAGCCTGGTGACAGACGGACGGACGGACAGTCGGACAGCGGAGTCTTAGTGGGTCCTGTGATGTGTGTGTGTGTGTCCCTTTGGATACGGAACCCTAAAAAATAACCTCTTTGAGGCGTGCGTAGAACACAATGTGCTGTCGACCTGGACATGGTCTTTATCGGACGGCGAGCTACGAGGAAATCATTGAAAATATTATAGTTTCAACAAAATAATCCTTCTGTGACGCCATTGAATATTTATTACAATAATTATTACCAACACAGTCCGAATTACATTTAATACTAACCATATTTACAGTGTGTCATAAAAACTTTGTTGCTTCAATAGTAACACTTGTAAATTCAACCTAACTTCCCAAAAAATAAGGTTCAAAATTGCACAGCACGTTACACAAAATATATCAACCGTCAGCAAAGTTATGTTTCACTTTATGTGACACTTATTTTAAAATGCATAGGGTTGTATTTTGATTGTGTTGTTTATGTTGAAGTTTTGCATGGATTAATAGGATAAGTTGTGAAGTCAAATCACGTAGTAATAATGATCGTGGGATTGTCTAACACTATTGCGCTGGAATGCTTATTATTTGTTGTGGTAACACTGGAACTAAACATGACTAAATTACCTAGTTATATCTTAAAACAAATTTAAAAAATAAAAAAAACTTTTTACAAAAAAAATAAAACCGACTTACTAAAAAAACACTAAAACTATCAAAATAACTTTAATTTCGGAAGTCGGTGTTTCTGTAATAGTTTTGCCTCTTCGTTATTTAACACCGACTTCCGAAATTAAAGTTATTTTGATAGTTTTAGTGTTTTTTTAGTAAGTCGGTTTTATTTTTTTTGTAAAAAGTTTTTTATTTCACACTTTTTAGTTGCAGCCAGAGTACCTTTTTCTCATGACAATTCCAATTAACTCAAACCCTGCTAGGATACATTGTTTTATTATGAAGTTCCCGTGTCTACCTTCCGGCTCCATCATCATCATCAGATCAATTCGATAGTACCTTATGGCCAAAGTGCATCTCATGACAATTCTAATAAGCCCAAACACGGCTAGGATACATTGATTAATTACGGAGTTCCGGTGCCTATCTTCCGGCTCCATCATCATCATCAGATCAGTTCGATAGTACCTTATAGCCAAAGTGCATCTCATGACAATTGTAATAAGCCCAAACACGGCTAGGATACATTGATTAATTTCGGAGTTCCGGTACCTATCTTCCAGCTCCATCATCATCATCAGGTCACATCGATGATACCATTTTCAACATACCTATTCAGAACTATTCATTTATTTGTAACTATGTTCATTGAGAGATCGGTGTGACTATGAACTTCCGTTGGCCATTTCTGGTCGTCTTCACCAGTTCCACTTCATCAAATGTCATGTTTTGACTATAAATGCTTAAGTCTTTGATAAAAATACCAAAAGAACTATATGGTTGCCTATAATATTTGAGGAGTTCCCTCGATTTCGCCAAGATTCCATCATCAGATCCCGACTTGGTGACTATGGGACCATTTGGGAAGTATACCCTGTCCAACAAAAAAAGAATTTTTCAAATCGGTTGGCAAGTGACGAAGTTATGCGCGAACATACATAAAAAAAAAAAAAAAAAATACAAACATCCGAATTGAGAACCTCCTCCTTTTTTAGAAGTCGGTTAAAAAAACATCGGTTTCTGTTGAACATGTTACCTAACCCTTCCTTTTCTGTGCAGCGATTGGGTTTTTTTTTTTGTTGAAATTTTCATTTTTTAGGGTTCCGTACCCAAAGTATGAGTTGTAGTCCCGAGTTGAGCTTTTCGAATACTGACAAATGCTTACACTGATTGGACAGGTCCACTCAAATCTGTATGGTTCTTTCTTCAAAAGACCATTTCAGACAAATCTGCATGGTTCTCATGTGATTTGACCATTACATATTTAGTGTATGTATTTAAAAGAGACTTTGACCCCTGAGTTTGTTTCGGTGTTTCTTCTCAGGGTAGTCAGATAGGAAACACCGGCCTCAACTAGCATAAATTGACATGTAAAAGTGTTTTTTAAACCTATATACAAAATAAATATCATTTATCATTTATAGGGTAAAAACGGGATCCTATTACTAAGACTTAGCTGTCTGTCCGTCTGTCTGTCACGAGGCTGGATCTCAAAAATCGCGATAGCTAGACAGTTGAAATTTTCACAAATTATGTATTTCTGTCGCCGCTACAACAAAAAAATATTAAAAACCAAATAAAATATTTTTTTAAGGTCCCATACAGCAATGGCGATTTTTTTTGCCGAATTTTACAAAGGACAGTACGTAAGCCTTCGTGCGCGAGGTCAACTCGCAATTGGCCAGTTTTTTACTATAGTATCTACTAGGTGTTGCCAGCAGTTTCGCCCGCGTAAAAATAGAAAATATTATAGTCTATGTCACTCAGTGATAAAGTAGCATTCTACTGTTGAAAGATTTTTTTTTAATCGGTCCAATAGTTTTTGAGTTGATTCATTAGCGGCTTCGACCGTGTATATAAAATATAGCCTATGTCACTCAGGAATAAAGCAGCTTTCTCTTCTTCTTCTTCCTGCCCTTGTCCCATTTTATTTGGGGTCGGCGCAACACGTTTTTTTCTTCCATTCTGTCCTGTCACTCGTCACGCTATCACTAACTCTCTTTTCTTTCATATCACTTCTCACACAATCCGTCCATCTTTTCTTTGGCCTCCCTCTCCCTCTCCACATGTAAATTCATAACTCTTTTAGCAACATGCTTTTCATCTCTCCTCTTTACATGACCATACCAAGACAAACGATTTCCTTTCAACCTTTCAATCACTGGCGCCACTTTCAAACTTCCCCTAATATACTCATTTCTCACTTTATCCATTCTCGTCACACCACACATCCATCTTAACATTCTCATCTCCGCTACATGCAATCTTTTTTCATCCGTCTTTTCACAGCCCAACATTCTGATCCATACATTATGACAGGCCTTATCACGGACTTGTAGATTTTACCCTTCAACTTGAGGGGCATCCGTGGGTCACAAGTTGTTCCCGTGACCTGTCGCCATTTCATCCATCCTGCGTTGATCCGATGTGTTACGTCCCGATCTACCTCACCATCCCCTTGGACAAGCGACCCGAGGTACCGAAAGTCGGAACAGATCGGTATGGGCGTTCCGGCGAGGGCTAAGGGCACTGGATTGAAGAGACCGCCGAAATTGCAGAACAAGTACTCTGTTTTGGTTCTACTCAATTTCAGGCCAACACTCTCCAATCTGTGCCACCACACCTCCAATCTGTTCTGGACCTTTAGGCCACTCTCGGCAACCAGCATAATGTCATCGGCAAACAACATACACCAGAGAGCCTCTTTATGAATGTCAGACGTCAGAGCGTCAACATTTGCAACATGTTCGGTTTCAATAAAGCAGCTTTCTATTGCTGAAAAAATTTTAGCAATCGGACCTTCTCCTACAAACAAAAAAACAAACTACCTCTTTATTATTTTAGTGTAGAAGTGTAAACTATAGTATGATCACTCAACAATTTGTAAGTACAACTCGCTATCACAAACTACCTAACTCAGAAACTATAAAAAAAAAACCGTAAAAACAAAAAGCTAGAAAGCGCGATCTGAAGCGAGAAAGCAATAAAAATATAATAAAACCGGTATACATAATGAATGCCGAGGTGAATCAGACCCAAATGTATTCTTTTGATATTTAAATGTCCAACTAATGAAATGATCCCTCGGGATTGGTCGGATCTCTCGAACGCAGTACATTCGATTTTCGAACTTTTGAAAAGTAAGTTTCTGTGGTTGTGGCAGTTTTGTTCTGCGGGCGTGATTAATGCGGTATGGGTTTTTAGCGTTCCGCGAATCCGTAGTGAGTTCCGTTTTTATTTTTTGTCACAACAATATTTTAAACAAAACGTGTTACAGTTTAGTTAGAAGAAATACTGTTACTTTCAGCTATTTTTCTATTTATCTTGGACAGAACAAATTGCTATCTTCTGCCTAAAATAAAAAATATACCTACATGGCGTATAATATACATAGCTTATAGCCTACAATAGAAAATATATACAGCCTATTACAATGGTGTAATTTACTGGTGCAAGGATTTATAAGATTTATTTATAAGAAAATATAAATACCTAAATCTTTTCTTTTTTTAATATTACTAGTATATAAAAGTATACACAAGTAGGTAAGTAGCAATACACAAACACACAAATGACTCGTAAAAAAACTTTATATTTGTCTTTGTCAGCTCAATGTTATTAAAATACTTCCTGAATTTCATAACAAACAAAGACAAAATCTGAAGGTTTTCATATTATTCTTACAGGAAAAAACCTTCGTCCTTGAACAACACAGGAACCTAACATTTTCTCCTCATACACCTGCCATAAATAACTAATTCATATTAGACAATATTGGTAAATAACAAAATACCCAAGTTCTTCCTCAGGGACTCATTATAATATTTTGTGGTATTTGTTATATTTAACGAGTATCGTACGCACGCAAGCTGTTTGTTAAATACTTACCATTTAATTTTATAAGAGCAGAAACTGACTTTTTTTATGGTGGGAAAAATTATGACAACCCCCGCTCTTGGGCGGAGCGGGAGATAGTGTCAGACTCTTACTGACTAAAAGCCCACCCCGTTCCTTCTAACCTTCATACCAGGGCTCGAGTTCCCTTTCGGATAACCCTGGACCCAATAGGCTTCGACCCAGCTGGGCCCCTGCTGTTGCTGACAACTCCTTGAGCGGGAACAGTGCGCGTCGTCGACGACTTGGGCTCGGTCCGGACAGTTACCGGACAGTCGGACAGCGAGCTACCCATTGCTCACTGTCTGCAAGCCCGCGCCTTCGGTGACCGGAAATTGGGATCGGGATCCCGGCGGCGACGGCGAGAGCGCCGTTGCCTGATGCGGTCGGCCTCCTCCTTTCCTCTCGCATTACTGCTTCGCAGAAGTCGGCGACCGGAATCTGACTGACTGAACATATCAGTTAGTCAGAAACTGACTGACTGATATATTCAGTCAGTCTGATTCCCTGTAGTTTTGCGCATAGCTGAACTGGGAAGGGAAAGTGACTGGCTAGGAACGTGAAAATTTGCACAAGGTTTACTTTTATGAAGTAAGCGAGTACTAAGAGCGGTTTTCCCGAAATCCATTTCCGTTCCCAAAGAGACGAAACGAGGGTCCAAAGTTTGTATCAACAAACCTACCTTTTCGCGGGCGAAGCCGCTGGCAGAAGCTAGTAATTTATAAATTTAGACCTACTTTCAGTGTTCGATAGATTTTCGCTTCATTGCAACTGACAGTTAATATTAATTAGGCTCTAAAAGTTTTGGTGTTAATTACCTACTTACTTTCACGACTTCAACAAATATTAAAAGTATCAAAAAAGGAACAAGATCTTGTTTCATAAAGATATCAATTACATGTTTTATGTGCACACTAGTTTGTTCTGCGGTTCAACCCTCGTTGCCTATTTTGCAAGAACCGTTACGTTTTTTCCAGGTTAGAAAAAGCCTTGTGGTACCTACATAGTGGTAGAGTAATTTTCAGTCATTAAAAAAAAATAAGTCAGCAAAAATATCATGATTTCGAAGTGAAAAAGGGATAGCGTTATTTGTCAAGTATAGCTCTGTCTCTGTCTAGTTAGGTTCCTTATCTGTGCTTCCAGAGATAACCTTTTAGATAGAAACAATTTTACATTCTCGTTATATAAATCATGTAAAGTAGTGAGAGAATGTGAATGTGAAATTGTATCCATTTCCAGTAAGAACATGGCCTATTAAAAAAACAACGATACAGTGGAATACTTGCGAATCCAGCAAAATTGCGAACAATGAAATAAAAATACGTTGTGCTTTTTTATATTCTCTCTTTGTCTTTGTTTATGTACACAGAAATATTTTATTGTTACTATTTCAACTCGACTGAAAGTCACTTAGAGACAGCCTTTTTGAAATTATTCTCCTACCACTACGCTAATACAACACTTTCGTAGTTATTATTTTCCAGAGTCACCTCGAACCAGCCCTTGCAGCACCTATGTATCGCGAATCGTTATACCACCTCTTCCTTAGCCTATTCTAAATGTTACTATTTCAAAAGATAAGTAGTATCATCGTTAATATCAATTAATATATCGATACCTAACCAATAAGCAGAGATTTTTAGATTTTTATTATTTGGTTTTTAGGTTAGTCCAGTTGCTTTTTTGGCTGACAGCTGTCAAAGAGCTGTCAAAGTCTATGCTGGCCATTTTGTTTTTTTGATAGTTTTTTTTTTTCGTAGTAGTGACTGTAAACAGTAATAAGAGGAATCTTTATTTTTACCGACTGCTCATAGAAACACGTTTTCCAATTAAAAATGATTTCAAGTCCAACTTTGTTTGTTTCGTGCAAGCTCTAGTACGAAATTAATGTTATTATTTGTTCTATTCCGACTTCTTGACATTAAAAAAGACTCTTACATTCGTGGAAATAATTGATATTGCTTATTGTTTGTGTAAGAAATGATAAAAGCACTCTGGCGAATGTTTGAATATTTTTCTTAAAAGGAAATGAGTCTCCATTTTTAGGTAAATGATTACACCTCTTTAATAGGTAAGTACTAGAGACCTACCATACAAAATTCTGAATTTAATTTGTAATAATTGAATATAGCATTATTATTTATTTATTTGAATAGAACAGGTTAATGTACTTAGTTTATTTTTAAAAACTAATTTCTAAAACAGAATATGACACACTAATATAAAATTTATTTGAAATTATGATACCGAGTTAGGAGTTCTTCACACGTTCCACAACCACACCACGACCACAACCACATCTGGGCTTGCGGACAGTGGGCAATGGGTAGCTCGCTGTCCGGCCGTCCGGTAACTGTCCGGACCAAGCCCAAGTTGTCGACGGCGCGCGCTGTTCCCGCGCGCCTCAAGGAGTTGTCAGCAACAGCAGGAACCCAGCCGGGTCGAGGCCTACTGGGGCCAGGGTTATCCGAAAGGGCGCTCGAGCCCCGGTATGAAGGCTTGAAGGAACGGGATGGGTTTTTTAGTCAGTAAGAGTCTGACACTATCTCCCGCTCCGCCCAAGAGCGGGGGTTGTCATAAGATGATTTTTCCAATCGAAAAAAAAAAAAAAACCGTGTGTGTGATACCGACCACATCGCAACCACAACGCAATCACCAGCGACACTGCAAACTAGCGGCCGACCACAACGCAACCACATCTACATTTTGTCGGTACCACAACGCAACTACAAAAAACCGCAGCGATACTATTCACACGTAACCACTGCTTCACAGCATTTTGTCGTTTAGACGTGACGTGGTTGTGGTACGTGAAGAAGGCCTTAATCTGCCGAAATTACAGTTCAAGGTAACCCGTTTTTAATAAGATTGTTGCGTGCAGGAATTGAACCCGCGACACGCAGCGCAGCAGCACATCGCTCAGCAACTGCACCAACCGTTCAACTTCTGTATTCTTGGACTGAGAGAAAGCTATACTAACTCGTTGGTGGCACAGACTACTTTTATCTGGCTAAACACACGGTTCCTTTTTTAAAATCATCAAGTGTCAGACTTTTACTGACTAAAATTCACTTTGAATTATCCCGCAGCCTTCGCAGGCATCGTCCGCAATGGACCCCGTCTGTATGCTGACATCACTTTGAGTTACGCGTGGAACATGAAACGACAAGCGCCTCAAAGCGTTGAAAATAATACAGTTCCTGTGATATAGTGTTCCGCAAAGTGTGTGCCGTGGCGCACTGGTGTACGGTGGTGAACAGATGGTGTACCTCGGAAAAAATACTGTTATCTTTTTTAATTGGTATGAACTAATGCGCCTCACAGGTCACGTCAGCCGCATGAGCAGTGACCGCTGGGCAAGTGTCGCCACCCAGTGGGTTCCTGCAAACGGCAAGCGCCATCGAGGTCGCCCTAGAAAGTGGTGGCGAGATGATCTAGACGCGTATCACGAGAACTGGTTCGAGACGGCGCGAGAGAAGAATGTCTGAAAGGATTTGGGCGAGGCCATTGCCCAGCAGTGGGACAGTAATGGCTAATAAAAAAAAAAAAAAAAAAAAAAATTAACTAATGCTTGACTGATGGGTAGGGCACATTGCTCGCAGAACAGATGGCCGTTGGGGCCGAAAGGTTCTGAAATGGCGACCACGTACCGGAAGATGTAGCATTGGAAGGCGTCCTACAAGGTGGACCGATGACCTGATAAGGGTTACCGGAATCCGTTGGATGCGAGACGCACAGGACCGTTCATTGTGGCGACACTTGGGGGAGGCCTATGTCCAACAGTGGACGTCTTTCGGCTGAAATGATGATGAATGATGAATGCTTGACTGCGATCGCACCTGATGGTAAGCAGTGATGCAATGTTTGATGGTGAGGCGCACTAGTTTATAAAGAGCAGATTCACTGTATCCTTGAAGACACCCAAATTATAATCGGACGGGATTACCGCAATAGGCTAACTAAAACCCACTCCTATTTCCTTCGTTGCCTTTCATTGCAAGGCCGGGTTTTCCTTTCAGAAGCGAACCCATGGCCCCAGTAGGCTTCGACCCTGCTGGGCCCTAGGTTTCGTAGATGTACCTTGAACACAAAAAAAAATGCGGAACACATGACATCTCTCGCCCTTGGGCGGTGCGGGAGGGCGTGTCAGACTTTTTCTGACTAAAAAACCCTTTGCCATTGTTCCAGGGCCCAGGGGATCTCTTTCGCATCATAACCCATGGCCTTAGTAGGCTTCGACCCTGCTGGGTCCCTACGGTTGCTGACAACTCCTTGAGACGAGCGGGGAACACTACGCGACTTAGGCCCGGTCCGGAAGGTTATCGGACGGTCGGACGGCGAGCTACCTATTGCTCGCTGTTGCGGAACACTTGTAGAGAGCACTGAAGCGCAGTCGTGTGTAAAAGCTAGTATTATACTTACTTCAAGTTTATAGCAGTAGGTAGATACGACTTATACACGTTTTCATTATAGGCCTTACCTGTAACAAACAAAAGAGCATGTTAGCCTTAATTAAATACAAACAAATAAAGTGCTTGTTATTTTATAATTAAAAAGAGAACTTTTCGTTTTATTTTTCGTAATTTTTTAACAACGTGCAACGTAGTGAACATTGAAACTGGAAAGTTAGAAGTCAACCGACTTTGATAATTATTAGGGTAAAATGAAATCTGATGTAGTCAACACTGGTTCAATAATCATGGTTGATTAAGAGAAATATTGATCATTGTTTACTTAAAAGAAGAACCTAATAAAAAGTATCGAATCATCATCATCAGCCTTTTTAATGTTCCCACTGCTGGGACTCAGGCCACAAAATAGATAGGTACAGAAGTCAATCTACATACAAACACCGAGAAAAATCTACACACATAGACACCGCTCACGTATACGATATCTCGGTCGCGTCTCGGATCACTCGTCGAACAGTTCCGGCTAATGCTCATTAGTGTGCGTCCACCGAGCGTAGGTATAAAAAGTGAAGTACATACGTGAGATTGTCGTCTGTACCTATCTATTTTGTGCTCAGGCCTTCTCTTTAGGAGAGGGAATAGGCCGCAATCCACCACGCGGGTCCAGTAGGGGTTAGTGAATGTCACACTTGTCACAATGTCTTCGAATTTTTGTTCTAGGACATGCCGGTTTCCTCACGATGTTTTCCTTCACAGTTTTGAGAGCAGTGGTAATTAAATAAATTACACAAAGTAATGCGCCTGGTAGGGTTTGAACCTGCGACCTACAACTCGTAAGTCGGAGCCATTACCACTCGGCCACCACTGCTGCACTGCTCTTCGAATATAAGTATTTTTTAAATATATATGATGAATATTCAAAAATTTCCAAGTCTTTTGACTTTTTAGACAGACTATACACTGCGCACAAGTGTGCGCATGTACCATCGCGGTCATTTCTGCCTGAACACTTAAAAAAAAATCGCTTGATTCCTGCGGGGCGGCGCCAAACAAAACCCTATAAAGTTTTCGTTTCGAATGCAGGCAAAAGTTCTTAGGGGTGATCAGGCGAAAGTGTCCTTGATGCTACGCCGATCTACAGTAGCCCGATTCACGTAATGAGTACCGTAGCGATTTAGTCGTTTAGACCATTTCCGTATTCACATCCATCAATCGAGTTTCAACGACACCGATTTTAAAGTCGTTTGAAATTCGTCGATTTAAAAAATCTGTATTACATTATCCTGGTGGAATACTTATTAATGTAACTGGAAATAGGTCAATAGATCGTGAATACCGCTTTTGGATAGGACTTCGATCGAACGACTATAAAACTTCAACGATATTTGGCTTGTTTGATTTTACGTGAATCAAGCTACTGGGCGCGTCGGTCGGCCTCCATACATTTTATATGGTAACTGTAACTAGACTTGTAGAGCTACACTAGATCCACGCCACGCGACGTCGTTCTACGTACAGACCAGGCGTGTTACACGTGTGCTTCGGTCTAATGTAGTTCTAGCTAGAATGTTTCGCCTGTCCCGGAGTTTGTTTGTTGAAAAATCACGTTTCTTGTATCAGCCCCATCGTGAGTGCTGTGACATCGCCCGCGGCAGTTGCGTCGAGCTCCAGCGACGAGTACTTCTCTCCGCCGATGACTCCACCACTAGAGCGTCGACGGGGAGGACGTCGGCCGCCGAGCGACTTAGGACCTCGAGGCCCACCGGCTTCTGATAGGCCCAGCTCCCGGCGGAAGTGTGCAGCGCATGCGATAGACGAGATCTATCAACGAGAACGTCATGCGCTCATACTATGGGGCTACAGAGGGAGGAAACAACCTGACCGCGTACCGTGTTCGGATGCTCTCATGTGTCCCTTAAATATTTATTTTATTCTGTTTTTTCAGTATTTGTTGTTATAGAGGCCACAGAAATACATCATCTGTGAAAATATCAACTGTCTAAATACCACTGTTTATGAGATACAGCCTAGTGACAGACGGACGGACAGCGCAGTCTTAGTAATAGGGCCCCGTTTTACTCTTTAGGTACAGAACCCTAAAAATTACTTGAAACAAAATCTGTCCATTATTTTTCAACACCCACTAGTGTAGAAAAAATGGCCATTCTGCACTACCCAGCACAATTTCATACACAAAGCATTACCCGTAATGCCCCAGTAAATCTTTCCATGAAGGAGATAAAATTGAATATGACACGTTGGAACTGAAAATTTATGAAAAAATATGTAACCGGGCTACGGCGAACTTGTCACATGCAAATATGAGATGTTATACCATATTAACAGCTGGGGTTGGAATAAAGAGGTGTTATGTGAACCAACATATGTATTACTAGCTTTTGTCCGCGGCTTCGCCCGCGTGGCATTAGGTACTTAAGGAATCGGGATAAAAGGTAGCCTATGTTTTTTTCCATGTCAAAGGCTATATGCATGCCAAATTTCATCCAAATCCGTTCAGCCGTTTTTGCGTGATCAAGTAACAAACATCCAAACATCCACACTTTCACATTTATAATATTAGTTAGGATACATGGTATTTGCAAGAAGCAATGGTGGCCGAGTGGTAACGGCCCCGACTTACGAGTTGTAGGCCGCGGGTTCAAACCAAACCAGGCGCATTACTTTGTGTAATTTATTTTCTCAAAACGGTGAAGGAAAACATCGTGAGGAAACCTGCATGCCCTTGAACAAAATCTTCGAAGACATGTGGCATCCCAACACGCACTGAGCCCGCGTGGTGGATTACGGCCCATTCCTTCTCTTAATTTTTCTGTCAACAAAACAAAACCAAAAGAACAAGAAATCGCTTTTAGCGATAAGACCGCCACTGTGCACATAGGTTTAAGTTTCTGTAAAATTGTTACTATTTTGGTGTACAATAAAGTTTATTCTAACCTGTTCTATTCTATTCTACTATTCTAACTGCCCAGCAGTAGGAATGTCGTAGGGAAATGACGATATCAGGGATTTCACGGAATTCTTTCATTCAATGATATTGACAAAAATTACAGAAAATTGCAAGTTCTTACGTAAGTAATTATGATAATTTCCATGAACGTTATAATTTCCTTCAAAAAGTTCAGACGGGCACTATATTGCAGTACCTACAAATAACTGTCCCTCCACATTGCAAACTGCACCTCACAATATCAAAACCGAAGATAACTCCAACCATTACGACAAAATCGCTCGTTTGGAACGACCAGACACCTGGGTGGCGACGAAGTGTTGAAACTTTTGTCAGAAAGAGACGACGCTCTACGTGGCATATATTGTCGTCTCACTCTAGCAATAAAACAGTAATTGGTCCATCGTTATTGGTGTTATGTATGTGGATATTATCGTTTTGTCTTGTATTAAAACTTTCTTGTTTAGTATCGTAGTATTGTCTAGAATTCTAAAGCTGCGTGTAGATTAAGCTAAGACAGATTTACACTCAGCCTTAGATGTGATTTTTTTTTTTTTAAATCGGTTCAGGTTTCGAGTAATCGGGGATTAAGAAAACGATTTCGACGAAGTAAAACCTCTTCCTTTTTTAAAGTCAGTTATAAATAGATTACAGAAACAATGTGCGAGTTAACACACATCCAAAAACTGGGATTCGTGAGAAATAATAACATTACAAAATAAAACAAAAAAAATTACTAAGAAAAAAGTTTTTATTTAAAAGTAGGTATTATGAAAAGAAACCGTAAACTATAGTGAAAAAATATTGCTCATTACTTATTCAATAGATTGTAGAGTAAAGATATTCCTGGTTGAGCTTGAGATGATTTCGGTTTCTGTGGTTCAAGTTCAGATGACTCTGGCCTAAAAGAAACAGATGGCATCAGCATCAGCTTTTGCCTAACACAACCTGATGGCCCTGGCGTAACTGACCCCGATGGCCCTGGCGTAACAGATCCTGATGGCCCAGACTCAAAAGAAGCTGATGGCACCGCCAAAACTGACCCCGATGGCCCTGGCGTGGCAGTTCCTGGTGGGCCTGGCTTAAAAGAAGTTGATGGCACTGTCATAACTGACCCCGATGGCCCTGGTTTAACTGATCCTGATGGCCCAGGCTTAACAGATCCTGATGGCCCCGGTTTAAAAGGAGCTGATGGCACTAGCTGAACAGGCCCAGGTTTAGACGCTTTAGGATCAACGATCGTCGGATCAGTTCCCGAAGGAAGATTTGGATTTTTGACCGGAACTGCATCAAACACGACATTATCTAAAAACTCACTGTCAAACTCATTAGAATCACATTCTTTTAAATCAGACACACTCAAACTCCCATTCTTTATATTATCCATTAAACGATCCAGAATCAATTCGAGTTTTAGATCTTCATCATAAATCATTTGCTCATGTTCCGCCATTATCTGGTCTTCCCTTAAAAAGTATATAGGATTGACATTTTTCATTTTCTTAACAACAAAACCCTTAAATGCTGGTAAAGACATGTTGCTTTTGCCGAAAATGGGTCTCATTAATCGTTTGAAGTATTTAATGTACGCCAGTTCTGGAGGGCGAACAATAACTTCATGGCCATCAGCTTTTAAAATTTCGCAGAATTTGTAAAGAGGCGGATGGTGGACCTTATGTTTCTGAATAAGAGCAAACAGTTCTGCCCTATGTAATACTGGATCATGCGGGATATCATAGGCTTCCAACCATTTAATCATTTCACATTTCTGACTATGAATCGTTGGTAATTCACAGTTCGGTTCCCAGTCTACTGCAGATGGATTTGCTTGTTCTATTACAAATACCGAATTCGGGGGTATTGTGTGCAGTTTGTTTCTTAGCCAAAATTCAAGGGTTTGCAATTGTGGTGGAAAGTATACGTCGATCAATCCGAGCTGGGGAGAGGCCACTGCAATGATCTCCGCGCTATGGAGACGACTAAAACTTATACGGTAAGAGCAAGGCATTGTCCGTTCTACATGGATGAGGACTCTGTTGTTCTCTCTGTATTCCTTCATTTTATGCAAATACTTTATCCTCCTAGAAAACTGCTCTGTCTTTTCAACAACGATAAATTTGTCAGTCTTAGGCAATCGTTTCCATATGAAGCCTAAATTGTACAAATCTTGTTTAAGCATATCAGGTGTGTAGTCTTTATCAGACTTCATAGTTTCTTTGATTGCTTGTATTATTGAAGCTTTTGTTGGTATTTGTAGATTGTTCACGTATTGATCGATTATTATTTTCCGCATATGTTCGTATTCTATTTTTCTAATTAATTCCATGAAGGAGGCTTCATTGCTGTTAGTTTTAAAGCGTAACCATTCAATGAATGTTTTCTTTGTTTTCATTTTATTCAACGCTAGGTTTATATATTCCTTGTTTATTCCAGTATAAAAACACATTGTTTGCACAAAACGGTGAGGGTCTCTTTCAAGAGCAGGCTTCCTGCTCTTTGATATAACGTTTACGGCAATTTGTATTTTGTCAGATATTTCATCGTAAAGTTTCTGATCCACTTTGGAAGCCATCTTGAATAGTTTTGTCTGTAAGAAAAAGAAGTTATATTGCAGTGTTATCTAAGAACTGGATTTCAGTAAAAAAAAACATTGCATAATCGACCTGTAAGACTAAGTATGGAAAGGATTCAATGAATTCTGTTACTAGAAAGTAACTTTAAAATAAAAAAAATATTTTAAAGTTACTTCTGATTCTTCGATTCTTAGATTTTCTTAGATTCGCCATTTGAATAAATTCGTTATTCAAATGGCGAATCAATGTCGTAAACTCATTGTGGTAAAATCGTGAAATGGCAACAAACTTTTGACAGCTAAATTTATTTTAAATCCTTTTACTAAACATTGATTTTTTTATTAAAACTAGCAGTCCAGATAGACGTTGTCCTGACAAAATGCTGATTTAAAAAAAAAACTGACAACCCAATTACAGCGCCACCTACCGGGTCCAATGTACTTTCAAACCATCCACGGACCCATTCAAATATATCAACACTAAGTCTTATCCAAATCGGTCAAGCCGTTTAGGAGGAGTCAGATGGCAAACACACCCACAGAAGAATCTAATATAAAATTCTCGTGTCATATGGTTTAAGAAATAAAACTCCTCCGAAACGGCTTGACCAATTCTTATCAAATATTGTGTGATTCAGTAGTTGTGAGAACTAGACGTAAGTAAACAATTTTTTACCTTCCCACCCCACCTCCCATTTTTTTCTTTAATCTAAGACTAAAATATAAAGAGGTAAAGTTTTTTTTTTCTATTTTATGTTTTTAGTTGTAGTCTAAGGTAATCTTTGACTGAAATTACTCATTAATAAAGCAGCTTTATTAATGAGTGACATAGGCTGTATTTTATGTACGCGGGTGAAGCCGAGCGCAAAAAACTAGTAAGTACATTTATAAAATATATATATAAAAACCGGCCAAGAACGTGTCGGGCCACGCTCAGTGTAGGGTTCCGTAGTTACCCGTGAGTTTAAAAACTCATGAGTTTAAAAAAATGCTTGCATATACGATTATACTACAAACTTAGTCCAGAAATTATTTTGTACAACCTTTTTGTCTTTTTTGTACAAAAATTGTTCTTTCCATCAAGTTCAAAATAATTTTCCTAGAAAGTCCTTATAAAGTTCTACTTTTCAGATTTTTTTCATATTTTTTAAACTTATGGTTCAAAAGTTAGAGGGTTAATTACACACATTGTTTTTTACTTTTGGAGCGATTATTTCGGAAATTATTGACATTATAAAAAAATGATTTTAGTAAACCCCTATTCATTTTTAAATACCTATCCAACAATATATCACACGTTATGGTTGAATTAAAAAAAAAAAAATCAATTTCCACTTTACATATAGGGGGGCTACCCTAATAAAACATTTTTTTCCAATTTTTATTTTACCACTTTGTCGGCGTGATTAATATACATATTGGTACAAAATTTCAGCTTTCTAGTGCTAACGGTCACAGAGATTAAGCGAGGACAGACAGACATGGCGAAACTATAAGGGTTCCTAGTTGACTACGGAACCCTAATAGATTATGTACCATGGGTATGAAGTACGTAAAAATCTAAGAAACTAGGCAACTGTCGTAATTTACACAATGGTGTTTAAGCTGATAAATAAAAATAATAGACTCCTACGCCACCGTAAAGAATAGGTAGGCACGTACTGATGACGTCATGTCGCACTAAAAGTCTAAGGAGGTCCGAAGAAAGCTCCATGACGACGGAGGGGTGGGGGGGGGAGGCTGGGACATTCTTCCCAAGTCTATCCCAGTGGCCACACTACTGTATACAGACAGAAAACTCCATTCATTCAAGATAATCCGACAACAATGCGCCATTGCAAACCGGTTAAATCCAGTTTCAAAGCGAATAAAACTAACCACAAAATGTTGTGTATAAAGCGAAACAAAATATCTAGCGATATTGTTTTCTAAGAAATATGTTGTAAAAGCAATTTGGGACGAGTATTTCATAAAATAATAAACGAAATTAAAGAATATTTACCTGACGAATTTTTGAAAAAACTGACGTGCGTTCCACACCACGTTATGTTGGTTACTGAGTGAAGTGAGCGGCGAGTCACCCCGCCCCGCGACCGCGCGAGTGCGGGACGCGTGGCGCGATCACATTAATGGCGATAGTTTGTATTTGTACCTATGTATTTTATTTTATTAATAATAAATGTTTTGTATAAGTATATGCGCCATATACATCAGTAGGGTTGTCTATCACACACATATACTTTATAACAACGTATCTTACATTATTTCTGGTAAGTATACTTACTTTATACTTTTGCATAAAAATAAAGTAAGTATAATTATGTTTAATGTATTTTTTTTATTTTTCATAAACACACATAAATTACATTTTTAAATATATTTTTTAAACTTAAAATATAAAAAAAATAGTAGCCCACCGTCATCGGGAACAGCGTCCAAACTGCCGGTTGTCAGGGCTCCTGAGAGAAACCTCCGGACTATTATACTAAAATATTACTATTATTTTTAATTTAAGTATGAAAGTACCATATTTTCAATCTTTCCTAATTAAAATGAAGCGCTAATATGAATAATTTCAAAACTATTAATGATACTTTTACGTCGAAATACGATTAAGTACCTACTTTTTGTTGTTTAATCAAAACAAATAACGTTGAGTTGGAAATGAGTGTCTCGTCTTTAAATTAAAATTGAAAGTACTTACAAAGATAGCTTCCAAAATATAAAGATAGTTAAAAACTATTAGTGTGTACTAGAAAATATGTGCTCACGAGAAAAAAAAATAAATGAAAAATACTTTTTTTTCCCCCTAAAAAAAACGTTAGAGGTTATTTTTCTTCAAAAACAGTTGGCAACCCTACATTTGTATGTGCGTGTATGTTACTTCAATCACGCTCTAACGGTTGAACGGATTTGGATGAAATTTGGCATACGAGTAGATCATATCCTTGAATAAAACATAGGATACTTTATATTTTTATTTAATCTTCATACACCACAATGTACATAGGATTTTCATCCAGGGGGTATGTTCCCTCGGCATTCATAACCTCTGGCAGAGGTTAGTCGTAAAAATATGCAAATTCTATCGCTTGTTACTTTATTAAAAACATCAATAACACCACTCTATCACAGACACTTGCAACTGATCACATAATATACTGCGTCTTTTACATAAGCTTTAGTTTAATAAGTACCTAAAATCCTTAGAACTCGATCCTATAATGTAGATCATGTATCAAAAGGCAAAGGATGCTTGAATTTAATAATATTTGTAATATGTTTTAAGTCAGTAGCGTAGATAGACATGGGTGAAGAGGCCCTAGCCCACGCCTCGCATCCAAAGGAGCCTCGCGCAAGCGAGGGCCCTTTAAGAACAAGGGTTTTTTTTTAAATAATTGATACTATTACCTGATAGTAAGCGATGATGTGGTGAACTGGGTTACGACTAGGGTTCCCAGATCGGAACTTACCGAGTCTGGTACAATTCCATGTCGGGCGGTCGCTATTGTAAGTATAATAAGTATGTAATTTTATATTTGTACCAAATTATTTTTAAAGAACAACACATTTTAGTTTTAAAATTTACATTTACTAGTCCAGATAAAAGAAGTTGGTTAGAAAATCACAAAAATTCAAAATTGAGAACTTTGCTTATATAATAGGCAATCAACAAGTACATTGTCTGGTAGACATCGCTGTTAGCGATAAGACCGCCATTGTACCCATAGATGTAAGTTATTTTAAAAGTTTTGCTACCGTTTTGGTATACAATAAAGTTTATTTTAGTCTACATTATGATTTACTATCTTAAAAACTTAATAAAACCACGCCTAGCCGTATCATTTATTGTCATTACTTTTTAGTTATTACCTTTTCGGAATCCGGGACAATAGATCGAATTGCTGGACACGGGACAAGATCACAAGACGTAAAGTTCAGGGACAATCTCGGAAAACCCGGACATCTGGCAACCTTAGTTGCGACAGTCGCTGTCTTGTTTTCGAATTTTTGAAAGAAAAAGGCGTCGCTGATGAACCTTCACCACGTCTAAATTAATCCACGTTACGCCTCTGTTCTAAGATACAAGTAACAGGAAGTTAGTGAGCAATGGGTAGCTTGCTGTCCGACCGTCCGGTAACTGTCCGGACTAAGCCCAAGTCGTCGACGGCGCGCACTGTTCCCGCGTGCCTCAAGGAGTTGTCAGCAACAGCAGGGGTCCAGCCGGGTCGAAGCCTACTGGGGCCAGGGTTATCCGAAAGGCAACTCGAGCCCCGGTATGAAGGCTTGAAGGAAGGGGTGGGTTTTTTAGTCAGTAAGAGTCTGACACTATCTCCCGCTCCGACCAAGAGCGGGGGTTTTCATTAGATGATTTTCCCATCATTAGTGGAATTCCTTGCCGAAGTCTGTTTCTTTATAGCTACAACTTACTACTACTGCTACTAAGGCTTTTGAATGAGTTACTTGTAGGTAACCATGCTGCATCATCGACCACATCATCGCTTATCATCAGGTGTACAAAATCAAATTCAAAGAAAGTTCAATCATCCTTACATAATTATAAAACAAAATCTCCCACTACATCTGTCCGTCTGTATGAACGCGATAAACTCAAAAAGTACTGAACACATTTTCACGCCATTTTCTTTAATTCTTTTTTAGTGATTCATGAGCAAGCTTTGTACTTGTTTATCATCGCGGTCATGTCTGCCAGATCATTAAAAAAAATTTCGCTTGAATCCAGCGGCTCGGCGCCAAACCAAAGCCTTTAAAATTTTCGGTAGTTTAGTAGTTTAGTTTGTTAAGTTAGTGTATAAGTTTTATTACTATTTTGGTGTACAATAAACTTTATTCTATTCTATTCTATCATGCTCATGATACTTTCACTCCTTGAAATATTTTCAAATAATAAAAAAGCCAAAGAAAAGATGGATGGATTGCAAAGATGGCCGATTGAAAGCCTTTAAAATTTTCGATTCGAGTGCAAACAAAACTGAGCTTAGCGGTGGTCAGGCGGAAGTGTCTTTGATTGTACATGCATATTATAACCTAGATAATAACCCCTAATCCAAAAAACCATTACCTCCATACCTACTAATATTAAAGATCAGCCACATTGTCCATTTATTTTTCCCTTTAATCAAAGGTACGGTCAAGGGTACTCCAGTCCTTAAGGACTAAACGAACTACCCTCATCAAATATGAAACACACGGGAAATTTATACTGGACCACGGAATAGATAAGGCACAGAAGGTCGACTATATAATGACTTTTTCTTTTTCTTCTTACTTTCTCCCATATTACTTGGGGTCAGTGCAACACGTTTTAGTCTTCCATTCTGTCCTGACACCCGTCATACTATCACTAACTCCCTTTTCTTTCATATCACTCCTCACACAATCCATCCATCTTTTCTTTGGCTTTTTTATTATTTGAAAATGTTTCAAGGAGTGAAAGTATCATGAGCATGATAGAATAGAATAGAATCAAGTTTATTGTACACCAAAATAGTAATAAAACTTATACACTAACTTAACAAACTGAACTACCAACTAACTACACTAACACACACACACACACACTACACTACTACTAACTTAAGTTCTTAATAAACTAGTGCGCCTCACTATCAAAGATTGCAAAGGGTACAATGACGGTCTTATCACAGTGCACAAACAAGCATGCGCCCAAACACAGGTGCACTCTGTTCCTTTATTATCATAAGACGGCAATCCGACACGACCGGAGAGAGATCAGGCGAGAGATCACGGGAGTATCACACCACCAACTTCTAAACTCCGGGCAGTTACAGTGTAATTTTTAAGAGGAAAACAAAAGCACTTTTTACCTGACCCGCGAATCGAACCCAGGTTTGACTTAAGTTTGGTTGGGTGTCATCAAGGCTAGAATGAATAAGCTCTTAGTAAACTAGTGCGCCTCACCATCAACGATTGCATCCTGTTTACCATCAGGTGGGATCGCAGTCAAGCACTAGTTTGTTATTTTTTGATACACATTATGAAAAAATGTGCGTGCGCCTTGTTTCGTTAGTTGCATGGAGTGAACATTCTGAACCGACTTATCTATTCTGTGACTGAAGCAAGTTACTAGCTAATTGAAACCTTTGGTCAGCACGTTAAGTTCAGAAGGGACTACTAATTATTAAGTTCTGAAAGTAATTAAATGGTTTCGGAAAGTGCTTTTTTTGTTCGTTCTCAATGCGATGAATTTTTTATACTTGTTACCTCTGAACTCCGTCATTTAAAAACTGTACTGACCGAAATATTTGTGCTTGTGCTTGACTGCGAAAGTACCTGATGGTAAGCAGTAGTGCAATCGTTGATGGTGAAGCACACTATTTTATTAAGAGCCTATTCATTCTAGCCTTGAATACACCTAAATTATAATCAGATGAGAAGACGGCAGCAAGCAAATTGATAGGATAGATTTCCAGGCTGATCCCATTTTTATCAAAATCAAGTGCTACTAATGGAATCCATGTGGAATTAGGAGACCACCTCAATAGTGTTTTGACGTGAGAGCCAGAATGGCAGGTGTACCTCAGCGAAATAAATTATAGTACTAATATTATCAATCACTAAATATAAACTAGATATAAATTATAGTAATGATCAAGTGTGAGGTATTTTCTACTTGAGGTACTTTTTCTTATATTTGGTGTTATTATATTTTATGAGTAATGGTTAAATAATAAAATATTACAGAACAACCGCCATCTTGATGTCAATATGGCGGTTATACCTTAATTTTGAAAAATTTTTATTCTGATACAGATATTTTAGAGGTAAGCTTATACTGAATAGTACATTTTAACCGTAAAATCACGGTTTGACTGTTCTGATATAAAAGTAAGTCATTATTTTTTAAGTGTGAAGTGTTTCATTTTAAGAGCAGAATAATTAATGATTGCTTATGAGGATCATAAAGGAGTTGGTGATAAAAAAGTAAAAATCATAACTAAAAATAATTAAAAATTTTATTATCTTAATATTTTAATTGAACATTCTGAGAAACAAGACAGGCTAAAAACAATACACTTTACTTAAAAAAAAAAAAAATTTTTTTTACAAATGAAACGTTCTGTACGAAGCCCCGCGCCGCGCGCGGTTCGACCGAACATGAAATGCTCGCGCACAGTTCGCAACCGGCTCGCGAACGACGCATTCGCCTGTTCTAGACGCACCATTAGGTAAGTACACTACTAATCAGAATCAGAGTCATTTGACGGTAGTTCAGAATCCAGTCCATTATTTTCTGCCGTAGCCTCTTTCATGACATTTTCAAGCTCATCTAACAAATTGTCAACAGCAGCATCTTTCAGCAAAATGGCTTGTTCTTCAGCTACAATTACTTCACAATATTGACTGATATGATCGTTAGTGGCGTCCATAATATTGTTTATTGCCGTTACCGGAGCTGGACCTACATGCGCCTTTAAAACTTTTGCCATATTCATTCTTAACATATCAAAATAATAAGTCGTAGGAGTCAGCTTTATAATGCAATCGGGTAACCTCAAAACTTCGTGTCCATGTTGCTTCAAAATACTATCAACTACATATAACTTCTTAGATATATCAGTGTACTTTTCTATCAGTTCAAATAACAACGCTTTCGGCATCTCAGGGTCGTGAGGAACGCCGAAGTATTCCAGCCAATCATACATTTCCTTTTTCGAACTATCTTCGTTCGGTAATGTCAAAAATTCTTGACAATGATATTTGTAATTATTAAAAACAATAACGCTTGGTTCTGATAAATGCTTCAATAATGATTCCATGATGAATTTAAGAAAGACTTCAGCACTGAACTCATTTACAAACTGTTTTATTTTAACTCCCTCTTTAGTTACGGCGTAGATCATCCTAATTTGTGGTCCAGATTTTTTCAAGCTTTGTTTTATAGTAAAAATCTCACCAGTATTATCAAAAGCAAGTTCATCAATGAAATAAATTGTCTTTTTCTGTTTTCTGTGGTCTTGAAGTGATTTCAAATACGAATACCTTTCAAAAGTAACTTTAGGATTCTCAATAACAACCGACGTGCCTTTTAATATTTGTTTCCACATAAATCCGTTTTTGTAGAGGTAATTCCTGAATTCCCCCAAATCCATATGAGCAGGGATTTTGCCGTAAAGTTTGATGAATAGATGGAAGGTGGTAGGCATTATCTTCTCATAAACGTACAAGTCCATTAATTGATGGTAAATGACTGATCTTTCTACTTCTCTGACTTTTATTTCAATGACATCTGAGTTCTTCAGGGCTAGCTTCTCAAGGAAGTCCGGCTGTAAACCGGTGAAGTCAATAGCCTTAGGTCTTCTGCCACGAACATTTCCTTTAATTTCGTCACTTACTTTCGAAGCGATTCGGCGTAATATACGTAGATCTTCTGGATCGCTTTTAGGTTCATAATTAGTCATTTCCATGTTCCTTCTACTGTGACCGGGCGTGGGGTCCGCCATTTTGATTTAACGCTGCACGAGCTCTCGAAATAAAATGACAAATACGTCCGTCTATGAAAAGGCGCGCGGCGTAACTGAGGAGCGCGATGAGGGGCGGAGGGGAGAGAGATCGTTGCCCGAACTAGTCGGCGGGCGAAGCGCGCGAAATCGTGTGTGTAAAAGAGACAGGGTATATCTGACTTCTATAGTACGTCACCCAAGAGCCCAAGGCCATTATTAGTGTGCGCTTATATTCTATGACTGTATTATAGTTTTTTTTATTACTTAATTTTAGGTCACTTGAACTACAGTGAGCGAGTAGTTGACTAACTACTGACCTACTATAATGATAATTATAATCTTTTCTTTTTTTTATGCACCTGCCATGTTTTCTCTTCACCACCCTTGATTGACTGGCAGAGAATGCTTAAGGCATTAAGTCTGCCTTTGTACCTTTATGTTGCGTAAAGTTTTAATAAATAAATAAGTATATTAACAGTTAAAATATTGTGTTTACTAAATAAATCGTGGTTATTATGCGGTAGCTATTTTGTAAATACAAAAAAAATAAATAAGTAATTAGTTTAAAACCGATTAAATTTTCAACAAAGTCAAATAAAACTCCAACATAATTACAAAAGTAATAAATAAATTAATACTAAGAGCCATTTTGCAGTAAATCGCCATTATTTTAACAAAGACTACACAAAATTATCATTTCCCCGTTTGTTTGTCTAGTAAAATATTGTTCAAAGCGATAGGGCCCCGAGCCACGAGTAAATGGCTCACATTTGTTAAATGTAATAAGAGCTTAGAGATAATAGATTATAGATTACTTCAATTAATAATTGCCGTGCCTTCGGGCAGCTGAGATTCAGCAGCGGCGTAAAAATATTTATATAACAGTAACAATAATTCACAATTATTGTTGTTTACCAAACACGTTCAGGACAAATGACAAATTACCTAAACAACATCTCATAATCATAATGTAAAAACTTAAAAACGATTCATTTTATTATATCAATAAAAATATATTTAAACTGTTTTTGGTTCTACGCTTAATTAAGCAAACTTAAATCATTACTTTTTTTTCAAACTGACACATTTATCATCATTTGTTTGACACTTCATACGAGTCCGCAATTTATTTAGTCTTCAACAGTCAATAAAATATACGTTTTTAGAATATTAAGAATCACCTTTTAGACTTAATCCTTAGACATAATGGAAAAAAAAAACAATAAATATTAGAATTATGTTTTTCTGTCGATGACTTATCAAAGAGTGTACATTAAATTCGCGAACTATTCATGTCCGTGACCTGCGGGGGTGTTAGCGGGGATCGGGAGGCGGGGACTGGACTCGTGTAACTTCGGCTGACTTCGTGCGCTCGATCCCGACGCGACCGGTAAACACGCGTTCGGGTATCTTCGGGGCGACCGACCGATTACGGGCGTTGCGCTTGCTCATTGAGTTTGCTATCTAAGTAGGTAGGTAGGCTGAGTGATAAGAGTTTTTTAACAAAATGTAGGTACTTTTTATAATTAATTTAAAGTCAATACTTAGAGTGGGTTTTTGTATTGAGTATTTTGAGATAAGCACGTTTTAGGTTTTCAGGCTAAAGTTGAATTTGAGAAATAAGTAGGTACTCAACTTCAAATGCTAACTTCAACTTAATACATATTTAATTTTAAGGAAAATAAACAGAGGTTTATTTATTACTTTCAAAGTGACTTTTTGTATTGTCCTTAGAAAGTGTTTTTTATCAGTTGTCCATGTTAATTTTTATACACTTATTAAAGTAATTATTTATAGTTAGGTAAGTAGGTACTTATCAATACACTCGGAAAGAAAAAAAAACAGCTGCTTGATAGGTTACATTTAGAGATTTGATACGCATATCTCGATAAAATGAAAAAAGCTGTTTTTTTTGTTATTGTGTATTCAAAATATAGATCACATTTGAAGGTATACTAGAGCTAATAATTATTATTTAAATACCAAATTAAAAAAAATGAATAAACAAATTTTTAATAATGTTTATCCTATATTTTTTATTTATGCGGTGTACTGTGTACAATCTACACTAATATAATAAAGGGGTAAAGTTTTTTTTTTTTGTTTTTATGTTTTTTTGTTTGTAGGAGATAATCTCTGAAAGTACTGGTTCGATTGCTAAAATTTTTTCACCGACAGAAAGCTGCTTTATTCCTGAGTGACATAGGCTATATTTTATTTACGCAGGCGAAGGCGCGAGCGAAGCCGCGAGCGAAGCCGCGGGCAAAAGCTAGTAAAGAATATAATGAATAAGTAAATAAAAGAAATCTTTATCAAATAATAACAATAGCAAACAAACTTACATTTTAACACAAAACAATTTTATTGTAAGCCTAAAATTACACCGTCCATTTATCAAAAGACAACATATCACGTCCTCAACATTCCAATCCAAACTCTCCTACCCACAAAATAAGACCCAATTTCCTTTAATTCAAAAAAAGATGGTTCAATTCCGATTGCGTTTTAGAAGCTCGCATTTCTTGGGTTTTTAATTAACCGGGAGGCACAAGATTGTGTATCAGTTCGATTCCCGGGTAATGTAAAGCACAATCGATCGACTCTGAACTAACGTGGCGTTGTTTTAATTAGTACTTGAATAATGGAATAATGTTAAAAGGATGAGATTTTGCGATTTGAGACTATTGGCCTTTGAATCGGGTGACCATGTTGGCAGCTGAGAACTTGCATTTGTTAATAAACCTGTTACCGACCTAAAAAAATATTTAACTAAGTCGTTTATACCGCGTACATCGACTGGAATTTATCTGCCGCGGTCTTCCAGTCCGATTATAAAATAAAAAAAATAAGAAAAAAGGAAAAAATAATTTAAAAAAATATGTTTTTTTTTTTTATAAAATTTTATTTTTAAGCACAGGACCATATTGTCTCTGCACCACCCTAGGTTGATTGGTAGAGAATGCCCAAAGCATTAAGTTCACCTATGTGCTTTGTGTTGCATGAATATTAAATAAATAAATAATAATAAATTACATAATTTAGGCGTCTTCAAGGCTAGAGTGAATTACCTCTTAATAAACTAGTGCGCTTCACGAATACTTTGCCGTTCAGGAATTGAACCCACGACACTCAAACCACCCCAACAGCCTTAAAACTGCCATTACTACTACAAAACCAATAAGACATTGCTAAAACGGTTTTTCTTTACCCACATAATTTCCGTTTTCCATTCTTGAATGAAGCTCAGTAAACATTTAATATAAACCATTTTTTCTTGCAAGATTACTATGTAAATCGGTAAAAAACCGAGATTTTCATGTATGTGTCAATATTGCATTATATATGCCACATAGGCGATATTAGACTAAATAAATCTTGGTTAGTCCCCGACTTATTAAATGTGGGGGTCGGGTTATGAGTGCTGTAACCACACTTTTGGGTTTTTTTTTGGGACATTCTTATATTTAGAAGAGTAAAATATTTTTATAGATAGGCTATGAAGGATATGGAGCAGTGGTGGCCGAGTAGGGCAGTGACTTACGAGTTGTAGGTTTCAAACCCAGGCAGGCACATTACTTTGTGTAATTTATTTTATCACCACTGCTCTCAAATCGGCGAAGGAAAACATCTGGAGGAAACCGGCATGTCCTAGAACCAAAAATTCGAAGACATGTGACATTCACCAACCCGCATTGGGCCCGCGTGGTGGATTACGGCCCATTCACTCTCGTAGACAGGAGGTTTGAATCCCAGCAGTGGAAACATTAAAAAGACTGATTATGCTATGCTTGTGCTATAGATAGGCTCGCGTTAGACCACTACCTCATCTGATGGTCAGTATGAGATGAGTGGTGGACGATGGAGCACACTGGCCTAGAAGTAACCTATTCACTCTTGACCTGAAGAACCTTATTCTTAAGTAAAACACGTTCAGCACAAAACGGCCTCATCTAGTTTAAACTGAAGAAAAAAAAATTTACGTGTCAAAGTGTTTCTTTAAACCTATTTGTAAAATAAACATCACATGTCTTTTAAAGTCCATCCATATAGTAAATATGATGTCAAATCACATGAGAAACATGCAGTTTGTCTGAGATGGTCTTTTGAAGAAACCATACAGATGCAGAGAGTTTAAAACGTGTCCCGAATTTCCCCACGACTTCGTGGCCACACTAGTCATAAGGATATTTTTCCAAGGGGAGGCTTGGCCCATTTGCTTCAGGAATGTGGATTTAACTTCTTATTTCCATGATAATGCCATTTGATGCGACGTTGAGATGGCATTTTAAATATTATGTTATTCATATGATTAAATAAAATGATGGTAATAATTTCTGTATAGGGACTGAGTTAATAGTCATAACAGTAAGTTGTAGTAGGGAAAACTGTTCTTGTTTTATATGTGTAATTTTGAGATAATATGTACCAAAATTATTTTATTTTAAATAAATACAGCTTTATATTTTTTTATATAAATGAACAGTGGTGGCCGAGTGGTAATGGCTCCGACTTACGAGTTGTAGGTCGCGGGTTCAAACCCTGCCAGGCGCATCACTTTGTGTAATTTATTTCATCACCACTGCTCTCAAAACCGTGAAGGAAAACATCGTGACGAAACCGGCATGTCCTAGAAATGAAAATTCGAAGACATGTGACATTCACCAATCCGCACTGGGCCCGCGTGGTGGATTACGGTCCCTTCCCTCTCCGAGAGGAGGCCTGAGTCCTAGCAGTGGGAACATTAAAAAGGCTGATGATGATGATGATGATATAAATACATGATTAATGAAAATTGACTGATCAAAATGAACAATAATTGTTGGAATATAACAAAAACAAATCCATCCTGCTTCAACACTATGGTCTTTCTCTTTCTAAGCAATAAATATTACATTTAATGAACAGAGTCCTCCATGACCACTTGACTGAAATCCCTAGTATGGTTACAGTTACTGTATTCACTAGCCTTGTTTAGGAGCACACGTCTCACGTGATATTACTGAAACACACCTTCCAATATAAAGAAAAGGATATTAAACAGTTATTTTTGGTATCCTTAAAACGATGTTTCTCTTTGGTGTCCTAATAACCCCAACAATAATGACAATAGAACAAACAAAAACAACGACAATAATCAAACATACTATCAAGATAAAAAGTATCGTACCTATGTTTTATTCTAGGACAGTCTTGAGTAGACTGTGTTACGGTCATACCGTTTCTCGCTTCTTGTGTGTATGACATAGGGACACTTTTCTGGACTTTTAGGTTCCCTCGCATTCCGTACGGCCTTACGAGTGTGAAGTAAATATTGGTTATATTATTTAAGTATATGATTTTTATTAAAACGGTCGTCACATTTCTGAATTAACGCATTGTCACCTCGAATCTGTCTGCGGGAGCTCTAAAAGTGTTTTATTTTTAACGCCTGGTTTAGATGGACTAATAAGTTTTCGATTTCAAAGAATCCAGTTAATAATGAATGCGTCTTCCGTAAATATTTTCATATTGCTTTTTTATCGTTGTATAATAATATGATAAAGACTATTTGACCTGATAATAAGCGATGATGTAGTCGACGATGGAGCACGCTTGCTTAGAAGTAACCTATTCACTTTTGATTTTCAGACCCTCAATTCGTAGGTATCAGGATACACTAACTCCGGAATTCCACTCTTTAGCTGTACGCATAATGAATGTGTTCCCAAAACGTCTACTGTTAAGGAAAAAACCCTATCCTTATAACCATGACAACCCGCCGCATAATCCCCTGGAACCCCCATTACTTCTTCATCAACAAAACGCAGGGTCTAACTTTTCGGACTCCCATAACACGTTTAGTTAACTTGCAGAAAGTTATCGAAACTCGTCTAACCCATCGCGTGACGTCACCAACCACAATTGAATGTGTCACTTGCATAGAGTAAAGAAAACATACAGAAGGGATACTGTTCGGGCGTCTCCGGGCACTCGACAATCTTCGGATGCTGTCATGAGACATCGGAAGACCGCGAACGGTGGCGAGAGATGCGGCGTGCCACTTCGCTACCGCTCGCGCACTGCAAACGCTTCTATTATATATTTTATTTTAAATTACATTCTACTTATTGCCTTAGTCTTTAGACAGGCATTTTTTATTATCTTTTATACTAACAAGCACTTTTGTAGAGAAACTTCGCGATCTTACCCCTTCTAAGCCAATTTCAATTAGACAAAAAAATACATTTTTGATTATTTAGTGACAACATTGTTCCGTATGGTGTCCGGACGTAAAGAATAACACCATCCCATTTCTTCCCGTGGGTGTCGTAAGAGGCGACTAAGGGACATTTTGAGACCGTGCGTAATATAAAGCACTAAAGGTCATCGCATGGTGATGCGTTAACCACCAACAATAGCGTTCCCAAGGAGGGTTGGTGTCAGGCTGGCGGCCGACTATAAAACAGTTGCCAAATCCCTTGTAACATGTTAGTTAGTGATAGAATGCGCGATGGGGTTAGGGCGTACCCCACAGGCGACGCGCAGGGGCAGCACCCGGCTTCTGTGGGAAATGGACCAGGGTTGTTGCACCATCCCGGGCGGGTGCAACGTAAGAAGCAAGCTCGGGAAATGAGATTGAGGTATGCTAGTTGGAATGTTGGGACTATGACTGGAAGGGCCAGAGAGTTAGCGGATGTATTGAAAAGAAGACGGATAAATGTAGCATGTTTGCAGGAGACTAAATGGAGAGGAACAAAAGCGAGAGAAATCGGTGAGGGATATAAGTTTTATTATTGTGGAAGTGATGGAAAAAGAAATGGCGTAGGAATAGTGCTAGATAGTAAATTGAAAGAAAGCGTGATGGAAGTTCAAAGGATTAGTGATAGATTTATAGTTGTGAAAGTTATGTTAGAGAATGTGATGCTGAATGTAGTTAGTGTGTATGCACCACAAGTAGGATGTGATGAAATAGTGAAAGAGAAGTTTTGGGAGGATTTTGATACTGCCTTAATGACCATCCCGGTACATGAGGAATTGATAGTTGGAGGTGATTTTAATGGACATGTGGGAAGAATGAAAGGTATTTATGAAAGAGTACATGGAGGATGGGGTTTCGGAAGTCCGAATAATGAGGGAGAGACGCTGCTGCAATCTGCTACCGCCTTTGACTTAGCAGTAGCCAACACTTGGTTTAAAAAGTGAGGAACACCTTATCACGTACAAAAGCGGTCACCACAGGACCCAAATCGACTACTTTTTAGTTAGGCGCAACAACATAAAGCACGTCAAAGACTGCAAAGTGCTGCCAGGAGAAGATCTAGTATCACAGCACCGACTCCTGGTTATGGAATCACTAGTCGAAATAAAACGTAACAAAGGCAAAGAGCGTCCTCCCCCCAAAATAAAGTGGCATATGTTAGAGAAGAATGATTGTGCGAAAAAGTTCAGAGAGCGAGTGGTGGACAAAATGATAGAGATGGGTGACATGAATGATCGAAGTATAAATGAAAGCTGGAATGAGATGGCAGAGTGTATTAGACATGCAGCGAAAGATATTTTGGGAGAAACGAGAGGAAAAGGCACAATAGATAGGGATACATGGTGGTGGTCGATAGAAATTCAGAATGTGTTGAAAGAGAAGAAAAGAAAATTCAAGGAATGGCAGCGTGTAGAAGCGGGAAATGTTAGTCTGAAAGCTGAGAAAAAGAGTGAGTATGATATTTTGAAGAAGAAAGCTAAGAAAGCCGTGGCATTAGCAAAAGCAAAAGCCCAGGACAAACTGTACGACACACTAGACAGTCCTGTAGGCCAAAAAGAGCTGTACCGGCTTGCTAAAAGAAGAGAGAGAATGACGAGGGATGTTTGTCAGGTAAGATGTGTAAAGAATGAAGCTGGAATGGTCCTATCAGACGATGAAAAAATCAAAGAGAGGTGGAAGGACTATTTTGAAAGACTTATGAATGAGGAAAATCATTGGAATGGAAATTTAGAGAGTAAACCAGTGAATGTAGGGTTAGTGAGAATGGTTAGTATGGATGAAGTCAGAATAGCAGTGAATGGAATGAAAAATGGTAAAGCCATTGGTCCAGATGGAATACCAGTTGAAGTGTGGAAGTTATTGCGAGTGGATGGTTGGACGTGGTTAGCTTTGTTCTTCAATAAGTTGTTGCAGGAAGAAGCCATACCTGATGATTGGTGCAGCAGTTTCTTGGTGCCCATCTTTAAAAACAAAGGTGATGTGCTTGAGTGCAACAATTATAGAGGAATAAAGCTAATGTCACATACTATGAAAGCCTGGGAGAAAGTTATTGAAAGGCGTCTGAGAGAAGAGAGTGAAATTTCGCAGAACCAATTCGGTTTTATGCCGGGTCGGGGTACAGCGGATGCCATTTTTGCTATACGCCAGCTGTGCGAGAAATACAGAAGTGCGCATAAAAACTTGCACATGGTATTCGTTGACCTCGAAAAGGCATACGACCGAGTACCTCGTGAGGTTCTGTGGTGGGCCCTTAAGAAGAAAGGTGTGCCTGGGAAGTATGTGCAGTTGATCCGAGCGATGTATAGTCGATGTAATACCCAAGTCCGGTCTTCAGTTGGCACCACTGGCAGCTTCAATGTGGCTGTCGGCTTACATCAAGGGTCGGCTCTCAGCCCTTACCTCTTCCTGATGATAATGGACGCTCTGACGTTGGACATTCAGGAAGAGGCTCCCTGGTGTATGCTGTTTGCCGATGACATTGTGCTGGTTGCCGAGAGTGGCCTAGAGGTCCAGAACAGATTGGAGGTGTGGTGGCACAGACTGGAGAGTGTTGGCCTGAAATTGAGTAGAACCAAAACGGAGTACTTGTTCTGCGATTTCGGCGGTGTCTCCAATCCAGTGCCTTTAGCTCTCGCCGGAACGCCCATACCGATCTGTTCCGACTTTCGGTACCTCGGGTCGCTCGTCCAAGGGGATGGTGAGGTGGACCGGGACGTAACACGTCGGATCAACGCAGGATGGATGAAATGGCGACAGGTCACGGGAACCGCTTGTGACCCACGGATGCCCCTCAAGTTGAAGGGTAAAATCTACAAGTCCGTGATAAGGCCTGTCATACTGTATGGATCAGAATGTTGGGCTGTGAAAAAGACGGATGAAAAAAGATTGCATGTAGCGGAAATGAGAATGTTAAGATGGATGTGTGGTGTGACGAGAATGGATAAAGTGAGAAATGAGTATATTAGGGGAAGTTTAAAAGTGGCGCCAGTGACTGAAAAGTTGAAAGGGAATCGTTTGTCTTGGTATGGTCATGTGAAAAGGAGGGATGAAACGCATGTTGCTAAAAAAGTTATGAGTTTACATGTGGATGGATGGAGGGGAAGAGGGAGGCCAAAGAAAAGATGGATGGACTGTGTGAGAAGCGATATGAAAGAAAAGGGAGTTAGTGATAGCGTGACGAGTGACAGGACAGAATGGAAGAAAAAAACGTGTTGCGCCGACCCCAAATAAAACGGGACTAGGGCAGGAAGATGATGAGTGACAACACGGTTGGTACAGTGGTTGCGTGATTAGCTGCTACGCGGGTTCAATTCCCGCGTGGAATAAATATAGCCTACGGACCGTACGAAGAACTGTTCGCGTGTTAGCCAGCTTGTTCTATTCTACTCCTGGTCAAAGGTTTCTCTTCATTCCTTACATCTTCCATAAGCCCACTGTGCATCTTTCCAGTTCTGGCAAAATTGTCCGGTCTTGACCTGTTGCTTGCATGTACTTTCGCACACTAATCCGACAGCACTGTGGAAATAACTACCACGCTTTATACTAAGATTAGCCGAGATAAAGGTTCCCCGTGATAATGCTACGGTGGTAAATTTTCACGAAAACAGTAAGTCTCAACCGTAAAAAAAAAGAAAATAACGAACAGGCATCTACGCAGTCCTGACTACGTTGAAGATTTCTAGCCTCGCAGAACCAAAGCGTTACCCACTGTTCAGCGGTTACGTCTCCTCTAAACGTTCTTACTCTATGGCCACCGTCTGAACTCAGATTATCTTGGTCAGATGACATCGTTAGGAATAATGGGAGTTTACGTGGCTGCGTAATGTCATTATAAAGTATGAATGAGGCTTTTATGTCGGGAGTTTTTAATTTTACGGGCGTAATTACAGGTACCTAACTACCTGCTGTAAGTATTTCAGCGGGTAGGTATCTATTTACCTGTCCATACTGTTGTCTAACGTAAACCGCTACTTACAAAATACACAAATAGCATTGAGCTTGTTCATGTTTATCAATTTCAGGCTATTAGAACCATTACATCTTTTTTTTTTTTTGACATTTGAGCATGGCAGTTGAGAGTTTGTCATGCTCACTCAAATGTCTCGCTGTTGGTGGCACGTGTTATTGGGTCATTCGGTTCCCTTAAAAATGGTTGAGCTGAGTGGGGCTGATGCACGCGTCATGCTCGTGAACGGGTGTCGTCAGTTGAGACTGGTCATCTCTTAGCTGCCAGTGGCTTAATTCAGTTTGTATCTTTTAATTATTTTTATTTTTTATTTTTATTTTATTATCTACATTGTGCTTACACAATAGAAGCAACATGAAAATTTGTAACCAAGCATTATAAATATATAACACATAATATGATTTAAAAGAGTGTCCATGGAGTTTCTTGCACGTTCTTCTCCATAGAGACCTACTCTTTGGGACGTGCAATTTAGCTTCACTTTTCTTGGACTGACCGACATTTGACTATTCAAAAGTGCCTGCAAATGGTCTATTTGAAATAAATGATTTTGATTTTGATTGATTGTATATGACCAGAAACACCGTCGAAAAGGCATTTTCTTACTTCAGGTGGGAAATGGAAATCATCAAACATAAAGATATTGTATGCTCTCCCGCTCTTTCCAAAGTGGGAGAAGTACCGCTTTGTGTAGAGTGAAAGGGTCATACTTTTACTGACTAAAACCCACACGTGTTCTTCAGTTGCACTTTCTCTTTCAAAACCATGGTGACTCTTTCGAGAATTCACACGACCCTATGCAAATCGCTTGTTATTGTCGAAAAACACTGTAACTTTTGTTTTGGTCAAACTAAAGAGGTACTTAAATCAAACAATTTATTCAGAACAAGCAATCTTTGAATAACACAAAATTAGTAAATGCTAGTCGCGAAGTCGAAGTCAGGTAAAAAGTATCATATGGTTTGAGCTTATTTTGTACCAAATTTCATCAAAATCGGTTTAGTAGTTTAACCGTGAAAAGGTAACAGACAGGCTGAGTTACTTTTACATTTTTAACATCAGTTTGAATCGGTCTTAAACCTGAATTACTTTTGGACGTCGGCGTTGGTAGTAAAAAATGGCAGGAATGATGAAAAGATAAGTAATAATAATAGCTTTGGAAGCCGACGAAACAATTTTTCTTCCTGATACCTTCCTGAAAAGAAGACTAGAAAGATAAAGTTGGACACACATACATGTGATGAATGAATGATGTGGCTGACCTTTTCCGTCAACCTAAGCTCCTTAGAAATAAGTCTATCTCTAATCTTGAAAAGACAAATGATAAAATGATATTTATTTTGCGAAAAAAATATTATTAAAGTGTAATCACACTTTAACAGGTAAATTTTTTCGTTAATTTAAATTAGTTAGGGCGACTGGGTCGCGAATTACACCACGAAGGAGATGGCGTGACGAACTAGACGGATTTCGCCAGAACAATCAAGAGGAAGCGCAGGCCCGTGAAAGATGCAAGGAGTGGAGGTAACCCTTTGCCCAGGAGTGGGATAGAAAGGACTAAAAAAAAAAAATAAGTACGGTGCAGTACGGTGTTTACTAGCTGACTAGCCTGAGAAGAAACTCAGAGTACAAAGTATTTGATGCGGCCTACCCAAATCTCCTTTCTTTGGCATTGTTCGTCAAGTCGTTTAGCTCCTTAGTAGTCCTAAGTTTGAGCTACACGAATACTGACAAATGCTTGCACTGACTGGACAGGTCCACTTAAATATACTAATCTGCATGGTTCTCATATGATAAGACCATTACAATTTAGTGTATGGACTTTAAAAGAGACTTTGACCCCTGAGTTTGTTTCGGTGTTTCTTCTCAGGGTAGTCAGCTAGGAAACACTGGCTTCATCTAGTTTAAACTGACTGAAAACGAAATTGACGTGTAAAAGTGTTTTTTTTTTAAACCTATTTGCAAAATAAAGATCATTTATCATTGTCTTTCATATATATATGACAAAAAGGGGCTTTTATTTTTTAACGAGTTTAAAACGACGATGAAAAGATATAAAATACACGTCTTTACGCCCCAAACACGGTACCAAGACTTATCCCTCCCACCAGGGACCTAAGCTGGTATTAGGGCCTCTAATTTGTAACTTAATCACGGTAGAGATGTCCAGCTGGGACCACGCGTTAACTAACGAGACGTGTCTTCAAGTTAGAGGCAGTAACTTATTTATTTGAAGGCTAAGACAAGTAAATACGATTTGGGATTTGAAAGATTTTTTTCATATACGTGGCAGATTATGGCTTGATTGCAGGTATTGCATTATATGTAAGCTTTTTTGTGTGAGAGTCAGAATGACGGGTGTACCTCAGTAAAATAAATAACAGTCATATATTTTAGAGTTAGGTACTGAATAGTTTTTTTTTTAATCAATGTAAACTAGTGCTTGGCTGCGATCCCACCTGATGGTAAGCAGTGATGCAATCTCTGATGGTGAGGCGCACTTGTTTATTAAGAGCCTATTCACTCTAGCCTTGAATACACCAAAATTATATTCGGACGGGAAGACTGCAGCAGGCAAACTGTTCCAGTCCTTCGACGTACGCGGTTTAAATGACGAGGCGAAACGCTTAGTCCGGACCGTAGAGATTTCAACAACGTAAGGGTTTTATTATAGCGATATTCGCCGTACGTCGGGTTGTCCGATGGTATAATTGTGATGGCGAAATCAAATCATGCAATTCCTGCGCACACTCTGCAAAGTACATTTTAGTTACATTTTAACGGTAATTACTGTAATTCCTTTCACTGAGGTACACCCACCATTCTGACCCTTACTTTTTCTGTTTGTACGTGAGTAAAATCATCCAATGATATCTTCGTGCCATTTGGCGGAGCGGAAGATAGTGTCAGACTTTTTACTAAAAACCCACTCCTGTTCCTTCGTTGCCTTTCGTACCGGGGTTGAACCTTTATTTTACAAGCAGACCCTTGGTGCCAGTAGGCTTTGACCTTACTGGACCCCTACGGATTGCTGATTGCTTGTAGGTTTGCTAGATTAGTCTAATATTAACTAAATAGTGTCTGGGCTGACTTTGTACTTTCTTTTTTTAATCACCAACGTTTTGTGTGTGATTTGTGCAGTTCAACGATTTTATAACCGATTGTGGCTGCTTGCTTTCGTGACCTACCCATGGAAAACTGTATTTTCCGAGGCAATTTTTTAAGCTATTGCATAGCTTCTATCGCGGGCCTTGAGCGTGGAGACCGAATCCAGAAATTCCGTAACGAAAATAACCTAACAACCCCCACTCATTTGTTTTTTGAGCGTGGTGACCGATAAGAAAACAAATGAGTGAACAATCAATCAAAATTCAATTCAATGTGTGAAAGTGTAACTTCAATTAATATCAAAGAAAAAAAAAACAAAGGAAAAAAAATACTGCATAAATAAAATAAATAAATAATTATAATTGCATAAGTTGATAAAAATGCTATGCAATAGCTTTACCGCGGCAGTCCCCGAGTGCCACACGTCTTTTTTTTGTTATTGATAGGTTCACACTTGACCGCTATCTCACCTAATCGAAAGTGACGATGCGGTAGACGATGGAACGCGATTACCTAGAAGTAACTTATTTACTCTCGACTTAAAGATTCCCGGGTTGTAGCCATCAGGAAACATAATTATATGCGTACAAACAAAGTACAATCGGAATTTACCGCTCAATCAACATTAGTTTAAATGTCTGGTTGTTCGTTCATATTATGTAGATAGGTAGACAATTTTTCCACTATTGGGACTCAGGCCTCCTCTTTAAGAGAGGGAATGACCTGTAAGCCTCGCGGGCCCAGTCCTGATGGATGGTGATTGTGGATGTCACATATCTTCGAATTTTTGATTACCGATTTCCTCACGATTTTTCCCTACATCGTTGTTCATATGTACAATCAAAGACACTTCCGCTTGACCACTGCTAAGTTCATTTTTGCTTGCACTCGAAACGAAAACTTCAAAGGATTTGGTTTGGCGCCGCGTCGCAGGATTTAAGCGAATTTTTTTTTTAAGTGGCCAGGCAGAAATAACCGCGATGGTACTAACAATTACTATATACACAATAGTACCTATGAATTATCTAAGCAAACCCTTGTTTGGCCTGATTCCTTTATGAAAATTATCGTTCCCCACTGAAATATAAGTACTGACCCTACTCAGAAGGTCCTCAGGGTTTCGAAAACACTTCTAGGCGAATTTCCTATTAGTTTTCATTGAAAATATAATTATTCATTTAAATTTTATGTACCGTATCGTGGCACCTACATGAAAGTTGAAAGGGAATCGTTTGTATTACGCGGTATAAACAACGAGGCGAAACGCTTAGTCCGGACCGTAGAAGTTTCAACAACGTGCGTTTCATTTCTCCTCTTCATAGATTTGCGCCAACAACATGACCCAGGTAGTTTCTAATTCAAAAACACTCTAAGACTTGCATCACTTTAGTGAATAGAAACATAACTTCACTTCCAGACCACAAATCTACTAACAATCCTATGATGTATGCCTCCATACGAAACTAATGCTGCGTACAGACCAAGCGAAGGCGTGAACGAATGAGAATTGTCGATGGCCACTGAACGCTCGCTGATACTCATCTGGTAAGATAGGTAAATGTATTTTGAAATAAGCATTACTGTGGAAAGTCAGTCAAAATCTCAGGAACTACTGGATCTAATTGAAAAATTATTTCAGTGTTGGATAACCTATTTATTTAGGAAAGCTATAAGCCAATTCAAGCTACGACCCACGGGAGTAGAGCAATAAGCAAAAAACGTATATGAAGTCGCTAGGGACAGCTAGTGAACAAATTCATTCCCTTTCATTGACTAGTAAGTACTCAGTTGTACATGATACGAGAAGGAACGTCAGAATTTAACTGACTAAAACTCACCTATGTTCCTTCAATTGCTTCCTACGTTCCAGACTCGTAGTAACTCTTAATCGGCTCTAGTGGTTGCCGTACGATTGCTGACTTCGCAGATAAGTTCGAAGATATATCTTGAAAAACAAACATCACGTTTCTAATAACCGATTTTTCTTGTCTGTTGATAGTATGAGTGTCTGCGCGTGTGTGTAAATTAATTGTCAAATAAATCAAGGCTATGCAGATTTACTACATTCGTTCGCTTAGTCTGTACCCTGAATAGTGTAGACACCTATGCGAATGCCTAGTGGGCTGTACGGAACCCAGTTATGTCCGTTTAGCGGACTCCGGTAGACGCAATACTAACGTGGACCTGTCCGAGATACAATTTAAGCGTCTGTACTCCACCTGACCGTGATTCAGTTAGGTGTTGATGAGATTTCGAATCGAACTGTGGGGGGAAGGTCTACAGTAGTCTTGTTGTGGTGTTTATGAGATGAATGGTTTGTGTGAATGTGTGTTGGGTAAGGGAGTGGAAAAATGCAGTATTAGAGGCAGGTTGGGCTGTTGAGGTTGAAGCTAGAACTACATTAGACCGACGTACACGTGTAACACGCCTGATTTGTACGTAGAACGACGTCGCGTGGCGTCGCGAAACGTAAATCTCGTGAAGCTCTTTAAGACGCGCCCAGATCGGCGCGTGTGGCACACGTGTGAGCAATGTAGATCTAACTTTAAAGTTAGAGTTTTAGGGGTAGATTATAATTAATTTTTAGGCTAGTAAGTACATGTAAAAAAGTATTTTTGAAGGGAGTAATTATGGAGACTATTGCAAGTACGAATTTAATATCTATTTACAAAGTAATCATCTCTGTGATCAGTTTAGATAACTAAATAAAAGAGAGATTATTAAATAAAATTACGGTCAGGGCAGTGGTTGAGCGATTGGTTGCTGCGTTGCGAGTCCCAGGTTCGACCCCGCATGGAACCATGATCTACAGATAAGTATCTTGTGTATGCGAGTTTAAATGTAAATATGCGAACGCATCCACGATACAGAAGTCAATCCTAGTGTAGAGGCAACGGTTAAAAAAAAAAAAAAAAAACTGGATGAGGCCGGTTATAAACTCGTATAGACTTCTTATTGGCTCACAGAGTGCTCTATTAATTTTGCACTGCTTCCAAATTTTCTAACTGGTACGATGACAGCCATTATTACGGCACAAAAGACTACATGGTTACAATTCCATTATCACAAGACAAACAAACACCATCCCACAGAAAACGGACTCGGCGATCAGCTCCACAGTAATCAAACACGCGCTAATTCAGCAAGTTATACAGTAAGACATTGACGTTCCTAATACGGTTAATCCTATTGATTGACCAATTGCCACTGTATCTGATACATATCTGAAATATAAAGGAGACAGGAGTTAACCTAATACTTTGTTTATGTAATTAAAATAACCTAGAATTATTTTAGAACTAGCTTTTGCTCGTGGCTTCGCCCACGTAAATAAAAAATAACCTATGTCACTCAGGAATAAAGCAGCTTTCTATCGGTGAAAAAATTTTAGCAATCGGGCCAGTACTTTCAGAGATTACCTCCTACAAACAAACTTTACCTCATTATAATATTAGTGTAGATAGCAAGTTTTGAATGAAAATCTATACATATCATTAATACTCGTCAAGACTATTCCAAAAAGCTCGCGAAAACGTTAGGGTTGTCCGAGTTCCTATGGCCGCCTTCCGGTTCCATCATCAGATCAGCTCCATGATAATTTTGCACTGTCATCTGATTTACACATGCGTGCATAATTTCAGCTCAATCAGTAACTGGAAAGTGGATCTTTAATTTGCAAGATTTGATTACAGTTATATAAACATCGGGAGAAATGTAGAAATTGTAAAAAATAATCATTTTAAAAATAGCTTAAAACGATCCAGTATTGGATTCTGAACATACTTCTTTAGGTACTAATTTATTATTGTAGGTAGGCCAGCGACTTCGCCTGCTATATAGATTGTTGAAAGCCCCCGGAAACCTATAGTTCAGGGAATAGTGTGCCTGTGTTCTTCTAATCCTCACCAGGATTGGAAGAAAATCTACCGACATTGGGGCGTGATTGAGTAATAAAAACAAATTCTTTTGATTTTCTTAGTTCTCCATATTTATTGGCCTTTAAAAAGATTTTTTTTTTAAGGATTTTTACCCTTGTTATTTACTTCCAATCGACCTTGGCTTTCTTCTACGCAATTAATCAATTCAGATAGGTACCACGCAAAGTTATAAATAAACATCGCAAATGTTAAAGTCAATACGATACTATCGCCAAATGATATTTGTGTTTTGAGGTATCAAAGTAACACGGAAAATACTGATAAGATAAACTTCCCCCTTATCACAGGGGACATTACGTCCCATACACTCGCTGCCAAACATATTCACCCCGCAAAACTAGAGCAAATTTTACACCATTACCGCAACATACATTACATTACCTTACGAAAAAATACGTCCACATTTTTACCAGAGATTTCTCACAAGTGATAAACATACAGAAACATATATATTATTATAATAAAACTGGGCAAGTGCGAGTCGGACTCGCACACTGAGGGTCCCGTACAAACTTACCTATGTAAATAGTTCGATTCCGAATTTCTCCAAATCGCAAAAAGTTTTTTTTTTGACGTAACAACACTGTTTTCAGATCATTCCTATACCTGAGCTGTTTGTGCCAAATTTTTCAGGATTCTGGGTCATCGCGAAGTGCCCTGTAAATTTTGATTCACTTAAGTGTCAAATTATACGTTTTTCGTAACATAGACGGCCGTATCTTTTTTTTTCGTAAACTTGGAATTTTGATTTTTTCACAGCATCAAGGGACCGCAGACTTGATTATAAAGTATTAATTTCAATTCGATACCTCCATGCGTTCATATGATAAAGGGTCAGACAGACGAACGCACAACGAAGTGATCCTTTATGGGTTCAATTTTTTCCTCTTAAGGTACGTACGGAACTCTAATAACGAAAGCATATTGTACACTGTAGGTAAAAAAAAAACCATGCTGATGTCAAGCGCATACCCTTTGTCTTGCAACCCCACTTACACATGCGGACATAAAAAAGTACCTATGTTAAATTTTTTGTATTTTTCCACATTTTGTTTTGTCATGTCGGTGATGAGAATGTTGTGTTTTGTTTATGATGCGGGTATTAAAGGATTTAAAGCTGGTTGTTTATAAAATGGCTCAGTTAATGAGAACTGGATATTATTTCAGGAATTTAATTTTTAGATTTTTCGGTACAATCATGCTCAACACAACGTGTTTGCGACTGAGTAGGTACTCCATCTTGTTTATGGTTTTTGATATTATTTATTGTACTGAGAAAATACAATTTTAATACTTTTAAGTAAAAATATATAAATTAAGCCGATTAGCGTAGTAAGTCATTACAAAATATGACATAGCGGAAATAGTGGGTTGCATAAAAGTTTAGCTCTTTAACCCCCATAAGTGACAAGAGCTGACGAGATCCATCTCAAACCGCTGAACTGATTTCGATAAAACTTGGCACACAGGTAGACAATGTTCTGGTTTAGCACCTATGACACTTTTTATCCCCAGAGTTATGTTCCCTTGGGATAATTGTCTGTCTTGCAGGCAAAGCCACTGGCAACAGCTAGTTTTAAATATGCTTCACAAAACTGGTTTATTTTTGTTTTCTTTACATCTTTCTTTCTTTTCATCTTCATTATTTATCATTTTACTTTATTATACTCATTATAATGAAATTAATTTATATATATTTATTTACATTTGTACAGAATACATTGAAATGAATTAAATAAAGATTGGATTATTTAATATATAATAATATTTGCATGAAATTAATTATTGAAATCATTATTTTATAAATTTTATTCGTAATTGTTATTAAGTATATTATTGTAATGTTTATTGGTAGCTTTAATTTAAAGGTATTATTTTTGAGAACTATTTACCTTTCTGCAGAATAAATTGAAATGAAATGCATGCATGAAATAAATTAAGGAATTATTGAAAATCATTATTTTATAAATTCAATTTGTAATAGATAGTAAAATATCGTCGATAATTCAAATGTGGAATTGAAATTGTTAAAAGAAAAACTGCATGAAGTGGATTAGTGAGTAAGAAATTTTATTCTAGATTTAATGTATAATTGTGCTTTTTTGGGATTAAATGGCTTTATTATTATTACATCTAGTCATCATTATTATCATTTTCCTGCCGTTGTTCTTTGTTATTTGCTGTCGGTGGAATACGTTTTTTTTTCCATTCTATCCTGTCACTTGTCACGCTATCACTAACTCCCTTTTCTTTGATATCACTCTTCACACAATCCACTCATCTTTTCTTTGGCCTCCCTCTCCCTTTCCATCTATCCACATGTATACTCATATCTCTTCTTCACATCTAGTATGAGTAAAATATATCTATATGTGTAGTATCGTGTTTATAATAAGTACTAGAAATTAAATTTTATGCTCAGAACAAGATACACCTATTCTACAATCTGCAATCTCGGACCGAAAACAATATTCAATATAGTTTAAAGATCTGCTCATGTTCCGAAGAAAACGGCGCAACGATACGGTCATAAAAAGCATATTTTATTACATCGACACTAGTACGGAAAAGTATCCCTTGTAACTATCAGAATAATCTTATGATTCATTAATGAAAATTTATTCAGTTATTTGGGTTACATGAGAATAAACTTGTTCGTGTTTTTGCGGGAAAAATGGTGAAATGTTTTTATGAAGTGGGTGTTACGAGAATCCAATTTTGTTTATAAATGTTCCAGATAAGCATCTATTACGTGTAAATTTGTTTTAGATAGCATTATGCTAAGCAGATTAACTGGGGTATTCCTTGAGATTTTTGTCTTAAAAAACACACATAGGTACACGTTATAAATAAAAATCATTGTCTATTTTTAGGGTACCGCATAGGTGTCGGAACCCTTATAGGATCACTTTTGTCCGTATGTCTATCAAGACCCAATAAAAGGAGGTATGACGGTGAAACTAATTTCAAATACTCAAGTCGACCCCTTGGAGCAGTTAAAAATTAATCTAAACTAAAACAATATAATTCAAAGATAAGTTAATGGCGCATAGTTTGATCACTTGCAAGAGAATCAAGATCTAAAGGAGACTTCTGTTGACCTAGAATGATTTTTTTGGAATTTGGCACGAAGCAATTCTATGTAGCACAATTAAAGAAATTAATCCGAAAACCGTTAATTTGTGGTGACATCACAAAATAAAGCTACTTACTTTTAGCGATTATTAACTTAAGTTCGTACAGAACCCTCGGAGCTCGAATCCAAATCGCAATTGACCGGCTTTTTTTTTAATTCACTTAACCTTTTTTTATTGTTAATATTGATGTATGCTTGCTTTACACACGACTATAGTCTACACTAATACAAATTTGTTTTTTTGTTTGCAGGAGGTAATCTCTGAAAGTAATGGTCCGGAATTGCGAAATTTTTTTCACCGATAAAAAGCTCCTTTATTCCTGAGTGACATAGGCTGTATTTTATGTATACGAACGAAGCCGCGGGCAAAAGCTAGTTTTATATAATATCATTGAAAAATCAGCACTACACATCTTGCAAAAAAACAAAACAAAAATTCATCGTTCCATTAAATGTTTCACCTGCAAATACTGTACACATTTCTCGGCCCCCAAGTGTACGTACACATCTGCACACCAAAATTTACAATCACAGATATCGTAGTGGGATTTTATTTGAATAATTTAAGAGGCATCGTCTCGAGCGAGCTGGGTTGATCTTATCTTTTAAATTGCGCACACACCCCCTTCTTGAGGGGGGTGTGATTGTAAGACTTGGATGTGGTATGTTACCTGGGATATTACATCGGAAAGCGTTTCTTTATGCGCATCAGTTGCATATTTTTTTTTATAATATAAACTAATGCGTGACTGCGATCCCACCTGATGGTAAACAGTGATGTAATCGTTAATGGTGAGGCGCACTAATTTATGAGGAGCACTCAAATTAGATCGTATTAGAAACTCATTCTTCTTCTTCATCTCGAATCGATGGTTTTGCGACATCAATGGCGCCACATAAGAACTACGAAGAAAACACGAAATCCTGCATCGTACAATCAAAGTTCTCCGCGCGATTTGAACATATACGACAGCCCGAAATCATGTATCGGGCAGTCGCCCACCAGACCATAACACCTGTCTGGTCTGAGGATCCTCCCTTTTCAACGGAGGTTTGCGGGACTTCACTCTCTGTTCCGCATACCTCTAAATATTTTTAACTTACTTTTACTTACTTTTTTTTTACTTTCCCTCAAAGTTTTTAAGCCCAGTAGTTTGCAACGTTTATAGCAGCGACAGTGGCGATTTATGGTCCTCCAAAGTGCAGATATATAGGGATACAGGAGTACTGGACTAGCACTGGGTGGAACTGTTTGCAGAACTGATAAATCGATGGAGATGAAACGTTTTTAAGTTGAGATGGCGTACCAGAAGACGTAGCGTTAGGAGGCTTGCCACTAAGTGGATTGATGACCTGGCGAGAGTCGAGGGAATTTTATGGACCGGTCGTTGTGGCCATGGGGGAGGCGTTTGTCCAGAAGTTTATCATCATAATCATTTTGGCCGAAAGACGTCCACTGTCAGACATAGGCCTCCCCCAAGTGTCGCTATAATGAGCGGTCCTGTGCGCCTCGCATTCATCGGATTCCCTCTATCTTCACCAGGTGCGAAGCAGTAATGCTCGCAAAGGAGGAGGCCAAACGCATCAGGCAACGGCGTTATCGCCGCCGCCGCCGGGATTCTGATCCCGATTTCCGGCCAACGTAGACGCGGGCTTGCGGACAGTGAGCAGTGGGTAGCTCACTGTCCGGCCGTCCGGTAACTGTCCGGACCAAGCCCAAGTCGTCGACGGCGCGCACTGTTCCCGCAACGAGTTGTCAGCAACAGCAGGGACCCAGCCGGGTCGAAGCCTACTGGGGCCAGGGTTATCCGAAAGGGCGCTGGAGCCCCGGTATGAAGGCTAGAAGGAACGGGGTGGGTATTTTAGTCAGTAAGAGTCTGACACTATCTCCCGCTCCGCCCAAGGGCGGGGGATGTCAATGCATGATTTTTTCCCACCATAAAAAAAAAAAAATCTTCACCAGGTCATCGGTCCACCTTGTAGGAGGCCTTCCAACGCTGACCTTGTCTAGATGTAGATATACTTAAATAATGCAATTAAAAACATGTATTTTAAACATACCACCTCCAAAACTTCCAACTTCAAAGAGAAAACGTTACCAATAAAAATTCAAGCGAAGGTGTTGAGTCAAATGACAGTGTTTAACAAGAATACAGCGGGCGAAGCCGCGGGGTGTTGTGTGGCGTAGATCTTAGATAAGTGTATTCCTCTCGTATGTACTTATGAAAAAAATGTTTTGTAATTTCCATAAGTTGTTTTTTTTTCTGTGTATTTAATTTAAGGATTGATTTTTTTTTGGTCATTTTTTATGTTGTGGGGCAATGTTAGCATAGAACAGAATGGAATAAATCTTTATTTTAGAGATTTTACATAGTCCGTATTTGCACATATTACGGGCGTTTTCAATTGACTACTGACTGGCCTGTTGGTCTAGTGGTTAGTGACCCTAACTGCTATGCCGGAGGTCGTGGGTTCGATTCCCACCCAGGACAAATGTTTGTGTGATGAGCATAATCATTTGTTCTGTGTCTGGGTGTAATTTATCTATAATATGTATGTATTTAGAAATATATAAGTATGTTTATCAGTTGTCTAGTACCCATAACACAAGCTCTGCTTAGCTTGGGACTAGACGGCGTTTGTGTGATAGTTGTGGAATATTATTATTATTCGTTTATTCATTAAAATTAACATATAAATTATATTTAAAAAAATTTAAATAAAAAATAAATAAAAACATTTAAAAATATAAAAAATAGTGTCCCACCGGTATCGGGAACAGGGTCCAAGCTACCGGTGGTCAGGGCTCCAGAGAAAGGAACCTCCTGACTATACGTGCCGTGTCCAGAAGTACCGCCCTCTGAATCAAGCCCTTGATCCAGTCGCCTAACGAGAGCCTCCTGAGGTGTTGGTCGAGGCTCTTGGCTATTAAGCCATTGGCTGAAACAACTATTATTATTATTATTAATTTATACGTTTCATGTCGGACCGCTGCCGCACGTGTACCGTGCTGCAGCCGGCCGGTTGCGGTACGTTAGCAGTCTGACAACAAACACATTAAATTGAAAACGTATCTGGCTGCCATGCTGCCAGTGAGTGAAGCGCTATTTAACACAGCATTGAAGACGTGGTGTTTGAGACGTTGCCGTCCTGTTGTCAACCGTTCGCCGCACGTTTGCCGCACCGCGCGTCAAGTATGAAAAATGCGATCGTCTGCACCGCAACCGGACCGCAGTAGGCCGTCAAAAAACGCATAAATTGAAAGCGCCCTAAGCTTGTAATTTACATTTATATTTAAACAAATTATTTATACTTACCGAGCTCCGCCTAAGATGGTATGGAGACGTAATGAGGTGTAGCGAAGACCAAGTGGTAAGAACAGTTTTGAATTTACCCGAACATAAGAGAGGGAGAGGACGCCCACCATTAACTTGGTGGTCTGACATCGAGATAGACCTCAAGAAAGCCCAATTGCCAAAATCGACAACCCAGGCGCAGCATTGTGAGGTCGACTCCAGATGATGGAAGTAGGGACGGACAAAGAAGAAAAAAAAATTATACTTACATGTTATTTATACATTACATATACCTAGGTAGGTGGAATTAATATTAATGACGTCAGTACCCACTGGATGAATTCTGATTGCTTACCTGAAACAAAGAAAAGAATGTAATTAGTATTTTTATTCATACTTTATGCATCTTCATTAGTCTTATGAACCTTTTGATTTCTTCCGCTCTAGGATGGAGCTAAAACCTACATATGTTCCTACAGTTGCCCTTTGCGTTCTAAGACCAGAAGTACCCTTTGCCCTTTCAGATACTGCCCATTGCCCTAGCGGACATCGGCGCGCGCACTACATGCCGACGACAACTGGGCTCGGCCCTTACCAGATGATCGGACGGCGAGCTACCCATTGCTCTATGCAAGTCCAATTTTATGAGCGTGGAAATTTTATTTTAGGTTCCCATCGTGAATACCCTTTTAATAAGATAAAACTTTCAGAAGATATTAGTAGCTAAAGTATCACTCCCAAAGTTGATTTTAGGATTACACATTGTCAATACAAACTAAACTTTGACAACACAGTTTGCGCAGTGGTAGAACGATTGGTAGCTGCGCTACGAAGTGCGGGTTCGATTCTGTGTAACACTGGGTGTCTTGTGTATGTGACTATAAAATTGTTTATGATATATACAATTTTATAATCATATGATCACTCCTTGATTCCTAGTAACATTTCTATAAGAGAACAAAAAACTAAAGCAACCCAAATTCATTAAAAAAAACACCTTGATTTTCCGTCGACATCTTAAATTCAATCCGCCATTTCTATCCTCTAAATTGATTCCCTACCAAAAAAATCCGCCCTCCCAACAGCTGATAAACGCCACACTTTATCTCCACCGAAAAAAATATAGTTAATATCCAGAAAAAGGTCGATTATTCACTCTCATCTCCGTAACCTGGCTGTATTAGTAACCGTCACGCAACGCTAAGGACGATTAATTAACATCATTATAAGCTATAAGGGGTGTTTAAAAATAACTAAGGGGTCAACTGATACCGGGGGTAATAGGGGGTCATTTGTTATAGGTATATATTTTTTTGGTCCTTAAGTAATAGATATTTGGGCGGTTTCTTTTTGTCATTTTTTTTTTGGCCTGGATAGGGGGTCATTTGTCATAGATAGATTTTTTTTTCGTCCTGTAGAAGTAATTTGGGCGTTTTTTTTTTGTTATTTTTTTTGGCCTGGGTACTAAGTCCTTTAAGCCATGTATTCGTGTGAATAGTTTTTGTTTATCATTATAATATGGCTGTACACATTTCAATGTTTTTATAGTATTTGGAAGCAAATGTATCAAGTCAATCTTTTCAGCAAACTTCCTTGAGGTTTAGGTCTGTCTAAAAAGTCAAACGACTTAAATAATCTAATCAAATAATCAAATTCTTAAAATCTGATATTGACTGTATCAGATTTGGATTCACTGGTTTTACAATCGAGGTTGCAAAGAGATGATCATTGTTTACCTTTAGAATCATATAAAAAGTATTGTATTCAATATATATGTATTTAGAGTCTGTCTAACAAGTTAAACGACTTGGGTAATTATTAGGATTTAATGAAATCTTACATCAGATTTCATTATATGCTAATAATTACCCAAGTCGTTCGTCAACACGGGTTAAATAATCAAGGTTGATTAAGAGATAGAGATCATTGTTTACTAACAGAAGAACCATATAAAAAGTATCGAGTATAAGTATTTTTTAAATGATAAAATATACAAAATTCCCAAGTCGGTTGACTTATTAGACAGACTATAACAGATTTTTAATCCGTTTAAAAATTTCCAAGTGTTTAACTTTTTAGACAGAGTGTAGGTTGAATACAGTCTGTCTAAAAAGTCTACAGTGAAAGTCTTATTTCCATTTAACCAAGATCGCGCTTATTTTTGTTTTAAATGGTTAGGCTCGCTTTTGACCACAATCTCACCTGATGGTAAGCGATGATGTGGCCGACGATGGAGCACGCTTTCCTAGAAGCAATCTATTCACTCTTGACTTAAAGACCCCTAGGTTATAGCTATCAGGAAACACAGACTCCGGCAGGGAATTCCATTCCTTAGCTGTACGCATAATGAATGTATTCCCAAAACGTTTTGTACGTATAGGTGGGATGTCCACCATGTACCGGTGGCGCAACGCCGTACGTCTTGTGGTCCGATGATGGAACGGACTTGGCGGAATTAAATTGTGTAACTCTAGTGCACACTCCCCGAAGTGTAAACGATAGAAAACAGACAGGCTAGCAACTCGGCTTATTTCAATGATTCCACATATTATCAAGTTGTGCAGACACTTGAGATACAACTACAGCAATTTCACATCACAATATCAACAAGGAACCAATTTATGAATAATTGAAACAGCCACTGAATGAATTTCACTTGAAGAAATCCCCCCAAAAAGCAATTCGGGATGTTTAAAAATAACTAGGGGTCAACGGATACCGGGTGTAGTAGGGGTTCATTTGTCATAGGTAGATTTTGTTTTTGGTCTTGAAGAAGTGATAGATATTTGGGCTGATTAGTTTGATGGGGATTGAACTGTTATTTGTGGTTGTCAACAGTTTATTTAGTGGATACCGTGGATTTTTTAAATTTCACCCGCGTGAAATTTAAAAAATCGTAACAAGAAAACCAACTCCCTGGTTAAAAAGTATCACATTTGTTATTCCAGGACATGGTCTACCTGTGTGCCAAATATCATCTAAATCCGTCCAGCCGTTCAAGCGTAACAACGTAACAAACATACACATCATTACCATCTTCATAGTTGTCAAACGCGAGCCTATCAATAATTTATTTTTTAATCAGATTATTGGTAGGTTTGCATATGCTTAACCGTTCCAGGCTTCCCTTATTATCTTCGAAACTACTCCTAGTATTTTGACATTTTTATTTTAAGTGGGAAAGTCATCTAATTACATCTCCCGCCCTTGGGCGGAGCGGGAGGGCGTGTCAGACTATTACTAAATAAAAACCCACTCCTGTTCCTTCTTTGCCATTGTTCCAGGGCCCCGGTTATCTCTTTCGCATCACCCATGGCCCCAGTAGGCTTCGACCCTGCTGGGCCCCTGCGGTTGCTGACAACTCCTTGAGGCGCGTGGAACACTACGCGCCGTCGACGTCTTAGACTCGGTCCGGACGGTTGCCGGACGGTCGCACGGCGAGCTACCCATTGCTCACCGTCCGAAAGCCCGCGCCTACGGTGGCTGGAAATCAGGATCGGAATCCCGGCTGCTGGGGCGGAGGGCCATTGTCTCGCGCGTGCTACCTTCTCCTTCTCTAGCATTAGTGCTTCGCAGGAGGCGACCGCCTGCCACTCCTTCTCGCTGCGGACCATGGCATGTACCAAGGCCCGACGCGAAGTATTTTGACATATACGCTCTAAATCGATCAGAATTCGTCTAATCTTTGATTGAAACAATGATACCTTTTTTCTCTCGTCCACTTCTCATTGTTGGTGCCCATAAAGGCTATAACATACATCACACGTACCTTACGAGGCCCGACTCGCTCGTTAATGCCCGAAACGTTTTTCTTTTCAATTTACGATTCCACCACAGTTTAGTGGGGAACGAAATTCTTCGATTAATGGCTGTCTGGTCTGTAAGGGTTTGTTTTCGAGGATTCCTTTCTTTTTTGTTACGTGTTTTGTCTCTTGATATATTAAGGTAAGTTAGTTTATTATGAAGAAGAAGAAAGCGTTTTGCGCTGACCGCAAAAAACAGGGACAAGGACCTAGACCAACGGTCAGCAACAGGCGGACCGCGGTCCGTATCCGGACCACGGAATGTCGGCCATAGGATTGCCGGATATTTGTTAAATAATATTGTCTAGTATACATGTAGATGGATGGAGAGGGAGAGGAAGGCCGAAGAAAAGATAGATGGATTGTGTCAGAAGTGATATGAAAGAAAAGGGAGTTAGTGATAGTTTGACGGGTGACAGGACAGAATGGAAGAAGAAAACGTGTTGCGCCGACCCCAAGTATTATGGGATAAGGGCAGGATGAAGAAGGAGGTTAGGTTATTCATAGTATTCATACATTTAAGAGCCACGTAGAATCAAAATAACGGAGTAATTACAAGTTAATAACGACATGCCATATTTCATGTAAAAAAAATTGCAGGAGCGCATTACATTGGCCTCGCGCATCCCGCGTCCTTACGAAACTGTAGCGCGCTTGCGACTGTCACACATACTCTATTTGAAATAAATATTGTAGCATTATTGTTTTTTTTTTTGGACTTCGATAAAAATGTTCAACCTTATACGGAACCCACTTAAAACTACTTGCCGACCCCTGACCTAGACCATGACGTTTATAGTAAGATTGTTTTTAATCCTTTTTCAGTGTGGGTAAGAGACAGAGCTATGCAGGTTGTCTAGCGCCATCTCTTACTCACACTGAAACAAGATTAAAATAATCTTACTTGAACGTCATGGTAACCCCGATGGGCAGGGGGATGACGATGAGTTTATTTATTATTATGCAGAGGTGTAGCGTGCACTAATTTAGACTTGGGCGAAGGCGCGTAAGCTAAGCCTTTTTCTTTTATAAATTTTAAAACGAGTCGGCGACTGTCGCATACTAGAGTCCGACCACATCGCTGCTTGCCATCGGGTGAGGTAGTGGTCAAACGCGAACCCTCGTCGTTTATGAGCCCTCGCACAAGCGAAGCCCTTTTGGGTGCGCGAGGCCATGGCCGATGGCCCATTTCACACACGCGTAGCTACTACTCTGTTTAAAATAAAATCACAAAAGACTTTCCTGGTCCAGCCATAGCTATCCGGCCCATTACTGGCCAAAATAAACTTTTTGTTAAAATTTCTATTTCATGTTTCCTCCCTACATACAATACAACGCCGTATTCAAAGCGATATATTTCAAAATGTTACGGATACACAGACACGAAAACACTCCCACCCTAATTTAGGGGACGAAATACGCATCCGGGGTCATAATCCACTTCATTTGACAAGGGAACTTATTATGTACAGGTGCAGGCAATACGAGACGGAACCCTAAAATTACAAGACGACACGAACGTTCAAGAGGTTTATTAAGTACCGGAGAATCACTGGCCCTTGTCTTCTCTCTCACTCCCACTTTAGAGAGATGATATGTCTATCTCTTTCCCCCTTTTAGGGTACACTGTCATTAGATGCTAAGCTCTCAATATGGTACTTAAGCTCCCCCCTCCTAATTGGGGGTGCATTAAACGCTTATGCTCATATAAAATGATTTATAGAGAGTCCGGTGTCGACTTATAACGAGGCTTGAGGGTTTCATGTTAAACTAGATCTTTGAGACTTATGGTCTCTTTACGGTTTACTGTGTGGTATCGAAAACGTGACATTCACCAATTCGCACTGGGCCCGCGTGGTGGATTACGGCCCATTCTTAGAGAGGAGGCCTGAGTCCCAGCAGTGAGAACATTAAAAATAATGATGATAATTGTCAAGTAAAAAACTATGATTTTTGTTTAAGGGCCAAGCACCCGAAAAGTGCCATAAAACAGTGATATTCTGAGGCCTACTCCTCCGTAACGGCTAAGTCAATTGGTTTGAAAAAAATATATGTTTATTATAGATTCATGAACAATAATATCAACATTTGATTTTTTCGTGCAATTAAAACTTTTGCACAAAAAAAATATTTAGCAATTTCGCAACTTTTCCCTACTCCTTCGAAACGGCTTGGACCTTTAGAAACATTTTTACACATAAAAATTGGTGGTTAAATATTCTTCAAAGTGAACATTGCATATGTAAATCAATCAATATCTCGCAGAGAAAATGGATTTAAAGCGCTTTCCGGGCGCTGCTGGCCGCAAATAAATGCACAGATTTGCGTACTGCCGCCTAGGCGAGTGCGAGAGTGGCGTTCACATAATTTCGGCCTCAAGATGGTTCAAGGGACTATACGCCTTAAGATTAACAACAAGTTAAATTATGATCGTTTATAATGTAGACTGAACTCTTAATTTTATTTCAGTTTTTTTAGCCAAAAGTTACTGAAGCGAAAATTTTGCCTAGCTTCTGTATCTCTCTAAGATAAGGTGAATGTTTTATAGGCTATTTGGATAACAATAAAATTAATGGGTGTTTTGAAAACGTTATCGTATTATACCAATTGTTATCAAGCCTTATACAAATCGCTCAAACAATAGAACCTTATCTTGAATATTTGCTTTAAAACTACTTTAGCAATAGCGAGAAAAGTTAGGTTGAGATTTTTTTTTAAACGATATAATATAAAGCTTGATTGTGGACCTGATGGTAAGCTAGGTATTGCTAAGTAGCCCTGAGCAATAATACAACACTTCATGGTAAAGCACTCTATAAAGCGCCTATTCTCTCTAGCTTTAAAGTCAACTAAATTACAGTCAGACGGGAAGACCACAGTACGCAAATTGTTAGAGTCCTTCGATGCTCACGGTATAAACGACGACGCGAAACGCCTAGTCCGGACCGTAGAGGCACGGTAGAGGTGTCAACAATGTAAGGGTGGACACACGCCGCACGTCAGGTCGTCTTCATAATATTCATCGTACAGTTCTCTATTTTCCTATTTAAAAAGTAAAACAAGTCTCATCTACACGAGCGACCTGTGAGCTCTACATAACAGGAGATCGCTAGATGACCATTTTTTTTTCCAATGGGAAAAATCATCCTATGACAACCCCCGCTCTTGAGCGGAGCGGGAGATAGTGTCAGACTCTTACTGACAAAAAAACCCATCCCGTTCCTTCAAGCCTTCATACCGGGGCTCGAGCGCCCTTTCGGATAGCCCTGGCCCCAGTAGGCTTCGACCCGGCTGGGCCCCTGCTGTTGCTGACAACTCCTTGAGGCGCGCGGGAACAGCGCGCGCCGTCGACGACTTGGGCTTGGTCCGGACAGTCACCGGACGGCCGGACAGCGAGCTACCCATTGCTCACTGTCCGCAAGCCCGTGCCTACGGTGGCCGGAAATCGGGATCAGTATCCCGGCGCCGGCGGCATCGCTAGATGACCTGGCCCCTCGTGTACTGTATGATAACTCTTTTAAGATGTTGGGGATCCACTGGGCATCGAAAGTCACAGAGCGATACCCAGTCACCGTAAGCGCAGCAATGCGGACGGCTAGTAATGGGCTGCTCACCGTCCGGCAAGGTTGGTCCTTACCGGGGGCACACGCGCCTCAAACAGATAAAAGCCAATCGAAAAGGATCCTTTAGGGCCGATGTCTGCTAAAGCTGCGGGAATGTTCGGAAGAGTTGCCCGTAGCCTTGGAATGCAAAGCTCGACTGAAGGAACACAAGTAGGTTGTAGTCAGTCAAAGCCTGTCACTTCCTTTCGCTCCACCCAGAGCGGGAGCAGTTATTTGTCGATTTAATAAATAAAAAAAAAGATTATTATTAGAATTGCCGCGCGCATTGAATCCCTGCGATCCTCACCAGCAGGCTTACTCTTGAGTTCAATTCCGATCGGTCGACATTGAGATTGTGACGTTTCGTACCCTTGAATTCAATGCTAGCGCCAAATTGGTTCAAAATTGCATGACCATTTTGAGAACTAAGTGAAATCGTATATGTTGACAATATTGTTTTCAAGAGTACCAAAACACGTAACGTCATTGTAATCGGATTGACTTTAGATTGAAATTGAAATTAATTTGGAGAGTAAGCTTACAGGTCATCGATCCACCTTGTGGGATGCCTACCAACGCTACGTCTTCCGGTTCTATTCATATACCTTTTTTTTTTTTTTTTTTTTATGGTGGGAAAAAATCATGCATTGACATCCCCTGCCCTTGGGTTGAGCGGGAGATAGTGTCAGACTCTTACTGACTAAAAGACCACCCCGTTCCTTCTAGCCTTCATACCGGGGCTCGAGCGCCCTTTCGGATAACCCTGGCCCCAGTAGGTTTCGACCCGGCTGGGTCCCTGCTGTTGCTGACAACTCCTTGAGGCGCGCGGGAACAGTGCGCGCCGTCGACGCCTTGGGCTTGGTCCGGACAGTTACCGGACGGCCGGACAGCGAGCTACCCATTGCTCACTGTCCGCAAGCCCGCGCCTACGGTGGCCGGAAATCGGGATCAGTATCCCGGCACCGGCGGCATCGCTAGATGACCTGGCCCCTCGTGTACTGTATGATAACTCTTTTAAGATGTTGGGGATCCACTGGGCATCGAAAGTCACAGAGCGATACCCAGTCACCGTAAGCGCAGCAATGCGGACGGCTAGTAATGGGCTGCTCACCATCTGGTAAGGTTGCTCCTTACCGGTGGCACACGCGCCTCAAACAGATGAAAGCCTATCGAAAGGGTCCCTTTAGGGCCGATGTCTGCTAAAGCTGCGGGAATGTTCGGAAGAGTTGTCCGTAGCCCTGGAACGCAAAGCTCGACTGAAGGAACACAAGAAGGTTGTAGTCAGTAAAAGCCTATCACTTTCTTTCGCTCCACCCAGAGCGGGAGCAGTTATTTGTCGATTTAATAAATAAAAAAAAGATTGTTATTAGAACTGCCGCGCGAATTGAATCCCTGCGATCCTCACCAGCAGGCTTACTCTTGAGTTCAATTCCGATCGGTCGACGTTGAGATTGTGATGTTTCGTACCCTTGAATTCAATGCTAGCGCCAAAATGGTTCAAAATTGCGTGACCATTTTGAGAACTAAGTGAAATCGTATATGTTGACAATATTGTTTTCAAGAGTACCAAAACACGTAACGTCAAAATTGACATTGCAATCGGATTGACTTTAGATTGAAATTGAAATTTTTGGAGAGTAAGCTTGCAGGTCATCGATCCACCTTGTGGGATGCCTACCAACGCTACGTCTTCCGGTTCTATTCATATACCTAATAGCGGCGAATGTTTAGTTTACTAAAATAGTTTTACGACATCAGTTGCCAACAATTCCTAGGTCAAGTCGCCATTAATAACAATTAACACCAGCAAATAATGACACAGGACTTGCGCAGACGAGGGCCTTATTTCTCATTAGCACGGGCTTAGTCACCAAAACAATAGGAGACAAGGAAATTCGTACATCCATTAAACATGCATATTTATTTAGCTCACAAACAGCATCACAATCAAAAAGATTACATTAACAGGTGAAATTAGTAACGGGAGGAAAAAGCTTTGATGTGAAAATTAGGGAAAAATAAAGAGTACTTCTCTTTTCCGTTACAGTTATCGGATTAAGCTGTGTGTGTTAATTCAGGCGGAGAATGTGTCTGTGTGTGTGAGTTGTTTTACTAAATATATCGTACTTCCGCTCAAATAGTGTCACAACTCGAAACATGTTTTTTGTTGAAAATTATAATGAATCAATCATGAGTGATCATGAATGAATGAATCATGAGTGACGTCTATGACGCGATGCCGAGGCGAGCCAATCACTGACACTCCCCGCCCCCGCGTCTCACTTCGCACCACTTAAGAGACCGAATATTTGACTTCTGCGCAACTTGAAGGTAGCGCTCAAGATCCGTGCCGGCAATTGTACCAAGTGCATCTTTACCTCAGACTCATCTTGAGCTCAAACAGATATCGGTCTTAGCGGGCTCTGTCAATTTTGCTGACATCTCTTTGAGGGCCGGTCTAGACTTGTTAGTATGTGAGCATGAGACACTGCTCGCAGAACAGATAGTTTCTGGAGCGGTGAAGGCATACCGGAAGACGCAGCGTTGGAAAGCCTCCCGCATGTTGGACCGATGACCTAGTGAGGGTCGCGAAAATTTGATAGACGCGAGACGCACAGGACGGGTCGTTATGGTGACACTTGGGGGAGATCTATGTCCAGCAGTTGACGTTTTTCGGGTTAAATGATGATGATGGTTCAACACCTGTACAATAAACCAGTTTGTTAAGTATTAATGCAAACTGCAGGCTTACTCTCCAAATTAATTTCAATTTCAATCTAAAGTCAATCCGATTGCAATGTCAATTTTGACGTTACGTGATTTGGTACTCTTGGAAACAATATTGTCAACATATACCCTACACAACCTAAGTTTCTTTTAGGTTGTGTAGGGTATAATTCACTAGAGGTCAGAAGAAAACATGAGCAAATAATTACCATGTGTAAAATCCTTCATGGGAAAACTGATAGTCCAGAGCTGCATGCCGAACTGTCTCAACTATGTGCCCCAGTCAAGTACAGCCGCATCAGCACTCTTTTGGATACACACCCTGACTGTGATGTGTTCGCGGACGAATGGAAGACGATCATGTCAGTGTGTCTGGAGTTTTGTGAGATGAGTGTGTGAATTTTTTTGTATATTGTCTTTAACTAATGTAATTGGCGAATAGCCGTTTTTGTTAAAGTAAAACCATAAATAAATCACGCAATTTTGAACCAATTTGGCGCTAGCATTGAATTCAAGGGTACGAAACGTCACAATCTCAATGTCGACCGATCGGAATTGAACTCAAGAGTAAGCCTGCTGGAATGTCTATATCGTCTAAGCTATTGGTAAGATGGAAGAACTGTACGTTTTTTGCGTGAGAAGGAATGTTTGAATAGTTAAGCAAGCTGTTTTTTGGAAGAGCGCACCGGTTTATTACTAGCAACTGACTAGGGCGCTTCGGAGTTACCTTGGATTTAGGAAGATCGGATATGTCATTTTATGTTATTTCGATTTTAGGTCCAAGATTCCAACCAAAAGTTCGAAGACATTTTTTTAAATTTATTTTTTTATTTGCTTATACTGGCTGCCAGGCTAAAATGGGGTTGGGCGAATTACATCAGCCGCATGCACTTTGACCGTTGGACAAGAGTCTCCATAAAATGGGAACCTGAAGATGGACGACGCCACCGAGGTCGACCTGCGAAGAGGTGGCGTGATGATCTGGATACCTACCGCGGGGACTGGTTCGAGGTGCCTCGAGAGAAGAATACGTGGAAGACGTTGGAAGCGGCCTTTGCCCAGCAGCGACACACACAATAAACTTTTAAAAAAAATTCTTTCTAAGTACCAATTATTTTTTTTACCAATTTTGATATTGTTTTCACAGTCAATGTATTTTTGTGTATTTATAGATAAACTAGATAACAAACATTTTTTTCATACATTTTGTCTATTAAATACTTCAGCTATTTCCTGTAAATATACCGCATCGCCCCCCCAAAAATGTCCTACCTCCCAAACATTAGCACCCTTTTTAATATCCCTCCGTGTGAGGGGGGAGCAACCGAGGAAGGCCCTATTAGGTCGGCTCGGCATTTCGAAGCATTCCCCCCACATACCGGAGTCTACCCTGGCTTTATAATCTACTAGCTTTCGGGTAACGGATGTACCTGAGCCGCCATTTTGATTGTGTCTCAAAATGTCAAACTGTATGTGTGGTGTAATCTTGAGGGGACATTTTGACATTCATACGACATGACGTACGTCAAAATTTGAAACAATTTGCTTGCTGCGATCTTCCCGTCCTATTAGAATTAATGTGTCTTCAAGACTAGATAATAGGCGCTTGATCAACTAGTGCGCCTCACCATCAACGATTGCATCATTGCAATTTAACTTCACTTTTCTTGAACTGACCGACATTTGACTATTCAAAAGTGCCTGTAAATGGTCTATTTGAAATAAATGCTTTGATTTTGATTTTTGCTTACCATCAGGTGGGATCGCCTTCAAGTACTAGTTTATACCTAAGTACCATTTAAGAAAAAAGAAAAGTAGCGTAGCATAATCAGTGTTATAATGTTCCTATAGGTGGCACTCAGGTCTCCTCTTTATAAGAATGATTGGGTTGTAATCCACCACGCGGGCCCAGTACGGATTGGTGGATGTCACATCTTCGAATTTTTTACTCTAGTTCTAGGTCATAGGTTTCCTCACGATATTTTTATCAGCAGTGGTGATTAAATAAATTTCACAAATATAGGCAACGAGAGCAAAGCCACGGAAACAAGCTAGTCTACTTTTATGTGTCAATGTTGCAATGCCCTGCAGGTTCAAAAACCCAACACTTATACGACCCGAATCTAGCGTGTGCCAATGTATTTTTCTACTAGTTCATAATGAATTTTATTTATCCAAAAGACAAAATAAGACTTAAATAAACCTAGAGGCACAAATATTGAGCGCTCGGCGTCAGAGTGGGGATCGCTTTGCGCATTCCATACATTGGCGAGCCAATCGTCGTCGTTGTTAGATACATGCAGCAAGCGTAGGGAACGAATCACGAGTGATGTCTATGACACGTTGGCGCGGCGAGACAATCACTGACATTCCTCGCTCCCGCGTCTCACGTCGCACCACTAAAGACACCGAATATTTTACTTCTGCGCAAATTGAAGCCAGCGCTCAATATTCGTGCCGATAACTATACCTACAACACGTAGTGGAGAGAAAGAAAGAAAGAAACACGTTTATACAGCCTTATTTTAAGTATATGCGATACCGAAACATCTGTCTAGTATTTTTATGTAATGAATCCATGTTCAAAATTTCAGAACTGTATTATAAAAATCGCCAAGTTATAAGCTAGTTTTGGTACCTACCAGGTTATATACCACCTGGGCGACTGAGGGTTTGTTTTGCTTCCGCAACTAGCTGTACGCTGCCACCTAATGCCCGCTAGGACCTGCCAAGACCTGTTCTGTACTTAGTGTCAGTGGTGTCTAAATTGTGACGTATTTTAAATATTTTTGGGGAAAATATAACATGGAGTAAATATAATTGGAATCGATTCAGTTACTGATTCTGATTTCTTTTTACGGTAGAAGAAATGAGTTGATAGCCTTGGTTTTTAGGGTTCCGTACCCAAAAGGTAAAAACGGGACCCTATTACTAAGATTTCGCTGTCTGTCCGTCTGTCTGTCACCAGGCTGTACCTCATGAACCGCGATAGCTAGACTGTTGAAATTTTCACAAATGATGTATTTCTGTTGCCGCTATAACAACAAATACTAAAAACAAAATAAAATAAATATTTAAGGGGGGCTCCCATTCAACAAACGCGATTTTTTTGTTGAATTTTCCTAAGGACGGTACGGAACCCATCGTGCACGAGTCCAACTTGCACTTGGAAAACTGGTCAAGTGTGAGTTGGACTCGCGCACGATGGGCACTTGTTTTTTTCTACCAGTTATGTTTTTGATGGCATATTTTCTTTACACTTTCCGAATGTCTTGCATCACGAAACACCTTTGAGTATCATATCACCAACTCAAACCGAGATTGAAGAGGAGTAAATAAAAAAAAAACCTTAAAACAGTGAGAGGCATTCGGTTCGATTTCTTCCCTTTGCCGATTATTGGCCCAATGGTTCGAGAGAATATCAAAGTGATACAGAAACGGAGCTCCTTGAGACCTATCACAGAATAAATAGACGTACAGAAGACTCGTTCCTTATAACAAGTGAAAACAAAACTAACAATCTACCTGCCTAGTGGTCATCAGCCTCACCATACAAAATTAAAAACTTAATTGAACAGTTTGTATCGAGAGCCCGATGTTTTTTTTTTCCTGAAAAAAAAAAATCTTGTGGCAGGTTGTTCAGTTTTGTCTACTGAGTAAGCCCTTAAAGCTTGTGGAGGGCTGTCCCTTACACACTGTATACCTCCATCTCATTAACAGTTCAGTTTAAAGTTCGTGGTAAGGCCTCTGAACAAAAGAATTGTTCAGATCTCAGCAAAATGTCAATCGAGAGTATGCTTGCACTCGTTGCAAGTCCTTGAATTATATCAGTATGTCCTGCATTTTCGCTCGAGCTAGCCTTCTGTACCCATCTAATTATTCTGTGTCCACCCATATATTGAGTCCGTAGATCTAACGCAATTAATTTTCGTCTGACCTGACTTGGCGAATGTGAGCAATAGCCCGGATGGCCGATGGCCGGCCAGTTTCCGATGTGACCATCAATGGACTGAGTGATTTGATTTATTAGGTTAGCCCACTTATGTTTCGGTGGACCAATGGCCGTGAACATGGACTTCTATGGCAAGTAATGCGGATGACCCTTTGGTGATCAGCAGTGGAGTAGAAAGAGGATCGTGTACTGGTTTTGCTGTTGATATTTTTGGATTGATCAATCAACCGATAAGATGGAATTTATTCAAGTATAGAATGTCCTCTGTTCTCGTTATTTGAAACTGTCTAAAACTCAGTAGGGCAACTATTTCTTATTTCAGAAATCTCTATATTCTTCAAGTCTGATTTCTAAATATTAACTGATACTTTAAATCCGGAGATGATAGTCTCAGGTAATCTTTTTAATATTTTATTTATTAAAAAACTGGGCAAGTGCGAGTCGGACTCGCGCACTGAGGGTTCCGTGCAAACTACAATTCCCGAATGGAGTCTCGAAGATTTTTCCGAATTGCAATTTTTTTTGTGACTTAGGTAACAACAAATTTACTGTTTTCAGATTTATTCCTATATCTGTGCTATAAGACCTTGCTTTGTGCCAAATTTCAGGATTCTGGGTCAACAGAAAGTTACCCTATGAATTTCAATCTTTGAGAGTATCAAAATACACGTTTTTTTTTGCGACGTTAATGGCCGTATCATTTTTATTCGTTAATTTAGAAGTTTGATTTTTTTCACAGCTTGAAGGGACCGCAGACCTAAGTATATGGATTTAATTTCAACTCGATAACTCCACGCGTTCTCGAGATAAAGGGTCTTGACAGACAGACAGACAGATAGACGGACGGCCAACAAAGTGATCCTATAAGGGTTACGTTTTTTCCTTTTGAGGTACGGAACCCTAAAAGGTCTACGTAAATATAAAACTTCTGAAGGTCAATGCGACCAGGTCACAAAATATAGAGTCTCAACGAAATCTATTCATAACTAAACCATATCGGAAATACCGCAAAACTACTTGGAATATGTACCCAGTTGTTTTGTCGGACGAAACCTTGGGACAAAGGTAGTCGGTAAGTCTTTATTATCATTTCTTTCGCCCCTTCATAGCTCCTTGAGCCAGTAATGAATTATTCAAGCTGTGATCCAACGTTTTTCTGAGCGGCTTCCATTTTTGTGTACGTCGTTATGGCGGGGCTGGGTGTTTTTGGTAAATATTTTTTGGTTTGGTGATTAAATAAACATATTGGGTCTGATTTTTTTAAGGTTGGATGCTGTGCATCGTGGATTTAGTTGTAGTTTGATTTTTAGATTTGTTTTATTTAAAAGTACATTCACAACATTACAGAGAAAATCCAAGGCATTGTATAGAGCAAACTTACAAACTAAAAATGTACATTTCATAACACAGTAATAACCACATAAATACATACATAACACATTGAAAAAAATAAAAACAATGAAATAGAATTTACAAATAAAAAACCTACTTTCACACAACATAGATCTAATAGTGTTTTCAAAATTTTATAAGGTCGGTTCCTACTAATCTAGCCAAGACAAAATAGTGACGGCATTAACTCTCACTATACAGGTTCACCCATATTGCTCAGTAATAAGTACATAATATAGCCAGAAACGGCATTGTAATGTATTATTGATATGCCTAAATTTGCTAACACAAACTTAGCAAATACTGAATAGTGATATGTAAAGCTTCTTTTGTTACGACTATAGGATGCCAATCTAAAGCGTTTTTATATTTTTTTACATTCTAGGAAGCTAATAAGTAGATTTAGTAATATTACCAATGAAAAACATAAAACTAATAAAGTATCTCATGGCCCCGCCACGCTGACGCACACATTACCAAGTCTGTTTTTCCGTGGTCCTAGACTAACATTTGGGATCGACAAAAATACCGACGATTGGATATTCAAGGACACGCTAAAGTTACCATCATTGTGTATTTGAGAATTCTAATGTTCTTTTTAAAAAGTCGTGTTGACATTGAGTTTTAAGTAAATTCCCCTACGAGTATAATGAAGGTGCCTTTAAGGCTATAGTGAATAGGCTTTTAATAAACTATTGCGGTTCACCATCACTGCTTACCATCGATACCAGGATCGTTGTCAAGCACTGGTTTTATTATATTTATATCTTCTATAATATAAAAATGAATCGCAAAATGTGTTGGTAAGCGCATAACTCAACAACGCCTGGACCGATTTCGCTATTTTTTTTTTTGTTGTGTTCGTTATTATGAGGAGAAGGTTCTTATGGAAAAAAAAATGAAAATTAGGGTAGTGTAGAGTAGAGTAGGGTAGTGTAGGGTAGTGTAGGGTAGAGTAAGGTAGAGGAGGGTAGGGTAGGGTAGGGTAGGGTAGGGTAGAGTAGGGTAGAGTAGGGTAGAGTAGGGTAGAGTAAGGTAGAGGAGGGTAGAGTAGGGTAGAGTAGAGTAGGGTAGAGTAGGGTAGAGTAGGAGCGAAGCCGCGCGGGCAAAAGCTAGTTTATAATATTATAAAGAGGTAAAATTTGTATGTTTGTATGTAGGGGGTAATCTCTGGAACTAATGATCCAATTCTAAAATTTTTTTCACTGGTAGAAAGCTACATTATTCCTGAGGGCTATAAATTATTTTTATAACATGTATATTTTATATACGCGGGTGAAGCCGCGGGCAAAAGCTAGTTATATTTTAAAAAAGGTTAACTCATTCTTAAGCATTCCTAGTTTTAACTATACCATGGTTTCCTTCTTTTTGTTAGACTTCAAAACTGCCTTTCAAGAATTTGTAGAAATCTTACACATGTCATCTTCTCAGCCAATGAAATGGAAACGCATTAGTTAGTATTTCTAAAGTGTCAAATGTCATAGCTTAGAATTTATAAGCTGAGTGTTAAATGTCAGAAAAAATTTAAACAGCTATTTTGATTATTTCATCCGTGAGTAGGTACTTCCATCTCTTCGAGGATAGACAATCAAACTAAAAAGCACCCTGTATTTTTTATCCCAAATCAAAGTAGAAAAAGACTACTTTATCACAACAAGAAAAACAACAAATAAATCACTACTACAATAACAATTTGCTAAAATAATACATACCAACCAAACCATGATAAATACGGCGAGGGTGATAATCTGATAATAATTAATATTAATTACTATAGTCCCATTGTACGCCAAAATCTTTATAATTGGGAAAAAAAATTAGCCAAGAGAGAGTCAGACTTGCGCACGAAAGGTTCCGTACCGTGCGTAGCAAAACACGGCAAAAAATCATTGTTTGTTTTGACGTCGACGTATCGTTTCACGCGCCTCAAGGAGTTGTCAGCAAACCGTAGGGGCCCAGCAAGGTCGCAGCTTACTGGGGCCAAAGATTTGTTTCTAAAAGGAAGATTCGGCCCGAGTACGAAAGGCAACGAAGGAACAGGGGCGGATTTTTATTCAATAAAAGTCTGACATTATCTCCCGCTCCGCTCAAGAGCGGGAGATGTCATTGGATGACTTTCACACCTAAAAAAATGGGAGCCTAAAAAAATTTAAATATTTATTTTATACTGGTTTTAGTAAGTATTTTGTTAGTATAGCGGCAAAAGAAATACAATACTGAAAAATTTCAACTGTCAATTATCACGGTTCATGAGATACAGCCTAGTGACAGACGGACGGATGAATAGCGGAGTCTTAGTAATAAGGTTCCGTTTTACCATTTGGATGCCGAACCCTAAAAATAAGATTCATTGTTAAATCGGATTATGAGACGTCTCATTAATTTGATGGCCGGCGAGACGAAGAAAGACGGACGTAATTTAGGCGATTTGAAAAAAAATAATTCTGGTCTTGAAATCCATCGTTAGCGATAAATAATTTTATGGCATTTTTTGTTGTGAAATGAGCAAGATAATTGCATTAATGAGAAGGCTATTTATTAGGTATTTCAGTATTTTTTTGGCGGTGGGAAAATCATCTAATAGAAGGAAAGTTTCGTACCGTGACCAAGATTTCCTTTCGGATAACCCTGGCCCCAGTTGAGATAACCCTGGCCCCAGTATGGATAACCCTGGCCCCAGTAGGGATAACCCTGGCCCCAGTAGTGGGTATTTCAGTTAGGAATTCCTCAGTAATACTCGTAGCACAGCATATATAATCAGCCTAATAATGTTCCCGCTGCTGGGACTCGGGCCTCTTCTCTAGAAAAAGAAATGGGCCGTAATCCACCACGAGAGCTCAGTGCGGGTTGGTGGATATCACATGTCTTCGAATTTTCGGTTCTAGGACATGCCGGTTTCCTCACGATGTTTTCCTTCACCGTTTTGAGAGCAGTGGTGACAAAATAAATTACATACATAAAGAATATATGAATATTAAAATAAATTTTTCACCATAACCCATTAAAAATCATAAACACTAACTTTTAAAATTCAGTCGAAAACAAGAGTCAACTGGGAAATAACTGTATCAAGACTTTCAGTGCAGAAGCACTGAAATTTTGATACCACAGTCGCTGTAAGAGATTGCCTGAAAATACACTCGAACAGCGTAAAGCCGAGTTCAGAACGAGCCACTTTCTTTTTATTGTTGACTAGTGGCCCGTCCCGGTTTCACACGGGCAATGAATATAGCCTATGTCACTCAAGAATAAAGCAGCTTTTTATCGATAAAAATTATTTAGCGATCAGATCAGTAGTTTCAGAGACTACCTCCTACAAACAAAACAAACAAACTTTACCTCTTTATAATATTATAGGTATAGTGTAGATAGGCTAGCGTTGACCACCGTCTGACTTAAGTAAGCGATGATGTGGACGACGATGGAGCACGCATGCCTAGAAATAACCTATTCACTTTTGACTTAGAGACCTCTAGGTTATAGCACAAAATAGATAGGTACAGAAGTCAATCTACATACAAAGCGCGCTCGAGCAACGCACACTTATACACCGGTCACGGACACGATATCTCGGTGAGTCTCGTCCCACTCGTCGAACAGTTCCGGCTCAAACGCTCATTAGTGTGCGTCCACCGAGCGTAAAAATAAAAAGTGAAGTACAAACATGAGATTGTCTTCTGTCCCTATCTATTTTGTGGTTGTAGCTACCAGGAAACACAGACGGCGTAAAGTATGCCGTGCACACCTCAAGGAGATGTCAGCATAACTGAAGGGGCTTAGTACGCCGATGCCTGCTAGGGTTGCGGAATCGTTTGAAAGACCGTGTCCCTCGAACGCAAATGGCAACAGACAGGTGGGTTTTAGTCAGTAAAAGTCTGACATGCTGAGCAACCACACAGCAGAAGTCATATGATGGTTTCTTACCTCAAAAAAAATGGCTACAGAAAAGTGGTCAAAATTAACGTTTCTATTAGTCCATTTGTTGATGGCTGTCACGAATTCTAAACACGGATACTCGGTTTCAACTACATGAAACCGCAGGTTGCGACAGTCTGTATGTGGTGTCTATCTACGCTTGTTTTGTCAGTACATACCATGTGGTTAATGCTACCACAAACAGCTACGGAGAATTTGTTATTTTGTGTTTCTAGGAACACATGAACACTCTCCTATCTTATGCATAAGTACCTTTGCGAAATCATAGAGTTCTATCTTGATATATAGTACCTTTTTAGACTTTGTAGCTCAAATCAATCAACAGTTTAATAGAAAAAAAAACATTAATATTGTTGTAAGTAAGTACTAACACATAATTTTTTTTTTAACATTAATAAATTTACCAAATAACATCTACATTTGCGCAATACTTTATACAGAGGGCTATTCAACATTAAAATAATTTCGGACGACGAGCAACGGGGGGTTGCGGTCCAGCCGTCCGATAACGAATGAGACCGAGTCGTTGACGGCGCGTAAGTTCCACGCACGCCTCCAAGAGATGTCAGCAAAACCCTAGGCGCCCATTAGGGCCGAAGCCTACTAGGGCCATGGGTCGACTTCTGATAGAGAAACCGGTGGTCCTAGAACGCAAGGCATCTGAAGCAACACAGCTGTGGTTTTAATCAGTAAAAGTCTGACTTGCTGAGAGAGCATGTCAGACTTATAGTCATTAGATGATTAAAGATTGCAGTTTTAAGATTGCGTCTTTTTTCGCGTGAATAATCTTTTTTTTTTCTTTTCTTTCTTTCACCTGGAAAAAAGCTATTTCGTAATAGTATGGCAACTTTTCGAGACTGTAAGAAATAATTTATGGGTGCCAAGATGGTACTAAAATGTAGTAACTAAAAGAAAAAAGTTGCTCGTCTGAACAAAGCCTTACCCTGAGGTAGGTAGGTAATATTATATGAATGCAGTAAACTTTCCGAGTTACTGCCTGTTCCCTGATTACGTAAAGAATCTGAGGGTAATGAATATCATATCATTATTTTCTTAGATTCTTAACTATTCTGCAAAGAACAATATAGTACGGAGATTGATAGCCTGCAGTTTAATTTTAAAACTACAGCTCGGAAGCTAGTCTTCTGTTTTGTAGGCTATCCAATTATTTTTATGGTTTGCACTGGACTATAAAGATACGAGTATAAAGTATAGCGAGTCTTGCAATCTTGAACACCTATGAATATCATCATTATGATTATAAATTATTATCAGATAGTTAAGAGGTGAGTGAGGATGTAAATTACTTTGTTCTCACGTATAAAAGTAACAAGAAATATGTAATTGAGGGCAACAAGATATAAAATAGACACTCTTTCAAATCAAGTTATATCTTATAACTTGATTTGAAAGTGTCTATTTATTTAACAATTCATGTACTTACACACTTATAAAAGACAACAGAAAAATAGGTACGTAAGTGATGCTTATTTCTACAGAAATCTCTTCGAACATACCTGCGGAAGGAGAGTTGGAAAAAAAGAGATGTAGACACTGTGTGTAAAAGTGAAAGTAAAAAAAAAAAGTACAAATACAATGTAAAGATGTACTATCATCTACGCTTTGTAATGTGCAATGAGCATAATTTGACTGACTGTCAGACTTCTTTTCTTTAGTATTGATAGACTCACGCTTGACCACTATCTCTCCTGATGGAAAGTGACGATGGAGAACGCTTGCCTAGAAGTAACCTATTCATTCTTGACTTAAGAACATCTTGACAATCTAAAAGTGCCTGTAAATGGTTTATTTGAAATGTCTTTTATTTTGAAGCAATCTTATAATTTACAGCACAATTTTTACGAGGTAAACGCAAACGCACGTGGTTAAATGGCTGATTTTTTTGGGGACTTAATAACTACATAAATATGAAATTAAGAATTATAACTACATAAATATGAAATTAAGAATTTCAAACTGATCATTTAACTTACGTTATTGACGACCCCCGGTCTCACAGACTCGGTTCACACCAGAATTTCGGAACATGCACCCGCTTACTCATCGTGGTATATACCGACGATGGGAGGCATGGAATACATGAAGCCACACCATAAATGGATGGCGGATAAAAATCCATTCAACGTACCACCCGGTCTCTCAGACGTGTTGTGAGCGCCACCGTACTTTAAACTTGTATACTGTTGCTAAACTAACAAAGTTTCTTACAGCGTTGACAAGTGACATCACTTTCTTAGAACAAATGCCAGTACCAAGGTATAAAAATGTTCACTTTTATAGTACTGTTGGTCGCTGTTGTATCTTTTATGTACTACCCATCCCCCAGAAGTTATGTCGTGATGGTGTCATTTGTATTCGCGTCTTGGCTTTTTATGCATTAAGATATTGTGGGGACGTGGGAAAAGAGATGATTGCAACTATGAAGGTTTTATTAAGGTGAAGTGAGACATTTGATGAAGGTAGATAAAAATATGGTATTTCTAATTAGTAAAGTAGGATTTGGGAGTAGTAGTTTATGGATTTTAAAAGAGGCTTTGAACCCCGAGTTTGTTTCGGTGTTTCTTTTCAGGGTAGTCAGCTAGGAAACACCGGCCTCATCCAGTTTAAATTGACGAAAAAATTGACGTGTTAAAGTGTTTTTAAAAAACCTTATAAAAAAAATTTCATTTATCATTTCAGCCGAGTCCTAACGGCCCAGAGTTATGAGTTTAGGTCGCGGGTTCAAACCCAGCCAGGCGCATTACTTTGTGTAATTTATTTCATCACCACTGCTCTCAAAACGGTGAAGGAAAACATCGTGAGGAAACCGGCATGTCCTAGAATAAAAAATTCGAAGATATGTGACATTCACCAACCCGCACTGGCCCCGCGTGGTGGATTACGGACCATTGCCTCTCCTAGAGAGGAGGCCTGAGTCCCAGCAGTGGGAACATTGTTAGGCTGATTATGTTAAAGTTTTTTTTTTTCATTATAATGGATGGGCTCGATCAGAACAAATGTTTTTTTTTGTGGCAGGAAATCATCAAATAACTTCTCCTTCTCTGGGTGGAGCGAGAGGGTATGTCAGGTTTTTACTGACTAAAACCCCCCCTGTTTCTTCATTTTCAGTCTACAGAATTTATCAGATAATATTTTTGTCCAAAGATTCTCTTATTTTCTAAAAGTTCCACCAATTCAACCCCACTAATACCGATGGGGTACATTATACCCGTGCGATGTTTAACCCGTGACTTACGAGTTACAAGCCGGGTCAGAATGACCGGCGCGGGTGCACTAACCGAAGACTAGACGGTTACGGCAATAACGCCGGATGGAATACCGGACCGGTAATAGTGTTGCCGTGAACGAGAAATCTAATTTATAAAATTAAATTCTACTTTTACGGTTTTTTTGGAATTAGGAAAGGCTAAGTAATGGCGGGTTAAATGGGACTGGTAACTTAAATGGGACTGGGCAGGACATGTCTGCCGCATGTCTAACGAGCTGTGGGTCCGTAAAACGCAGGATTTGGAGCCCAGACACATAAGTGGGGCCGCGGCAGAACACGGAGCAGATGGCGGCACGACCTGGATGGCTTCCTTAAGAACTGGAATGTGAAAGCGAGGAACCGTGATCGTTGGAAGGAGTGGAGAGAGGCGTTTGCCTAGCAGTGGGCTATTAAAGAAAGCAATGGCAGACTTTTCTAGAATGGCGATCGCGTACCGGAAAACGCAGCGATGGAAGACCTCCCACATTGTGGACTAACGACCTGGTGAGAGTCGCACAGGATCGGTCGTTGTGATGACGCTGGGAGGAAGCCTATGTCCAACAGTGGACGTCTTGTGGCTGAAATGATGATGATGATGATGATGATGGTATCCATATCCAGTTTTTTTTTTTTTTTTAATTGAGATAAACTAGTGCTTGACTGCGATCCCACCTGATGGTAAGTGGCGATGCAATCTTTGATGGTGAGGCGCACTAGTTTATTAAGAGCCTATTCACTCTAGCTTTGAAGACACCCAAATTATAATCGGACGGGAAGACCGCAGCAGGCAGACTGTTCCAGTCCTTCGACGTACGCGGTGTAAACAACGAGGTGAAACGCTTAGTCCGGACCGTAGAGGTTTCAACAACGTAAGGGTGAATTATTCGCCGTACGTCGGTTGTCCGATGGTAGAATTGCGATGGCGGAATCAAGTCATGCAATTCCTGCGCACACTCTCCAAAATGCATCCTGTAAAACACCGAAAGGCTGGCTATCTACTAGATCCATATCAAGTGTGCGAAATCAGTCACGTGTCATCGAATTTTTGTCTCAAGAAAATGCCGGTTTCCTCACGATGTTTTTCTTCAACGTTATGAGAAACTAAAGTGATGAAATAAACTCTACAAAATATATAGCTTGCATGCATAGTAATGAAATCATACGTTGCTATTCCAAATAAAGTGAGTTTCAGTTTTCGCTAGAACATCTTCCGCCATTATTTCTCTGCTGTGTAACAAGCAAAACCAAAGATTTAATCTTTAAGTCGAGAGTGAATAGGTTTCTTCTAGGTAAGCGCGTTCCATCGTCGACCGCATCGTCGCTTTCCATCAGGTGAGATAGCGGTCAAGCGCGAACCTATCAACAATAAAAAAAAAAAAAAAGACGTGTGGCACTCGGGGACTGCCGCGGTAAAGCTATTGCATAGCATTTTTTATCAACTTATGCAATAGACCTCGCCAACAGCTGCTTAACCCCACCCATCCAAAACCAGACCTCGCCAACAGCTGCTTAACCCCACCCATCCAAAACCAGACCTCGCCAACAGCTGCTTAACCCCACCCATCCAAAACTAGACCTCGCCAACAGCTGCTTAACCCCACCCATCCAAAACCAGACCTCGCTAACAGCTGCTTAACCCCACCCATCTAAAATGAGACCTTGCCAACAGCTGCTTATCCCCACCCATCCAATACCAGACCTCGCCAACAGCTGCTTAACCTCTTCCATCCAAAACCAGACCTCGCCAACAGCTGCTTAACCTCTCCCATCAAAAACCAGACCTCGCTAACAGCTGCTTAACCCCACCCATCCAAAACGCCAACAGCTGCTTTCACTCATTTGTTTTCTTATCGGTCACCACGCTCAAAAAACAAATGAGTGGGGGGGTGTTAGGTTATTTTCGTTACGGAATTTCTGGATTCGGTCTCCACGCTCAAGGCCCGCGATAGAAGCTATGCAATAGCTTAAAAAAGATACAGACTAAACAAGTTTTAATTTCTCTAAGATAATCAATTGAATAGAAATTAAAAACCTTCTTATATTAGACTAGCTCTTGTCCGCAGTTTCGCCCACGTACATAAAATATATACCTTTGTCATATAGGAACTAAGCAGCTTTCTATCGGTGAAATAATTTTAGCAATCGAACCAGTACTTCCAGAGATTACCTCCTACAAACAAAAAAAAAAAATGACGTGTGGCACTCGGGGACTGCCGCGGTAAAGCTATGGCATAGCATTTTTATCAACTTATGCAATTATAATTATTTATTTATTTTATTTATGCAGTATTTTTTTTTTTCCTTTGTTTTTTTTTCTTTGATATTAATTGAAGTTACACTTTCACACATTGAATTGAATTTTGATTGATTGTTCACTCATTTGTTTTCTTATCGGTCACCACGCTCAAAAAACGAAATGAGTGGGGGGTGTTAGGTTATTTTCGTTACGGAATTTTTGGATTCGGTCTCCACGCTCAAGGCCCGCGATAGAAGCTATGCAATAGCTTAAAACTAACTACCTCATTATTATATTAGGTGTATATAGACGAAAATCATTCGTCTATCTAATATAAGAAGTATGTATGTAATGCCTTGATCACGTACCTAGTAAACAGGCGAGATAGTACTCTCGGCCGAGTACTCGGTACGTGTAAACACAGCGCCAAGTGCTCGGCCTACCACTTATGTCCACAACTCGCTTACAGCACTGTCTCGGCCGAGCTACATTTTACTGTCTCGCCGTTTTACACGGTACGTGTGATCAAGGCGTATTATATGCCTGTGTGTATGTGGGTGTTATTTTTTAGGGTCGTAACTGCTCTTATGACTTCTCCCGGTCTAAGGTGGAAAGGGAGGGCGTGTCAGACTCTACTAACTAAAACCGCACCTATGTTCCTTCAGTTGCACTTCTCGTTCTAGGACCACGGGTTTTTGCTGACTGAATTCTTTAAGGCGCGCGTGGAACACTACGTGCTGTCAACGACTCGGTCTCGGTCCGGACGGTTGCCGGACGGCCGGACGGCGAGATATCTATTGCTCGTCGTCCGCAAGCCCGTGCATTTGTTGGCTGGTAAGGGGTCCCACTGGCGTTCCTTCACGCATGCGGTCGTCTCATCATTTCAGCCGATACACGTCCACTGTTGGACATAGGCCTCCCCCAAGCGTCGCCATATCGAACGTTCCTGTGCGTCCTGCTACCTTCGCCAGGTTCGCTTCGCCAGGTTTCCTGCTACCTTCGCCAGGTCATCGGTCCACCTTGTAGGAGGCCTTCCAACACTGCGCCTTCCGGTACGCGGTCGCGTCGCCACTCCAAAACCTTTCGGCCCCAACGGCCATCTGTTCTGCGAGCAATGTGCCCTGCCCATTGCCACTTAAGTTTGGCAATTCTTTGTGCTATGTCGGCAACCTTAGTTTTCCTGCAGATATATGCGGTCGTCTCCTTCACTAGTATTACTGCTTCGCAAAAGGGATGCCCTATGTCTATGTTTGTTAGTAGTCCTAGTTAGACAAAATTCGGTACCAGGATAGCTTATATCTTTCACTAATATGTAGCTGCACTATTCGTGAGTGCTATAGACTATAAATTATTATCATGAAGCACTAATTTTACGTGGGCGAAGCCGCTAGCAAAAGCTAGTTATAACTGTAGCCAATCTACGCTAAAGACGTAAAGTTTGTTTTTTTTTATTTGTAGGAGGTAATCTCTAAAAACTAAACTACTAACTAAAAAGTTATGCCACTTAATCACCGTTCTTTATGAATAGCTCTAGTATGCTTATTTTTCAATTTTAAAAATAATAGTTCCTAATTTGCATCTTTTAATTTTGTAAACACTACAACTAGGTAGTTAATAGTAGAACCAATGTAAAAGGGTACGATGGGGCTGACATACCCTGATAAAAGCCCCTAAATAAAAACAGATTAAAAAAAAAAAAAAAAAAAAACTGTAGCCAATCTACACTAAAGAGGTAAAGTTTGTTTTTTTTATTTGTAGGAGGTAATCTCTGAATGTACTGGTCTGATTGCAAAAAAATTTGCTTTATATGCTGCTTTATTCCTGAGTGACATAGGCTATATTTTATGTACGCGGGCGAAGCCGCGGGCAGAAGTTAGTGTGTAATATTTGTCAATGGCCATTATTACTGATATATTTACTTTTGAGTTCTAATTAAGCCAAACGAGATTACTATTTACTTAGTACTTCATAAAGTTAAAAAGTTTTTTATTAAAAAAGTTAAAGCTATTATTTAAGTTCATATTTTATTTTTCTAAATGGCTTCTGATTTATTTATTTATGGTCTTTATTTTATTCTGGCTAAAGTGAAAAGTAAGTATATTGTTGCTCAATGCTATTATGTGAGTCAGCACTGATATCTTATATTTTTTTCAACGCACTTATTTGAAAACCAACTCTATCCCCTACTGCTTTAAGGCATGCAATGTAGTTAGTGTATTTAAAACTAGTGCGGAAAAGTGTGCCGGTCAGTCTCCACTTCAATTTATTGTATTACGTACAATTTTTTTTTTCTTATAGGTAGGCTTTTACTTGACCACGGCGCGCACTGTTCCCGCGTGCCTCAAGTAGTTGTCAGCAACAGCAGGGACCCAACTGGGTCGAAGCCTACTGGGGCCAGGGTTAGTTTTGAAAGACAGCTCGAGCCCCGGTATGAAGGCTAGAAAGAACAGGGTGGGTCTTTTAGTCAGTAAGAGTCTGACACTATCTAACGCTCCGCTCAAGAGCGGGGTTGTCATTGGATAATTTTTTCCCACCATAAAAAAAGGCTCTTACTTGACCACTATCTCACCTGATGGAAAGCGACAATGTGGTCGATGAAGCACGCTTGAACGCCTAGAAGTAACCTATTCACTCTTGACTCAAAGATGGCTGTATCTGGCAGGAAACACAGAATCCTGCAGAGAATTCTACTTTAATAGCGAAGCTAAAAAAATCTCACGTATTTGCCCATATTTCAATTTATGATGGGTTTCGAGCAACACGATATTTTTTATTCTACATAATTATGTAGGCATATATTACGTAGGTAGATAAATAACTCCGGTACATAATTTAATCATATAACCAAATTATCTACTTACCTTTATAATACAAAAAAAAATGTCACAAACACAAAATAAAATACGAAACACAAAATAAAATACAAAACACAAAGAAAATTATTCTTTGGGCAAGTAAATTACAAAAGTGTCTTTTTCAGCTAAAAAGGCCTTGTAACCCAACATTTCGGGTAAAAAAAGTTCCATTCATGTTCTAGACCCTTTCTGACATATTTTTTTTAACAGGTATATCGTTTATCAGCTTCTAAAATTGAGCCAGACTGAGTGTAGCCCGCATTAAACGATAAATATGAATTGATTGATTGAAGTCTTTATGTTCAGCAAAATTCTTCACTGAAAAACAGTTTAGTAAGCAAAAAACTGGGCAAGTGCGAGTCGGGCTCGTGCACTGAGGGTTCCGTGCAAACTACAATTCCCGAATGGAGTCTCGAAGATTTTTCCGAATTTCAAAAATACGACGAATACGTTTTTTTTTGTGACATAAACGGCCGTATCTTTATTATTCGTTAACTTAGAAATTTTTTCACAGCTTGAAGGGACCGCAGACCTGAGTATATGGTTTTAATTTCAACTCGATACCTTTATTTATTTATTTATTTATTTATTTATTAAAACTTTATGCAACGCACAGGTACAAAGGCGGACTTAATGCCGCTTGCATGCTTTACGCGTTCTCGAGATAAAAGGTCTTGACAGATAGACAGACAGACAGACGGACGGACAACAAAGTGATCCTATAAGGGTTACGTTTTTTCCTTTTAAGGCACGGAACCCTAAAAACAGTTTAGTGAGCAAAAAAAAATAAAGCCTAGAACCAGCCTTGAAAGTTGAAAGCTCTAGGCTGTCTAGGGCCTATTACTCACATTCTCCAGCAAAATAGCTGTACTAATTACACCTAATTAGGACCAGTTAAATAGCTATTACAGACAGCCCTAATTTGTATGCCCAAAGCACGCATGACGACGTATTATTTAAAATAAGAATCACAGGTAAAGGCTGTTACACACCGGCTTCGCAACCCACATTTAAGGGCGAGTCGAGCATAACTGAGTAATTTAAGTAGACAACGGAGCGTGCACTCCCGCTGGACTGACGTACTCGCGCCAGTGACTCGCTTGGCAGTAGTTTAGAGCTAATGTATGGGGAAGCGATGAATGGGCATTGTTGGAATTAAATAGGAGTGTGATGCGTTGATTGTCTTTGTTTGGGTAGGGTAGATTGCAGTTACTTCCTTTGATTTAAATTAGATACGAGTACCTATATACTTGCTACTACCAAAACACAGACAGTAGACTTCAATACTTCAAAATACTACGATAAAACAGTTTTGGCTATCGGAAAAAGTGTGACGCCACAGTGACATAAGAAACGAATGAAGATTATAGAACAGCGAGCGGACAATGTATACGTTACCAGATTTTTTTGTTATTTCAAGATTTAAACTATATGTGACGTCTGCAGTAACCAGGAAATATACTACACTAGTAAAATTCTTCATCATCGAAGGACGAGACAATTACTGGTATAAATTTACTAAATATATTCTAACGAACACACAGTAATGAAATTTGGTGCATTAGTTACATTTAATATTGGAAAACTGAGCTCACAGTAGGAAGTACAGCATAGCATTTACCAGTATTCTAATATACAAGAAAATCAATCACCATAAATAACAAGGAAAGCTTAAACTTAATAATAGTAAACAGTTTCTTCATTAAATCATCGTAATTTAAGTTGAGAACAAAAACATACGTCCCGCTGCGCTGGACGTAGATACTCGCGCCAGCCACTCGCCCGGGCACTACTTTAGCTGTAATATATAGCGAGCGAGTAATGAATGGTGATTGTTGTTGGCGCTAAATAGTAGCGCAACGTGCCAATTCGTCTCTGATAACGTAAGTCTGGTTTGTTTGTTGATTTATGATGTGAATGGAACTAATTTCCTTACTATGCCTAGAAAGTAACAGATATCTAGTGTATGTAGGTATAGGAATATAGGTTACTAGCTTAGAAACGCTAACTAATGGTAATGCTTCTAGTCATTTTAGTCTATTTTAAGTTTCCTAATGTATGTTCTTCTTTATGCACACAGTATCTCTCATCTATCTCGCCTGCAGAAGGTCTGCTGATTTTTTTTTTTGTCAATTAATTTGCACCTTTGTGTTTTTCTCTTATTTTCTCTATTTATCATCATCTGTATTTGTTTTTTCGCTTTTAAATTTTTTATGTGTAGTTACATAAGCATAATCAGCCTTATAATGTTTCCACTGTTATGGTTCAAGCTTTCTCTTTATGAGAGGGAAAAAGCGACCAAAATGTGTTATTTATTGTGATTAAACTTGGTACTACTTAGTAGATAGAATATTAAAACAAAACACTAGGATTTTATTTTTATTCTTATTGGAGTATTTAAATAAATCCTACTTGGAGCACAGAACAGAATAGATTGGAAGCGTTACTGTGGTCCAAAAATGACTTTAATGAAGGAACATTGGTGGGTTTTAGTCAGTAAAAGTATGATATATCCACTTGCTTCATCCTAAAGGAGGAAAAGTCATGGTTTCGAGTTGATGATTTCCCACCTCAAAAAAATTCTCTAAGTAGGTACTATCTATCTACCTACCAATTAATCATAATTAACTTAATAAATTCAGGCAACAACAAGCAATTTCTAATAACCCATGTAAACGTAACCAACTAATCACTAACCAACAGTTAATCTATAAATCACCATGGCGCTCATAAAACCAGCACTCGCTCAACATTTACTAGCGCCAGTAACTATCCCAATCAAACACAGCAATAAGGCTCGGTCCCCAAAGAAAGCAATTTGCTATAGCGAAGATAAGTGCTGGCTTAATTGCCGCAACGATTGTCTCACTAGTGTTGTCCGTTGCGGTTAAATGTACTTCGTTTTGCGGAGTTGCGGACCCGTTGCGTTGCGGCCATATGCGTAATTATTGTAATATGGTTTAATTTTATGTGGAGAATGTGTAATTTAGTTTTCGTGTTAGTACTTTTTCGCGTAGAGGAGTAATAGGATTGTTTTTTTGGAAAGTACGCTTAATATTTTGTTGGTATGAAGTTATTATGTTTTGTAAAGCCGCAAGGATTTTTACTCATTATCTCACAATAAACTTCTTTTTAAATCTGTCATTTATAATAGTAGGAGGGCGGGAAATTGTCAAATAACTCGATATTGATTGTCAGACTTTTACTGTGTTTCTTTAGTTCCGCATAGCGATTCAAGAATACGGTGACGCTTTCAAACAATACGTACCATAACCCTGGCAGGTACCAGGCAGGCCCCGTCATATGTAGCAGCAATATATCTAAAGCTAAAATGTATCTGCAAAATATTCCGCACATTGTTCTTTTTAGGGCTCCGCCCGTCCATCTGTCTGTCTGTCCGTCTGTCAGAGGCATGTATCTCATAACCATAATAAAAGGTGAAATTTTCACAGGACGAATATTTCTATTGCCGCTACAACAGCAAATAATAAAATTTAAATAAAGTTAAACCTAAAAAGTCCGAAACCCTTCTCCCGATTCGCACTTGGCCAGTTGTTTATTACATTGTCTGAATTTGAACCCAAATACAATCAGGGTTGATTATGACAATGCGTAAAAGCGAATTAAATTTACAAATTAAACTATAGCACGGAGTTCAATAACAGAAAATTAAATAATTTTCCGTAAATACCATCCGCATTGGGCATATTTTCATCGATGTAGTTGAAATTAATACGAGGCTATAATACAAAACCAACAGACGAAGCTGCGCGAAATTCAAAAGGATTTTTTCATTTTGAATCATTATTTATTTTGAAACCCAGTCCCATTTAAGTTGGGCAGCCTTTTGAGCCACATCAACGATTTGCGTTTTGGAGCGCAGTGTTGTGTTTCGAACATGATCTGTTAATTTAACACCTAGTATGACTGGGCAGGACATGTCTGTCGCATGTCTAACGAGCTGTGGGCGCGTAAAACGCTGGATTGGTGCCCGGACACAGCAACGCGGGGCCGAGGCAGACCACGAAGGAGATGGCGGGATGACCTGGATGGCTTCCTTAAGAACTAGAATGAGAAAGCGGGGAACCGTGATCGTTGGAAGGAGTGGAGGGAGGCATTTGCCCAGCAAAGGGACAGTGTGGGCTAAGTAATAAAATAAATAATTTATTTTGAAACAATATATGTTGGGATATATATTGTTTCAAAATACAACAATAACAACAATATAATGGGACAAGGGCAGGAAGAAGAAGAATATGTAACAGTGAGTTACGGTCTTCTTCTTTGTCCTAGCCATTTCCCATTATTTGGGAACGGCTCTCCTCGTTTTGCGGCGCCAGGATTGTCTGTCCTGGGTTGTCGAAATAGTAAGTTACGGTATTAAATTAATTTAATTGCAGAAGGTTTCCTAGCAATAGGTAACAAAAAATACAGCCATATTTAACTAAAAATTTTTCGCTGCCAGTGCAGGTACCAACCGATGTCACATGTCTCCAAATTTTTAGTAGTAAGACATGCCAAACTGGCAAACTAGCATGTCCTAGACCTCACGATGCTTTCTTTCATCATTTTGAGAATAGTGGTGATGAAATAATGAATTACACAAAGCCATGAGTCAAGCTAGATTTGAACGTACGACCTACAACTCATAAGTCGGAGTTGTTACCACTGGGCACTGCTCTTGTTTATTTCTAATTAAGTTCATTAAAAAGGAAAACTTTTATATCCACCGAAAAAGTTACAGTAAAATTACAAACTGTTTTACTAAACAGCTAATCTCAAACCAAAACCACTCTCTCTCTCTCTTAAAAACGTTTTAATAAGTCTATAAACGACTAGCATTTACCCGCGGCTTTTCCCACGTACATAAAATATATAAACCTATGTCACTCAGGAATAAAGCAGCTTTTTGTCCGAGAAAAAATTTAAGCAATCGGACCAGTTCAGAGATTACCTCCTACAAACAAACAAAAAAAAAGTCGCTTTATAATATTACTGTAGACAACTAAGTACGAACACTTCAATGACTACTACCAACAACACAGATATTAATTCGTTCCTCATTTCAGGTAAAATCAACCCTGCAATGGAGCTATCGATAACAATACACGAAGAAACAAGTAATCAGAGACACAACGAACAACAGGCAACGCCTGGAGCTTGCAGCTATATTAATAAGCCGACACAGATTGTCCAGCGAGACAAATAGACCGATTTATATTATACGCTATTAAAAAGTGTGTAAGTTATGAGATTAAAGCGATTTTTAGGGTTCAAAATCAACATGAAAAGCATTTATTTCAAACTAGCTTTTGCACGCGGCTTCGCCGGCGTGGCTTTAGGTACTTAAGGAATCGGGATAAAAGGTAGCCTATGTTCTTTTACATGTCAAAGGCTATATGCATCCAAATCCGTTCAGTCGTTTTTGCGTGATTAAGTAACAAACATCCAAACATCCACACTTTCACATTTATAATATTAGTTATGATAGACCCGGTCAGTCCAAAAAAAAAGTGAAGCTTAATTGCACAAATTGCAAACCCAAAGGGTGAAACGGGACCCTTTTACTAAGGCTCTGTCCGTCCGTCTGTTTGTCTGTCCGTCTGTCACCAGGCTGTAACTCTTGAACCGGTATAGTCACGACAGTTGAAATATTCACAGATGATGCATTTCTGTTACCGTAATAACAAAAAATACTAACCAAATAAAATATTTTTTTTAAAGTAGCTCCCATGCGCAAACGTGACTTTTTTGCCGTTTTTTTGCTACAGATGGAAATACTTCGTGGGCGGAACCGACTCGCACTTGCCTGTTTTTTATTATTAATTCTGAAGAAATGGCAATAAAAACACTAGAACTGTGTTACAAATTTGGTGTACAATTGAATACATTCTATCAATGACACTTTCATGAGATTGTCATTTTGATATGTCATATTTTTCATTTTTAAAAGTAAAAGTGTAATTTTCACAGGTGTCAGATTTGTCTAATGTCAGTTGGGACGGTGAGAAGTTTGACAAGTTGCTGATGACTTTTGTGTTAATATTAGTTAAGAAAGGTGTTTCACGAAAATTACACTTTCTATCATTTTTTTATTGAGCTCTGTATGAAGAGACACACAGTTTATTTTTTTGTAGCTGTCTCCTGTGGTTACACTGTTAACCTAGTTGTCTGTTACGTTTAGTTGTTTAATTTATTTTTTCCTGTTATTCACTGTTTTAGGTTACGATTGAATTAGCATATAGTACCATGTATAAAAAATCCTTATAAATAGAAAAAAAAGAATAAGTACATTCTTATTATCCCGCTGACGCTCATGACTTTCATCCCCAACATTACATGGACTATTAAAAATATAACACGCGTCCGTTGTACCCCGAGTTGAAACAAAATTGATTGTTTATTACTCTTTTTATTTGCGAAAACGAAATGGAGCGACGAATTTTTTGAAAATTCTTTTTATTTTTCTGGTTGCGAAAAATTACACCCGCGTTTAAGGGTTAATATATTTATTAACATATTTGTCGCTTTATACAAGTGGGGACGTGAAATTTTTATTATAGTCTGCTTGCTTGCATAATTAATATATAGCGTCGTCAACCTTTTGCGCCTGGTTTTGTTAACTAAATGAGCTATTAAATATTATATTGTTGGTTTTAAAATTAATGAAAAATATCATAAAACGGTAAGGTAATATGGCTGAATTTGGTCATCCCTAGAATTTCATAGATAAGTTTAAAAATATTCATGCTTTGAAATTTGTATTCCCAGAAAATGAAATAATAATTTAAGTGCATTCAGTAATATTTTAAAAGCCAGTTATTTTTTTATAAAAAAAAACCTTCAGTCCTAATGGTCTTGTAGGAATACCGATACAAAAAGTATATCTAATAATTTACATACGTATGGAAAATATTCTAACGTCTGTGCCCACTATTAATTCACAGATTTTTTTTGGAATTATTTCAATATACACACACTCAACATGCATATTTATTAGAGGGTAGATTGGAGAATAAATTTAGTTTCAAATATTTAACGTACGTTTTGTAAAACGGTAAAAATCAAACAAATTTATTTACATTACACGTAACTTTATCGTTTATATTTTGATGAAAATACTAGCTGAATCTATTCACACTATCGCTAAGCTTTAGGTTTATTTTTAGGGTCCCGTAGCCAAATGGCAAAAAACGGAATCCTTATAGATTCGTCATGTCTGTCTGTCTGTCCGTCCGTATGTCACAGCCACTTTTTTCCAAAACTATAAGAGCTATACTATTGAAACTTTGTAAGTAGATGTATTCTGTGAACCGCATTAAGATTTTCACACAAAAATAGAAAAAAAGCAATAAATTTTGGGGGTCCCCATACTTAGAACTGAAACTCAAAAAATTTTTTTTCATCAGACCCATACGTGTGGGGATTTGTGGATAGGTCTTCAAAAATGATATTGAGGTTTCTAATATCATTTTTTTCTAAACTGAATAGTTTGCGCGAGAGACACTTCCAAAGTGGTAAAATGTGTGTCCCCCTCCCTCTAACTTCTAAAATAAGAGAATGATAAAACTAAAAAAATATATGATGTACATTACCATACAAACTGCCAACGAAAATTGGTTTGAACGAGATCTAGTGAGTAGTTTTTTTTTAATACGTCATAAATCTAAAAAAATACACTATTATTAAAACATTGATCAAAGTTACAACGAACTACAAGAACTTTTATATTGTTACTTGCTGCTACGGAACCCTTCATGGGCGAGTCCGACTCGCACTTGGCCGGTTTTTTTTAATAAACAAACTGGTGTTTGACGGCGATCCCACCTGATAAGGTAAGAAGTGATGCAGTCGTTGATGGTGAGGCGCAGTAGTTTATTAAAAGCCTATTCACTCTAACCATAAAGATACCTAAATTATAACCGGACGGGAAGATCGCAGCAGGCAAATTGTTCCAATCCTTCGGTATAAACAACGAGACGAAACGCTTAGTTCGGACCCTAGAGTCTTCAACAACGTAAGGGTGAATACTCGCCGATATGTATAAACCTAAAAAAACCAAAGGAAATAAAAAAAACATCTCCATACAATATTACCTAATAAACATTATCCAAACAACAAAAAAAAAAATACACCGAAAAATTCAATCTCGGTTTCACGCCAGCCAGAAAAATTTCGCGTCAAAAAACCGCGTTATAACGCCGAAATTGTCCAATTACATTGAACAAAAACCACACAACGCGATCGGACGCGAATCATTCTCTTTGAGCGCTAAGTCGGCCGAAAAAATTAAAAAAGGCCTCCGAATAGCAACACAACCCTATGACAAATGTAGGTTACCAGTGCTCGCTTGGCTCATGTGGACGTCAAAAACACCCGGTCGCGGCGAGAGGGTTAAAAAAGATCCGTAAAGCCGGTTCCACATGGACGATTTTATTTTTCTTTTTCTTTTTTTCTGCAAAAAGATAAAACACGGTAATAAATTGGTTATTTGTTTTCAATTACGATGGGCAAAAGTATTTTTTTGATAACGGTATTTTTAAAAGATTTTCAAAAGTATTTTTTTGCGAATCTAATTAAGATACGATTTTATTTTTCGTTTTAATAGTATCTTTCAGTTAGCTCAAAGCTAAGATACAATTTTTTATTTAAAACTTTTTTCTAGATACAACTTACAAATAGGAATATAATGTTTTTGAGAATCTAATTAAGAAACAAATTATTTTTCGTATTCTACATTTAAAATTGTATCTTTTGCTTAGCTCAAAGCTTATAAAAAAGATACAATTTGAAGGTTGAAGAAAAAAGGTCGCTTTTGTTGACTTTCCATGAAAATGGAATTCAAATACACACGTGTATCGTGTATATATTTTTAATCTGTCTGGCTCTTTATTCGGTTTTTGGCTTGTTACTAGAATATAACAGTTTTAAGATAACATAATATATAGACTGGAAGATAAACCTATTTCAAAGAAGCTTACCTTATTCTCATGACAGGGTTTTCTCTCTGAAAGAATAGGTATGTAGGTACATTGTAGGAATAATATTTACGTCATTTTATCGTATTGTGTGAACAAAACCTTACAAATAAGCGTTAGCTGGTATTCATAATTACCGACGATCGCTTTTCGTTGTATTTAGGCATATAATACCTACTAAGTACTATTTCACACGAATATTTTGAAGGCTAAAGATTATATCCATGTGTGTGCGTGTATGTATTTGTTAAGTCGAAATAGCTGGACGGTTTTTTATTGATATGGACTAATGCTTGACTGTGATCCCGCCCTGATGGTAAGCAGTGATACAATCGTTGACGGACTGTTGTTGTTTACTGACTGAAACCAGATCTACGTTCGTTCAGTTTTTTTTAGATTGGAAAATCATCTAATTGACATCTCCCTCCCTTGGGCGGAGCGTGAGGGCGTGTCAGACTTTTACTGACTAAAAACTCGCTCCTGTTTCTTCTTTGCATTGTTCCAGGGCCCGGGGGTCTCTTTGGCATCACCCATGGCCCCAGTAGGCTTCGACCCTGTTGGGCCCCTACAGTTGCTGACAACTCCTTGAGACGCGCGTGGAACACAACGCGCCGTCGACGACTTGGGCTGGTTCCGGACGGTTACCGGACGGTCGGACGGCGAGCTACCCACTGCTCACTGTCCGTAAGCCCGCGCGGACAGTGCTCTTGGCGTAGGACCACGAGTTTCCCTTTCAAAAGTCAACCCATAACATAGAAAGTAAAAAATCCTTAAATAAAAGACTCGAAGTTCGATTTTTTTTTATCGTTGATAAGTTTTTATTGGCGCTTGACCGCTATCTCACCTGATGGAAAGCGACGATGTGGTCGACAATGGAGCCCGCTTATCTAGAAGTAACCTATTCACTCCTGACTTATCCCCAGGATATAGCCATCAAGAAACAAACTCCGGATGCGAATCTAACGGGTTAAATTTAAAATTATAGAAATAAATCATTTCGACCCTATGTTTTAAAGTAGCGGCCAATAAATTCAAGTTTATTCAATAAATCCTGCTATATTTCAAGTTTGTCTTGTAATACATAAAACATTGTTTTTGGCAGTGGCGTAGCGTGGACTAATTTAGACGTGGTGAACCCACACATTCGTATATTAAGCAGGTTATGTAACTTCAGTATTTGCACACGCACGACCATTTAATATTATTTATTTATTATGGAAAAACAAACAGTGACCCATTACAATTTATAGAAAAATAAAATAAAAAAACAATATGGTTAAACGTGTAACCAACAACGTTTTCCACGGAATACACAATATAATAGTAGAATAGTTACTAAATAAAATAAATCAGTAATTTTTCTACACTCAACATGGGCGGTTTTATTATGAGTGTGATTTATCTATCATTTTACCATAAGTGTGCAGACTATCGTCGTACACCTTTTTCTTTCATAAATTCGAAAACGAGACTGCTATAATCACAATCCAAGGTTCGACCACATTGTCGCTTATCATTAGGTGAAATGGTTGTCAAATACGAGCTATCTACTATCTACATTAATAAAATAAAGAGGTAAAGTTTTTTTTTTTTGTAGGCGGTAATCTCTAGAAGTAATCAAAGTCGAAGTCAAAGCATTTATTTCAAATAGACCATTTGCAGGCACTTTTGAATAGTCAAATGTCGGTCAGTCCAAGAAAAGTGAAGCTAAATTGCGCGTTCCAAAGCGTAGATCTCTATGGAGAAGAACGCGCAAGAAACTCCATGGACACTCTTTTAAATCATATTATGTGTTACATAAAATGCTTGGTTAAGTACATATTACTTGTTGCTTCTAGTATGTGAGCACAACGTAAAATAAAAATAAAAAAATAATTAAAAGATAGAAACTGAATTAAGCCACTGGCAGTCCGCTTGCTAAATTTTTTTCACCAATAAAAAGCTGCTTTATTCCTAGGTGACATAGACTATATTTTAAATACGCAGGCACGAGCTAGTCTTCCATAAATTCGAAAACGAGATAGCTACAGTTGCAACCCATTGTTCGACCACATTGTCTCTTACCATCTGGTTAAATAGTGATTAAACGCGAGTCTATCAATTTCAAAAAACCCTCGTTCTCAAAGAGCCCTCGCTTGTGCGAGGCCCCTCTGGGCGAGAAGCCGTGTGGAGTGTGGACCCATTTCGCCCATGCCTACTTACGCTACTAGTTTTTGGGTACATACAGGTACGTATATATTTGTTTTCGGGTTGTTTGAAACTTGGCGGTGTATTTGTTGATTTGGAAGTGTGAGAAAACATTCATTTTCTGAACTGGAAATGTTTTGAAATGTTGCTCGATTTCTTTGGAGGAAAACGTACAATTTTAAGTGTTTAAGGGATATGTTACACATACTGTCAGGGTTGTGAATTATCTAAAAAAGTCACGGCAGCCTTGGAATGCAATGGGTAACTGAAGGCACACACGTGAGTATTAGTCAGCAAAAGAATGACATTTCTCGCTCCATCCAAAGAGAGACAAGTTTTTTGATCACAAAAAATATATTGTTCAATACAAAAAACTCAGCTTTATGTGAAACTTACACTCACGAACGAAGTTAACCCGAAAATTGGCAAAAACGATATCAGAAACTGGGTCTGGGGTCTTACCATGACATGTGGAAATGTCAAGCGTGCGAGCGAGAAAAAGGGATAGACCTATACACCCTATTCACCACTAATACTACTAATCTGTATATAATGTTCTCAAAATATATACTTAAGAAACTTATATACTTTAATACATATGGATGTACATAAAAAAAAAACTTAAATACTAACTAAACTATTTATACTAAAACCTAACTATATACATATAATATATAATACAAAATGACAAAGTGCGCTCAGGCGTCAAAGTAGTCTTCCACATCGCTCATCATCATCCGGAAATGTGCCCAGAAGACTGTATAATTTTCTTATGTATATATATTGAGAACATTAAATAAGGATGAGACAATGACCGTCGAAAAAATAAAATAATAAGTACTAAAACTTTTGTAATTAGTACAAAAAAATAATGGGACTCTATCCATACCCGTTACTTATCATATTTGTGAAGTCAAAAGTAAAAAAAAAAATCCCAAAATTATCCACTGGTAAACTCATAATTGAATCAATCATCCATAACGATTGCTACTAGAAACGCGCAGCTGTTTTACCATTTTGATCGCCATTTATTTATTCATAAATCAATAGCCTGTACAATATATCCATAAATTGAGTGACATTTTGGGATATAAACAAACGCTAATAACTTTGCTGTTTATGAATATAATTTATTGAGACTTTACTTAAATAATAACAAGACCTTTTCTGATAAGTCATTTAAATATTTGTACTAATTCAAAATTTGTGGTGTATATCTACAACTCTGGACCGATGACCTGGTAAGGGTTGCGGGAATCCGATGGAGACCGTTCATTGTGGCGACACTTGGGGGAGGCCTATGTCCAACAGTGGACGTCTTTCGGCTAAAATGATTGATGATGATGATGATGATCTACAACTCTTTAGTCGTCAAAAGGATCCAGTTAAGAGCTTGTAGTATCCCACTCTGGCCTAGTAACTTCCTAACCCCATGAATCATTGCAAAGATTCCACTCTTAGGAAACAACTAGTTTCCAGATAGTTCAAAAACTGCAAAGCGTGAAGATAAAGCCGGGCTTGTTGAAGAAAAACGAAGAGTACGTCGGCGGGGCGACAATGCCGCAAAATTTTGTATGTGTGGTCATATCTCAGAAAGTCTGGCGTTGCGCCAAAAACTAGTGTGGAGACCCTGCTCTACTTGTACGCAACGCCTTTTTGGATAACTATTACGGAGTTTTGGACCATGTTTTGAACGGTCTGGTCGTGAATCTATCAGGAAATTCCTCTTAGAAAATAGAGCAAAATGAAATGGTAACAAAATAATTTAGGGAACCTGTAGACAGGTCTTTTAGCTTAAGGACAAGCAACATTGTGTCCACTGCTAGGCAGAGGCCCCCCTTGTCCTTCCAAACCGCTCTGACTTAAGAGCCGGTTGTACTCATAAAGTATTTTGTAGCGGTTTTGCCCGGGTCTATTTCGCAGCCCCGTAGCAGCGATTTTATTTTTTATAAAAAAAAAACAAACTATTCAATATTTTTACAAATTTTAAACATACACATACACACACACTCACAAACATTCACCTTTAAATTATAATATTAGAAAGATTTTAAAATTCTACCCACATTTAAAACTTTCATCATTCAAATACAACCACAGAACTCAACCAAAAGGTCATTATTCAAAAAAATCTGTACAGTCAACAAAAAAAAAAAAACAAACCAACCCTATTTTATAAAAAAAAGTAACACAATAACTTATCCGGGGAGGCGTGCACGATAGTGTCACGGGTACAGTCGGCAAAATAGGCCGCGCTCGGCTAACTAGGTTACGAGCCTGACTGTACCTGTGTGGCTAGGCGACGTGATATCACGCTTTTAGGGTTCCGTATTGGAATCATAAAATGACAGGTATGTACATTGGGTGAAAATTGGTAATCAAGGGGAAAAAAAAAAAATTTTTAGTCTGATTCATGTCGCAATCTTTTTTAAAGCCTCTTTTACTATTTTAAATGGTTGCTTTCATTGATAGATCGCTTGACATTATATATTATTTGGAACTGTTTGATAACTTATTTGAATGTAATTCAGGATTGAATCTTGTTTTTGTTATTTCAGTACATTGTATGTTTTTTCCCTGGATTCATCACAATGCAAATTGTTTGTGAATAAATGAAATGAAATATAACAGTTGTAGTTTATAGGACATTTTTTGTTTTTTTTGTAGATGGAAAAATCATCCAACGACATCTCCGCGCCCTTGGGCGGAGCGGGATATAGTGTCAGACATTTACTGACTAAAAACCCACTCCTATTCTTTCGTTGCCTTTCGTTGTTGTAGTTAAACACGAGTAATTATTATATTTTATTACTACTATAGTTAGCCCATATTATCCCACAGCGGGGCTAAAGTCTTCGCACATTCTTTCCAGTGATCACTGTTGCTTGCTTTATCTATCTTAGTCCTAAGGAAGATATTCAGGTTACATTCAGGTCGTTCCGCCATCTCCTTCGTAATCTACCGCAGCCTCTTTTTACTATCTATTGGTAAGGGGAGATATAGTGGTGATTATGATATTTTTGAGACCTAGCTAGCGACTCGTTACGAGGAGGATAAATATCCTCATCCTCATACTAGTCACGCATCATGCATAGGGAACCAAATAGTATTGTGTTTAAAATTGGATCACCAAAATTACTTATCTCCCTTTACTTCAATAGTAAAAAACACTGGGTTTTTAGAGTGGACGTTCAGTCATGAATCTACGGAACCCCAAGTGCTCACAGCACCTTTCCACACTCTTTGATTTCGTTCACATTCACAACAGTCATACACACGCATTTTCTATGAACTTGACCTTTTTCCCCCATAAAATAATATCATAAACTTATCCTATGTCCCAAAATCCTTCATTTCTCATCACAAAAGCTTACTGACGGATATCCCCCCATTTCCTGTGTTTTTGAAGAGCGTCAATAGACGTCTGACGCTACCCAGCATCAATAGGCGACTGACGGGAACGAACGCCCAATTTAGCATCAATTTGACGCGTTATTATGACGTTTTGACGTGTCTATGATTGGACTCGATAAAGGTAAGGCAAAGGAAATTGAAGAGTAAAACGTTTAGTTATTTTTTTATGGGAATCGCGGTGAAAAAGGTGTTTTTGAATGGGAGTCTATTTTTAAATTGCTTAGATTTTTTTTTTCGCATATAAGTACGTAACATAAACAGCCTTTTAACGAGTTTCTCATGTAATTTCTATTATTGTCTATCTTTTTTTATGGTGGGAGAAATCATCCAATGACAACCCCCGCTCTTGGGCGGAGCGGGAGATAGTGTCAGACTCTTACTGACTAAAAGACCCACCCCGTTCCTTCTAGCCTTCATACCGGGGCTCGAGCTGTCTTTCGAAACTAACTCTGGCCCCAGTAGGCTTCGAACCAGCTGGGTCCCTGCTGTTGCTGACAACTCCTTGAGGCGCGCGGGAACAGTGCGCGCCGTCGACGACTTGGGCTTGGTCCGGACAGTTACCGGACGGCCGGACAGCGAGCTACCCATTGCTCACTGTCCGCAAGCCCGCGCCTACGGTGGCCGGAAATCGGGATCGGAATCCCTGCGGCGGCGGCGAAAACGCCGTTGCCTGATGCGGTCGGCCTCCTCCTTTGCGAGCATTACTGCTTCGCAGAAGTCGGCGACCGCCTGCCACTCCTCCTCGCTCCGGGCCATGGCCTCAACCAAGGCCCGGCGCGAGAGGTCTCCGCCGCCGATCGCCCCCACGAGGGCACGGCGGTGCTCCGCCCAAGCAGGGCACACCTCGACTGTGTGCTCCACAGTGTCCTCCGGGCGTTCCGCACAGTGGCGACACCCGGGCGTCTCTTCCGCTCGAATCCGGAACAGATACCTCCCGAGCGTGCCATGTCCGATGATTACTGTCTATCTATCTATCTATTTATCTATAACTATCCCATAGCTGGAACACAGCCGCGTAGCGTTCCACGCGCGCCTCAAAGAGGTGTCGATGCCCGCTAAGGCCATGGGGAAACTTCTGAAAAGAAAACTCCTGTTCCTAGAACGCAAACGGCAATTATGGGAATACAGGTGTGGTTTTAGTCAGTAAAAGTCTGACACGCTCCACTCTAGAGCGGGAGAAGGCATTGGGTGATTTGCTACCTCAAAAAAAACATCCATACACACATTAAGCAACACATTCATTATGCGTATAGCGTGGAATTCGCGGATAGGTACAACTAAGTATTTTTTTTAAATAAGTATTTAATAATAATAAGTATTTATTTTACAAAAACATAGCAGTTTGCACTGTATACATTGTTTAGAATTTATTATTTACAATATTATGCAATAATAGACTCTAACTTGAGGGTATTTAAGTCCAGAGTGAATAGGTTACGTATATGCAAGCGTGTTCTATCGTCGACCACATCATCGCTTACCATCAGAAGAATAGAATAAATTTTATTGTACACCAAAGTACTAACAAAACTTTTTACACCAACTTAAACCTATCGGTACAATGTCGGTCTTATCGCTGACAGCGATATCTACCCGACAACCTTAGGATGGACTGTCCTCCTTGCGTCGTATTCTTCAATGCTGAGGGTCGTGACCTTTTTTTTTTTTCTTCGATGGGAAAAATCATCCTATGACAACCCCCGCTCTTGGTCGGAGCGGGAGATAGTGTCAGACTCTTACTGACTAAAAAACCCATCCCGCTCTTTCAAGCCTTCATACCGGGGCTCGAGCACCCTTTCGGATAACCCTGGCCCCAGTAAGGGTCGTGACCTCCCTGCTTCATCACTTTAACTTTCATGATTTTCCTCCATCTTTTTTTTTTAATTGATATAAATTAGTGCTTGACTGCGATCCCACCTGATGGTAAGCAGTGATGCAATCTCTGATGGTGAGGCGCACTAGTATATTAATGGCCAAGCGCCCGAAAAGTGCCATAAACAGTGATTTTCTGAGGCCTACTCCTCCGTAACGGCTAGGTCAATTGGTTTGAAAAAAATATATGTTTATTATAGATTCATGAAAAATAATATCAACATTTGATTTTTTCGTGCAATTAATACTTATGTCAAAAAAAATTATTTAGCAATTTCACAACTTTTCCCTACTCCTTCGAAACGGCTTGGACCTTTAGAAACATTTTTACACATAAAATTGGTGGTTAAATATTCTTCAAAGTGAACGTTGCATATGTAAATCAATCAAGAAAATGAAAGAGAAAATGGATTTAAAGCGCTTTCCGGGCGCTGCTGGCCGCAAATAAATGCACAGATTTGCGTACTACGGCCTAGGCGAGTGCGAGAGTTGCGTTCACATAATTTCGGTCAGATGGTTCAAGGGACTATACGCCTTAAGAGCTTATTCACTCTAGCTTTGAAGACACCCAAATTATAATCGGACGGGAAGACCGCAGCAGGCAAATTGTTCCAGTCCTTCGACGTACGCGGTATAAATGACGAGGCGAAACGCTTAGTCCGGACCGTATCTGTTTCTGTCTCTGGCGGTAGGACAGAACTCGAAATAAAAAAGGGGGTAGTCTGTTTATTACATTAATAAAGTATCAGGTAAGAGATTTTGCTTAGAGTTTTCCAGGCTGGCCAAGGCAACTCGTGTCCAGGAGAGAGGCTCTCCGATGGCTCGACAAAATCATCAGGAGGTCTTCCAATCTTCAGTGTTTGTGCGGCGTCTCTCCGCAGACCATGTCCCACCTTCCGTCCTGCATGCCCTGTTACCTGCTCACGTAGGGACCTAATGAAAGCATCAGCGGATGGCTTTGCCGTGTCCGAATTCCGGGCCAGGCAAGGAATTTAACTAGTTTTGCCATCGATATGCTAAGAAGAAGAAGGTGAGAGAGTGGTCAAGTGCGAGCCTATCAATAATAAAAAAAAGCCACCTTATAACCCACCTGACAGTTACCTAAATAAAAAGGCAGCGTTCACACGATCGACGAAATTCATTTATTTCCTGTTGCGATACCGTATCGAGAGCCTCGAGGGAAATCCACCTCTTATTGTATCGCCAATCTATCTTGCCAACAATATTTGTTCGGTGCTTGTGCTCTAGGCTTTATATTTTACGTATGTTTTTAAAGGTCGTTGATTTAAAAAATGTTTCTTACAAATACATCGAGGGAATCGAACAATTTGCCTGCTGCGGTCTTCCCGTCCGATTATAATTTAGCTGTCTTCAAGGCTAGAGTGAATAGGCTGTTAATAAACTAGTGCGCCTCACCATTAACGATGGCATCACTGCTTACCATCAGGTGGAATCGCAGTCAAGCACTAGTTTATAACAATTAAAAAAAAATCTATGGGTACAATAGCGGTCTCATCGCTAACAGCGATACCAGACAACCTTAGGATGGATTGAAATGACTAAAATAATACAGGGGGTCTGCTGTGTACCGCTAAAAATTATTAATCAAACACTACTACTACTCAAAACAAGACGATTGATAGATTTAAGTTTACAGATTACCCGGAAAATTCGACTCCGAAGCCAATTCTCCAATTTCCATAGTCACCAATATTGGTAAGTTGATTACAATCTCCATGGACCATGACCAACACTTTAACACTTCCCAAATCTGTCCAAGTTACCGATACGAAATTGTCTCAATACTAGATTTATTGAAGCCTAATAAATGCAGCCACAACCTCCGAAACAAGGCAAAACAACTCTTATAACAATAAAAATAAGATTTAAAAACTTTGTGTTGTATTTGTGTACGAAAATGGGGCATGTGAAACCATCCAGCGTAAAGCGCTTTTCCGCTAATTCAGCAAAAAGCAATAACAATTTAGCTTCGCTGCTAACGCTGTTTTTCATCGTAAGTTCGTTCGCATAAATCAAAACCATACGTCGGTTCACAGTTGCGCTTTAAAACGCTAGATTTTTACAAATATTTTTGGTTTTTATTTTCGGCTTGTTAGAGATAAGGGTAGGATTATAAATTACTGATCATTATTCATTAGTCTTTTACATAGCACGGAGTTTAGTTTAAATTTTATTATAATAATTATTATTTAAACAACTTTATATGAAAATTGGCTTATCACTGTGTTATTAATAGCAGGCTTTGAAATTTACATTGACCAGCAGATAAAAATATTTACATATTTTTAGTAAAGATTGATTAAACCCTAGATTTGTATGTTAGTAATTTTCAATTCAATTCTCGTAAATCTCTCTATAGTAAAAATCACATGAAAATCTTATTTTTAAATTTATCTCGAACAGAACTGACAGACTGAGGCGGTGAAATAGACTTAGTTTTATAAGAATACTAGCTGTGCCCGCGCGGCTTCGCTCCCGCTCTTCCCTACTTCAGCCTACTATACCCTACTCTACCCTACCCTACCCAACTCTACTCTACCCTACACTACCCTACTCTACCCTATTCTACTCTACTCTACCCTACTCTACCCTACTCTACCCTACCCTACTCTACTCTACCCTACTCTACTCTCCTCTACCTTACTATACCCTACACTACCCTACTCTACCCTACACTACCCTAATTTTAATTTTTTTTCCATAAGAACCTTCTCCTCATAATAACGAACACAACAAAAAAAAAATTAGCGAAATCGGTCCAGGCGTTATTGAGTTATGCGCTTACCAACACATTTTGCGATTCATTTTTATATTATAGATAGATAAAGAAGATAATTATGACTTTATTCTCACATATAAAATCGCCTTTGTTGGTATAGACACGTCCAAAAACGTAAAGAGGACCACATAGTTCAGATCGGTCTAAGCCTACCAGAACAAGAAAGAGGGAGAAGCCGCCTGCCGTCGACCTGGTGGTCAAATACAGAGAGGTGGCTCAAGAAAGCCCAGTTGAGAGCCAGCTGGCGAAGGAAAATAAGGAGACCCGACCCCGAATACTCTGACCAGGGAAGGAAGAAGAAGATAATTATAACTTTTGTACCAATTTTGGGTGTCTTCAAGGCTAGAGTGAATAGGCTCTTAATAAACTAGTGCGCCTCACCATCAGAGATTACATCACTGCTTACCATCAGGTGGGATCGCAGTCAAGCACTAGTTTATATCAATTAAAAAAAATACCGTTAAGCGTGCATCATGGATCGTGCTAAAAATCAGCGTTTTCTGCAAGGCGTTCAAAACGCGCGTTTAAAATCGCAAGTGAGACATTGTTAATTCTTTTCAGATAATAAACGGAACATCGCATTCGCATCGATAACTAACGACAAAACAATAGCGGGAAAACATGTTTTTGTCATGTATTTTAGATAGAAACATAACGTTTATACAACATTATTTGTACGCGAAATCTTAATGTGGTTTGTTCGGAATCAATAACTGAATCGATTTCAATAATTTTGACACCATGTTATATTTGACTGGCCTGTTGGTGTAGTAGTTAGTAACCCTGACTGCTATGCCGGAGGTCGTGGGTTCGATTCCCACCCAGGACAAATGTTTGTATGATGAGCATAATCATTTGTTCTGTGTCTGGGTGTAATTTTTCTATAATAAGTATGTATTTAGAAATATATTACTTACTTACTTACTTACCATCAGGTGAGATTGTGATCGTAGCATATCCATTATAAAAAAAAAAAAAAAAATACATATATAAGTATGTTTATCAGTTGTCTAGTACCCATAACACAAGCTCTGCTTAGCTTGGGACTAGATGGCGTTGTGTGATAGTTGTGGAATATTATTATTATTATTATATTATTTCTTCAATTTTTTTTTTTAAGTACATGTTGGACACTATCGATACTAGGAACAACTGTGTTGTACTTAGTGTCGACCTGTAGGTCACGGCAGGTCATAGCGGGCATCAAGGTTAAATATAGGCAGGTTGATGCGCCTGCCTCCGTACTTCTATCCATTGCGTACGCCCATGTTTTATCGAAGGAGATCACGTAAGTAATTTTTCTTATTACCTGGCGGACCGGTTTGTTAAATGTATATATACTTTTTATGGACTTTTTTTATAATTATAATACGTTTTGAAATTGACAGATAAAATAAAATTTCGAACACAAAATAAATATAAAGACAAAAAATATATATATTTCGGTATCATCATCCGATATCATATTGTTTTTCATGGGTAGGTAAGCTACACTTCAGCGATCTAGTGCCAAAGAATACATCATCATCATCATCAGCCTTTTTAATGTTCCCACTGCTGAGACTCAGGCTTCCTCTCTAGGAGAGAGAATGGGCCGTAAACCACCACGCGGGCCCAGTGCGGGTTGGTGAATGTCACATGTCTTCGAATTTTTGGTTCTAGGACATGCCGGTTTCCTCACGATGTTTTCCTTCACCGTTTTGAGAGCAATGGTAATGAAATAAATTACACAAAGTAATGCTCCTGGCAGGGTTTAAGCCCGCGACCTTTTTTTTTTTTTTTTTTTTTTTTATGGTGGGAAAAAATCATGCATTGACATCCCCCGCTCTTGGGCGGAGCGGGAGATAGTGTCAGACTCTTACTGACTAAAAGACCCACCCCGTTCCTTCTAGCCTTCATACCGGGGCTCGAGCGCCCTTTCGGATAACCCTGGCCCCAGTAGGCTTCGACCCGGCTGGGTCCCTGCTGTTGCTGACAACTCCTTGAGGCGCGCGGGAACAGTGCGCGCCGTCGACGACTTGGGCTTGGTCCGGACAGTTACCGGACTGCCGGACAGCGAACTACCCATTGCTCACTGTCCGCAAGCCCGCGCCTACGGTGGCCGGAAATCGGGATCAGAATCCCGGAATCGGGATCAGAATCCCGGAAGCCCGCGACCTACAACTCATAATTCGGCGCCATTATCATTCGGCAACCACTGCTCTCAGTCGGAGTCATTACCACTCGAATAAATACACGAAGAATCCATAATTATGAACTATCCGAAAAAAATGAACGGCTTTTGTAAGATGGGCCACGGGGGTCAAACAGCTTACAGAATCTAGACTATTATATTTTTATATCTTTTATATTTCTGTCGTCGATTTTCACGTCAGATCCAACGCTCTCCTGCGGTTTTAAGTTTTTGCTGTCATCGACATTTTGACGTCATTCACATGTTTTTCAATAACTTTTTAGAATAAGTTCAAGTGCAACAATTCATCAATTTTTATGAACTTTTTATCGAGTATCTGATGATCGCGAAAATCGATTACTAAAATGATTTGTTGTGGTCACGACACCCAATAATCTTGAATTATCTTCTTATTACACACAATAATGATAAATTGAAATACCTACGGATAACAAAAGGATAGTTAGGAAAATGGATTACTTATTTATTAGACAAAAAATATTAGATTAAAAGTAAAATCGATACATTTTATTTTTTGTTAAAGAATGTGTTTTCAGTCATTGCAAATTACAAGCAAGAACGGAGCGACAATTCGTCACTGATGCAACAAACATTTTTCATAGAAACTTCTTACGTTATTTGATAACAAGCATCTGCCAACGGTATTGCCCTTTTGGAAATAACACGCTCATGTTCTACCCGTATGCCAAATTTCATGTAAATCCGTTCAGCCGTTTGAGCGTAAAAGAGTAAGAAACACACACACGGCGAGTGTCCACCATTATATTATTGGCACTTCTGAGGTCTGGACTTAACGTTTCGCCTAGTCCTTTATACCGCGTACATCGAAGGACTGGAACAATTTGCCTGCTGCGGTCTTCCCGTCCAATTATAATTTAGGTGTCTTCAAGGCTAGAGCACAAAATAGATAGGTACAGAAGTTAATCTACATACAAAGCGTGCTCGAGCAACGCACACATAGACACCGCTCACGGACACTATGCCTCGGTCGTGTCTCGGATGACTGGTCGAACAATTCCGGCTCAAACGCTCATTAGTGTGCGTCTACCGAGCGTAGGTATATAAAGTGAAGTGAAGTGTGTGTGTGAAGTGTTCATACATGAGATTGTCTTCTGTATCTGTCTATTTTGAGGCTCTTAATAATCTAGTGCGCTTCACCATGAACGATTGCATCACTGGTGAGATCGCAGTCAAGCTCTTGTTTATATCAATTAGGACATTTCTTTATCTCATGCAAAGTCTTTGTCCTCCAAAGCATTACTTCGATATTTAACTCTACTAACTGAAACCATTTATCATCTAAAAATAAAAACACCAAAATCCAATCTTTTTTCAAGAATCCAACTAAAGAATCTTAAAGATAACCCAATCGGGAATACTACAGAAGTACAGAATTTATCACTCCTATATAAATTTCAGCTAAGTACGGGAAAAACGCGAACTGTGTAGTTTTTAACGTGTCGAACAAAAAGATTCTATGTTCGAACACCTAGCCATTTTTCTTCCTAGTAAAGAGGAAGAATTTCCTAGGAGTTCTCTAGGAATTCCTACGTTTGTGCAAGGTGGAAGTATATTTCTTTTTCGCTCATCGCTTTGGTGAGCTAGTTTCTCATTCCTTCGTAGATTTTTTAAGGGTAGTGTTGAACCGCTGAATAGTCGTATAGTCATTAGCGAGTTTTGTAGCTTAGTTTATTTTTGTTGTGCATTTTTACATTCTACACTCTGTTCAAAATAACATTAGAAATTTATGAAAACCTTTTATTACTGTCCGTTCAACCGATTTTGACTTTTATTACGTTGGTAGCATGACAAATGGCGGCTGCAGTAAATAGTTGGTATTTTAACCACTTTTTTGCTTTTAATGCCATCTTTATGCCTACGAAATAGAAGTTAAAATCGACTGGACAGACGGTAAAAGTTTCTTTAAATTTCTGTTTTTAACGCGAATAGGATATAAATGATCGGCCAGACTGCAAACGCGGGCGCGGCACTGAAAACTCAAACGTAAGAACCTCTTTGAACTGTTCATGGTAGGCAAGTAAGTGCGGGAAGCTGCGCGGGCTGCTCCACACGCCGCGCCATAGCTCGTTCATTTAAGGCCTAAGCGCCCGAAAAGTGCCATAAAACAGTGACTTTCTAAAGTCCTCCCCTCGGTAACGGCCAGGTTAATAGGTTTGAAAAAAATATATGTTTATTATAAATTCATGAACAACATTATCAGTATTTGATTTTTTCGTTCGATTAAGTTACTTTTTTACCTAAAAAAATATTTAGTGATTTCGCAACTTTTCCCAATACCTCCGAAACGGCTTGGATCTTTAGAAACATTTTTACACATAAAAATTAGTGGTTAAATAATAATAAATAATATAATTGTCTCCATTTAATTTCGGCCAGATGGTTCAAGGGACTATAAGCCTTAAGTGGCCACAGTGAGTACGCGGGCGGCGAGCGGCAACTGCGAGGAAGCAGGCATCTCAAAGTGGTGCGACGCGAGACGCGGGGGCGGCGAATGTCAGTGATTGGCTCGCCGCGCCATCGTGTCATAGACGTCACTCGTGATTCGTTCCCTGCGCTTGCTGCATATACCTAACAACAACGACGATTTATTTGTTATTTATATGGGCTAAATAACAACAAAAAAAAACTTTGCTTAATAGTAAGACCATATAAAGTTTAAAACATAAAAGAGTCGAATAAATTAAAACCATTTTAATCGCATACTGCAGTTCTCTGAAAACCACAAATTAGGTCAGCTAGGTCAAACCTAGTTTATAAATTCAACCTCAATCCCCCTTTATTATTTCAAAAAATATTTTAAAACTTAAAATCACTTCTAATGAAACACAGATATCATTAAACCCTGCCAGCTCTGACGGCCATTTATTTATCATGTTATATCATTATATATTATGTATATTAGGGGAAGTTTGAAAGTGGCGCCAGTGACTGAAAGGTTGAAAGGAAATCGTTTGTCTTGGTATGGTCATGTGAAGAGGAGAGATGAAAAGCATGTTGCTAAAAGAGTTATGAATTTACATGTGGATGGATGGAGAGAGGTAGAGGGAGGCCAAAGAAAAGATGGATGGATTGTGTGAGAAGTGATATGAAAGAAAAGGGAGTTAGCGATAGCGTGACGAGTGACAGGACAGAATGGAAGAAAAACACGTGTTGCGCCGACCCCAAATAAAATGGGACAAGGGCAGGAAGAAGAAGATGAAGATCATTATTTCAGCCAAAAAAACGTCCACTGCTGGCCATCATTTACACTAATATAATAAAGAGGTAAAGTTTGTTTTTTTGTTTGTAGGAGACAATCTCTGAAAGTACTCGTCCGTTTGCTAAAATTTTTTCAACGACAGAAAGCTGCTTTATTCCTGAGTGACATAGGCTATGTTTTTATTTATTTATTTATTTGCTTAAAACATGGTATATAAAGGTGTTGCATATAATGGTTAATAATTAGATCATACATGTTTTGCTTAAGACTAAAGCATGCAAAATGATTAACACAACTTATGCTCAAAGTATTCCTTAATGCTATAAAAATTATTATCATTAAGCCATTTAAATAAATGAGTTTTAAACAGTCTGTTGTTTAACCATTTAAATTTACTTGGTAATTTATTATATATACGTACCGCCATAGTTACGCAGCTTTTATTATATTTTGTTAATCGGGGGATTTCATCTAAAACAAGTCTAAATTTATCACGTCGATTTCTAGCGCTTACATATGCTGCTGTTCTGAATATATTTTTGTGTTTTCGTACAAACATACATTAGTCTAAGATCCGATTAAGAACGACCTTCACCGGTCTGTTTAATGGATGAAACTTATTTTATGATAAATTTAGTGTATTAAATAATATAACGCGGGTGGGTTGCCTAAGAAATTCCTGGCCAGACTATTATTAATTAAAAATTAAAAATTTACTTTTTTTTTTAGAAAAATGCACAACCGTTATTCATACCAGATTTTTTTGCAGACAACACTATAACATCGTATTCGTAATGAAACAGCGTTTATTTTGATATAGAATTTGTTGTATATCAAAATAAACACACCTGTTTATACATACCTGTTTATACCTGGCAACCTATAGTTATGCCAGGAAACAAATAGGCAACCCAACATTTTTATGTTCTAAAGGCTTTACTCTTTCGGTTAGTATTAAATTTATTCGTTAAACACACCGGCGAATTTAAAAAAAAAAAAAAAAAAATTGTTTGGCCAGGAATTTCTCAGGCAACCCACCCGCGTTATATTCTTTAATATACTAAATTTATCATAAAATACGTTTCATCCATTAAACAAACCGGTGAAGGTCGTTCTTAACCGTATCCTCTACTACATGTTTCATAAATGTATAGTGAAGGTAGTGGTAGCAGGCCGAGTTTTGAAAAAAAATTGGTTGACAAGATTGTTGTGTGATGTTTTAAGTACGCGGGCGAAGCTGCGTGTACAAGTAGTGTTTTATATATCATCATCATCATCATTTCAGCCGAAAGACGTCCACTGTTGGACATAGGCCTCCCCCAAGCGTCGCCACAATGAACGATCCTCTTCGTCTCGCATCCATCGGTTTCCCGCAACCTTCACCAGGTCATCAGTCCACCTTGTAGGAGGCCTTCCAACGCTGCGTTTTCCGGTATGCGGTCGCCACTCCAGAACCTTTCGGCCCCAACGGCCATCTGTTCTGCGAGCAAAGTGCCCTGCCCATTGCCACTTAAGTTTTTAAAGTCCAAAACTAACGTTAAAAAAAGTTAAAAAATATATATATATAAATTAGCTATCAGTTAAGCTCTTCATTTATAACCCTTTGCAAGCGGAGGTAACAGCGCGCAACTGAAATCTGAATTTCACGGAACGCCAACCAGCAAATGGGGGTCCTTTGTGCCCCGAAATTAAAGACTAAAAATGTGTCGGATTAGTAATTACGTTGGACTGGAAGCTGAGAGATATTAGCTGTGATAACTGACACCTTGTTTGTTATTCTGTGTACATTCACGCTCTTCTTTATAATCGGGGTGAGCAGGATTCATCGTCTTCCTGCCCTTGCCCCGTTTTATTTGTGGTCGGCGCAACACGTTTTTTTCTTCCATTCTGTCCTGCCACTCGTCACGTTATCACTAACTCCCTTTTCTCTCATGACACTTCTCACACAATCTATCCATCCGTTCTTTGACCTCCCTCCTAAGGCTATGGTCTATCTGTGTTTTAAATTGCATCCAAATTCAATGAGCCGTTAGAACATAATCAGATCACAAGCAGAGATTTACATTATTAATTTTAGTAGATAAACCTCTTTGTTGAAATAAAATAATATGATGTTTTCTATTTTTATGACGAAAACAATCAACTACTTTCAAAGATAAAATAGAGCGAACGCTTGTAAAATAAATCAATAGACTCTAGATATTCGTTTGTGGAAAAACAAAGTTTTTTCTCCTTTTGTCCTGGGCACTTCTGTCCGATCTACTGGGCTGGCAGTTACACCGTTGTGGGAATATTTGTAAGACATCAATTATTTGCGACGATTTTCTTATGTAAGTATGAAGGTACAAAATAAGCAATTACCGGTAAACTTACCATACTCATAAATATGTTTTTTTTTTTTAAAGTGGGAAGTGACTTTAAAGCGGAACGCGAGGGCGTAAATAATAATATTCCACAACTATCACACAACGCCATCTAGTCTAAAGCTAAGCAGAGCTTGTGTTACGAGTACTAGACAACTGATAAACATACTTATATTATATTTCTACATACATACTATAGATAAATGACACCCAGACACAGAACAATAATGATCATGCTCATCACACAAACATTTGTCCTGGGTGGGAATCGAACACACGACCTCCGGCATAGCAGTCAGAGTCACTAACCACTAGACCAACAGGCCTGTCAATTAAATTAATATACGTATGTATGCTTATTTTACTTATATAATAAATTTGTAACCTTGTCTCTTTAATCTCTCTTTCTAAATCTTTTTGTCTTAATAATCTATTTTTTTATGCACCTGCCATGTTTCCTGTTCATCACCTTTGGTTGACTGATAGGGAAAGCCTCAGGCCTCATTTACGGAGACGCGGGGCGTCGCGCGTTGCGTTGAGCGGCGCGGCCCGCACTGAATTCAAATATATGGCGTTGTATGAGTGCGTTTACGGAGAAGCGATTTTAGACGCGTTTGTTTGAATTAGGGCGTTTTTTGCGGCCGAGCCCGCGGATGGCACCGACGCGTCCCACGCGGCGTTTATCGCGGCGGCGCACGCAGCGGCAATTCTCGATGAAGCTATGCGTGCGCTCCCATCTCTCGCCAACAGAAAACCTAGTCGATTTGATCGAGGCGAGCGTGCGCCGCCGCGATGCCCGCCGCGTGCTTCGCTACACGCTAGAGGATTCGCCGCGGGCGCCGCGGCGGGCACCGCCACGCTTCCCGTCTCGCTTCTCTATGAACATGGTCGTATATTGCTATAAGTTTGTGTTTACGCGTGCGATGATGCGTGCCGCTTCACGCGCCGCCCCACCGTAAACAGAAAAAACGTCCGACGCGCCGCGAGACGCCACGCCACACGCGACGCGAGACGCCCCGCGTATCCGTAAATGAGGCCTAAGGCATTAAGTCCGCCTTTGTACCTTTTATTTGCATGAAGATTAAATGAATAAATAAATTTTTTTTTTGGCAAATATAAATAAATTATTATTTAAATATATATGTATAAACACATTTGTATATATGTGTACACTTCTACATTATTACTAATGTTCTAAAGAGGTAAAGTTTGTTTTTTTTGGTTTGTAGGAGGAAATCTCTGAATATTCTGGTTCAATTGCAAAATTCCTGAGTGACATAGGTTTTATTTTATGTACGCGGGTGAAGCCGCGGACAAAAGCTAGTAAATAATAATTTTCTTGACATCACTGACACATAGGCTTACGACAATCAAGAAACAGGACGTAGAAAACGGAGATTCATCTTCTCAGCGAACATCCGCGTGCCTCTGAACAAATCCGTTCGCGTCGGTGTGACACACAGCCAGCTCCTTGCCCTATTTCCCCTGACAGCAAATAAACAGTCCAGTGAAAACTCTTATCATTGTCGGTGATAATATCTGTCTTAGACAGTGATGTTGTAGAAATGGGACCGCTTTTTGTTGAGCAAAAAAATTTTGTTTTGGATGGATATGTTTCACATGCTTATAATACGTTTATAATACTAATATTATTAAGAGAAAAGATTTGATTTTTTGTTTGTTGGTTTCTTACGATTTAAGGGGCCGGCGACGGATGAATTTCCACACAAACGTAATACCACGCTCATTTGCAGTTGGAGCCTATTTTCAACATATTATGATGATATTCGGTTATAGACAATATTTATCTAGATTCCTACGTCGAGAATATTAGAAATATTGTTATTTTTAATACAGAAAAAGCCAAATGGCATGTTTGGCCATTTACGCTGTAAAAAAGTGCGAAATACAATTCACTTAAATTTCTTTTTGTTTTTTTTTTAAAGAAAGACGTAGGAACCTAGATAAATACTGTCTATAACCGAATATCATCATAATATGTTGGAAATATACTCCAACTGCAAATGAGCGTGCGTGGTATTACGTTTGTATGGAAATTCATCCGTCGCCGGCCCCTTAACTCAAAAACTACTTGCCTGATTTCCAAAATTCTTTCACCATTAGATTCTTCCTTCACTGAGTAACAGGTTATTTATTTTTTACTTTCAAACGGGCGAAACTGCTATCCGTTAGGGTTAGTAATATTATCTATGAGGTAGACTTCTATCTTTTCGTGTTAACGTGATAATTTAATAAAATGACTCTTCTCGCTCTGTGAGGAGTGATAGAGTGTCGAACTTTTACTGACTAAAATCCACCTATGTCCCTTGAGTTGCCCTTTGCATACCAGGGTCACGGTAACTCTTCTGAAAAATCCCGCAAACTTGATGATCTACCAAATATGCGGCTCAAGAATTTCGTGATTCATTTCAGTTCCAACTATTTATCAAACAATTTCAAAATATCTTGGTAATAACCTCAAGATTCACTAACTGTAATCCAACTATTGACTTGGGATAATCCGGACCATTGATTATGACCAACAATGCCACTAATTAACCCTAACGCCGCCGAGCCGAAACATTTGGGGTACACCGACACCCCGTTTGGGGTACTTGATACCCCAAATAGCAAGGGTTTATTAAGACATCAAAACCAGATGTTATTGTCAAAAGGAAAATGGTACCTGACATTAACAGGAAAACAGAGTAAACAATATATTTTGTAAATACGGTAATTAAGCATTTTCGTCCGCTTTTTAAAGGGATAAAGATTTTATAGTTGTTTGGGGAAAAGCATTTTAATGTTGGTGCTTATAACGAAACACAGTGGCGGATTAGCTAAAATAGCAATAGTAGCAAATGCTGCTGGCCCCACGCGTTCGGGGGCCCCGCATATTTAAGAATCCTGTACCTACTTGAACACAAAAAAAAATCTAGTCAAACTCTATAAACATATCAAAATCCGAATACAGCTGATTATTTCATTGAATATGATAGTCAATCTCTTAGAATGACCACTTACACAATCTTAAAATCGACGGGGTTATTGGTGATTGAGATAAGAATGAGAAGTATTTAAAAAGAACACAGGGGTCCTTTGGTCGAATTTGCTAGAGGACCCGCGCTGGCTTAATCCGGCACTGACGAAACAGGATGTGGATTGTATCTAATAATATTTAATTAGGGATTTTTTGACTACTGTTTTTGTGGCGGAAATACCTAACCTGTTTGTCTAAAAAATATTCACAATAGGTAGATTATTTATTTATTTATTTATTATAACCTTTATTGTACACCAAATAAACAAAAATACAGGACAAACATTTAAAAGAATAAGTGCACAATGGGCGGTCTTATCGCACAGGGCGATCTCTTACAGACAACCTTTGGATGGACTAAGAGAAAGGAGATAGATTTAACCGATTTTTTTGGAGATGGATTTTTGTTTTGATTTTTTTATTTAGGGGGTAGATTTTTTCGTATATACCGAGAAGCTATTTTTTTTCCTCTAGTCATGACGGTCCGACTGCTGGGCAAAGATCTCTCAAGACATTCTTCTACCACATTGTCTCGAAACAGTGCTCATGGTATGCCTCTAGATCATCCTTTTTAAGTTCTTACAGTCCATCCTACCTAAGGCTGCCTGGTAGACATCGCTGTCAGCGATAATACCAGCATTGTACCCATGGAAATATGTGTAAAAGTGTTGTTACTATTTTGGTGTCCAAAAATTTTAGTTAATCCTATTCTATTATCGCAACCACCTCTTTTTGAGCTAGTCTCGACGGTGCTTTCCCTTGCCAGAAACCCACTGTGGCCATTCTTGCGAGGTAAAATGCATGTGAATGTATAAGTATGTACTTATTAAAATAATTAATTACTAAAAATATACCAGTCTTAGAACGCTGGAACCGTGATTTTACATATTATTTAATATTAACGAAATTTGCATATACTCTCATGTATGCAAAAATATATGTTATTGCTTATTTTTATAATACAATTTGATTTTCTTACATTACCCTTGTCTAGCTTTGACGAATAAAGATGAATTATTTACCTGAAACAAAAAAGTACATTATTAGTTAAGAGCATTTAATAGCAATAATAATTTAATGATTCTTGCTTTGTTGGATTCATCTCCACTTCGAATCGCAGAATAACTCAAAATTTAAAATCTAGAACAATATCTAAATACCTTTCGAAAAATGACAGCTACTTCTGTGAAATGTAGGTCTAAATCATTCGATCAATCTTTTCAAGATCCAACGTGAAATTCTCGACGACACTCAAAGGAAATTTTTTTTTAGTTTTTTTTAGTTTTTTTTTTTAGTTCTCATCTCAAGGATTCCGATACGACGGCGTAGTGGCCCAGCTGGGGGACCAGCAGGGTCAAAGCCTGCTAGGGCCATGAGAAGGCTTCTGAAAAGTATACTCATGGTGCTAGGACGCAAGTCCGATGCGATCCCCCGCTCCACCCTAGAGCGAGATAATTCATTGAATGTTTTCCCATCACAAAAAAAAAGCATATCAGCATTATGCTTAATTTGGTAGATATATGGAGATATGCAGGGTTATAAAAATGTATTTACAAATCCTAAGAATTTATTACTATCATTACCTACCCGTATACACAGAAAAAACTCTTTAACCATATAAAAAGTACAGACAACATATTCACGAAATATTAATAACGTTACAAAACATCTTTTCAAAAAAGTTACTTAACCCTATCAACGCCACGCTCGGAAAAACAGGAAAAATATTCGAATTATTCCAAATCACTCCGAGGGCATCACTCCATTCAGTCAATTTTTTACCCCCGAAAGGAGAGGCCGTGATGATAAATAGGTTTAAAGCTATTCCAAAGGAGAAGGAAAGGGGCGTCGCATAAAAATATTTTTTTCTTTCTGTATCAAAGACTCCGAGTTCAAGTCGGGTTTTCAACGGATTTCCGCGTTCTATACTTCGTGGAGGGTTAGCAGAAAAATTGAATCATTTTAAATCGTGTGAAGACGTAATATCTTTTACAGTTTCACATGATATTGTAAGAAAGTACACGAATGGATTTGCAACACGTTTTTGCAGCAAGTTTATGTGTTTGTTACTTCTTCGAAGAAGTTGCTGCAATAAAGTGTTGCACACACACATTCACAATTTCACCTTTATAATATAAGTGTGATTTTTATTTATTAATTTATTAAAACTTCATGCAACACATAGGTACAAAGGCAGACTTAATGCCTTAGGCATTCTCTACCAGTCAACCAAGGGTGGTGAAGAGAGAACATGGCAGGTGTAGCATGGCATGGATAATATTTGTATAAAAGGGGCCTCTGCGACTAGGTTTCGGCCCCTCGTATGTTCTGAGATACAAATGAAGAAACGAATAATAATGGATAATATATCTTTGTTTTCCATATGTCACAATAGTTTTCCATCAACCGGGAGTTGTTCTTGGGTGCAGTAGCATAGCGCGTACTAGGTTCATAATTATTATTATAATCGTCGGTTGGGAAATCGTTCCACGAAAATTGTCTAAGGGGACTCTGCGAGTTCGCTTCGACCCCTCGTACATCTTCCAAAGGTCCAGGACCGCAGGATCCTGAGATAAATAAATGCATGTCAAATAATAACTGTACCTCAGAGGTAAACAATAGTAACTCCACTTTTTTGAAAATATGTTTTTTTTGCACTGTTAAAATCGTAAGAACCAGTTCTACGTAATGGTATAGGGCATCAAGTCCTAAGACATCTAGGAAGAGAAATATCCAATCCTAAATGACAAAAACATTTTGGGTATAGGACTTAAAATGATGATAAGACTCAGCTTTACGCGCACTTAATGTCGTTCTACACTTTATTGTAATTATGTGTAATACATAATAATTCCATCTAATAATGATGCCCTCTGAGTTTTCCCCGTTTTTCAGCCTTTTTTAATCGTTTGTACATATTATTATTTTAAGTTTGTATATATAAACTTAGTGATTATTTATTAGATTAATTGATATTTAATAATTATAAAAAATATAATTGAGTTTGTTTCAATATATTTAAAGCAACTATGTCAAAAATACATTTAAAGTCTATCCGCGCGTTTTTGCCTCTCCTGTAAAATTTACTTTTTGGCACATACTGTTGTTTACCTCTGAGGTACAGTAATAGGTTGTTCATTTACAATAAAGTATTTTAAATATTTAAAAGAAAAGAGATGTTTATTTTACGAACTACGCGTTCCAAATCAAAAGCATTTATTTCAAATAGACCATTTGCAGGCGCTTATGAATAATCAAATATCGGTCAGTCAAAAAAAAAAGTAAAGCTAAATTGCATTTCATTTCATTGTTACAGTTTATTTTATTTTTCCTAAACACTTTCGGATTGAATCTGCTAACGCTACCTCCCTCCCACCTACCCGCGGTAAGCCGCCCCGCAGCCGTTCATCTTCCATAAATTCCATAATCATTTGTTACGAGATAGCGCGGACTGCAGACTGCAGGCGTACACACTCACTGATTTTAACTGGTAATATTACTGTTTTATGTTCACACCTTCTCTGGATGTTAGTGAGCTGGGCTGGAGGTGAACTTTTAGAGAAATTGATTGATTAATAAAACAATTTACAGTGTAAGCAAATATTAATTGCAACGAGCTGTGGTGGCCGAGTGGTAACGGCCCCGACTTACGAGTTGTAGGTCGCGGGTCCAAACCCAGCCAGGCGCATTACTTTGTGTAATTTAATTCATTACCACTGCTCTGAAAACGGTGAAGCAAGAGAGAGAGAAGAGACCAGCATGCCCTAAAACCAAGTAATCGAAGACATGTGACATTCACCAACCCGCACTGGGCCCGCGTGGTGGATTATGGCCCATTCCCTCTTCTAGAGAGGAGGCCTAAGTCCAAGCAGTGGAAACATTAAAAGGCTGATTATGCTATCAATTTGAAAAGGTATCAGCACCGTAGACCACATAAACACACTACGGCAGGTTATACAGAGGAATACAATCAGCCTCTCTGCTTTGCGTTTGTGGACTACGAGAAAGCCTTTGATTCGATCGAGACTTGGGCTGTGCTGCACTCTCTCCAATGGTGCCAGATTGAATATTGGTATATCTAAGTGCTGAAGTATTAGTACGAAAACCCTACCATATCAGTCCCGACTTCAGGACTGGACCCCGAGAGCACCTCTTTCAGCGAGGTGTGAGGCAGGGAGACGTGATTTCCCCGAACTATTTAGAATTAAAATTAGAATTTCATTAATTTGTGCGCCTATTTTGGTAAAAGGACTTTTTTATGTAACACCTTGCTTTGCAAACTATGTTTTAGTACTGCTTACTCATGTTTTGAACACATAAACTATCTTTAACTTTATTATCGGTTGCTATGACAACCGGTCATTAGTTCTGTTAGCTTTGTCCAGTAATTAGTCACAGTCACTATTTTGACTACATAGTGAAGTTCTTACGGCTATATACTGGGGATTAAGTAGATTAATTTGACATTAGTGATCAAATGATTATTGATTGTTAAATGCACCTGTGGTCAATTTATATACACACCGTTAAATTTTGATCGATTTAATCCCGTGGAGGGTCGATCTGGTACATGGAACACTATCGATTTGTAACAATAAAATTAAAAAATAAAGTACATTTTCTTTAAAACTCGTATTAATTTACGCATGTACAAAATTCATTTCTTTAAGAAAACGACAGCTGAGCGAGTCCAATGACCTGTAAGTAGTAGTCGGCGTTCCGTACTAACTACCTACAGGTCATTGGACTCGCTCAGCTGACGTTTTAATTTTATCGTTACAAATCGATAGTGTTCCATGTACCGGATCGACCCTCCACGGGATTAAAACGATCAAAATTTAGCGGCGTATAGGTATATTTATATAAGGAAAAACTGACTGACAAATCAACAAAGCCAAAACTACTGACACTAGAAGGGTAAAATTTTGCACAGGGTTTTGTTTTATGACGGCGAGCACTAAGAGAGGATTTTCCAAATCTTACCCCATCTTTATTTTTCTTTAGCTTAGAAGTTTGATTTTTTTCACAGCCACAAGGGACCGCAATCCTGAGTATATATTTTTAATAAACTCGATACCTCCACGTGTTCCCGAGATAAAAAATCTTGACAGACTGACAACAAAGTGATCTTATAAAGGTTCAGATTTTTCCTTTTGAGGTATGTGACCCTAAAAATTATAGCAGATTATTTGAAATTGCTGCAATCGCAAGTCGGTTTATTATTTACACCATTTTATCAAATAACGTTACACCGGAATGCTCTGAAGGGGTAACGCAGATGTGTAAAGTTCACCCTGGCATACCCTCATTTATTTTTTAAATCCATGTTATTGGGGTTATCGATTCGGGCATAACTTTTTTGTTTATGGACTAATATTGATGATTCTTTTCAAGTTGAGTTAAGTTAGACGCCGTGGTAGTTCTTTTTACTAATCTCAAAGCGATATGAAGATTGATTAATTTGGTCACTTCGGAACTTGTATAGTATTGTATAGTGGTGAATTAAAACCATTCCAAATTAAAAAAATTAAAATTATAACAGTAATTTTGGAAGACGGTGTCAAAACAAAACAAGGACACAAGTCAATATTTATTTTGGTCTCTTTTTTGAGGTAGGAAGTCATTTAATGTCTTAGAGCGTGTCAGACTTTTACTGACTAAACCCACACTAGTATCCTTGCGTTCTAGTACCATAGTTTCCCTTTAAAAAAATTCACATCTCTTTGAGGCGCATGTGGAACACTACGTGCCGCCGATAACTCGGGTTCAGTCTTTATCGGCAGTCTGTAAGTTCGTGTCTCGCCTAATATTAGCTCCCTATCTAGTTTTCAACAAATAATATCGAAATTAAAAGTTCCATTTACTAACAAACATTCCCACTTATTTTCACACTACTCAACTCTAAAACATCTCAGCAAATAGTAAGTTACAAACTCATTCAGCACAATATTATTGAAATAGCTCCAACCAGAGCCAGAGGCGTAGTGTGGACTCATTTAAACATGGGCGTAGGCAAAAAGAAAAATAAAAAAAACATCAGCGAGGCCGTTTTTTTTTCATAAATTCGAAAATGAGACAGCGACGACGCAACACATTGTAGCTTACCATCAAATGGAATAGTCGTCGAACGCAAGCCTATCAATTTAAAAAAAAAACCGTAACTCTTAAAGCGAGGACTACATTAGACCGAAGCTCACGTGTAATCTGATTTGTACGTGCAACGACGTCGCATGGCATGGATCAAGTGGAGCTCTACAAGTCTAGTTTCCAAATAAACTGTACAGAGACTGGCGCGCCCAGATCAGCGTGTGTGGCACACGTGTGAGCAGTGTAGTTCTCCTTAAAGAGCCCTCGCTTTTGCGAGGCTATGGTCGAGGGCCCATTTCGCCCACGCCATAATTAAGCTAATGCTACCCGCAGGAGCGCCGTCTTTTAGAATACCTCATGGGTGCTTGATGACTCAAAAAGTGGCGAAGTGTGAGAAAAGAAATGCACACTGATCGACCGACAAATAAATAAATGTCCTTACATACTACGCCCTACAAAACGCCCATCCTTAAAAGCGATAACTGATCGGTTTCTTGATGTCTATTCTCAGGGGTGCTCGGCGCCCACTGTTTATTTTTCATGGGCGTTTGAGCCCCCGAGCACCCACGGAGTCGGCGCCCCTTTTTTTTTTTTTTTTTTTTATGGTGGGAAAAAATCATGCATTGACATCCCCTGCTCTTGGGCGGAGCGGGAGATAGTGTCAGACTCTTACTGACTAAAAGACCCACCCCGTTCCTTCTAGCCTTCATACCGGGGCTCGAGCGCCCTTTCGGATAACCCTGGCCCCAGTAGGCTTCGACCCGGCTGGGTCCCTGCTGTTGCTGACAACTCCTTGAGGCGCGCGGGAACAGTGCGCGCCGTCGACGACTTGGGCTTGGTCCGGACAGTTACCGGACGGCCGGACAGCGAGCTACCCATTGCTCACCGTCCGCAAGCCCGCGCCTACGGTGGCCGGAAATCAGGATCAGAATCCCGGCGGCGGCGGCGGCGGCGATGATAACGCCGTTGCCTGATGCGTTCGGCCTCCTCCTTTGCGAGCATTACTGCTTCGCAGAAGTCGGCGACCGCCTGCCACTCCTCCTCGCTCCGGACCATGGCCTCAACCAAGGCCCGGCGCGAGAGGTCTCCGCCGCCGATCGCCCCCACGAGGGCACGGCGATGTTCCGCCCAAGCAGGGCACACCTCGACTGTGTGCTCCACCGTGTCCTCCGGGCATTCCGCACAGTGGCGACACCCGGGGAGTCGGCGCCCCTGGCTACTCGCCTCCTGTGTGCCGAAGCGTTATGATATAACGAGACGTACCGTCGCATTCAATACGACTCGTTTATTAGCCTGTACATTGAAATGCAAAATACATCGTTGAAAGTTTATTTTTATGTATTGAAATTGATATTTTTTGAAGTAGTGTCGGCAAGACCTAACTATTATTTTGAAATATTTTTGCTGAACTGATCACGAAAAAGCTTAAGAGCTATAAAATTGTTCTAACTAAAGGAACACGGGTGGCTATTGGTCTTTATATAAATCTGTCAAAGTCTGACACTTTCCTCTCGCCCCACCTAGAGCGGAAGGAGTTATTTGTCAATTTGCTCTATTCTACAGTTTATCAGTATATGTCTACCCCTTTTATTAATAACTAGCGTTTGCCCGCGGCTTCACCTTCTTCTTCTTCCTGCCCTTATCTCATATTACTTGGGGTCGTCGCAACACGTTTTCTTCTTCCATTCTGTCCTGTCACCCGTCAAACTATCACTAACTGCCCGCGGCTTCACCTGCGTTCATAAAATATAGCCTATATCACTCATAAATAAAGCAGCTTTCTATCGGTGAAAAAATTTTTGCAATCGGACCAGTACTTTCAGAGATTACCTCTTAAAAACAAAAAAACAACTTTACCTCGTTATTATATTAGTGTAGATTTACCTTACAATCGTGTCAATTAGACACAATAAAATGACAAAGACAGCGCGAACGCGTTCGCTTGGGGTTTAATGAATCAAAATTTTAATATTTTACGTAGAATGCTTATTCTGGCAAAATAAAGAATAATTAAAATTTATAATATAAAATTTAATTCCGCCAAGCCCGTTCCATTATCGGACCACTGAGCGTACAGCAATGCACCACTAGTTCATAGTGGACATTTCAAACCCAGCCAGCCACATTACTTTGTGTACGTAATTTATTTCATTACCACTGCTCTCAAAACGGTGAAGGAAACTTATTTTATCCCGTCCTATTATAATTTAGGTGTCTCTGTGTGAATAGGCTCTTAATTTTTTATTTTTAGGTTCACGCTTGACCACTATCTCACCTGATGGAAAGCGACGATGGAACGCGCTTACCTAGAAGTAATCTATTCACTTTTGACTTAAAGATTCCAAAGGTTGTAGCCATCAGGAAACACAAAATTCATGCAAAGAATTCCACTCCATCGCTGTACAATGAATGTGTTCCCAAAATGTTTTGTGCGTGCAGGTGGGATGGCCACCATATCCATATACTCTTAATAAACTAGTGCGCCTCACCATCAACGTTTGCATCACTGCTTACCATCAGGTAGGATCGCGGTCAAGCACTGGTTTATATCATAAAAAAACTACAGCATTGTCAAATTTTCAACTCAAAAGAAAATGGCTTTTCAAAAAACTCCAAAATCGCTCGTTTTTCCCCCTTCAAACATGACCACAGAAATAAAGCAACACCGCCCGGTAATATATTCACGTATCGCCCCGCCATTCCATCATGGCGGACGCTATCTGACACGCCGATCTGACACTTAGACATCAGTGTCAGCCGGTGTCAGGTGTCGGCACGTTGTTCATAAGATCATCATTCATAGATGCAATACTTGGACGCTTAGGTAACAGTTGAGTGAGTGAGCAAGGATTTTATGTGGCAATCGTTTTGTATGGACTGTGTTTGAAACGGGTGGGAGTGTTAGCGTGCTAGTGTGCATATATATCATAATTTTTAGTTTAATGCGAAACCTAAGTCTTGAGCACAGGCGAAGGGTAGCCAGCCTTTCGGTGTTTTACAGGATGCACTTTGGAGAGTGTGCGCAGGAATTACATGACTTGATTCCACCATCCCACTTCTACCATCGGACAAGCCGACGAACGGCGAGTATCCACCCTTATGTTGTTGAAACCTGTACGGTCCGGACCAAGCGTTTCGCCACGTCGTTTATAGCACGAACATCGAGGGACTAGAACAATTTGCCTGCTGCGGTCTTCCCGTCTGATTATAATTTAGGTGTCTTTAAGGCAAGAGTGAATAGGCTCTTAATAAACTAGTGCGCCTCACCATCAACGATTGCATCACTGCTTACCATCAGGTGGGATCGCAGTCAAGCACTAGTTTATATAAATTAAAAAAAAAAAAAAAAAAAACCTAAATATAGATGGTTCAGAATCAGTAACTGGATGGATTCCAATAGTTTTGATCTACAAAGTTATGTTTGTTATCTTTATGTAAAGAATCTATGTACAAAATTTCATAACTGTATCATGAAAAATCACAAAGATACAAGCTTGTTATATTTGGTTATCCGCAAAAATACATAGTCACCGGGCCATCCAGGCGACTGAGGGCTTGTTTTTCACTTGCAACCAGCTGTTTGCTGGCGCCTAATACCCGCTATGACCTGCCGTGGGCTATGTTATACTTATTGTCGGTGGTGTCCAACTTGTTAAAAGTGTACTGATTACCCATCTGAAGACAGATTACGTGTCTATTTCCTGCATATTTGTTATTATTACATTTATTTATTATTAAAACATAACATTTACATTTTTTAACAATGTCATATAAATATAAAAAATAGTAGCCCACCGGCATCGGGAACAGGGTTCAAGCTGCCGATGGTCAGGGCTCCTGAGAGAGGAACCTCCGGACAATATGCGCCGTATCCAGGAGTACTGCCTTCTGAATCAAGCCCTTGATCCAACTGCCTAACGAGAGCCTCCTCAGATGTTATCGAGGCTCTTGGCCATTAAGCTATTATTATTATGATAATGCGCTAAACAAAATAGGTATCTTTGGTAAACTAAAACGAAAGATACATCCGCATTCTAATGGCAAACAAAGTGACTGTATTCTGTATCAAAACTGAAACTGGCACTTTCTTAAACTTCACATACCTAGACTAAATGCACAAAGCGTAAAAAAAAAAATGAAAAAAATAGTTTAAAAAAACCGGCCAAGTGCGAGTCGGACTCGCCCATGAAGGGTTCCGTAGCAGCAAGTAACATAATATAAAAGTTCTTGTAATGTGTTGTAACTTTGATCGATGTTTTAATAATACTGTATTTTTTTCGATTTATGACGCATTAAAAAAAAAAACTACTAACTAGATTTCGTTCAAACCAATTTTCGTTGGCAGTTTTTATAGTAATGTACATCATATATTTTTTTTTAGTTTTATCATTCTCTTATTTTAGAAGTTAGAGGGGGGGGGACAAACATTTTACCACTTTGGAAGTGTCTCTTGCGCAAACTATTCAGTTTAGAAAAAAATGATATTAGAAACCTCAGTACCATTTTTGAAGACCTATCTCTAGATACCCCACACGTATGGGGTTGATGAAAAAAAAAATTTTGAGTTTCAGTTCTAAGTATGGGGACCCCCAAAATTTATTGCTTTTTTTCTATTTTTGTGTGAAAATCTTAATGCGGTTCACAGAATACATCTACTTACAAAGTTTCAACAGTATAGCTCTTATAGTTTCGGAAAAAAGTGGCTGTGACATACGGACGGACAGACAGACAGACAGACAGACAGACAGACAGACATGACGAATCTATAAGGGTTCCGTTTTTTGCCATTTGGCTACGGAACCCTAAAAAGAGGTTACTACAAGAAGTGACTGGCCTGACCTCAACAGACCTACTAACTAACTACCAGTTACCTAGGTATGTACATTCCATTTAGATGAACCATCAAACAGCGCACGATTGTAATTTTAAAGCGAATTATTTGCTAAGCATTTGATTGTTTATCGAAGTAACTTCGGGAAACCGTTAACAAGCAGCATGGACTATTTTGAGATTCATTATCATGCGGAATAGGCCGAAAAGCTTATTTATTTATTTACTCGTATTTATTTATTTAACAGTACATGTACACACTTGTATATATATATATAAATCAATTCCTATTTCCCTTGGTCAATAAAATTAGGGTAGAATAGGGAAGAGTAGAGTAGAGTAGGGTAGAGTAGGGTAGAGTAGGGTAGAGTAGGGTAGAGTAGGGTAGAGTAGGGTAGAGTAGGGTAGAGTAGGGTATAGTACGGTGGAGTAGGGAAGAGCGGGAGCGAAGGCGCGCGGGCAAAAGCTAGTATACAAAAAAGATAAATACATATAAATTAACAACGTTATTATGAAAAACGAATCTAACACAAATCTAATAAAAAATAAAGATAGCCCCTTTACAATCTCAACTCTCAAGTAACCAAAAAAATCTACACTCAATTTTTCCTTATAACACGAAGCACTACGTAACAAGTGTACCAACATCAAGATATTGCAAGTTTCAGAACTACCAACCTAACGACATTCATCACACGAGGCGGGGTAACATTTTTCATTACATACAAGTTTGCCGTACGGATTCATTCGCGTTTCGTTATTGCAAAAGTAGTGGGTGTTACGTGATAACTGCAGGGGAGGTATTTTTATAAGACGGTGCTAAAAGGGGGTGGTTTTGTTAGGGAGGGTGGAAACTTAGATGTATTATGGGTAAGATTTGAGGAAAGTGATGAAAGAGTACTTATAATATACCTACTATATAGCTTCTGTCAGCGATTTCAACGGCATCATTTTAGAAAATATATATATGCCTATGTCACTCAGTGTAAAGTAGTATTCTACTGGAGAAAGAATTTTTTAAATCGGTCAAGTATTTTTTGAGTTTATTCATTACAAACAAACATACCAAAAATACAAATCTTTCATGTAATTTTATCAAATCTAAAAGAAAAAACAATGCACTAAAATTACCACATAGACGGACAATGCATACAAGAATAGTATTATCTATACAAATGTTATAAAGTTGTAAAGTTTATTTGTTTATTTGAACGCGCCAATTTCAGTATATACTGGTTCGAATTGAAATATTCTTTTAATATTAATAATAATAAGATTCCACAACTATCACACAACGCTATCTAGTCTCAAGCTAAGCAGAGCTTGTGTTACGAGTACTAGACAACTGATAAACATACTTATTTATTTCTAAATACATACATATAATAGATAAAATTACACCCAGACACAGAACAAATAATCGTACTCATCACACAAACATTGGTCCTGGGTGGCGATTCCCAAATCGAAACCACGACCTCCGGCATAGCAGTCAGGGCCACTAACCACTAGACCAGGCCAGTCAAATAGTTGAATAGGCTATTTATCGAGGAAGTCTATAGGCTATATATCATTACGCTATAACCCACAGAGGCGAAGGAGTAACTAAAGAAGCGGATGAAACGGCAGGGAATAGTAAATTATAATCACATAAAAAAAAATAGGTTTTCGTACGTTTGGATACGTAACACTTTCAAACTCAATCCTTCATCATCTTTAACAATAAGAACTATAATGTGACATGTGACAGGCTCGCGATGTAAATGACATAAGATTAAATATTATTCTAATTAATTGGATTTAATGTATATATTGTGATTTTAATTATTTGTTCGTATATTATTTTTAATTGTGACTTCTGTTTAGTATTTTTTTTTATGAGTTATTGATACTTGAAATAAAATTTTATTATTATTATTAAAAGAAGATCAAAAATATATACATTTATCAAAGGCCTCCACTTCTTTCAGGTATTCTTTTCTTGAGTCATGTCGAACCAGGCAGCGCTAGCGGTAGGTGTCTAGGTCATTTCGCAATTATTTTAAATCTAAAAAATTATTACACAGAAACCGATTTCTCAAACCACTACAAAACAAAATACACAATTTTCCAAATTCCCAAAAAAAATCCTCTTTTCTGTACAAAATCGCTTCAGCAACCGACATTCCACCCAGTAATACTGCTCCTACACTGCAATCTTACTACACCACGCTTGCAGGCAATACTTTACTGTTACACTTTTTAAATCCCGCCACCAAACCAATATTTATGAAGAAAATAAAAAACGGGGAGGAAAAATTTTTCGCCTCATTTTTCGCGTTTATCACACTGTGCAGTCTAGGCATAAACCGATTTGGTGCAGAAGAATTTTCTGTGCTAATTACTTTTTGCTTTTGTTGATTTTTCTAAAGAATGGGAGAAGTGTTTTGTTTTATGATAACGACTTTAAATAGAAATCATCACTATAAACGACTTTTGGACTACTGAACTCCTACTACAAATAAATTTTAGACACTTTAGCATTGATATCCAAGTTACTACCGTTTCGCTTGCGTCGCATCTTGCGTTTTATAAGTGCCCATGTAGGCTTATGTGAAATAAAAATATTTTGATTTTTTTTTTAATTTTTATTTCGAACGCCTCGATTTAGCCACTCCCCGAAGTGAAGTTTTCTGAAGGGTACTAAGTCGAGCTACATGAATACTGAAAAATGCTTGCACAGACTGGACAGGTCAACTGTTTAATAAAAGACCACCTCAGGCTCCAATCTACATGGTTCCAATATGATTTGACCATTTCATGTTTGCTGTATGGACTTGAAAAGAAACTTTGACCCGTGAGTTTGTTTTGGTGTTTCTTCTCAAGGTAGTCAGCTAGGAAACACCGGCCTCATCTAGTTTAAAACGTTTAAAAGTGTTTTTGTACGAGTAGAATAAATATAATCTAACAATTATCGTTTAGTGCATTTTTGACCCTGGTTGTACATGTCGAGTTGGTGTCCACAAAGCCATATTCAAGGCGCGTATTTTGTCACCGGTAGCTAAAGCACAGTTAGATGTCATGGAGCCAGTTCATCATCATCATCAGTCTTTTTAACCTTTTGAATGTCTTAAGTTACACAGTTCGACATAAGCAATTGTCTTTCTATTGTGTCTCTAATTACGGCATTCGAAGAGTTAATGTTTCCACTGCTGGGACTCAGGCCTCCTCTCTAGGAGAGGGAATGGGCCGTAATCTACCACGCGGGCCCAGTGCGGGTTCGTGAATGTCTCATATCTTCGAATTCTTGGTTCTAGGACATGCCGGTTTCCTCACGATGTTTTCCTTCACCGTTTTGAGAGCAGTGATAATTAAATAAATTACACAAAGTAATGCGCCTGGCACGTTTTGAACCCGCGACCTACAACTCGTAAGTCGGAGCCATTACCACTCGGTCACTACTGCTCTCTCTGGAGCCAGTTGCTCCATGTCATCTACATACACCTATCTGACGCCCACAGCCCAGTAATTAGGTAACTCTTTCACTTTTTGGCAAAACTGCTGTCAGATTTTCTAGCTTCAGATTCTGACTAACCGTAACGACAAAGATTTACACATGACACCCAGAACCAATGGCTTAACGCGCATTCCGAGGCACGGAAAAATGATGGTATGTAAAAATGGTCACCCATCCTCAGAATGACCTTAGCAAGCGTTGCTTAACCATGTAAATCGACCCGTGTCGCCATTATTATTTTAGCCACGATCCCCGCTAATAGTATATCAATACTGTGCCATGTATTTATAGCCTGTTCCTCCATATTGTGTCATATATCTTCGAACACATGTTTAGGGCGGGGGTTGTTGAGTTATTGGGCCCACGCCTCCTGTCAAACGTGAGGGCAAGAAGGCCCAAGATTATCAACTATTATTTGTTTTATAAGTTTTTTTAGCTGGTTCAAGAATAGGACGTGTTTTGTTAGAAGTGGGAGTTAGGAATCCCCCTCCCCCTGAGTTAAATATGATAGATATGATGAAGATATATGATCATTGTGGGTGTAGAAGATAAATATAGTAGGTACCTATAAATATTTTTCAGTTTTATATATTTGTATCGATTTGCTAGGGTTTGTTGCGTCACTTGCTTTTCCCAGCCAAAACACTGGAGGGTTTAGGTTTCAATAGACTGTTATTTTTGACTAAAGAGAAAATATATTGCCTGACATATTTTCCATACAAAGTCTGTCAAACCTCGTAAAAAATATTTGACGAAGATGGAGTTAGAATTATCCTGTACTCTGTAGAGCAAAGAGGCAGATTTATGTCAGACTGACGATGGCGGGGAAACGACGTGTGCCTTTGCGAACATACCTAATGAACTGCAGCAAAGGACAGCAGTTAAAAGTAACTCAAATTCAGTTCAGCGCTTGACTGCGATCCCACTTGATGGTAAGCAGTGATGCAATCGTTGATGGTGAAGCGCACTAGTTTATTAAGAGCGTATTCTTTCTAGCTTTATAGACACCATATTATTATATTAACAAACAGAAATAATTTATGAATAGAAGAGAATAGAGAGGGTGTATATCTATTAAGAAAAAATACTATTTAGTATTCCAAAGGCTTTGAGTTTGAAAAAAAATCTTATATAAATATTTAAGTAATATTAAAACAAGGCTTCTCAAAAAAATTGTAGATTTAATAAAACCTACAATATCAAAGCGTTTTCCTCCACTAACCTAACTTGCCTCGGGACGTTGGTTCATTAAAAATGTATCTTAATTGAATTGATTGCCTTCTTTGAAGATTTTTGCTACAAAAGAGAATTACAAACTTAGAATTTTGGGTTTGTAATCCACATAAAAATATATCGCTTGAAAAAAATAATGTGATTGCGTCATTGGTGTAGCCGTAACCACGGTTACGCTAGGGTGCAAATCTACCCCTATTCTAGTCACTTTTTTGCCATTTTCGCGCCCCATATGTTTATAGAATAAAATAGAATCAAATAAACTTAATTACACCCCAAAAGAGTAACATAACTGAGTGAATAGGCTCTTAATAAACTAGTGCGCCTCACCATCAACGATCGCATCACTGCTTACCATCAGGTGGGATCGCAGTCAAGCACTAGTTTAAATCAGATAAAAATAATAAAAACTTATACATAAACTTAAATCAACAACCAACCAACTCAACAACTCTAACCAACCAATCAACCGACAGACCACCGATCCCCGATCCGACCGTCCGACCGTCGATCAACTTTAATCGTTAATTATTTACAATAAAATATGTAAATTAGTATAGAAGTACAGAAATTTCGACGACGACGCTCATAAACTTCAAATTTTTCGTATACTTTATCTACACTTGATATTATAAAGAGGTAAAGTTTGTTGTTTTGTTTGTAGTGGAAGCACCTACAGGTCTGATTGCTAGCCTATGTCCAACAGTCTCTATCGGCTGAAATGATGATGATGATGAATATATTTCATCAACACTGCACTCGAAACGGTGAAAGACAACATCGTAAGGAAACCGGCATGTCCTAGAATCAAGAATTCGAAGACATGTGACATCTACCAACCCGCACTAGACCAGAGTGGTGGATTACGACATTTACGGCCCATTCCCTCTCCTGGAGAGCCTCCTGCCTCCCAGTAGTGGTAAACATTATAAGGCTGATTTATATGCAGTAAATCACCATATTGCTATATCACGTTTATATGGAAGAACCACCAATTAGGGCACTTTTAAAGCCAATTCAGGAAATTCAGAATTGACGTGATTTCTGCGTCTTTTTCCCACTCTTAAAATTTTATCATCATCATCATCATCAGCCTTTTTTTTTAATGTTTCTACTGCTGGTACTCAGGCCTCCTCTTTAGGAGAGAGAATGGGGCGTAATCCACTAAGCGGGCCCAGTGCGGGTGGGTGAATGTCACACTTCTCCGAATTTTTTGTTCTGGGACATGCCGGTTTCCTCACGATGTTTTCCTTCACCGTGTTGAGAGCAGTGGTGATGAAATAAATTGCACAAAGCAATGCGCCTGGCTGGGTTTGAACCCACCCGTAAGTCGAGGCCGTTACCACTCGGCCACCACTGCTCTACAATCATATACAACACCCCATCTCTCTCCTCGTCTTTCCACCAAAAACCTTATATCCACGTGCACAAACTGTAAATGACTAAAATTAAGTTTTGCGTTAAACTGGAGCATCTTTGAGCGTCTCGGTTTATGCGAGGTAAACAAGCGAACGGGCAAACTTGGAGGTGCTGTGTTCTGATAAGTATCGCATGAGCGGAGCGGGTTGAGGATACTGTGGGGTGTTGGTATGAAGAAAACGGCGTTCTTCGATAGACCAGGTTTGTTCCTAGAACACTACTTTTGTTGTGTGTAGCTGACCCGGCAAACGTTGACATGCCTTGTAAATTACATAATTAATGATACTAAGTTTACCTAAATCAAAACAAAAATACTATAATCGCGATTAAAATTAAGGGGTAGGGGTAGGAGGGTGAAAAAAGCTTACGAAAAAAAAAATCTCGGACTTATCTACTTATACGCAAACATAGACATGCTACTTATACATAACATACGTTCGATCAAGCCATTTCGGAGGGGTTTGATGGCAAACACAGTAACATTTTAGCCAGCCTGCTGTTATTAAATAATATTACAATAGTCGTTTCTTGCAGGTAAAACATCATATAAAAATAAGATAAAATTTTAAAATACATAGAGGTCGGTATGTAAAACATTGTCATCCAAACAAGGAGTTATTTTCATGCGATCTCCTCCGATATCACAATAAATATTGTCATCTATTACAGTACCTAATAAATATTTGATTCTTTTGTGAAGCAATAAAACTTGATTGTTAAGCTAACACATAAACTCCAAACTTTTAAGTTCCTTATAACGTCCCAAAGCTGGGCAAAAGCCTCCCTTATATTTTTATAGTTTGCTTCAAACGATTTTTCGCCGTGCTCGTCAAAAGTATGATTAATTGTTTGTTCAAGAATCACTATCAAAATAGGTCTTCTAGATGATAGTGATTTTTCTAACACAGTCGCTTTTCTAGACAAAATGTTTCCATAGGATAGGTCTCATTTACAAAAGCAGAGGGAAAATCTAGATTTGCAATAGTAATTGTAGACAGGGTAAGTTAGGAGACACATTTAAGGTAATTTCATTTGGTTCCAAAAGGCGGAACCAGGATGTCGTGGTCCAACTTTGCAGACGTCTGTGTCTGGTCGACTGCTAAACGCTGAGGTGAGGTCACACAAACGCCCATTATCGCTCAGTATTGAATGAAGTAAGTAGTTGTTAACCATTCTCTTTAGGCATTTAGAGAAATTAACCTCATAATTCGGAAATTCTTCAAAACTAACTTCTTGTTCGGAAAAAATATCAAGTAATTATTTACCGACTTTTTATTCGAAAACTAGCTATATAGTGCGGTTTCACTCTAATAGCTTATTCGATAGAAACTGAATTTGTGGAGTAAATAAAAATAGCCGATGACAGTATTTTTAAATTCAAATAGGTATACGAGTTACTTATATATTTTTTATACATATTTGTTTATTTTTATTTTTTTTCGAGTTTGGCTTTTATTGTTTTATTTTTCTGTGTGCCCAAAAAATATATTTCTTTCTTTCTTTTTTCAGAAAACAAACAGTACCTACTGATTCTAGACTGTAAGTTACTCACCCTTAACAAACAAAGAAACAATTTTACTTCTTTATATGATAGAAAGTAATCCAAGGAAATATACTCCCGAGATAAAAAATCCTACTATGTGCTATTCCAATTTTATTTAAAGTCGTTCAGCTGTTTGGACGTTAAGGAGTAACAAACGTACACACAATATGTTGCTTTTATAATATTATGCCCCCCCCCCAGCTTCGCTTTTCTCTACTAAATAATTATTATGCATAATTATATTTTTTTTGTAATTTAAATTTGACTGGCCTTCTAGTAGTTAGTGACCCTGACTGCTATGCCGGAGGTCGTGGGTTCGATTCCCACCCAGGACAAATGTTTGTGTGATGAGCATAATCATTTGTTCTGTGTCTGGGTGTAATTTATCTATAATATGTATGTATTTAGAAATATATAAGTATGTTTATCACTTGTCTAGTACCCATAACACAAGCTCTGCTTAGCTTGGGACTAGACGGCGTTGTGTAATAACAGTGGTAAAAAAAAAAATATTATTATGCATAATTATATACCTATACCGCATACAAATCCGTTCAGAATTTTTTGAGTTTATAGTGAAGACAGACAGACAGATAAACAGTCAGATAGAGGTTTTGTTTTATAAAATATAATGATGAGAACAATAATAATAAAAATAGTCCTCCTCGCTCCGCTCATCACCAAAACCGTAGTCCATCTCCACCATTGTAAAGCACGTAGGTAAATCGTGATTTCTTCCCGGCTAAGCTGACTGCACTCTGCAACTTACAGCTAGAACTCAGGTATTTAACTATAAAACACGGAGGATAACGGTTTACAATATATATTCTAGATTTGTACAACTAGTATTTAGTATTTGTACTACTGGTATTTATTATTTTCAGTGTTTCATGCTAACAAGAGGTAGTGGGTATTTAGGTAAGATGGTGAGGCTTGAAAAGTAATAATTTTCAGCTGTACTTACCCTTATTTTATTTTTTTTATCTGTTATATACTACTAGTACTTGACTGCGATCCCGCCTTATGGTAAGCAGTGATGCAATCGTTGATGGTTTATTAAGAGCTTATTCACTCTAGCCTTGAAGACACCTAAATTATAATCAGACGGGAAGACGGCAGCAGGCAAATTGTTCCAGTCCTTCGATGTACGCGGTATAAATGACGAGGCGAAACGCTTAGTCCGGACCGTAGATGTTTCAACAACGTAAGGGTGGATACTCGCCGTATGTCGGTTTGTCCGATGGTAGAAATGAGATGGCGGAATCAAGTCATGCAATTCCTGCGCACACTCTCTAAAATGCAACCTGTAAAACACCGAAAGGCTGGCTACCCTACGCCTGTCTTCAAGGCAAGGCAAGGCTTTTATAAGGGTGTTTATAATATCGTACGGATTTCGTCACGCATGCGAAATTTAAAAAATTTAAAAAAATCGCGTCCCGCATACGTATTCTACTCATTACAATAAATACTTGTATGAAATGGACATTTGCGATCAAAACCTTAAGATATTAAATAACACCCATAATGTCCACCGGTATACCTGACAGGTTTGCGTGTATAGTTGAGTTTTACAGGTAAACCGGAGCGTGTATATTGCAAGACTGTGCAGGTTTCGACATAAGCTTAGCTGACAGGGTATAACTGTGCAGGCAAATCTGTCAGGTATACCCTAGTGTGTATGGCTACCTTAAGAGGTACATTTTAAGGCTGGTTGTACACACAGTGCTCGGTTTATACAAAGTGCAATTTTGTTATAAAACTCGTACCTAAATCTACACCGCTAAATTTTGATCATTTTAATCTCGTGGAGGATCGATCCGGTACATGAAATACTATCGATTTGTAACAATAAAATTAAAAAATAAATTAGATACCTTTTTTAAAACTCGTATAAATTTACGCATGTACGAAATTAATTTCTTTAAGATAACGTCAGCTGAGCGATTTCAATGACCTGCACGTACTACCTACGATTCATTGAACTCGCTCAGATAGGGTATTGTAGGGTAGAGTAGGGTAGAGTAGGGTAGAGTAGGGTATAGTAGCGTAGAGTAGGGTATAGTAGGGTGGAGTAGAGAAGAGCGGGAGCGAAGCCGCGCGGGCAAAAGCTAGTAATCATATACAAATACGATACCTGGTGAATAAAACTTGATATACATATAAGTTTTTTTTTTTTTGTTATGGAGTGTTATCTACACGGATATTATAAAAAGGTAACGTTTATTTTTATGTTTTTTGTTTGTAGGAGATAATCTCTGAAAGTACTGGTTCAATTGCTAAAAGATTTCACCGATAGAAAGATGCTTTATCCTGAGTGACAGGCTATATTTTATGTACGCGGGCAAAGCCGCAGGTAAAAGCTAGTTCAGAATATCTCTCTTAATAACCATCTTCAAAACAACTGAATCACTCCATGCGATCTATGACTAAACTACTACTACTACACTGTCACTGGGCCCCAAGTCTGCTATTTTTATAAATTCGTCATTCTAACACGATCCCATTGTCATTTTGCTAAAAGTTTGTAATCTGCTAATTCATAATGATCGATCATTGATCGGTCACTGGTCTTGTAATAGAATTGTGGTAGAATGATAATTTCGAGCATATTAAAACCAATAACTGCACAATAACGTTCTAATGGTAAAACACTGATCAAATAAACTGTCAAAGTTTTAGCAGAATACCGCAAACGTCAAATATTCATTTGTCAATATGTACGAGATTACCATTCTATGTCACTTCTTTCAATGGAGTGTCAGTGGTTGACCATTGGAAAGTCATAATGACGCCATTATATTAGTCTTTCTTTAGTTCTGTAAATAAGAATAAAAATTAAAAAAAAAAATTAACCAGGTAGCTACCAATTTCATTGTTGATTCGAATCGAGAATCACTAACATAATTGCCTCCTGAAATTTTTTGCAGATTCAAAACTGTACCCTGTATAACCAATATAGATGAGAATGCTAACTCATTACTTACCAAGTCTTTTTATTTTATTATTGTCTATTGATAGGCTCGCGTTTGACCACTATCTCACCTGATGGTAAGTGATAATGTGGTCGACGATGGAGCACGCTTGCCAAGACATTAACTACTTAACATAGTCGGCCTTAAAATGTTCCCACTGCCGGGACTCAGGCTTCCTCTCTAGGAGAGGGAATGGGAATCCACCACGCATGCCCGGGTTTCCTCACGATGTTTTCCTTCACCGTTTTGAGAGCAATGGTGATGAAATAAATTAGACAAACCTCTAGATTTTCCCTATCACGGGCACAGAATAGCTCTACACAAATCATGTACATTTCAAGTACAGTAGGTGAAATAGATCAGCGGCGGTATGTCCAATCAGAAATCCCGTTATTTGCTACCATTATTAGACGAGGCGCACACTCACGACTAGTCTTGACCGCGTTATTCGTTATTATTGTTGTGTATACCCTATTTTAGAATTCAGTTTTTTTTAGGCTACCTGTTAAAACTTAGTGTGTAGTGAAGTTCTCGCTTTACACTGCCTTAACTTCACATTTTTTATAATATATATTACTTTGAATCCTTGGTGCGTTTACAAATATGTAAACTCATGCAAGCACCCAGAACAATATCTGTAGGCCAGAAAATATTTGTTCCGGACGAAAATCGAACCTGCGATCCGCTGCGTAGCAGCCAATCACTCAACAACTGCGCCAGCCGTGCCGGACCATTTTCTTAAAAGTTGTAAACTAGTGCTTGACTGTGATCCCACCTGATGGTAAGCAGTGATGCCATCGTTGATGGTGACGCGCACTGATTTATTAAGAACCTTTTCAATCTAGCCCTTTTTTATGGTGGGAAAAAATCATCCAATGACAACCCCCGCTCTTGGGCGGAGCGGGAGATAGTGTCAGACTCTTACTGACTAAAAGACCCACCCCGTTCCTTCTAGCCTTCATACCGGGGCTCGAGCTGTCTTTCGAAACTAACCCTGGCCCCAGTAGGCTTCGACCCAGCTGGGTCCCTGCTGTTGCTGACAACTCTTTGAGGCGCGCCGGAACAGTGCGCGCCGTCGGCGACTTGGGCTTGGTCCGGACAGTTACCGGACGGCCTTCAATCTAGCCCTGAAGACACTAATATTATAATCGGTCGGCCATACATTAAACGTAGAAACTAACTGCAAACGTGCGCCCAATCTTACTCCACGAACACTAACGACACGACGGTTCACTACCAGCGGTTCATTCGTCCAATCGAGAGTGCGTTCTAACTCAAACTCAAAAGTACAGTTAGGTGAACAATACCTGTTTATAGTTATGATTGAAAATAACATCGCGGTAATGAAGCGGAGCCGTGACCGCGCCGCGCGTGACTGTACGCAACGGGGACCATGAAATGGGCAGGATATATTTTTGGTAGCACAAATGCTATCCTACCAATAATCTACCAATAATTTATATTTAAACGCAGTCAAAAATTGTAGCATAAAATACAATTTTTGACTGCGTTTAAATATAAATTATTGGTAGATTATTGGTAGGATAGCATTTGATAGAAAAGAGATGCATTTCTTAGCAGAAAGGAGCGAAAAAAAAATTTTAAAAATAAAGTACATATATTGGGTGGGGTAGTATTTCATAGAAAAGAGAGGTATTTCTTTGCAGAAAGGAGAAAAAAAATTGTCAATAAAATAAAAATGTTAGTTGACATTTTCTACCGAATAACTCAAAATAAAAACAACATTAAAATATAAAAAAAAAATACGACTCGCTGCGATATTTGTAACATATTATGTCTTTAACATTGTCTTATTATTTTCAGCTTTAACCCGTTGTGTGTCTAAACGTGGATCCACGCGAGACACAATGGCTTTTTAAATGTGTATCTAATTACGGCACACGAGAGGTTAAGGCAAATAGAAAGAGGATTTGTAGTACTTAACATTCAATCACAGCATAAGGTAGGCTAAAGCCAAATGGAAATCAATATTTTTAAATCTGTTAAACAGCTAAGTAAAAGATAGGTTTAAATCAGTCAGCGTACATTTTGGAATTGTTATAAACGCTCACATTCATACCACACTATTATTTCTAGATTGTCAAACATATTTGAATTCATACAAAAAATAATCCTAAAAAAATAGAGTACCTATTTCCAATTCAGAATTAAAAATCCACTGAAAATGGGGCAAAAGAAAATTGCTATTTTATTTGAAACTTTTTTTTAATTCGACCGTTTATTGCAAGAGTTTTGAACAAAGTTTTCCCCTACTAGGAATAACTCCTGTATCCTGTACTTCACAAACAGTAAACTCACACACACAAAACACCCAGATCCGGGACACCTATCTGTAGGCCATAAAAATATTTTTACACCACCTGCTCGATAATGTCGTTATACAAGGTGCAGTTTTAAAACTGCACAATATTTCAGGAGGTTGTAATAAAACTCATAAATAATCATATAAAAATACGATACCTGGTCAATAATCAGTAAAACTTGTTATTTTATTTTTTTAATTTTAACCGTTTTTCAGAATAACTCTCTAAATAAACTTCTTAAAAAAATACAGAATCACCCGTTGCGATTTATCGCACGCCGTGTCACTGTGTGTGTGAGTGCATCAACCTGTACGAGGCTCCGCCCACTTATTTTACGAAATGAATAATTTAACCTTAGATGTAGATCGAATTCGATGATCATAATGTACATTAATGTCTTAAATTTCGCTATTTAATTACTCGCTTTTAAGCATCATCACAATGTGAAAATCTTTTAAAAGTCACGTTGACGTCGCGTCGATAGGTACTTACGTATCAGCTGATGAATAAAATGTTAGGCCGAGATCAATAAACCTTATGAGGCGTCCGTGCCTCCGTCCGTAGGTAGGTATCATAGAGCGCGCGCGCTCGAGATTTAGATACGCAGTGGTACATGAACGTACCTACCAGACGCAGTGTCATTCTCAAGGTCAGTTTTCCGTAATAATTTCGTTTTTATTTGTAGATTAAATTGGTGGATGTGAAATTTCCCTTCGTACTTTTTAATGGGCTGAGGACCGACAAAAAACACTTCAAGATAATTTGTGCTATTTACGTAGATAGGTAGGTTTTTAAGTGATTTATCTTGCCTGTTAGGTAGGTATTTTTACCGTAGTTAAAATTTTTAAATCAATTTATTTACACTAATCAAATTGATTCGGCTAACAACGTATTTACAAATGACTTTTTATGTACTTACTAATAAAATAAAATAAATACCTAAGCAGGTACTTATGTTACCTGGAGGTGTTGTTCAAACAGACAGCAGTCTAGCACGACGTTGCTGATTTTCTTTTAATTTCGTAGCACAAACACATTCGTTTTAAAGTGTCGAAAGCACTAATCACTAGTGATCACCGTTTCACGTAACGTACTTGCCGACCGTAGTGAGGAAACCAAACCGTAGACCAGCATCCCGCGTGCTGGCCCGTGGCTCTCGCTTGAAGTATTCCAGGATATTTTCCTGCAAGGCGACAAGCAGGCCTTCGTTGCCGCGACCGTCAGCAAGCCGGGGAACGCCGAATCGTCGAAACTCGCGGAGTCTTTGCGTAGCAGCCAGTATTACCCTTTGAGATGGACGTTACGATGTTTCCACTGATAGCATACAAGCGGACTATCTCCACCAACTCTACATTGGAGTATTGGTCTGTCATCTTTCATCACTAGATACCGCAACCGTTAAGTTAACGGTTGCGGCGTTAACCGAAGGCGCTGTGGGCGAATATTGCAAGCGCGTGTATGCACACGTCGGCGACGTCAGTTACACTAAACATGATCGATTGATCGATGGCGCGGGGGCGTGGCTAGGGTGTGTCGTGCGGGAGATTATTGGTGCTTTACGTTGCGTGTATGTGTGTGAAAGCGCGGTTTAAATAATGGTGCGTTTGTGTGTGTGAAAGCGCGGTTATAAGGGAGGTATCAGACTAGCAGAGTTTATAAAAAAGGTAGTTCACACATACCGATTTCCATATATAAGAAAAAAAATACCTACTCATTTTATTATTGATTCGGGTCGAGAATCACTAACATAATTACCTCCTGAATTTTTTTGCACCTTTAAAACTGCACCTTGTATACGTCATACAAACCTCACTTAAAGCAAGTTATTCTATCCCTAGGGAGATAATGCAGTATGGCCGATCCCTAGGGAATAATGAGAATTGAATTTGGAACATCAAAAATTGTCAACATTGTGAATTAAAATGTACGTACGTCGAACAAGTTGACTCGAAATTCAAACTGGCCACTAACAAAAAAATGAAAATAGAATAAAACCTGCTTACTGACGGGAGCTTTATAGAAAATTGAAACCAGAGTCTGTCTAATAAGTTAAACGACTTGGGTAATTATTAGGATTTAATGAAATCTGATGTAGTCAACATGGGTTCAATGATCAAGGTTGATTAAGAGATAGAAATCATTGTTTACTAACACAAGAACCTTATAAAAAGTAAATATAAGTATTTTTTAAATGATTAAATATTATACAAAATTCCCAAGTCGGTTGACTTATTAGACAGACGGTATAGAATCTTGGAGTAGTGAATTTTGTTTGTTTGATGAACTTGTAAATATAATATGTACTTATATTTCTCTAATATATGATTTGGTCGACCAAATTGTCTTTTAATTATCTCACAGATGGTGTAAAAAGTAGAGTATGCAACACGGGGATAAAGCTGTCTTTGTCTTGGGCGGCTTGAATTCCTCACTTCACTCAGGTTTCTATATTAACTCCCTCGCAATGCTCGGGAGTTAATTTTATAAATCCCTCACTATCGTTCGGGATTAAAATCAGCAACCATCGTTTCGTTCGGAATTCAACATGCCGCCCGCGACTTAAAGACACTGCTTTATCCCCTAGTCACATAAACTACTATTGTTCCGAGCGGGAATCCTAAAATACTCTCCATTGTCATGGTCACTCTAAACAGGCAATTGGCCGGTCCAATCTCACTGTTCTCCGGTACATAATAACTATCAGAAAATGGAGTATATTGTGACGAACCATTGGGATTATGCTCTATCATACAAAATATAATCAGAATACAATAGCATAGTGGAAGTTTATTTGCGTAGTGGACGATATTGGGTGAAAATATAGGTTGCAGTGTGTGCTGCCGGTCGATTGGAATAGTGGTTCAATGATTGGCTGCTGCGCTACGTGTCGCGGGTTTGATTTTGCGGAATAAGGGTGTTATTAATATGGTGCGGGTTTGTTCCGAAAACCAGAAAATTTTATAATGAAAAAAAAAATTCAAGCTACCGTGGTTCATGAGTGGTGACAGAGACTTACGGACAGTAAAGTCTTAGCAACAGGGTCCCGTTTCCACCCTTGGGTACAGACCTCCAAAAACCACCCGTGTAGGAACCATCAGAAGTACCGAACCTCTTATTGCCAGATGGTAATAGACCGTATCATTAAAAAAAAAACTGGGCAAGTGCGAGTCAGATTCAGCACTGAGGGTTCCGTGCAAACTACAATTCCCGAATGGATTCTCGAAGATATTTAAAAAAAAAGGTTTTTTTTTTGTGACGTAGGTAACAACAAATTTACTGTTTTCAGATTTATTCCTATACTAGTGCTATAAGACCTTGCTTTGTGCTGAATTTCAGGATTCTGGGTCAACGGTACTGTATGAATTTCGATGTTTGAGAGTATCGAAATACACGTTTTTTGCGACATAATCGGCCGTATGTTTTTTATTCGTTAATTTAGAAGTTTGTTTTTTTCACAGCTTGAAGGGACCACAGACTTGAGTATATGGTTTTAATTTCAACTCGATACCTCCACGCTTTCTCGAGATAAAGGGTCTTGACAGACAGACAGACGGACGGACGGACGGACACCAAAGTGATCCTTTAAGGGTTCCAAGTTTCCAGTTATATGGAACCATAAAAACACAATCCACCTTATAATTCGTATAATTTTTCAACACAAAACTAATTATGAAGGAGAACAATGTGATTTGTATCATAGATTCAATCAGCTCTTATCACGATCTTGCTCAATGGGGCTAAGCACATCCAAAGGTGCACCTTAATGGGTATTGACGGGGAGGGACGACTGGTTAGCTGTGGATGCGGTATTTAGTGTGCACTAATTTATTGGTTAAGGAAAATTTTGAAAGATTTTCTATTACTAGCAAAATAGTGTATTGTAAAGGTACTTCTAGCAGTTTATGAAACGACCTTGAAAGATAAGATTATTTTTTGGTATTGAAAAGTAGGTAATATCGCTAACGTTTTGACATTAAAACCGGATAAAATAAACAGCTTCTTATGAAACCAGCAAACAACTACACACAGTATTTATGTATGATATTATATATTCGTCACATCAAAAAGCTTTTTTCTTACATCTTATTTTGTATACTAATTATAAGTTTGGGACTAAAAGATGTAAACAAACTGTGACGGTTAACCTCGCAGACTTTCTAAAGTCTGAATAAAATAATGTAAATAACAAATATGTAAATAACACATTCTTTACTTCACCTGAAAAATAGTCATATGACATGGGCCTCCCTAATGATTTTTCACATAGAGCAGTGCTGTACTTCTGCCTCCGACGGCCTCACACTTATTTTGAAAAAATCTTATTAAAACACTCATCAATCATTAACATCTTTATCCTTCATCTTACTATATAAGATACTGCTGAGACAGCTATTGTCGCCACATAAGAACTATCACCGCAGTATCATGGTTCTCCAGGCGATTAGAACATATACAACATTCTGAAATCAATAAACGGGCAGTTGCCGGACCAGACACAATACCCGTCTTGTCAGAGGCTCCTCGTTTTTCAACGGAGGTTTACGAGACTTTATACTTTACTTTCACTTTTCTAGAGGTATGCGGAACAGCGCACCTCTAAAAGATAGTTAATACCAATACAGTTTTAATTAAAATGCCACCTCCATTCCTCGGACATCTGAATCTAAGAAGTGAATTCGATACGGCCAGTAATGGAGGTTGCAGCACTACACAGGTCCGCTGTGAGCTTCTCATTAGATCTAGGAGATAACATGTTTAATACTGGTGTTATTATCAACGCCAATTTTTAATATGGATTGTATTTGTTATTTAGTTCGCTGGTCTTGCGAGAATTCAGCGGTATATGGTTGGATTAGGATTGGGTGTAGATAATTATGTTTTGAATTTCGTTTGCAAAATAATCAGAGGAAAATGGGTGTGTTATATATCTTTTTTAATTCATATAAACTAGTGCTCGACTGCGATCCTAGCTGATGGTAAACAGTGATGCAATCGTTCATGGTGAGACGTACTAGTTTGTTAAGGCCCAAGCGCCCGAAAAGTGCCACAAAACAGTGACTTTCTGAAGCCGGCTCCTCGGTAACGGCCAGGTTAATAAGTTTGAAAAAAATATAAGTTTATTATAGATTCATGAACAACTTTATCAACATTTGATTTTTTCATGCTATTAATACTTTTGTCTAAAAAATATTTAGCAATTTCGCAACTTTTCCCTAGTCCTTCCAAACGGCTTGGATCTTTAGAAACATTTTTACACATAAAAATTGGTGGTTAAATATTCTTCAAAGTGAACATTGCACATGTAAATCAATCAATATTTCGCTAAGAAAATGGATTTAAAGGTCAGCCGCGCGCTCTCCGGGCGCTGTTGGCCGCAAATAAATGCACAGATTTGCGTACTGCCGCCTAGGCGGGTGCGAGAGGTGCGTCCACATAATTTTGGCCAGATAGTTCAAGGGACTATAACCCTTATGAGACTATTCACGCTAGCCTTGAAGACACCCAAATTGTAATCAGTCGGGAAATCCGCCGCAGGCAAATTGTTCCAGTCCATGCCATGTGTGAATCGGGCATAACTGCATTGCACCTTATGACTATAGACAACACGTTTGTCTAGAATAGAATAGAATAAACTTTATTGTACACCAAATAGTAACATAGCTTGTATATAAACTTAAATCTAGGTTATCGGGCGCAACGAAGACACTACTCCTTCTGCTGACCCTCATATAACCCTCAACCCCGGGCTGCAGTCTCGGAATAAATTGTTATTCTCATCTCGTCCTCCAGCCGTCAGACCACGGGCGCGGTTCACGGTAAATACTAACAATTCGACTTGGCACCAACACACTGTAGTTTACGTAAATCTTTTATTGTTATTTCATTTTTGAATATTTTCTATGATAAAGTTTGTTCGAACTTTTAAATCGGGTTATGGTATTGTAAGAAGTTTCGATTTGGAGGAAATGGCTAAACCAGGACTGAGTTTTTAGATTTAAAACAGACTAGATTAACCGCAAATTATGTTTCCTTACTGAACGATGCTAATTATTAAAATCATCAATAGAATAAAATCATTTTTACACCACCTGCTCGATAATGTCGTTTTATACGTCATACAAACCTCACTTAAAGCAAGTCATTCTATCCCTAGGGAGATAATGCAGTATGGCCGATCCCTAGGGAATAATGAGATTTGAATTTGGAGCATCAAGAATCGTCAACATTGTGAATTAAAATGTAGGCGCATCGAACAAGTTTACTCGAAATTCAAACCAAAGAGTATGTATTCACTATGATTCAAACTGGCCATTACCAAAAAAAAGAAAATAGAATAAAACGTGCGTACTGACGACACGGGAGCATTATAGAAAATTTAAACTATAGAATCTTGGAGTAGTGAATTTTGTTTGTTTGTGTGTGAATGAATTTGTAAATATAATACTTATATTTCTCTATTATATGATTTGGTCGACCAAATTGTCTTTTAATTATCTCACAGATGGTGTAAAAAGTAGAGTATGCAACACGGGGATAAAGCTGTCTTTGTCTTGGGCGGCTTAAATTCCTCACTTCACTCAGGTTTCTTTATTAACTCCCTCGCAATGCTCGGGAGTTAATTTTATAAATCCCTCACTATCGTTCGGGATTAAAATCAGCAACCTTCGTTTCGTTCGGAATTCAACATGCTGCCCGCGACTTAAAGACAATGCTTTATCCCCTAGTCACATAAACTACTATTAAGTAATGCAGACTATGTCCATAGTTAGTACAGGTACACATACCTTAAAAACTAGTGTTAACGCTGCGGAATCGTTTTGAAAGAGTCACCGTGGCTCAGCAACGGTAACTGAAGGAACACAGGTGGAGTTTGGTCGGTACAAGGTCTTGCATAACATCTTTTTCACGGTTTGCTTAGAAAAAGTGTCAGACTCTTACTGACTAAAAAACCCACCCCGTTCCTTCAAGCCTTCATACCGGGGCTCGAGTTCCCTTTCAGATAACCCTGGCCCCAGTAGGCTTCGACCCGGCTGAGCCCCTGCTGTTGCTGACAACTCCTTGAGGCGCGCGGGAAAAATGCGCGCCGTCGACGACTTGGGCTTGGTCCGGACAGTTACCGGAAGGTCGGACAGCGAGCTACCCATTGCTCACTGTCCGCAAGCCCGCGCCAACGGTGGCTGGAAATCGGGATCGGAATCCCGGCGGCGGCGAGAGCGCCGTTGCCTGATACGGTCGGTCTCCTCTTTTGCGAGCATTACTGCTTTGCAGAAGTCGGCGACCGCCTGCACTCCTCCTCGCTCCGAACCATGGCCTCAACCAATGCCCGGCGCGAAAGGTCTCCGCCGCCGATCGCCCCCACGACGGCACGGCGATGCTCCGCCCAAGCAGGGCACACCTTGACTGTGTGCTCCACCGTGTCCTCCGGGTGTCGCAATGTGGTCGGTGATGGCACACGCTTGCCTAGAAGTAGCGTATATGGCCGACTATGCTATAGCGTAGCATAGCATAGTCGGCCTTATATTGCCACTGTTGAGTGTTGGCACTTAGGCTTAATATTTAGGAGAGGAAATGGGCCGTAACCCATCAAGCGGGCCAGTGTGGGTTGGTGGATGTCTTCGAATTTATTGTTTTAGGATATGCCGGTTCCCTCACGATGTCTTCCTTCACCGTTTTGAGAGCAGTGGTGATGAAATAAATTACACAAAGTGCACGTGACTGTGTTTGAACCTGCGACCTCGTAAGTCAGGACCGTTCCCACTCGGCCACCACTGCCCTCCTAGAAGTATCCTATTCACTGTCAACTTAAAGAGCCTCAGGTTGTAGCTAGCAGAAAACAGACTCTGGTTATTCTTACATGGATGGTAAACCACCGTGACTTAACACATGAACAACACCCTTCCACACAAGCACCGGAGCCCTCAAAACATCTCATTTAGCGGACGATTTCAATTCGAGCCTCCATAATTTATGTAACTACACGTTCCCAGTCAAACATTGCTGTCACAGAATAGATAGAAACAGAAGGTCCTTACAACGAATAGGCGTACGCATACATAGGTACATGCCCTGGTACAGGCTACAGTCCGGAGTGAGGAGAAATGGCAGGCTGCCGCTTACTTCTGCGGAGCAGTAATGCTAGCGAAGGAGGCGGCCGCACGCGTGAAGAAACGGCCTTCCGCACGCCCCAGCCACCGGAATCCCGAACCCTAGCCAATTGTAGGCGTGGGCTTGCGGACGGCAAACAATGGGTAGCTCGCAGTCCAGCCCTTCAGTAACCGTCCGGGCCGAGCTGTCAACATCGCGTAGTATTCCACGCGCGCTTCAAGGATATGTCAGCAAAATCGTACAGGCCCAGCAGAGTCGAAGCCTACTAAGGCCATGGGTTGTGCGAAAGTAAATCCCGGACTACTGGAACAAAGTTAAAGAAGGAAAATAGGAGTGGGTTTTTGTCAGTAAAAGCGGGAGAAATCATTGGAAGACTTTCCGCCTAAAGAACGCACACAAGCATGCATACGTGCAGAGATCTCAAACAAGTGACAGTCGCGAGTGCCTTTGCACTCAGTATAGTTTGAGCTTATACTTATTTCTTTACGCACACAAAAAATTAAGCCAAAATAATTAATGAAAGATTTCGGAGTGGCGAACGCGCATCTGTAGGCACCGGGTTCGTAGGTCTCCAAAAAGGTGAACCCGATGACCTGGAGAGGGTCGCGGGGATCCGATAGATACGAGATGCACAGAACCGGTCATTGTGGCGACAATTGACGGAGGCCTATGTCTGGCAGTGGACGTCTTTTAAGATCGAGAACGATGATGATGATCACTAAAGACTTTTTTTTTATGGTGGGAAAAAATCATCCAATGACATCCCCCGCTCCTGGGCGGAGCGGGAGATATTGTCAGACTCTTACTGACTAAAAGACCCACCCCGTTCCTTCTAGCCTTCATACCGGGGCTCGAGCGCCCTTTCGGATAACCCTGGCTCCGGTAGGGTTCGACCCGGCTGGGTCCCTGCTGTTGCTGACAACTCCTTGAGGCGCGCGGGAACAGTGCGCGGCTTCGACGACTTGGGCTTGGTCCAGACAGTTACCGGACGGCCGGACAGCGAGCTACCCATTGCTCGCTGTCCGCAAGCCCGCGCCTACGGTGGCCGGAAATCGGGATCAGAGTCCCGGTGGCGGCGGCGAGAACGCCGTTGCCTGATGCGTTCGGCCTCCTCCTTTGCGAGCATTACTGCTTCGCAGAAGTCGGCGGCCGCCTGCCACTCCTCCTCACTCCGGACCATGGCCTCAACCAAGGCGCGAGAGGTCTCCGCCGCCGATCGCCCCCACGAGGGCACGGCGATGCTCTGCCCAAGCAGGGCACACCTCGACTGTGTGCTCCACTGTGTCCTCCGGGCATTCCGCACAGTGGCGACACCCGGGCGTCACTTCCGCACGAATCCGGTGCAACTAAAGCCTGTCTTTGTGTATGTTGCGTTATCGCTCGTCAGACGAAACTGACCTTCTGTCACCATTTATTTCATGCTCTTGGGCTGAAAACTAGGAAATTCCACGTCTTTGTCCCCACCTCAAATATTCATGGTATTTCAGTCACTTCTGTTTCAGTATTACTGCATTTCACGTGACCTCTCTCACACTTTACTTAGGTATTAATCATTGGGCTGAATGTTTTAACATTTTCAGTTTACTCGCTTCACTGGTCTTCTGAAAATAGCTTTTTATGCTACACTGAGCAAAATTGAAATTACTGCACTTGTAAAATAAGCAAAAAGATTCTATAAACCAACAGAAACTTTGGATAATATAGTAATAATAATAATATTTCACAACTATCACACAACGCCGTCTAGTCCCAAGCTAAGCAGAGCTTGTATTATGAGTACAAGACAGCTGATAAACATACTTATATATTTCTAAATCCACCCTTACGTTGTTGAAACACCTACGGTCCGGACTAAGCGTTTCGCCTCGTCATTTATACCGCGTACATAAGGACTGGAACAGTTTGCCTGCTACGGTCTTCCAGTCTGATTATAATTTGGATGTCTTCAAGGCTAGAGTGAATAGGCTCTTAATAAACTAGTGCGCCTCACCATCAACGATTGCATCACTGCTTACCATCAGGCGGGATCGCAGTCAAGTACTAGTTTACAACAGATAAAAAAAAAAAACATACATATTATAGATAAATTATACCCAGACACAGAACAAATGATCATGCTCATCACATAAACATTTGTCCTAGGTGGGAGTACTTAAGAATTGAAAAATTCACATTGGGGGGACACTGACTCATCATCCACTGTTGGACATAGGCCTCCCCCAAGCGTCGCCACATCGAACGTTCCTGTGCGCCCGCATCCATCGGTTTCCCGCTACCTTCACCAGGTCATCGGTCCTTGTAGGAGGTCTTCCAACGCTGCGTCTTCCGGTACGCGGTCGCCACTCCAAAACCTTTCGGTCACAAAGTAACTTTTAGTATTACGTAGTCAGCCATGGAGGCTGACTACGTAATACTAAAAGTACCTACATGTTTTTAATTTTTTTTTATTGTTAATAGGTTCGCGCTTGGCCGCCATCTCGCAAGGTGAACATTATCTATTGACATTCAGAAATACTAATAGCAAACGTGTTTCTTTTTTTGTTTTTGACGTGGGAAATCATTGAATGATTTTTCCCGCTATAAGGTAGAGCGTGAGGGTGTGCTAGACTTTTACTGATTAAGCTACATCTGTGTGCTCCAGTTGCCCGTTGCGTTCCACGACCACGACGTTTCCCATTCAGAATTTCCCGTGTGGCCTTAGAAGTCAATATGTACAAAGAACGTTTTGACATTCAGAAACTCTAATACCAAACGTGATAGAGTTATCAAATGTCAACAACCGATTTATAGTCTTAAACCGTCAGAAGTAAAGTACAAAGCGACTCATTGTCTGTCTTTAAACCGTAACGTAGCGACATGTTCAAAACTTACACGTTTCTACTAGACACACTAGTAAACTATTCACAGAGACATGTTTCAGCTTGTCTTTGTCACTTTATAGGCAAGAACAGAAAAGCTACTCAGATCAAATCACATGCGAGGCAACGAGCCACCTTGCTGGTCTGCCACTGTAGGATCTGGAGGTAACAGTCCTTGCACGCAAGCACGATTTGGTCATAGAGATGCAACGCCGGGGTGAAACTGTACAATTGTACAGTAGACGGTAATTACCGTCACCGATCTTGAGCGCTGGCTTCAAGTTGCGCAGAAGTCAAATATTCGGTCTCTTTAGTGGTGCGAAGCGAGACGCGGGGGCGGGAGTATCAGTGATTGGCTCGCCGCGCCATTGACGTCACTCCTGATTCGTTCCCTGCGTTGCTGCATGTATCTAACAACGAAGACGATTGGCTCGCCAATGTATGTGTAGCGACATCTATGGCGCCACATAAGAACTACGAAGAAAGTACGAAATCCTGCATCGCGCATTCACAGTTCTCCGCGCGATTTGAACATATACGACAGCCCGAAATCATCTATCGGGCAGTAGCCCACCAGACTATAACACCTGTCTGGTCGGAGGATCCTCCCTTTTCAACGGAGGTTTGCGGGACTTTACTCTCTGTTCCGCATACCTCCAAATATGGAATGCGCAAAGCGATCCTCACTCTGACGCTGCGCGCAAGATCCGTTTCGGCAATTGTACGGCGGACAGTATTCCAACGGGATCTCAGGGCTATATGACGTCAACTACCATAAGTAAGTCTCCTCTTAAGGAGTCGCTGAAAGGAAACTTATGGTCCTATGACCACGAGTTTGTGTTTCAGTTGCTCTTCAGTTTCAGTAGACACAGGTCTGGTTTTAGTCAGTAAAATCATCATCATCATCATCATCATTTCGGCCATACACGTCCACTCTCTTCTACTCTACTCTTTCTCTCTCTACTCTTTTTGCGGATGCCGAAGGCTTCTTTTCCTAGCCGATGCCAATAATGGGCGCCGGGCCTAAAAAGGTAACTGGCATGGTCCTTCTGCACCAATTTCTCCAATATTCTAGTCCTGTTCTCGAATGCACAGACATTTTTCAAAAACCTGCACTCGTGTGAAGTATGGCTTGTGTTAAATTAAGTATAAAATTCGACAATTGCTAGCAGTTTTCGTTGGAACTCTCTCCAGCGTGTTCGTAAAATGTAAGTAGATATAGCTGTGTTTCCAGGGCTGGCGATACCAAAGCATTGACAGTCTGGGTGTAATTTATCTATAATATGTATGTATTTAGAAATATATAAGTATAATTATCAGTTGTCTAGTACCCATAACACAAGCTCTGTTTAGCTTGGGAACTAGACGGCGCTGTGTGATAGTTGTGGAATATTATTATTTCATTTATTTCATATTCGTACATATTAATTATATTTTTAAATATTTCTTATAAAAAGGATAATAAAAAAAAACATTTAAAAATACAAAAAATAGTAGCCCACCGGCATTGGGAACAGAGTCCAAGCTACCGGTGGTCAGGGCTCCTGAGAGAGGAACCTCCGGACAATACGCGCCATGTCAAGAATTACTGCCTTCTAGATCAAGCCTTTGATCTAACTGCCTAACGAGAGCCTCCGCAGATGTTGGTCGAGGCTCTTGGCTATTAAGCCATTGGCCGTCACGACTATCGGCACAATGATTGCTCTATCCACTTCCCACATGTCGACAACCTCGCGAGCCAGGTCAAGATATTTAGTTTGTTTATTATTATTGACATATTTGTTACACGGTTATGTGGGTCATGAGAAATAAAGATATCCGCAGGAGAACCAAGATTACCGACATAACTCGACGTATCGCCAAACTTAAGTGGCAGTGGGCAGGGCCTTGCTCGCAGAACAGATGGTCGATGGGAACGAAAGGTTTTGGAATGGCGACCACCACGTACCGGAAGACCCAGCATTGGAAGGCCTCCCACAAGGTGGACCGATGACCTGATGAGGGTCGCGGGAATCCGATGGATGCGAGACACGCAGGACCGGTCATTAAGCGACACTTGGGGGAGGATATGTATCTCTATGTCCAACAGCGGACGGCTGAAATGATGATGATGTGTGTTTTTGACCTTATATTTATCTTAGTTCCATCGTTTCATCACTCATCAGCGTCATCATCATCGCTCAGTACACCCCATATACATCTATATGTAGCAAGAGAATAGCATAATCAGCCTTATAATGTTCCCACTGTTTCACTCAGACCTCTTCTCTAGGAGAGGGTGAGGGAATGGGTCGTAATCCACCACACAGGCCCAGTGCGGGATGGTGGATATCACACGTCTTTGAATATTTCCTTCTAAGTCATGCCAATTTCCTCACGATATTTTGTTCCTTCACCGTTTTGAGAGCAGTGTCTTTGGAAGTGTATTGATACATGTGGAAATTCGTCACTGCAGCAATGGCAAACTTATATGGCAACCCTACATAACAATGTAGTAAGCATATAATACATCATCTGTATTCTCCAACATAAATATATTCAGCATTTAAACAATATATATCGTAGAATTTCAGGTACGTTGTCTCACTAATGAAAAGACGAAACAGTTATTTGCAAACGTGAAAATACAAAGTTAAATGCTTTAACAAACCGTTGTTATCTTGCATATTTCATGCTTGGGTACACATTTTATAATAGACGCTAACTAGAAACTACCCTCGCCTCGGGGCTACCGAGATACGAATAAATATGGATATTCGAAGATACTAGCTTGTGGCACCGGCTTCGCCCGTGTTAATCATGTTTTATTATCCCAAGGATTGATCGTCATCACCTAAGTATTTATACCATCAGAAATGGTATTAATACTTTAGGTAAATATATATTTACGAGTGTTAATATTGAATAGGGTAGTTTCCAGGGTCAAAATAATTACATTTTATTTAGTCCGTATTTTAGATTATAAAAAAATATTCGACACGTATTTTTTCTTTTTTCGATTAAACAAAAAATAACAAAGATATCCATGTAATTTTTGGTTTAATTTACAAATAAAAAAATACTTGTCCCTTATTTTTGAATAATCTAAAAGACGGACTAATTACATTTTTTACGGCAACTAGCCTATTGTATAGTATCGAAATGTATCGTATCGTATTGTATTGCATCGTATCGTATCGTATCTTAATGTATTGTATTTCGGGCTGGTATCCTCACCTCCACGACTAAAGCGGCAGGATCAGGTGTCAAGCGATCCACCCCCGCTCCTCAAAAGAGTAGTCAGAACCTTGCCCTGTATCCCTGTATCCAGCGACCACTGGGCAGTTGCTGGTGTCGAAGATTATTTGTATGACTCGGTATGATAGCCTGCTTGCATCAAATTGATAATGCTGCGGTCTTCCCGTCCGATTATAATTTAAGTGTCTTTAAGGCATGAGTGAATAGGCTCATAAACTAGTACGCCTCATCATCAGAGATTGCATCACTGCTTACCATCAAGTGGGATCACAGTCAAGCACTACTTTATATCAATTAGAAAACCAAAAAAAACTTAATTATACACCAGAATTATGCTACGATACTTTAACAATACTAGCATGTCTGCATATAATTGCATTGTGGACCTGCTCTCTCGTTGCACCCTAGAGCTGAAGAAATCTTTTGATGATTTGTCCCAACACGAAAAAAAACGGTAACTATAAAAGTTTCCAGGTAAAAAACAAAAGAAACACACAACCAACTTCACACAAAGAATACTATATCTTCATTAAAAATCGACTTCTAATTGGACTCCCGAAGTAAAAGACAAAGAGAATATATCCTAGAGTATTTTCAGCGAGTGAAACTAATACGGTCCAGTGGGTCCACTCGAAAGATCGGATTATAGCTGAAGTGGGAACGTGGAGCATTCTACCTGAGACTTAGGAGTCTTCTTGAGATAAACTAAGCTATTCATCGGGCGACTATAAATCGCAGCGATGTTCTTAGGTCAATTTAGTCGCAGCTATGAAAAACTTAAGCGAGAGAGCAGTAGTTTTCTTTTAATGGTGGGAAAAAATCATGCAATGACATCCCCCGCTCTTGGGCGGAGCGGGAGATAGTGTCAGACTCTTACTGACTAAAAGACCCACCCCGTTCCTTCTAGCCTTCATACCGGGGCTCGAGCGCCCTTTCGGATAACCCTGGCCCCAGTAGGCTTCGACCCAGCTGGGTCCCTGCTGTTGCTGACAACTCCTTGAGGCGCGCGGGAACAGTGCGCGCCGTCGATGACTTGGGCTTGGTCCGGACAGTTACCGGACGGCCGGACAGCGAGCTACCCATTGCTCACTGTCCGCAAGCCCGCGCCTACGGTGGCCGGAAATCGGGATCAGAGAGCAGTAGTGGCCTAGTAGCAACTTATCCAACTTACTTTGTATATTTAATTTCATTACCATTGCAAACTTCTTTTTCTTCCTGTACTTATCTTAAATTACTTGGGGTCGGCGCAACACGTTTTTTTCTTCCATTCTGTCCTGTCACCCGTCACACTATCACTAACTCCCTTTTCTTTCATAACACTCCTCACACAATCCATCCATCTTTTCTTTCGCCTCTCCATCCATCTACATGCATACTAAGAACTTTTTTAGTGACATGCGTTTCATCCCTCCTTCTTACATGACCATACCAAGATAAACGATTGCCTTTCAACTTTTCAGTCACTGGTGCCACTTTCAAACTTCATGTAATATACTCATTTCTCACTTTATCCATTTATTACCATTGCAAACGATGAAGAAAAAACACAGTGACGACACTGACATGTCCTAGAACCAAAAATTCGAAGACATTTGACCACTACCGTCACGCACTGGACCTGCGTGGTAGATTACAGCCCATTCACTCTCCTAAAGGGGCGGTCTGATTTCCGGTAGTGGGAACATTATGAGGTTGATTATGCTTTATGCTATACGAAAAACTAAAAATTTCTTTTTTAAGTCAATACTATCACTTTTGCTTCAGCTACAACAATTGGATTTAATAAATATGTGGGATATCAAAAACTCGTGGTTGCAAAAATAAAAGGAAAACAAAAATATTTATTTTACTACTGATCGAAAGATAAATGTTGCCATAAAACCTATTTATTTCTGTACAGAAAATTTTAAGTGGGTCATGATTTTAAACACTTCGTTTAAATTTAAAAATTCCCATTTTCGCAAGTCCATTTCGTGGACACAAACAAACATCGACACAGTTCCATCAATTCCCAGTAATATCAACAGTAATGGCGTAACATAACCATAATTCACATCAGAACTGCACTATAAACAAAAGAGGTTTGATATGCGACAGCCACTTCTGAAAGTTTAGGGTTACCAGAAGTAAAAATTAAAGTCTCGGCAAAAAATCTGATTTCTATAAAGATTTCAGAATCAATAGATAACTGAATCGATTCCAATTATTTTTACACCATATTATATATTTTCCCTAAAATATTTAAAAAAGGTCACACAAGGTGGACAGTGGACACCACCGACACTAAGTAAAACACAGGTCACGGCAGGTCATTGCGGGCATTAGGAGCCAGCGCACAAGTGGGTGCAGAAGCAAAACAACCCCTCTGGCGCCCACATGGCCCAGTGACCATGTATTTTTGTAGACAACCAGGTAACATAACAAGCTTTTAACTTTCTGATTTTTCATGATACAGTTATGAAATTTTGTTCGTAGATTCTTTACATAAAAATATTAGGGTTTCGCATATAGTAAAACTAATGTTGTAGATATAATGAATAATTTTATTGTAAACTAGCTTTTACCCGCGGCTTCGCCCACGTGAAAAAATTAGCCTATGTCCGTCTCCAGGGTCCCAACTATCTCTGTACCAAAATTCATCAAAATCGGTTTTGCCATTTAGACGTGAAGACGTAACAAACAAACAAACAAACTCACTTTCGATTTTATAATATTAGTAAGGAATAAATTAATTTAACATTATGTTAACTGTTTTTTTTTAATTTCGTTGTTATTCTGGAATCCTGACTAAAGCCTAAAAAAATCTGCTTTGGATAGGACAAACGCTGAGATCTGGTAACCCTATGAAAGTTGGCATCGCGTTGTGAGTGGCTAGCTTTATTGTTCTCTGGGCTCTGTCAATAGCTGGTGAATGTGATTCACTAGAAAACGCGGGGTTCCCGTAAAACATGGTAATTGAATTGATAGGTTTCTTTAACTTCATGACTGTGGAATCATTCGAAAGATTAGTGCCCGGAGGAACACAGGTGAGTATTAGTCATTAAAATTTTGATACTCTCTCTCCAACCAGAGCGAGAAGAGCTATTTGATGATTTCATCATTATCTTTTCAGCCGAAAGACGTCCACTGTTGGACATAGGCCTCCCCCGAGTGTTGCCACTAGGGAAACCAATCCTGCATCAAAATCGCGATCCCGCAAGCTTGCGGAATTGAAGACCTCAATCGCGAGACAATTTTGGGATTGGGATTTTTTTAATAATTGTTACCTTTCGAATACCCTAATTAGAGACACAATCAAAGTCAAAGTCAAAATCATTTATTTCAAATAGACGATTTGCAGGCACTTTTGAATAGTCAAATGTCGGTCAGTCCAAGAAAACCAATGAGCGAACGCACTCGCTTGGGGTATAATGAATTAAGTATTAGGTAATACACAAAAAACCGATACGAGCCCTCATTAGCGAGAGGTAATCGGAAGCGGTCGCCTCCTTCTGCGAAGCACTAATGCTAGCGAAGGAGACGACCGCATGCGTAAGAGTTTTGATGACCTCACGCACCAGCCACCGCGACCGTGACTGACCCCATACTACCAGCCACGGCAGGCGCGAGTTTGCGGACGATGAGCAGCAGCCGTCCGGTAACCGTCCGGAGTTCGCGGACTATGAGCGGCAGCAGTCCGGTAGCCGTCCGGACTGAGCCCGAATCTTCGACGAAGCGTCTCAAAGAGATGTCAGCAAAATCGTAGGGGCACAGCTAAGCCGAAGCCCGGAAGCTGTGTATTAAGCTTTAGAGGCTGTATCTCCAATTATATCAACCCCCATGACTGCAACCCTTGCCACCGCGAGCAAACCGAGGGTATACGTTCTAACAGCAGTTGTAACAAATATCGCTCCAGTCTGAAACATCGGTAAGCAATTTACAACTAGTGATGTGGCAAGGTGTATCAAAAGTTACGGATTTTTATCGATGCGTTGCTAAATTCTATTAAGCCATTCAATCATTCTATTCATTCAATATTCTAATATTAGTCTAATCATTTAGGATTTTTTAAATTTATTTTGTGAATATTTTTTGCAGTCTGCTTAATCTTACAACCATACACTAATAATCTCAATTTTATCAAGCTCTATATTGACTGATCACTGTCTCTTACGATACAAGTCACCTAGTTTAAGAAACAGTTTGTAACCAGTGGCGTGCCTGATGCCTTTACAGGGGGCAAGCCAAGGAATCTTGTGAAAAAAAAATCTCGTGCTAGCACGTGTCATCAGTGCAGTAATGCTGATTTTTCTGAATTGCTACACTACTATTAACAAATATAATATTAATAGTAAGTAATAAATAATGATAACAAAAGCTTCACCACAACAACTTTATCATCATACCAATAATCGTGAAGTTTGAATACATGAATAGAAAAAAAAAATTTATTCTAATTCAAATTGTCTATCTTTATTTAAAAATGATTTTCTTACTCCAGCGTAAAAAGTTGGTGAACGTTTTAATTCTAACAGCTGATTCTCAATTGCAATCAAAGATAATTCGGAAAGCCGCTCTTGTTGTCGAGTGCCGGCCGGCCGATTAATTTGAACTTAATTATCTAATGTAAAGTTGAGTTGAGTGTGAAATAAAACAACCGAGTACTAGATACTGATCTAATGTTATCCTAAATTGAACTCTATTGAAAGGAGCGTAAGTAAACGGCGGAGAATCTTAACACCGAATTCTAATTTGACGCCAACGCCATCTAGTTATGAATGTGTAACTAATACATAATTTTTTTGAAATCTTGGTGTTTCAAACACTTGTTCTTTAAAATAATATGTAATATTATTGGCAAATACTCACAAATGAAACAGCGGTAGCTTTTCGTTGTTCGCTTTTTTAAAACACACTTATCACTTAACTGTCGAGAAAGATAACCAACTTTCTATCGGCGGTTTATCAAAAATAAAGAATGAAATAACAGCTTTCAAGTACTTTTGAGAATTTTCATGGCACTCGCGAAGTTATTTGAGTCATACCTACCTGATGTATTCCAAGCATTGTTATTAACTTTTCTGAGAAATATTCAAAATAGTAAAGTTACAAGATTATATTTATCTTTAAAACTCAAACCCTACCTGGCCAATATCAATTCCACACATAATAATATCCACACACAACCACAAGTATAGTTTCCGAATTCATAAACTGTTAAATGACGGAAAACAAAAAAAAAACTATCAAAACAATTACGTACAACACGATAACCGATCAAAGCAAATTTGAACTGAGTACTTTTTAGTTCGTACAACTTTACGCGTCATAGAGGGCGCCTCGTATTATAATATGCGTAAAAATTTATGTCAAAAAAAACCATTCATAAATTTACCAAAGCCCAGCTTTTTTTTAGAACAAAATGTTCGACGAGTATTTGCACACAATAACAAATTACACCCACACACACTCAAAATTTGACGTTTTTATATCAAAAGTAGAGATAGAAGAGCAAGCCTCATAAAAGCCTTTGAGGCAGAAAAAGACAACAACACATTAGTGTTCATCTCTTTCTTTTGTTAAGTGTTAGAGTGAGATCGGAGAGATTTCGCTCAGAATGGCATCCTCGCTTCGCCCTGGTATCGTCTTATGAATGATTTTTGAATTCCGCACAACACAGTGGCAACTTAGCGTAACCGCGTAAGCGCGCGAAGTTTAAAGTTTAGATTTTTGTGATAATTAATTGATTGGTCGTGTTCTATGAAGGTGAGGTTTTGGTAGGGCAAGCCGGGCTTTTTGGCTTCTATGGCGGGCACGCCACTGTTTGTAACAGATAAAAAAAAAGAAGAAACAGATTTCTTTATTTTTTTGTTTGCATTGACTTATCATGAAGGACAAAATTCCATGCGCAAACATGTTAATGATTATTATATTTCTGCCACTTTGTTTTGAACTATGTCCGTGTGGATAAACTATTTTATATTATGAATTTTCTTAGGAGGTTTGTCTGATCTTAGACATCGCAAAGTCTAAGTAGATTGATATTGGTTGTAAACTGTACCTATTTACTTTACATACTTAAATCCTGAAGCCTGATCATTGATCAACTCTCTCTTAAGAAAATCCAGCGGAGTGACAGCTGTCACGTTTGACAAGTTGAACAAAACAATATTAAACTAATGTCACAAATGGTTTTTAAGGCGATAAAATATTAAATAAAAGCAAGGCTCACCCAAAATCTACCATATATATTAGAAGATTTATGAACAGAAAATAATCATAGACAGGTTTCTTAATCTATCGATAAAACCAAGTTTGAGCATGTCCCAGCACTAGTCCAGTTTCACGTGCTGATACTGCGAACATTATTCACGCTTTTAAAATAAATAAAATAAAAATATCCCGTGCACTAGTTGTTTGTATCGGGGTTTTCTCGTAAATAAAGAAACGGGGACTACTTGTTATTGTGCTGTTAACTTATAGGGGCACATTTGTTACGAATAAGATTGCGAAAAATAGTGTAAAAATAATGTATAGGTTGTAAATTTCACAACAGTTACTTCTGTTGAGTTTTCAAAACAATAAAGAAGTACATATGTTCAGATGTTTGATTCGTGTAACTAGAACTTAACTGGGTCGTGAAAGTCAAGTACGCTATCGATCTTTCATCATCATCATCACTCCCTGCTGGAGTGTGCATATCTCCTGATAGCTACAACCTAGTGGTATTTAAGTCAAGAGTGAGTAGGCTAATTCTAGGCCAGCGTCGTGTAGTTATAGTCGGCCACATCATCGCATACCGTCAGGTGAGATAGTGGTCATACACGAGCCTAACAATAATAAAAAAAAAAAAATGGAGATAGTGGTCAAACGCAAGCCAATCCATAATAAAAAATTTACACCAAAAGTGGGAGTGGCCATTTTACATAAATAAAACCATTTTCAGCCAAACTAAGAAACAATCCTGTATCCTGAAGAAGATACTTTAAATAGTTTAAATAGATTGTTATAGATTTATAGGCGGTACGAAGTTCGCCTGGTCAGCTAGTAAGCACATCGAAGGACTGAAACAATTTGCCTGCTGCGGTCTTCCCGTCCGATTATAATATAGATGTCTTCAAGGCAAGTTAGAGTGTATAGGCTCTTAATAAACTAGTGCCCCTTTTTTTTTTTTTTTTTTTTTTCGATGGGAAAAATCATCTTATGACAACCCCCGCTCTTGGGCGGAGCGGGAGATAGTGTCAGACTCTTACTGACTAAAAAACCCATCCCGTTCCTTCAAGCCTTCATACCGGGGCTCGAGCGCCCTTTCGGATTACCCTGGCCCCAGTAGGCTTCGACCCGGCTGGGCCCCTGCTGTTGCTGACAACTCCTTGAGGCGCGCGGGAACAGCGCGCGCCGTCGACGACTTGGGCTTGGTCCGGACGGTTACCGGACGGCCGGACAGCGAGCTACCCATTGCTCACTGTCCGCAAGCCCGCGCCTACGGTGGCCGGAAATCGGGATCGGAATCCCGGCGGCGGCGAGAGCGCCGTTGCCTGATGCGGTCGGCCTCCTCCTTAGCGAGCATTACTGCTTCGCAGAAGTTGGCGACCGCCTGCCACTCCTCCTCGCTCCGGACCATGGCCTCGACCAAGGCCCGGCGCGAGAGGTCTCCGCCGCCGATCACCCCCACGAGGGCACGGCGATGCTCCGCCCAAGCAGGGCACACCGCGATTGTGTGCTCCACCGTGTCCTCCGGGCGTTCCGCACAGTGGCGACACCCGGGCGTCACTTCCGCTTTAATTCGGAACAGGAACCTCCCGAACTTGCCATTTCCGGTGAGGACCTGTGTCATGCGGAAGGTAAGGACGCCGTGAGGTCTTTCCAGCCACGCCTCAAAGAGGGGACTTATCGCCATAATTGTGGCGTGCCCATAACGGGGTTGCGATAGTCGCTGACGCCATTCCACCATGAGATCCCGCCGGAGCTCTGTCCGCCATGCCGTGACCTGTCGCGGCAGAGGACTTTCACCCCGGCGTTGCATCTCCACGCGCATGTCGTGCATGTGTGCAAGGACTGTTGCCTCCAGATCCCACGGTGGTAGGCCAGCCAGAAGGCTCGCCGCTTCGCAGGAAATCGTGCGGTATCCCCGCACCATCCGAATTGCCATGACCCTCTGGCAGGCGTTCAGAATGGCCGCCGGTCGCTTTTTCAGCGACGGCGCCCACACCGGCGCCCCGTAGAGGGCCATGGACCGAACGATCCCCGCGTAGAGCCTCCGGCAGGAGGCGTCTGGACCCCCAAGGTTGGGCAGGAGCCGCTTGAGAGCGGCCCCAGTCCGGTTGAGTTTGGGAGCCAGACGTCGGAAATGCTCCACGAAATTCCACCGGCTGTCGAGGACGAGTCCCAGGTACTTCATCGTCGACCCGACACCGATGTGAACTCCTCCTATCGTTAGTTGGGAACTCAATGGCGGCGCGTTCCGAGACTGGCGACCGTGAAAACACATCGCCTCGGATTTGTGAAGCGCCACCTTGAGTCCCAACTCCTGGATCCTATCAACGACCATCGCAACCCCGTGTGTCGCTAGAGCGACCGCCGCCTGGTACGACTCTCCCTGCGCTAGAACCAGCGTGTCGTCTGCGTAGCAGACCACGCTGACCCCGTCAGGGAGGTCGCCCCGCAGCACGTAATCGTACCCGATGTTCCACAAGGGTGGCCCTAGTACCGACCCCTGCGGAACACCGCACGACATCTCCCGACGTTTCCAGTCTCCCTGGTGACCGGGGTAGACAATATACCTGTCCGACAGGTAGGCCTCGACTACTCGACAGAGGTATTCGGGCACCCGGTGGTACCGGAGTGCCCTCCGGATCGTACTCCAGGGCAGGGAATTGAAAGCGTTGGCAATGTCCAAGGACACTGCCACGACACACCTACCCTGGGACACCGCATCCCCCGTCGTGAGGGCTCGCACGCGCATGATGGCGTCCACCGTCGAGCGCATCCTGCGAAAGCCGAACTGTCCGTCCGAAAGGTCCGGCCCCACCCGTGAAAGGCGCGCGACGAGGCGGCTCGCAATCACTCTTTCAAAGAGCTTGCCCACCTCGTCGAGCAGCACAATGGGCCGGTACGCGGACGGAGAGTCCGCAGGGCGCCCTGGCTTCGCGATGAGGACCAGTTTCCCCGTCTTCCAGCGAAGTGGGAACTGGCCCCTCTCCAAGCATGCGCTGAAGAGCCCTCTTAGTCGAGGCCCGAGAGCCTCCATGGCCAGGACCCAGGCTTTCCCAGGCAAGCCATCGGGTCCTGGGGCGGCGTTCTTGGCACTCAGCCTTTGCACCGCCACTCTCATCTCTACCTCGGTCACCTCTGGAGCATTGTCGTCGTCGTCGCTATTGCGGTCCGCGTCAGACACCGCTGGCGGAGGCGGAGCCATGGGCGGGGGGGAGTGTTCCCCTCGCGCAGGGAACAGAGCGCTTACCACACCCTCCACGAGTTGGGGCCGGAGACTCTGAGTCAACGGGGGAGCCCAGGGGCGCAGTTTCTCCCGTACCAATTTGTACGGGCGCCCCCACGGGTCCGCGTTCAGAGACCCCAGCCACACGTCGCGGGCCTCGAGTTTGGCCCGCTTAATCTCCGCTCGGAGGGTGTGTTTTGCCTCTCTGTAACCCTCGTACAGCTCCGCCTCTCTGGCCTCCGCATCCGGCGGGCGGATGCGGCGCCTGCAGTATCTGGCGTACCGGCGTCGCGCGTGATTGCACGTGTTGCGCAGTGCAGCGATTTCCGGCGACCACCAGTACACCTGGCGCTTAGCACGTCCTGGACGGACTCGGGGCATAGCCGCATCGCAAATTTGCGACATGGCCTCCCGGAACCACTCCGCCTCGACGTCGATGTCGACAGGCCTGTCCGGTGCTTGCACCCAGGCCTGTACCGTCGCGGCTTCCAGGAGGAGCTCCCGGTCCATCTGCTTAAGCGCCCACCGCGGACCGCAAGGGCTCTGTCGGACCGGCGCGGCCGAGGTTTCGGCGGAGACGTCCAACCGGATGTACCGGTGGTCGGAGTACGTCTCCACCTCCTCCATAACGCGCCAGCCGACGACACGTGGCGACAGAGCGGGGTTGGCGAACGAAAGGTCCACCACAGATTCACCCCGCCTCCGCGCCAACGTGGGGACAGAACCCCGGTTCAGGACGACCAGGCCCAGCTCCAAGGCCCAGTCCTCCACCATCCGACCCCGTGGGTTCGTGCGCCGGGAACCCCAAGCCGTGTTCCAGGCGTTGAAGTCCCCGCAAACGACCACGGGGAGGGTACCAAACCCAGCGACGACGGCACTTAGCTCCATAAGGGAGACATGGAGTTCGTCGGGAGATCTGGTCGGGGACAGGTAGACGCCTACCACTGCAATGTCCCCGACCCGTGCTGCCACGCAACCCCGTCCCCTCGCAACAGCCTCGAGGGGCGGGGTACCGGCGGCGGCCGACGAAATTAGCGTCACCGAGCCGTCTAGGTCCTGAACCCAGCGGGGATGGACGTAGTACGGCTCGGAGACGACGGCGACATTGATCGACCACTGCGCCATGCTCTGGAGCAACAGATCCTGAGCGGGGGCGCAGTGGTTGATGTTCGCCTGGAGGAGACGTAATGGTGTCGTTATTGACATTCCATTACAGTCTCCTCCTGAGCCCCCTGTGAGGGCACTGCCACGGCGGGAGCGGCGGCGACAGCGGCGGCAGCCAAGGTGGTGGCTGCGGCGGTGAGGACGTCAGGGTGGATGGGCCTGACCTTGCCCTTGGCCTTGGCGGGGGGGTCGCAGGACCTGCCCCCAGCCCGGTGGTCGGCCGGCTTGCCTGCAGCCGCACATGCGTAGCAGTGCGGCTTTCCACGGCATTCGACGGCCTTATGGCCGGGCTGTCCGCACTGGTGGCAGCGGTCACTGCGGTCCTCTGCGGCGCAATATGCTCCTACGTGGTGCCCCACGTGGCAGCGGTAGCACCGCAGAGGTTTGGGTTCCAGCATCTTGACTTGGGCTGAAACCCAACCCACCAGTAGCCTTCGGCCCTCGGTCGTAATGGCCTTGGCCGCCGACACGGGGCAGCTCACCGTAACGGCTTGCATGCCCGTGCTGTCAGCGCGAATGGTGCCCGCCCGGACCTGATCGGTCGTGCACCCACCCGCCCTGACGATGGCGGCCACCACTTCCTCCACCCTAACGGAGTCGTCCAGACCCATAATGCGCATGTCGATGCACTTGGTGGGCCTGGACACTCGGGCCTCCTCGACAAACTAGTGCCCCTCACCATCAACGATTGCATCACTGCTTACCATCAGGTGGGATCGCAGTCAAGCAATAATTTATATCAGATAACAAAAAAAAATAATATATATATTGTCATCCCATTTTTTTAAAGTAGGAAATCATCTAATGTACACAGAATATTGACACTGCAAAAGAATGAGAAGCTCTGGTGGGTTTACATGTCATGCCTCACTACCCATCGATCATGCAGCGTCCCAGTTTACACAGATCAGCACTCAGTCTGATGGTTTGTTTTGGGAGGTAGGAAATCATCTAATAACTTGCTCCACTTTAGTGGATCGGGAGGGCGTGACAGACTTTTACTGAATACGGCTCCATCGACCATCTGTTCGTATGCGAGCAATGTGTACTGCTCTCTGCTACTAAGTTTGGGATTCTCTTGAGATTCCGTGGCTCTAGCGGGCATGAGCCCTGCACAGACGAGTACAGATTCTTTTTTTAATATTTAAAAAAAAAATCTGTACTTAATTAAAAAAAAATATTGTAACCAACCCCGATGACATTTTTTAAATTTTAAAAGTACTTAATTATTTTTTCTGACTAAAAATGTTAGAATATCGCTTTTATACTTGCAGTTTAAATTAAAAAAATAAAGCTTAAAAAAAAAGTTATCAAAAATACGAAGAAAATTTTCACCACTGAAGGGTACTGGATCCATGGTATACGTTTGTGCGTCGAAGTTAAAGACTCCCTGTATAGTATATTTTCAATGAACTCCAAATATCTATTCAACAATTACACTATCTAGAAGCTAGCCAACTTTAGTAGCATCGCATCAATCGAAGCCAGAACTACAGTCTTGAACAAAACCACACTCGATCTGTTATGCGGAACCCCATTCACGTTTCATTGGGTTCCGTACAGCTAAACTAATAGTATCTAAATATATTGGACAGAGTTTAGAACATGCATTTAGTGTGTGTTTGTCAATGTCTTCAGTATTTCAGTTAGAACATTTGCTCCTTGTATAACACAAGCTTGAGTTCTATAAAGAAATAGACAGAGATAACGTATCTACTAAATTCAGCCGGTTTGACGATACAGTTAAGCGATTGAATAACATTTTCTTTTTATGCGCCTACCATATTGTCTCTTCACCACCCTAGGTTTTTTTTTTTATGGCGGAAAAATCATCAATGACAACCCCCGCTCTTGGGCGGAGCGGGAGATAGTGTCCGACTCTTACTGACTAAAAACCCAACCAGCAGGGTCGAAGCCTACTGGGCCAAAGGTCAAGTTCCGAAAGGAAGGCTCGACCCATATATAATTATATGGTATGGCTTTTTAGTCAGTAAGAGTCTGACACTATCTCCCGGTCCGCCCAAGGGCGGGATGTCATCTGGATGATTTTTACCCACAGAAAAAAAAAGACAGCCCTAATCACGATAAATCAAATGATAGCACATAATTAATTATTTAAAATGTATCTACCTCATTATGATATGTTGATTTGATTTGAATTGATTGCCATTACATTATATTAATCCGAATCTCCCAATCCAAAGTACAAAACATAAGAGAAGCGATAAATAAAACGACAGAATCGTATAAATAATGAACGACGGAGCGCGACTGCGATTTATAGTCGCAAATGTCGCGGTCGCAAGTGTCGCAACACGTCAACCGCCTATTTTAGGTGTACAACGACCAATTGTACAGAGTAATTTGTTGAAACAGAGACTTTTTGAGGTAAAGTTTTAAAAGGGGACTTTTGGGTTGGTTTTCGTTTGTTGTGATGTTTTTGGTTGACGATCTTCAATCTTTTTTGGGGTTAAAAATAGAATAGAAAAAAATAGGACTTGTGAATATAACTTGTTAAAACAACATGTTAACTGTATTTGGTTTGATTTATATGGCTACTAGCTTTTGCCCGCGGCATCGTTCCCGTCAACTAAATACTCTACCCTACTCTACACTAACTTACCCTACGCTACCTACTTACCCTACGCTACCTACTTACCCTACGCTACCTACTTACCCTACGCTACTTACCTACCCTACGGTACTTACCTACATTACAACCTTCATAACTCACCATTTCAGCCGAAAGACTTCCACTGTAGGACATAACCCTCATGCTTCCCTAAGTGTCGCCACAACGAACGGTCCAGTGCATCTCGTAAAATCGGATTTCCGTAACCCTCACCAGGTTTATCTTATGAGAGGTTTTTCAACGTTGCATCTTCCGTCTCCGGTACGTGCTCACCACTCCAGAATCTTTCGTCTCCATCGACCATCTGTTCTCCGAGCAATGTGCCCTGCCCAATGCTACTTAAGTTCATTGGGTGGATGGATAGTAATGGGTCTGAAGTCTGAACCCATTAATAACGGATCAAATGCAGTTAGTGCAGGATTTTGTGTATAAGGAGTGTAGAATTCAAACTTAACTAAAACCACCCCGGTGGTCACTACCGACACTGTGAAGCGGTGGCACATTCAAAACCTCATCCTCATGGGCCGTAATCCACCACGCGGCGGGCGGGCACCAGTGCGGGTTGGTGAATGTCACGTCTTCGAATTTTTGGTTCTAGGACATGCCGGTTACCTCACGATGTTTTCCTTCACCGTTTTGAGAGCAGCTTTCTAATAATATATAGCCTCGTAAATTTCCTAGAAGTAATCAAGAAAGTACTACATATTTGTAACTTTTCGCAACTACGACAAAATTCCCTTTAAACGGATAATTACAAAGTTGAAAGTTCTAGTGAAACAATAAACATATTCTTAGAAAAGCAATCTTCGATATAATTTACACACTACAGAGTAATGCACGAATCGCGTGTCCCTTTTTAGAGGAGTGCGAATACCCTCCTTGGAAAAAAAAAACATAGAGTAGACAACAGGACAGAAGCGAATTTTAGTAAAAAAAAAAGTATTATTTTTCTAGTCGTGGCTTTTGGTGGAAAGAATGGAAGAATGCCTTTGTCAAGAAGTAAGCCAGTACAGGCTATATAGCCACAACTTGGCTGCGGTCACTTTTTTTTGTGTGGTGGGAAATTAGAATATCTTTCCTTCTTCTTGGTGGAGCGAGAGGTAGCGTCTGAGTTTTACAAACTTAACCCACTTTGGGTTTGTATATAGCGGCAGAAAAGAAATGGCACATTTTGATGCAAGGAGGTAAAGTTTTTCATTGCGTTTCATCGTTTTAGAACTGAAAAACTGCAATTAAAATGAATTACGTGTAGGTATCGAACGACAATCTCCAACACAGTCTCGAAAAATAATTAGTAAAGCTACCTATTTAGTAACAATACTGTAAGAACAGACTCGCAAACTTTTTTTCATGCGCCTTGGTGGAGCAATGAGCAGCCAGATACAATAAATTTAATAAATTGTGGCAGGAGATTGTCTACCACACTTATCCACATACGTACGAAATACACCGCATTGCCATTACAAGTCTAAAATCGGTAGCGGTTAGAACAGGTTTTCCAAGCAAAGCTTTCTTTCTTTCCGTTTTTCTTCCTTTCTCTCTTTCTTTAAGAGCCTTCTTTGACAACCATATACTAACCATTATAGTTAATTCTTTCGAAGTTCAGCCTCTGTCGCATTATCTACTCTAATGCCACAACTAGCATCGGATTAATTCAATACTTTAGTTAGTTTAACGATCGTTAGAGTAGGCGGAGCAGCGTGATTTATGTAGTGTTAATAGACAGTTTTTGGATCGTCCACATAGTGGCAAATGTTCTGTCGAACTGAGTCAAGTAGTATTGGGATGCGTCAGACAGACAGACATGGTATAACATCATATATAGTTAAGTTACGTTTGGTGTTTTACTTAAAAAAACATTCAGTGCAGAAAATTCGTCATGGCAACCGTGGCAGAATTCGTCTGAACCACAGGTGAGGGTGTCATATACCCGAGTGCTGCAATGTAGATTTTAGAAGCTTGATTTTTTCACTGCTCCAAGAAGTAGCAAAACGGAGTATTTGATATTAATTTCAGCTTTATATCCTTCTGAGAAAAATGCTCTCGATAAAAAGACAGACTGACAACAAATTGATCTTACAAGGGTACCGTTTTTGCCCACTGAAATATGGAACCCTAAAAAGGTATGTAAGGTATGTTAAACCTACTGTTTATGAACCTACGGTGTACGGCTGATATCACGGCATTTGGAGGGTTAAGCTGATATTATCAGTGTTATTATTTTGAGGGATATCTTTCACAGAGCACATAAAAACGCTTTCAAAGTCTTTACAACATTAACAAATTAGTTCATGTTGAGATCGAGTGGCCTTCCAATGGCCTCAGACCTTTTGACAATGGACCACAGTGTTCTAATTCTTTTCAATTATCATTGCGAGATATGCAATAGGAGATAAGCTGTCGATAACATGCCCAACCTTGATATTAGTAGCGATAGCAAAACAATTTGTGTTTAAATTAATTCTTTAGTTGTACCTTTTTTTTATGGTGGGAAAAAATCATGCATTGACATCCCCCGCTCTTGGGCGAAGCGGGAGATAGTGTCAGACTCTTACTAACTAAAAGACCCACCCCGTTCCTTGTAGCCTTTATACCGGGGCTCGAGCTGACTTTCGAAACTAACCCTGGCCCCAGCAGGCTTCGACCCAGCTGGCAGGGACCCCTGATGTTGCTGACAACTCCTTGAGGCGCGCGGGAACAGTGCGCGCCGTCGACGACTTGGGCTTGGTTCGGACAGTTACCGGACGGCCGGACAGCGAGCTACCCATTGCTCAATGTCCGCAAGCCCGCGTCTTTAGTTGTACCTAATTTAGAACAAGAGTATTCTAGGTGTTTCTTTCACATAGAAACATAGCAAGTGAAATAAAACATTATTTTTACTTTATGTGAAACCTGAATATACTTATTTATTTATTTAAACTTCATTTACAGTAGTGGTACATAGGCGGACTTAATGCAATAAGGCATTCTCTCCCTGAACTACTACTACTACTCTCTCTACTCTGTTCAGAATGAGTAACTGAATGGATTCCAATAATTTTTACACCATGTTATATTTTTTGCCAAAAATCTTTAAAAAGGTCACAAGTTGAACACCGCAGACACTAAGTACAACACAGGTCACTGCAGGTCATAGCGGGTATTAGGTGCCAGCAAACAGTTACCTACATGCAAGTGCAAAACAACCCCTCAGTCATCTGGATGGCCCGGTGACTATGTATTTTTGCTGACATAACAAGCTTACAACTTAGTGATTTTTTATGATACAGTTATGATATTTTGTAATAGATTCTTTACATAAAAATACTAGGCAAGTATTTCGTGTTTCGCATAAATAATAAATCTAATGTCGTATAAAGCTTATAAAAAGTGTAAAGAGGGCCTTGGCTATGCAGTGGAACATTACGGACTTATAATAATAAAAATAAATGTAAAACTTAGCTACTATAACTTGCGTGGGTTTGCGGACGACGAGCAATGGGTAGCTTGCCGTCCGACAGTCCGGTAACCGTCAGGACTGAGCCCGAGACATCGACGGCGCGTAGTGTTTCACGCTCGTCTCAAACAGATGCCCGCAAAACCGTAGGGGCCCAACAGATCCGAAACTTACCTATGGATCGACTTCTGAAAAGAAAGCTCTTGGTCCTAGAATGCAAAGGGCAACTGAAGGACACAGGTGTGGTTTTAGTCAGTAAAAGTCTGTCACACCCTTTTTTTTATGGTGGGAAAAAATCATGCATTGACATCCCCTGCCCTTGGGTGAGCGGGAGATAGTGTCAGACTCTTACTGACTAAAAGACCCACCCCGTTCCTTCTAGCTATTACTCCGTCCAAGGGCGGGAGATGTCATTAGACGATTCCCACACGTAAAAAAAAACACACTCTACACAAAAATCTCTTTCAGCAAAGTAAAACGCAAGAACTGCAATACACAGCCCCAAAAACCTGTCTACCATAACCAATATAGACAAAAGTGCCCATTTGTAACCCTGGAGATGCTACATATGTTTCATTTGACACAATGCGAACCTCCTCAGACGCGTTGAGAGCCCTCCATGCCCTCCCGATCAGAGGAATAGTGCTGGTGTATTGGATGGGAAAAGGTGAGCTAGTGAGGGGATCGGTACGGAATTTTTTGCGGGAAAGTGTGTTTTTGTGGGATTTATAGAAATATACCAAAAAGTAACTTTGTGCAGTAAGCAGGTTTAAAATACTTATACAGTGAAAAGATACCTTTTTCTTTTGAGGTGTGAAATCTGGGACGAGAGGAGACACGAAGTTACTTTGCTAAGTTATTAAGCAGGCTTAAAACGCTAATCCAGTGAGAAGACACCTTTTTTTGAGATGAGGAATCATCCAATGACTTCTCCTGCTCCAGGGTAAAGCGGGAGGGCGTTGTAAACTGTGCCCTTTAGTTGTCTTTGGTTTCCTGGCTCTTAGCTACCAGTGGCTTCATTCTTTTTATTACTTATCTACATTCTACTCTCATAATAGAAGCAACAAGAAATATGTAACCAAGATTATAAGTAACTAATAATATGATTTAAAAGAGTGTCCACGGAGTTTCTTGCACGTTCTTCTCCAACGCTTTGGAACGTGCAATTTAGCTTCAATTTTTTTCTTGGTCTGACCGACATTTGACTATTCAAAAGTTTAAATAATATTGAAATATTAAAAAAACAATTCTATTTGATAAAATACTTTTGATTTGATTTGATCCTTGTGTTTGACGTGCATAATTAACCAAAACTCGTATTCGAAGGAAACAAAGATAAGTGGAAAATTGGCCGTATGTGCCAAAATTACACAGCAACAAACGATCTTTAAACGAATTACAGCGGAAAACCATCTTTAATCAACATATAACTAAGCAATTTATTCCACCAACTTTTCCTGCTAAAATTAACCCATTAAGTCCGGAGTAAATGCGAATTCCGGGACAGAGCACATCCCTAGCTGGAGGGTCTTCAGCAATTCGTGCGTAAGGGCCCGTATAGTTCCCGAGGTCTGATTTGAAAGGCTTTGACGAGTCTTGTTTACGGTACTTCTGTCTTGCACGATTCTGGAAGATACTTCGAGATATTTCTACTGTTAGTTATAATAGATAAAGATGAATGTGACGAGAATGGACAAAGTGAGAAATAAGTATAGTAGAGGAAGCTTGAAAGTAGCGCCAGTGACTGAAAAGTTGAAAGGAAATCGGTTGTCTTGGTATGGTCATGTGAAGAGGAGGGACGAAGCGCATATAACTAAGAGTTCTGAGTATACACGTAGATGGATGGAGAGGGAGACGAAGGCCGAAGAAAAGATGGATGGATTGTGTGAAGAGTGATTTGAAAGAAAAAGGAGTTAGTGATAGTGTGACGGGTGCCAGGAACGAATGGAAGAAAAAAACGTGTTGCGCCGACCCCAAGTAATATGGGATTAGGGCAGGAAGAAGAAGTTATAATGAACGAGAATAGGGGTTGAAAGAAATTGTAGTTTTAAGGGCTGTTATGAAATAAAACTTGCAAGAAAGTCAATTTTTGCACTAACCAAAAGTAGAAAGCCAAGTTGCAATTCTATTTCGGCAACAACCAATGTCTTAAGAACGTCCAACACCAGTACTTTTACATGCAACCGCACTTACGTGATTATGACGTTATTACTCATGTTTCTCAAGATTATTTGAAAACAATGATATCTTGTGGATATTATTGAGTTTTCTATTGAATTCAGCACTAAAATTTGAACAAAACTAATCCAGTAAAGACTTCTGAAAATCTACTATTTTGAGTGCACTTTGACCGTTCATAACATACTCAAAGTAAAGAATATTTATAGAAACCTTGCAAGTTTAATCGAGATTCTAAATTACGAAAATGATTTTCAAAACCTTTTAAGGTATAAAAAAGAAACGCATAGTTTCTGGAACAAATTTTGTGAAATATTCAAGTGAGTGACGAAAAAATTTAATGCTAACAGAGCGTCCAGACGTCATCTCTCTTTTTTCACGTTGCGACTTTATCAAACACTAACTTTTGCCCGCGTAGGTATATAAAATATAGCCTATGTCACTTAGGAATAAAGCAGTTTTCTATCGGTGAAACAATGTTAGCAATCGGAGCAGTAATTTCAGAGAGAAAAAAAAAAAAAACTTTACTTTTTTTAATATTAGCGTAGATTGCGTTGGATGAGACAACAAGCTTATGATGAACCATGATTACGTTGAAGCTAGACAGATTGGAAAGGGCCCTCTTAATGAAAATAAATTACAGATGTTTTGACATTTGAAATATAAATAATTTCTTTGCCAGTAATATAGGCAAACAGATATGATGGGTATTACGTAAACATTCCTATAAAATGCTTTGCCTTACAGTCCCGACGGCATGTAAAGTTATATATTTTTTGAATACCACATGACATGATCTCGGTTGCTGCCCTTTTTATAATATCTCTTCTTGATATCAATCATTCCAGTTATTTGCTCAATAGGTAGTTAAATATATTCATATACTTATTTAACTTTTGCCAGCGGCTTTGAAGCCGCGTGAATGCAGTAAATGTATGTACTCGTATCTCTAATCTCTATACAAACTTTAGACCATTAAAGAAAATTCTGTGTTAAGGCGCTTTAAATGTATAAGTTTTTTGACGGCTTGCTGCGGTGTGGATGCGGTACGTTAGTCGTACTGCGTACGGACGATCGTACTTTTCATACAAAGAGCGCGGTGCGGCAACCGTGCGACGAACGGTCGACAACAGGACGGCAACGTCACAAGCACCACGAGTCCAATTCGGTGTTGAATAGCGCATCACTGGCATACAAACGCACCGCTGCCAGATACGTTTTCAATTTAGGCGCTTGTTGTCGAACTGCTAACGTACTGCAACCGGTCGTTTCCATCACGGTAAACGTGCGGATGCTGTACGCATATACGTATATTGAAAGCGCCATTTTTTTTTTTTATGGTGGGAAAAAATCATGCATTGACATCCCCCGCCCTTAGGCGGAGCGGGAGATAGTGTCAGGCTCTTACTGACTAAAAGACCCACCCTGTTCCTTCTAGCCTTCATACCGGGGCTCGAGCGCTCTTTCGGATAACCCTGGCCCCAGTAGGCTTCGACCCGGCTGGGTCCCTGCTGTTGCTGACAACTCCTTGAGGCGTGCGGGAACAGTGCGCGCCGTCGACGACTTGGGCTTGGTCCGGACAGTTACCGGACGGCCGGACAGCGAGCTACCCATTGCTCACTGTCCGCAAGCCCGCGCGCCCTTAGTGCTCGCCAATGTCACAAGAGGAAACTTTGCGTTAAATTTCACGTTCCTAATTCCAATATTTTCTGCTGTATGTTGATATGTCAGTCAGTTTTTCTTTTCTCTTTTATCTACTCTAATGTTAAAAAGAGGGATGATGAGGGGGAGGGATGATGTTAGCAATACAGTCCTGCAACAGCAGGGACCCAGCTGGGTCGACGCCTACTGGGGCCAGGGTAAGTTTCGAAAGACAGCTCGAACCCCGGTATGAAGGCTAATAAATAAATAATAATAAATAATAAATCATTTGTTTGGACCAACAAAGTTTTACATATTATAAACCCACCAAACTGCGTAACAGTTTGTCGGCGGGATTAGCGCTTGTTTGTAACAATTGGTTCAAATGCAATGCAATTAAATTATATCTACATTTAAAAAATACTTATATAAGTTAGTGGGTATTTTCACATCTTGCGGCCACTGTCTTAAGGAGAACCGTCTTTAATTTATTTTTCAATGTTCGTTTACACATTCTGTTAGAAAGAACGGGGTGGGTCTTTTAGTCAGTAAGAGTCTGACGCTATCTCCCGCTCCGCCCAAGAACGGGGGTTGTCACTGGATGATTTATTCCCACCATAAAAAAAACCCTGAGTAACATAGGCTATATTTGTTGTCCGTGCGAAGCCGGGACGGGCCGCTAGTATGCTTATATAGATATATAAGACAATCAAGGAGAGAGATGTTTAAGTGTATTATATATTGATTTACGGGTCATATCTATGTTACATAGATTTCAATGAACCAGAGATATTGATCAAATGATTAAGTTCAATAGCTTTACTAGTCGCTTCTGATATAATTGGGAATAATGCTGTTTAGTAGATAGCAATGTGAGATGATGAATGGCTTTGTAGTTCGTAATTAATCATCGCGTAAGGATGGACGGACAAGTAATTTGTAGTATTAATATTGTTAAGGCAATGTTTGTGAACGTGTGAGTGTGTTTGTTACTCGTTTATGCTCAAACGGCTGAACGGATTTGAATGAAATTTAGCACAAAGGTAGATCATGTCCTGGTATATCACATAGGATACTTCTTATTTCGTGAGTCCTTTAGGACAATTTCCTACTTTCACGCAGACGAAGCCACTGGTAACAGCTAGTAACATTATGTATAACTTTCGTATATATGTATATATTGTAGTTATTTCTTCTCTGTTTATCTTTCTATAAATTTTACCTGGCATGTTATATTTCTGCACTACCTACAGGTCGATTAGTGGAAAATGCCTAAAGCATTAAGTTCATCTTTCTTTACTAGTGCCTAAAGTTACAATAAATAAATAGATATATCACGATTTAACTCAACTTACTTTATGTAATAACTACAGTCATCAGGACGAGCTGATCAATTTCGTTGCCAATAATTGAAAATTAGGTACATACCTGAAACAAAAAGAAAAAAAAATATTAAAAAAGGTAATTAAAAAAAAACACAAAAAAAGACTCTTAGCCTTAAATGCCTTCAAGGCTCCCCTCACCGTCAGAGATTGCATCACTGCTTACCATCAGGTGAGATCGCATTCGAGCACTAGGTTATATCAATTTAAAAAAAAGGATTATTAATATGGATTTCCATAGTGTTAGATTAAATAGTCAGTAATAGTCTGTCTAGTAATAGTAATAAACTATTTGTCCCCCTATACATCCCCGATCAAACAACGAGAAGACAACATAAGACAACGTTTGCCCCAATTCCCATCCCATTAAAGACAGAGACACACCAACACCCTAACATACCTAGAACCGACCCAAAACCGGTCTTTCGGACCAACCTAACCCGAATTTACCATAAACATACTTTATTAGCCATGTTAGCGCACACAAAATGCCTTTAACCCTCCAATATCAATCGGCAGCGTACAAACGGAACACGATAATGGGTTCCGTACCGTAATTTAGGGTTAGCGATCACCGATAGAATTGCAAACCTCAATCTTGGCACGGCTGCTTCGAAAGGGTTGAGTGTACAACGGTAGCTATCAGCCATTTGTGATGTTTTGAGGCGAAATAACTCTACTTGTAATTTTCGCGGTTACTGATTTAAGTGACTTTAGGAATGAATGTAAGTGAGAACAGAATATGATACTAATATTATAATGGTGAAAGTTTGTGTCTGTAAGTTAGTTACATTTTCACGCTCGAACATTTGCACGGGTTTAATGAAACTTGGTACACGGATAGACCATGTCTTGGAACAGGATATTTTTTATCCCGAGAGACCAAGTAGTAAGTTCATTGTGGAACTGTTTTTTTTACTATTTTTTATTATATTAGGTCAGCTGAAACGACGTCCACAGCTAGACATAAATCTTCCCCAAGTGTTAAACTGTCAAACAGTGACCGATCCTATGCGTCCACACATCGATTGCATTCCTACGACACATAAGTACTGGATCAACACAGATTACCTATACCAACAATATTATTAAACTAACTACTAGTTCAAATTTAAAATTTGTTTTAGTTTAGTTATCATTTTACGACCCTCATTTACACCATTATTGCCTCTATCATACTCGTAAATATATTTCCTTTCAATCGTGGAAATTACAGACACAATAGAAAGACAATAGGTGCGCGAACGCCGGCGTTCGCTTGGGGTTTAATGAATTAATCACAAAAAACTAAATAGTTTCTGGGCAGCAATCAATACACAAATAAATTACTTACATTATTATTTTATTGTATTTTTTCTTTATACTTTATACCGTAGCGGATAGGACCTTATATTAAAACACTGGACAAGGACGCAAGTGTTATCCACAAACCGTGCCCAGAAGTAGTCTAATGTGTGTTGTGTATGTTTGTTAATTGTTTTTATTATGTGATTTAATTATTATTATTGACATGTTTATTGAATTTATTAATTAATTGACAGATGTTTATTATATGTACTAACACTAGCTTATAAGTTGTGTATGTCTTTACTAATAATAATGGATTTTATTATCTGAATTAAATAAATTATTATTATTATACATATAAGTATGGATCTGATCATCTTTTTTTTTAATAAATTTGCAATATATTAAAAAGTTATCAATAAGTTAAAAATATGTTTTACTCCCAGTGTACACCAATCCTTTGCAAACAAATAGTTAACCCTACATCCATTTGGTAGCAACACAATATGGTTTTTCTACCACCCTCGTTAAATTAACACGCCGTTTGAGGGTTGATTGTTCTTTGCCTAAAATGGAAGTAGAATCGAAAGTCGAAACCATCGTCGTTTTAGGTCTCTCGATGTCTCTTGCATTTTAAGGTGTGTTGAATTGACATAGGTACAGGTTTACGATCGTCTGGAAGCTGTGTGCCGTCAAGAATACCAGCCCGTTTCCGACCTTGCCGTTGTGAGCGGTAGCTATGCGTGGGGCGGTGAGCGGTACGGAGTAAAGCTAGAGCTACAATAGACCGACGCACACGTGTAACACGCCTGATTTGTACGCAGAACGACGACGCGTGGCGTGGATCTAGTGTAGCTCTACAAGTCTAGTTTCCATATAAAATGTATGGAGACCGACGCGCCCAGATCGGCACACGTGTGAGCAGTGTAGTTCTACCAATTCATTAAACCCCAAGCGAACGCCGCCGTTCGCGCACCTATTGTCTTTCTATTGTGTCTGTAATTTCCACGATTGAAAGGGAGTGTATATTTTGTGGTTGACAGCCATTTTGAATTCAGGGAATTGTAAAAGCACTGTGGGATTGTTCGAAAGAGGTACTGTGGTCCTGAAGCGCAACAGTATATTTGGTACTTGCCTTGTACTAAATACATTTATTTAATACAGAGACACATACGGAGTTAATGAATTAACAACGTACGTAGAAACTTATAAAAAAAATAAAAAAACAACATTGTATATCTCACGGACAGCCGCGATATACTGACACGAAAGAATATTTTGCTTCGGCACAGGCCAAATAGGGCCACTTTGAGATGATACTAGGCAAATGGTTAAGCGTAAACTTATTAAAAATAATAAAAAAAAACGTAATTAATTTAGAAAACTCAATTTTCTCCAATTCCAGTCAACGAAACTTTCATAAAAATATAACTATAGATATAGGTATGTAAGTTAATGTTGTTTTATTAGCAAGCTCGAAAAAAAACTTGGACGTTCAAATTAGAATAAGTCGGGAAGTCCGACTTTCAATGGACTCGTTGACAATCCAATCTAAGCTCGTTAATTTATTTTTACAGGAAAGTTGTAGGAGAAGTCCGGAAATTGTGGAAACTCGACTTTTATTAGGGAAATAAAGTAAGATGATTTTGGACTAAAATAGACTTACCTACGGAAAAAAATCTTGAAAATATTTTTGTAGTAAAATTAGCTCGGAACTGTTTATTGATTATGTTTTATAAAACTAAATCCCCACCAAATCTGTTTGTCTGTACTCGTTAATCTCAAAAACTACTAAACGTATTGTCGCTACGGGAACGTTTGAAAGTGTTACTGTGACCCTGGAACGCACTCAATTCAGACAACCACTGTTCAAACACTATCTTCACGATATTCCCTCATTCCTCCTCATGCGAACCAACAACCGATTTCCACAAAAAAATTCAATTAATCAAAACAAACATCAAATTCTTCAATTTCAAAAAAAGAATGCAACGAGTCAAATCAACGCTCAATACCTAACGCTAGACTACAAAATATGAAAGTACTAGAAATGCCTCCTATCCAGCCAGTAAAAAAAAAACGAAACAAAAATGAAACACTTTTAAAATCCCCCCTTAGCAGAGCACTAAACATCGAATTCTTCAATTTGAAAAAAGAATGCAAGGAACTAAATCAACGATTTATATCAATCTAGAAGATTTTGGCGGGATTTCTTCGAGTGAAGCTCAAAAGCTGTTTTAATTATTGGCACATAATTGTTAAAGTTTTGTATCTTAAGAGTACGAAACTGGACTCACAGAAACAGGCGCGATATCGATAAAATGGAGCTGAGAATATCTGTAGTATTGACTACCACAGCGAAGCTTACCGAGAAGGCTGACCCGATACATTTTCTGGCAAATACTACAAAAACATTAGAATATTTTAAATCCTTGTTCTAATGGAACTTAATGTAACTTAAAGTGACTGAAAACGTATACTTTCTTAACTTGACACTGACTTAATGCACAAACATTTGCGAAGCCAAAATAAAAAAAAAATGTCGATATACCACTACACTACAAAATATAAAACAACTAGAAATGTCTCCTATCCAGCCAGCAAAAAAAAAAACAAAACATAAATGGAACACTTTTAAAATCCCCCACCAAAGCACTTAGTCGACCATCGAACTCAGCAGAAAACATATCTAAAATTAATTACACGAAAAATCTAAAAAGCTCGAGACAAAACATCATTAATCTTTCTTCTCTTTCCCTCATCAGAAGAGGGAGGCCAGCGTGATTTATTTGCGGAGTTTTTTTGCCAAGATTTTTATGTAGCCTGTCTGGTAACCCCTGGTTTAAAGACTTATTGATTTACGTTGGACTGGAAGAGATATTTTAAACGAATACTTCATTTACTATAAAATTATTGAGAGGAGTGGTAATGGCCTCGACTTACGAGTTGTAAGTTCACGGGTTCGAACCCAGCCAGGCGCATTTGTTTATGTAATTTATTTCATCACCACTGCTCTCAAAACGGTGAAGGAAAACATCGTAAAGAAACCGGCATGTCCTAGAACCAGAAATTCGAAGATATGTGACATTCACCAATCCGCACTGGGCCTGCGTGGTGGATTATGGCCCAATCCCTCTCCTAGAGAGAAGAGGCCTAAGTCCCAGCAATAGGAACAGTTTTCTCACGATGTTTTCCTTTACCGTTTTGAGAGCAGCAGTGATGAAATAAATTAAGTACACAAAGTAATGCGCCTGGTTGGGTTTGAACCTGCGATCTACAACTCGTAAGTCGCCCGTTACCACTCAGTCACTACTGCTCTAAATGATGAATGGAAGACAATATATTATATATATTATATATATTATAAGCATTGGAAGAAAAAACCCTGTTCTGGCACAATAAACATTACTCAAACTTCAATCAAAACACGATAAAAACCATCAACAACTGACAAAAACCATTCCAAAAATAACTCCTTTCAAATCTGACATTTTCGTAAAAACCTCTTGCCTCTTCAACTCAGCCTATATCCCTGTGAGTACGATAGAAGTGGCTAAGAGAACTGATTAGTCCTTTATCCGGGACTCCAACGGCTTCTTAAAAAAGGTTGACGATATCTCGATTTCGTACACTTAAATGTACAAAAGAGACGTCGAGGAAAATCATTGTTTTGTTCGCATTCACGAAAATAATGTGGAACTGACATTGAAGATGTCTTTAAAAATAGCTCCGGAGTTGAGCCTTACTTGTGTTTGTAATAACTGTATTTTTGTTTAAAAAAATAGAGTAGTTACAATGACTGAAGATGTCTGTAGAACTAAGATTACCGACATATCCCGAAGCATCGCCTAACTTAAGTGGCAATGAGCACGGCACATTGCTCGCAGAACGGATGGTTAATGGGTCTGCAAGGTTCTAGACTGGCGACCGCGTAGAGGAAGACGCAGCGTCGATAGGTCTCGTTACAAGGTGAACTGATAACCGCGATGGTAAAGGTTGCGGAAATCTGATGGATGCGAGATGCCACTTAGGGGAAGCCATATTCAACAATGGACGATTTGTGTCTGAAATGATGAAGATGACGATGATATACAAAACACACCGAGAACCTCGAAAGAGTCAAATATGACATATCTCTAGCGACTGTAAAATTTATTTGTAATCTGAGAGACACGAAAATCTGACCAGCAGATGCAGGTTTTTAAAAGATTCAGTCAGTATACCTATATAGTTTACGACCGGATCTATGATTCATTAAAAAAGCCACACGATTAATTCTGCCTAAAATCTGAACCAAAACATGGCTAAAAGCCAGTATTCCTTATGTTTACCTTCCATCAAAATATTCAGCATCCGACAAAGCAGATATAAGCACAAACCATACATCACAAAGCTTCCTACCGCAGAATTTTCATAATAATCATTAAGTAAACGAACGAACAGATTGTGTAACATTAGGGGTACGCAAATGCGCGAAAAAATTACACTAAGACGGAATGTTATACCGGCGAAATAAGAATTTACATAAGGAACATTTTTATAGCATTAAAACATAAACTTTTATGAGCTACTCTTGGTTTAGGCGAGGAGATATGGTTGTATTACAAAAAAAGATGAAAGAGGTTGGAAAAGAAATACTTTTTTTTATTATTATTGATAGGCTCGCGTTAGACCACTATCTCACCTGATGGTAAAGTGATGCTGTGGCCGACGATGGAGCACGCTTGCCTAGAAGTAACCTATTCACTCTTGACTTAAAGACTGTAGCTATCAGGAAACACAAACTCCGGCAGGGAATTCCACTCCTTAGATGTACGCATAATGAATGTGTTTCCAAAACGCTTTTTCTGATTTGTGCTACGAATGTCGCCGCTTGTCTCTCACCCTTTAACTCCACTACAGGCAATAAACTAATACGAACGCGCATTACGCAACTAACAGACCACAAACACTTGGATCGCAAGTTTGCTACTGGTAGTTGAACTATGAGCATTGCCCTACTTTGTGGCACACTTGCCCCGCCCCCAAGGCCATTCTAACCAATTTCATCTTTTCTGTGGGTTGTACAGTAAGCTTGTTTAACGAAACACGCAGATAAATGCGGTACCGTAACGCAAAACTCGTGCAATTTTGGTTTTGCGTTGACGCACCGCACTGCCTACTGTCGGAGTTTGAATATTGCTACTTTAAAGAAGTGTACATGAGGCACTTGGAGGCAAAAGTTGAAACGTTTTCACGTTTGAAACAATGTGTTTCAAAAGCCAGGCATATTCATTAACCTGCCACTAACTTCTTTTATTTTTGGGTGGGAATCCATAAAATTACTTAACCTTGGTAGGACGAGACAAAGTGACCGGTTTTTTCAGTGGCCCTGTGCATATGAGGGCCACGGCGACTCATTCGAAAAATCCTTTAGCCCACTGCTGCTTTCTAACAACCGAACGATATGTTATTACCTAACAGCTTTTATTTTGGAACCGACTGAAGAAGACGTCTATTTATTGAGGACATTTTTAATAATGCATACTATTTGAAACGTATTGCATCCACATCGGAACTCATTATATAAAACCACGGTAACTGCATAGATAAAGACTGTTCAAGAGGTATGCGGTACAGGTACCGAATACCTCTTAAACATCTTGATGTAAAGTCCCACAAACCGCCGTTGAAAAAGGAGGACCTCCGACCAGACAGGTGTTGAAGATGGAGAAGATTTCGTTAATATGTTCAAATCAAGTGGAGTGAACAATTTCGTAGTTTAGTTTCTATGTGACGCCATAGATGTCACTACAACTGTTTATTTTTTATTTGAGTTGGGAGATCTTCAATTACCTTCTCTCACTCTAAGCAGATCAGGAGGGAGTGTCAAATTTTGCTGACTATAACCCACCCTTTTTTTTTGGTGAGGAAAATCATTCAATGACAACCCCCGCTCTTGGGCGGTGCGGGAGATAGTGTCAGACTCTTACTGACTAAAAAACCCACCTCGTTCCTTCAAGCCTTCATACCGGGGCTCGAGTTCCCTTTCGGATAACCCAGGCCCCAGTAGGCTTCGACCCGGCTGTTGCTGACAACTCCTTGAGGTGCGCGGGAACAGCGCGCGCCGACGACCGCCGACGACTTGGGCTTGGTCCGGACAGTAACCGGACGGCCGGACAGCGAGCTATCCATTGCTCACTGTCCGCAAGCCCGCGCCTACGGTGGCTGGAAATCGGGATCGGAATTCCGGCGGCGGCGAGAGCGCCGTTGCCTGATGCGGTCGGCCTCCTCCTGAGCGAGCATTACTGCTTCGCAGAAGTCGGCGACCGCTTGCCACTCCTCCTCGCTCCGGACCATGGCCTCAACCAAGGCCCGGCGCGAGAGGTTTCCGCCGCACTATAACCCACCTGTGTCCCTTTAGTTACCCTTTGCGTTCCAGTGACACAATAACTCTTTCAAAAAAACCCGCAATAAGTACCTAGTATTTTATTTTCGCAATTGAGTGATTGCTGGATTTAAATAAAATACAACACCAACTGTAGTAGGTAATTTGATAAGCTCTCTATTTTACTAATAGATTATTACGCTGCTATAATCACAAAACACAAGACAATCTCATGTATGTACTTCACTTTTTATACCTTCGCTCGGTGGACGCACACTAATGAGCGATTGAGCCGGAACTGTTCGACGAGCGGGCCGAGGCGCTCCAAGATATCGTGTCCGTGAGCGGTGTCTATGTGTGCGTTGCTCTAGCGCGCTTTGTATGTAGATTGACTTCTGTACCTATATTTTGTGCTATAATTATCAAGTTTCGGGGAAGAGGATATAGGATAACTTCATTAGCAGAATAATTAGAAATGTGAGAATCTTAATTAAACGTTTTAAGGTAAAATTAATAACTATTTCCTAATTGCGTGGTAACTGAAACTCGGCACGTGTCGTGATTCAATTTGGGTGAGGAACGATAATTATTTTTGCTTTTTTTTTAATGGATATGCTCACGTTCGATCACTCTTTCACCTGATGGTAAGCGATGATGTGGTCAACGATGGAACACGCTTGCCTAGAAGTAACCTATTCACTCTTTACTTAAACATACTTAGGTCCCTTGACTTAATTCATGAAACCCCAAGCGAACGCCGGCGTTCAATCTCTCATTGTCTTTCTATTGTGTCTCTGATTACGGCATTCGAAAGGAGTATTCGGATGGAGGTTTCTAGGTGAATGTACCTGCAGAAGAATTATCAAATTAGGGTTCAGCTGAAAAACGTCCAAAATTGGACATAGGCCTCACTAAGTGACGCCATAACGACCGATCCTTTGCGTCTCACACTAATCGGATTCCAGTGACCCTCATCAGATCATCAGTCCTCCTTGAGGATGGCCTTCCAACGCAGCGTCTTCCGGTAAGGATTCGCCCGAAAATATCAAACCTAACGAACGCGTCCGCATCGTTTCGCTGGTAGCCGCATCGCACCCACGTAGATGATCACGCTCTTATAATAGAGTATCAATTGTTTTGTTCTGTTCGCACCGCATCGCTTCGCATTCACGTTGGACACAGCACTAATTAGGCATTGTTATTATAAATGTCACACTTAAATAAAGTATCCTAACTCCCGGACTATATTCCAAGATGGCAGCCAACAGCACAAAACTTAAGCTGAACATCTATTTATAAACATCCACTTTTGTTTTTACACAGTTTTTGCAGAATAATAAAACAAAATTCAGTTGTAAGCGGTGGAAAATCATGAAAATAAAGTCGCCTTGTAATGAAAACCTTTTAAATGCGAAAAAGCTAACTTTACAGAAAGAAAGAAAAACTGCTAAGCTTATGTTTTGTCTTTCTTTTATACAGGGTTCTAATCCTGAATATGCTGAAATAATGTACGGTTACGCACTTTGTGACGGTAACGCTGCTGAGACGCAGCGAGAATATCAACTTTGCTTTCCCAACCGCCGCCGCGCCGACTTTTACAAACTAGTGTCTTTGGATCGACTTATCAGTGGTTATCTAAAAATAACAGTGTCCAAAGAAGCAGGCAAATTGACACTAAACGTTCCCGTTTTTTAGTTTTAATCAGTCTTTGACTTATAAGCACTAAGAAAGATCTGCTACGTCATCAATTATGATAATAACTTAAATTTCAGTAGAGTCACGCCATTAATAGTTTTCAAATTGGCTGCAAATGATTTAATCTCTAGTGTTATTCATTTGGGGGTTTGGACCATAACCCGCCACGATGGTCCAGTGCGTGTTGGCGGGTTGTGCCTTAACCTCGTTCGTACGTACAGGAGAGGTTGGCTTGGGTCCCGACAGATGATTGGGACCCCGTAAACGTTAACAGTAACCCTGTATATACATAATTTCATAAGTAGCTGTAGCCAGCGTCTTTGCCCGCGTGAAAATTGCTAATAAGGAAGTTTCCAGGATCAAAATAATTACGTTTTATTTAGTCCGTATTTTAGATTGTAAAAAATATTGGACACGTATTTTTTTCTTTTTTCGATTAAACAACAAATAACAAAGATATAACCCATTAAAGTTACGTGTGACGTTACCCCGTGCGAAAAAATGTAGCACGGCGTGACGTTACACGTAACTTTAATGGGCAATATCTTTGTCATTTTTGGTTTAATTTACAAATAAAAAAAATACTATTTTTGAATAATCTAAAAGACGGACTAATTACATTTTTTACGGCAATTAGCCTATTGTCCTAAAGAAACAAACTTTCGGGATACAATTATCCTATTCTAGGACATGGCCTACCCGTGTACCAAGTTTCATTGGAATCCGTTCAGCCGTTCAAACGTGATGAAGTAATAAACATAATGTGCACATAAAACTATCTTTCACTTTTACTATTAGTGTGAAGTTTAGATTATTTTTAAGAGCAGTGGTGGTTCAGTGGTAAAGGCCTCGACTTACAAATCGCAGGTCACGGGTTTAAACCCGGCCATGCGTTTGACTTTGTGTTATTTATTTCATCACCATTGCTCTTTAAACGGTTAAGGAAAACCTTGTGAGGAAACCGACATGTCCTAGAACCAACAATTTGACATGTGACATCCACCAATCCGCACTGGGCCCGCGTGGTGGATTTTGGCCCGTTTCCTTTTCTAGAGAGTTGGCTTGAGTCCCAGCAGTGGGAACATTACAAGTCTGATTATTTTTATTTAATATTCCATACCCGTTCTTTTCCTTCCGAGGCGACTTTAGGTGAGCTTGATATGATTTGAATGGCATTTTCCCGCGTACGCTTCTTGTACGAGTATGTTGAGTATGAGATTACTTTTATTTTCCTAGCTGGAATGTAGAAAAATGTAGGGGAA